>CM068375.1:178343969-179605825 GCA_034769895.1 Magicicada septendecula
TCCATTGAATGTTCTCATATAAACAGTGACATTTTATTAGAAAGAGTATTCATTGCTCCTTCACCATATTATTTGATTAAATATCATTCATGATACTATTTTAAAAAACACTTAAAGTTATTTAAATGTACAGTAATTCATGTACCTTCTCAAAGTTTATTTATGATAATCTAATAACTTGCACTTGTCCCTTGTTAGTTCTTGATACTATCACTAGTCCTTTCATAGTTTTATAATATCAAATTGTTTAATCATGGGGGAACCGTTAAGATTTGTCTATTTAAATTATACAATAACTTTCTTGGGTGCACTTCTACTTAGCACTTTAAACACTTTTTGTTTTTATTAGTTTTACATGAGTTTATGGTTTGTTGGGGTGTTATACTTTCTATAGTGACATGTACTTTCTTTAGGGGTTTTTGTTTTCTCCCTATTGGGTTTGTTTGTTTGGTCGTGTTCTACTTCCTCTATTCCATGTGATCTTCACTTGTGTCCCTGTTCATTAGGTATATTTGTTTGTTTTGGATATCTTCCTTCTTCATTCTTGGTTTCTTCAGTACCATTTCGTTATTATTTACTTTTGTTTATTATGGGCTGTTTACTTGGTCTGGGTAGCTTCCTTACCTACTCCTATCTTACCTGGGTATTATTGTTCTTTTAATTTTAGTTTTCTGTGGTTTTATTTTGTTGTACATTCATATTAGTTGCAGATTTTTTTCTTTATGTTTACTTTTTCTTGTTATAATGGTAATTTATTGTGTTTTTAATTGGTTTTCATTTGGATCTTTTTGGATATTCCATATACTTGATTTTTACTAATGATCATCTGGTAATTGATTTAATCTGTCATGCTACAGATTGCCCTCCTCCAGAAGTGATTAGTTCAGATCATACTTGGTTTGTCTGAAATAATTGCTTATGATATTTATTATAAATTATATTTCTTTACTTCCTTCCCATTTCTAAATTTTTTCTTCTTTATTTTTGAGCTTATCTATATTTATTCCCTAACATTCCCTAACACGTGAGCTGGGTCAGTTCAGAGGGGCACTGTAGGCTTCACTACTCTGCTGGCCATACTACGTCATTTATTGATTACAGAGGCAAATCATCTCTGCTCAAAACATAATAATACTGCTGGACTTATCTACAGACAGTTATTAATAAAAATTACATAAGAATAGTCCACCTTATGACTATAAAAAAAAATTAAATATCTTTTGATACTTAATTGAGAGGACACAAGTTGTAAAGGTGAATGGGACTAGAAGTCAGCCTATTAAAACAAATGTTGGAGTGCCCCAGGGCTCTATATTAGGACCTTTATTGTTTATTTTATATATCAATGACTTACTAGTGTTACAAGATGTATTAATAGCATATGCTGATGATACAGCAGTACCAATGAAAGCAAAGACATGGCCTGAACTTGCAACAGATATGTCAACTAAATTAGATATTATATACTCTTGGCTCTATCACAATAATCTAGTACTCAACATAAGCAAGTCTGTTTTTATCACCTTTGGAAATTATAGAGACTCTGTTCCGCATGACTTTGAAATTAAGATAAATGGTCAAAAATTGAAAAGAGTTAAAACTAGTAAATATCTAGGAATAACATATGACTTTAACATGAAGTGGGATGTACATGTGGCTAACATTGTAAAAAAAAACAAATATTTAGTCTACGTTTTTTACAGACTTAAACAAATTTTATCAAAAAAGCAACTACTACAAATATACTATGGACTATTCCATAGTGTGGCAGGGTATGCTATCATAGGCTGGGGGGGTCTATATAAATCATCTCTAGACGCATTGGATCGGCTGCAAAAGTGTATTCTTAAAATTATAGGAGTCAATGAACAAGATTCGAATAAACCATTAAATATTAAACAGGTGTTTGTAGTGAATTCTATAGTTTATCAATACAATGATCTAAAAAGTGAGTTTTTACAAAATCGAATCAACACACGGTATAAAAATATTATATTGCCGCGACACCTATTAAGTATTGGGCAAAGAAGCTATGTGTATTATGCCATAAAATATTTTAATGAATTACCTAATGAACTGAAAAATCTAAGTGTAAATATAAAAGTGCTTAAAAAAAAAAATCAAAGAAAAAATTAGGAACATTGTTATTGAATAATCAAAAAAACAGTCTATTATGATATGGACCTTTTTTCTCTTTTTTTTTCATTTATTTATTGAATTGTATTATAGTACAAACTAAAATTTTGTTAAAATTTAAAAATAATTTATTTTTAATATATTACTATGATCGGTGAGGTAAAACTCACAATTAGTATTAAGTATATAAATATTAATTCTAAGGACCAACCTATGTACGGGCATTTATGCCCCCTATAGGTCCTTTATTGTATATTTTTTATTATATGTAAAGGAAAATTGGTAATAAATATTATTATTATTATTATTATTACTTCACTTCGTATTTGCTCAGATCTGTTAATATTTCGATTTTAGTTAATTTCTATCTCAGTTACTTTTCTCAATGGTTAGCTCTGCTGGCATTTTATTTCTTCTTATGGTTGGAAGCTGGTTTAATATAATTATCACTTGTTATTCAGTATAAAGTTTTTATTTAATTTAGTTCTCTGTTATACCTTGACTGATATTACAATCTTCTTCTGGTCATTGGTAGCATATATTTTGTATTATATTTTTGCTTTTTCTCCATTCTTATGAATCGTTCCACTAGTTTTATGTTCTTGCAATTACTCTTTTAATTGTCCTTCTTATAATTGACATTTATTTTATGATCATATTTTTCTTATGGATTTATTTATACATAGTTATTTCTTCCTTTTCAAAATTTTATTCTGCTCTTGCTTTTTATCCAAATGCACCTCTTTAATTATTAATTCTATGTGGTCATTGTCTCTGCTTATTTTGCTTAAAAGTCTTATTAATTTCACTTCACAATAAGTTTATTCATTTTAATTGTATCAGTGGTTTTTACTGCCATTTCTTTATTCCCAAAATTTTTTCATAATTGGTTCCATATATAATTGTTTGTAATGTGAACTTACTCTTCCTTTTGAATGTTGTGGTTATTCTTCCAAAATTCTTTTTCTTTTCTTTTATATTCCATTATTTGAGTTTCATAGATGTTTGTTAGTAAGTTGTACTTACTTGGTTTTTTGAATTTGTTTTATTCAATTCATTTTCTTTTTACTTCCAGAAAGTTTTTTCGTAACTTGTTGTTTGTAAATTGATTTTACAATGTATTTGAATTTTGTTGATTTTATTCTAAATTCCTTTTCCTTTTCTCTCTTAATTCTTTCATAAATCATAGGTAGTAAGTTGTGCTTAGATTGTTTTTAAATTTATTTGTTTAAATCTCTTCTTTTTATTTTTATTCCAAAAGTCGTTTCATAAATATTAGGTAGTAAGTTGTGCTTACATTGTTTTTGAATTTGTTTGTTCTAATTCTCTTCTTTTTATTTTTTATTCCAAAAGTCATTTCATACATATTAGGTAGTAAGTTGTGCTTACATTGTTTTTAAATTTGTTTGTTTTACGAATCAATTCTTTTATATACATCCAATTACTCATAATATTTTTTCATGGACGCCTGGTTATATACACCTTTGATCCTTTCTGAATCCATTTCCTTTACTTCATAAGTATTACTGTTTTTTATATTGGAGATTACATATGGTCCTGTGTATAACAGCAATAACTTCTTCGTTATTCCTTCCAGTGTGCTGGGTAGTTCACGATTTTTTAATAAGATTTTTTCTCCCTTTTCATAAGTTATTAATTTACCACTAGCCTTTCGATACTTATTTTGCCGTTTTTCCTGGTCTTCTGCCACCTTGTTGTAGAATTTTACTTTGTCAAATTTGTAAATATTGTTTATGGGGAACTCCAGGATTTCTGCGATCTCTCGTGGGGGTGGTTTTTTGTACATGGCGGAGTATGGGGTTATTCCTATAGCTGGATGGTATGCCAAGTTGAGGAATTCCTCCGTGGCTTCTAGATAGTCTTGCCACCTTTTTTGTTGATGGTGACAATAAGTTCTTAGGATCCTCCCCACTTCTCGTAACACCCGCTCTGCCGGATTACTGCTCGGGTGGTAGACCGAGGTTTTGTATGTACGAATGCCCATTGATAATAAGGTATCACGCCATTTTCTACCCTTAAACTGGGTTCCATGATCAGTGATGATCGAAGATAGTTTCCCCATGTTTGGGATATACTGCTCCGTTAATATCCCCAGAATTTTCCGGGTAGTTGCTCGATTAGTAGGGTATAGTTTACAAACTTTGTGAAGTGGTCCATTATGATTGTTAGGTATCGATATTGGTGTCGACCGCCACTATTATCATTAGTTCAAGAATATTTGTATTATTGTTTAGAAAAAATAGTGTAAACATGTGTATTAATCAACAATTAAACCATTGTAATAGAATACCATAATGAAGTCATAATAGTAGTAGCAAATGCTGCATAAGAATATGTTGTACATTGTTACATAACCCCATAGGAAATGCACCTATAAAACAAAAAATCATATATGTTAATTAAACCCAGCAACCATCAATAATTGTTTCAATCAAAGATTCATTATAAATAATGATGCACGCTAATAAATAATGTCTTATACTGAAATACACTGCACATAAAGCAGATTAAATATGATAGCACAAAGCTAGATGAAAGGGAACCCAATATGACAAATTAGTTAAGCAAAATACATTGTTAAAACTTTTACAAAGATCACTGAAAGTATTACCAGTAGTTAGAAGAACATCTGGTACTACTATGAGAACAGATTATGAGTGTAATAATAATAGTTTTATGATCAAAATATTGTAAACTAACTGACTATGAATGAATAGCCAGATGTAAGCAAAGGCAATGTAACAAACTAATTAAGCAAAATACCTTATTAAAACTTACACAGAGATTAATGAAAGTGTTACCAGTAGTTAGAAGAACATCTAATACTACTATGAGAACAGATCATAAGCATAAGAATAATAATTTTATAGACAAATTATTGAAAACTAAATGACCATGATGGTGGAATCAGAATGTAAACAAACACTATGTAGCAAGTTAGTTATTGATTTATTAAAAATAACTGACTGCCATGTCATAACCTGATGTAAACAAACCCAATACTAGGAATTGAAGGGTTTTCATATAGCGAAAGGTTAACAAATATATTAAATGAACTAGGTACTATAGTTGTACACTATTTGCATGTTCAACATTATGTACCTTATGTAGAAAAACACAAACAAAGTGACAATTTAAAGAAAAGAGATCAGAAGGTAGTTAGATAAGACTACTAGTATATGAAACACAACATTGTGCATATACTAAAGTGTAAACCAATGTAAATAAACGTTTATATTATTATTAGAATACAAAACAAATGTTATTAGATAAGGAATAATAGTATTAAGGGCGATTATAAATAATTGAATATGGACGCTTGAGACGCCATTATCAAACATTGTTTGAATAATAATTACTCCCAAATTTTTGTATTAAGCAATTGAGAAATGGACTCAAAACGTTTAATCAGAAGTGTTATTGTGTAATTAGATAAGATTTGGTGAAATAAACTTATTAATTTTAAGATTTACCATAAAAATTTGTGAAATCGTTGTAGTGAATTAATAATGGACGGATTTCATTCTTGTTTGGACTTTATTTAAAGCCCAGGATGTCCGCGATTTATTGACACCAACAATTCAATGATATGACAACTAATAATAAAGTTATAACGATTATAAACTTTTTAATCATTTTGTGCATCGGCGTTTACGTCACTTTAGTCTCCAACCCATATACAAAATTGGTAATAAATTAAAAGTTTTACTAAATCAAGGTGTTTTGGGTCGGAGAGTTCGAAGAATTAAACCAATCAAATGAATGAAAACCGGCAGACAAGCCAGAGACGCTTAGGAGAAGCGTCACAGTCATCTTTCAATCGTCAAGGAGTCAACACGCATAATTCGACGGACAAAATCGATGAAGAAGTTTTATTTGAATTGTGCGCAACACATATACATGAGTCATACTACACACACCTAACCTACACATAACAAACAATTAACGAGTGTACAGTGCGGAGTGAATATAATAATAAAATACGACCAGTGTATAATATCGGTCGTATTTTCGAGTTTTGTGTTGATAAAAAACCAGGGAGTACTATATTTCATTATTTAAAAAATAAAACAAAAATAATAATTTCTGTAAATGATTGTTTGGATACTACTCAGTAATCAGTAGTATCGAAGTGTAGCAATTCTGATGAAAGTTATCAGAATTAATGAAGGAATTATTTCGCATTTATTAACTTAAGAAATAAATGTTTTTACTATTTATCATAATTAAAGGAGTCAAGATTAATTTAAATATTACAAAATATGAGTGTCGCAATAGTCGCTCAGTTGACTCATGTTGTTTTTGATTTGACTAATGAAAATAAAATTTTTATTTTTTGCGAAAAAATCATTCAAATTAACTGATAGTTATGCATCAGAAGTATTATGAATAGTATATATATGTTTAGATTAATAAGAAATCAATGAATAATATATTTAACCCTAATAACTACTTACGTTATTAGCTAACCTAGAAATAATAACAACAACTTGTCACCTTTTTTTTTTCATAAGTCTGTTCTCAAGTAATACAAACCAAATGAAAGCTATCACAAGAGTTTTTTTTTTATTATAAACTTTTTCTCTTGTCAATAAATAATTTCTATAGCCAACTATTAAATAATAATAGTAATTTTTAGCAGTGCAAATCAACGCACGTGTTTATTAAAGTAACTACTGTGTACTGAATCCCGCGTACGATAATACGATAGTTATCGATTATATGGTACCGACTTTCAATTTTAATATTTGTTTGTTTGTTTTCTATTAATTCTTTATTAAATATTGTTATAAAACACAACATCTTGTATCTGGCATCATGTCACTTCAAAGATCACACGAACTTGGTAATTTAACTATGTAAAGAGGACATAACCTCTCTAAATAAAATTATTGTATTAACCTACAGTGTTACCAGCCTTGAGGTTAAGAAGAGTTTCTTTTTAAAATTGTTCATAATAATTATTTTTCTGTAAAACTATTAGTGATTGATTGTTGATTTTAAAAGATTTAATAGCATTCCAAATCTGTTAATAAACCTCAATTTTTTTTTTACCAGTGGAAAAAGTGTTTAATTTCAAAATTAAAATAGTTTAGTTTTAATAGCTAGTTCTATCAAAAGGTGGCGGCAGAATTTGAATATTCCTTATAATTCAGATCATAATTCAGTTTTTATTTTATTTTATTGTGCATGCTTATCACGTATGATATTCAAATAGAATATCCCCTTGTATGTGTAGAGTGTATGTTACAGCTGAAGCAGTCACCCAACAGAACAGTAATATCCACATATGGTAAGTGGGGAGGTGATCAGCGGAGTGCGAAAATACTTTTTAAATTAAAAGATTTAAACGGCAATACCCACACGATTATTTCAAACCGCTAATAATAATTAAATTTTTGGAAATTTTACTATACAATATTGTTGTGGATACCGGAGCGTATCTGCAATCAATCATAATCACGTACAATCACACACTTACATATTATCTTATATCGTTGTACAGTTTCAACGTGGCGCCCAACGTCTGAGCGCGGATTAGGGAGAAAACAATTGACAATTTAACCAATAATTTCTTAACCCAATCCGTCGAGAGACAGCAAGTGCATTGCCAGAGCGACAAGATGTATACGAGAAGATCAACCTCAAAAAAGAGAGCAGCAGAGGCTGAGAGGGAGGCCAGACTAGAGGAGAAGGAAGCAACATCAACAGAAGATGTTGAAGAGATTCTATTAGAAATCGAGGATAAACAACTTGAACCGGCGGAGGAGGTTCAACAACCTGATGAGGAGCCGGAAGTCATACCCCAAGAAGTTCAACCGGAAATACGCCTACCAGAGAGACCAGTGCAGACAGAGAGCATGATGATGCAGGAAATGCTCAAAATATTGAAGAAAACAGAAGAGTCAATAGGGTCTCTGAAGGAAGGCCAGAAATCCACAGACCAGAAGACAGAAATAATGAATAAGAAGATGGATGAAACCAGCCGGTCCACTAAGGAGGACAATCGATCTTTGAAGGAAGAGTTGAACAATAAAATGGACGAAACCAGTCGGTCCACTAAGGAGGAGTTGAGTAAAAACATAGAATCCCTGAAGGAGGAGTTAAATAACAAAATAAGTGAAACCAACAGGAGGATGGAAGACGGGCAGAAAAAGACTGAAGAGCTATTGGAGAAGAAGATGGCAATCATGAAGGAGGATTTGTCTGCAGAGTTGGGGATTAAAATCGACCAAACCAACAAGAAAATCGACGAGATCAATGCCAAGATTAGTCGAGATATTGAATTAATGCAAAATGATAATGAGAGAATGTGGCAACAAATGGCCAATAATAGTGACAAGGCGGAAGAAGTTGCTAAAAATACAATCGATTTGGTCGACAGAAAATTAGAAGAAAATTTAGAGGCAACAGAGGAGCGGATGGCCATATTAACAGCCGAAATTCATGTAGAAATCTCAGAAATACGGAAGGAGGGAGAAAAAGTTGATACAGACAGAATTAGATGTCAACCGCCGAATCAGTGATATTGAGAAGATACACAGCGCCCAGATAGGAGTTGTAGAGCGGGAGCAAGCCGAGATGAAGATAGCACAGTCTACACTGAGTGAGAAATGTGAGGAGGTTTCCGTAAAGGTGGATGCCATCAAACACCAAGTAAGTAATGACAAAGACCAGTTGACAGAACTCCAGCAGAGGGAATTTAATGATATTAGGGACGAAATGCACCGATTACGAACACTCCCAAACATTCTGTCAGGACTAACGCACCTGGAAGGTAGAGAGCAAATAGACTTCCGTGCATATGTGAAGAATCCGTTGGAATTTTTGGAGAGAGTGGAAGAAGTTATAAACTGGAATAGAGAGAACAGGTGGTCCATTATTAAAGGAATGCTGGACGAGTCATTCAGGAATACTTTCGATAACTGGTGGACGGCGACTCGTCATGAAGTAGAGAGTTGCGACGCATTCAAAATAGCCTTCAAACAGAAATACTGGTCTGAGACGACTCAAAACATAATTAGAGATGATATTACTAACGGAAAATTTGACTTAAACGGCAGACAATCAATGACCACTTATTTTCTAGGCAAGATCTGTCTGGCCAGAAACTTAGAGCCAGCCATCCCGGAAGAATGCTTAGTCACCAAGTTAGCATATCACTTCAACCAAGGAATCTCACAAGGTAGGCTAAACTCACAAATCAAGACTATCCAGGGAATGTGTGCTCTACTGGAGAATCATGAGCGAGAAAGATACTACCAGCGGAACCGCCAGGGTCCTGGACAAGTGTATGATCAGGGAGGACCCGGAAATGTCAACCCTACAAATAACAATGACAGAAACCATTCTGGAAGGACTTTCAACAATCCTCCATGTTTCCAGAACCAGCAAGGACCACGTCAGAATGGAGGTGGCAATCATGGTGATCATGTGGACAGAGGAAATTTCAATAACCCCCGACCAAGTGGATATCAAAGGGACGGACATTACCAACGGGGCAATAATTATTATAGACCCTACAATAATACATCCCCCAACAATCAACAGCGACAGGGAAATGGAAACCACAACAATAATCAGTTCCGGAGAGTGAACTACGCCCACGCTAGCAGAGGTGGAAATAGACGGAATTACTATCAAGGACGGAGAAGTTTCCCGAATCACCATAGTAACTCCAACCATAGCGACCGAGAAGACCGAGAGTCGGGTTACAGGTCAAACAGGAGCGACAGTAGTGAAGGCAACAGACCAGTCACTCAAACAACCGAAACCTATCGCAATGGAAACGGGCAAGGAGCCCAAGAACCAATAGCATCTACTTCGCAAGACAGGCACACAAACGGTGACCTGCCTTTAAATGGGAACCGGCAGTGAAAAGACTAACAACACCCTCACTGAACCGGACTATTGGGTCTAACTTTGGCAACAAAATTGGCTTATAATAAAATGTACCACAATAATTATCTAAAGAACATTAGGCAGGACCTAATGGAGGAAAAAGAAGACAGTATCGGAGACACAACTAACAGCGAAATTGCATATATATCTGTAAGAGTCAACGGAATAAGTACCACCGCTATGGTAGATACAGGAGCTAATGTCTCGTTAATCGATAAGTTAGAATTAAACCGAATACAATCAGAAAATCAGACAACAATACCAACACTACCCATCAATAATATAATACTCATTGGAGCCACTGGGCGACAAAATAAAACCATTCGACACCAAGTACAATTGGAAGTGTCGAGTAATGGAGAGTCAATTCCAATGGTTTTCCTCGTAGCAAGTGGACTGCCATTTACACTACTTATCGGATGCGACATACTGCGGAAGTATACAGCCATAATCAATATGGACAAAGATACAGTTTTACTGAAGGCAGATGAAGTTGAATGGACTGCAAATCTTATAGAACATAGGAAGGCACCCCCAGAACATGTCATATATTATATACGGGAAGGCCATGAACATAAGAAGATGTCTATCAACCAAGAAATTCGCAGCAATCCAGAAGAAGTATTATGGGTAGAAAAGATTAACGAAATTAGAGTATTCCAAACACACAACATTAACCATGAGTTGACTTATGAACAGCGTGACAAACTAATACAAAACTGCCATCGATACCGTCATGTATTCTCCGATACACCTGGCAAGATAAAAAACTTTCAATGTGAACTGAAATTTAAGGACCAAACTGAATTCAAGAGAAAGTCCTATCCAATCGCTTTTTCACTTAAGGAAGCCGTTCGTGAAGAAATACAAAGATTAATTGAGAACGATATCATTGAAGTTAGCAATTCCCCGTACACTAATCCCATTGTAGCTGTACCCAAGAAAAATGGCGCAGTGAGAATTTGCTTGGATGCACGGGAAATTAATAAGTCCATAATTAATGACAGGACGTCGCCTGGCGAAATCGACGAGATATTAAAGAGATTTTATGGCACAAGGTATTACAGTATATGGGATACTGTCTGTGGTTATTGGCAGGTTGAGTTACACCCCAATAGCAGGAAATTCACAGCATTTATCTTCGAAGGCCGTAACTATCATTTTAAAAGGTTACCCTTCGGCCTTGTGAACTCTGTGGCCATTTTTGATAAATGCATGGATGAAATATTAGGACATAATACTTTACAATTTACGACAGTGTATGTCGATGACCTATTAATAGCATCAGATAATTGGGAAGAACACTGTAACCGGGTGGCACAAATGCTAAAGAAATTAGAAGAGAACAACATCACGCTCAAACTGGACAAATCAAAGTTGATAGCCAAGGAAGTACAATTTTTGGGGTTCAACTTATCAGAGTTTGGAATCACACCAGCCCAAGAAAAGAAGGAAGCAATCCAGCATTTCCCAATACCGAAAAACAAAAAACAGTTACAGTCGTTCCTCGGAATTTGTAATTATTACAGAAAATTCCAGAACACAATTCCGAGGACGAAAGTGGCGGGAAACTCTAATCCATCAGGGCATAAAAACCTACAAAACGTCTGTGTATCACCCCAACAGCAACCCTGCTGAGAGAGTGTTGAGAGAAGTAGGAAGGATCTTAAGAACCTAGTGTCACAGCCAGCAGAGGAAATGGGAGGAATATCTATCCCCGGCTGAAGACTTCCTGAACTTAGCTTATCATCAATCAACAGATGAGACACCTTATATGGCTATGTATGAGCGAAGACCACCCCGGGAAATTACAGAAATCATAAACTTTCCAACAGAAAATGAATTCAAATTTAATAAAACAAAATTTTACAATAACGCAGTTGAACGAGCTGACAAACTTAGGCTCAAATACCAGAAATCGCAACCTAAAAGTCATAAAGTACGAAGTGGGAGACAGAGTACTCATAAAAAACCGAGAACTCCCAAGTACAATTGAAGGTATTGCGAAAAAACTGCTACTGCTATTCACAGGCCCATATACTGTAACCAAAAACAACCTCAATAACACTTATGAGTTACAAGACCCAATAACCAAGAAGATAAAGGGCACATATAACCAAGCTTCAATGAAACGGTATATCGAAGATTAAATTATAAAGTAAAAGTGAAACACTGCGCTGAAGATTATGGTTTATTAATAAGTGAAAAATGAAAATATAATTATGAAAATAAACGTTGACTATATGAAGAAAGGATGGAATATCGCTATGAAGATTATTTGTTGTTTATATTAAATAAGAAGTGAATATATAACTATGAAATGAACGTTGACTATATTGTAATTTTGTAATGCGAAAAATATGTTCCCAAAGAAGTTATGTAAAGGATCAAGAAAATTGTATTTACAAATAATAGTACTCTACAAGTAATAGTTTGGTACGCGGCACCAAATTTCCAAGAGCCACGTCAACAGTAAAATTACCATCATACCCGTACTACCAATGAAAGGAAGAAGTACTATACGAGACTGACGCACAACATCTACGGCACCAAATTTCCAAGAGCCACGTCAACAAGTAAAGTTACCATCATACCCGTACTACCAATGAAAGGAAGAAGTACTATACGAGATCGACAAATTACATCCTTGGCACAAGTTATTTCCTAGAGCCAAGTCAACAGTAAAGTTACCATCACACCCGTACTACCAATGAAAGAAAGAAGTACTATGCGAGACAGACAAATACCACCTACGGCATAAAATAAATTCCAAGAGCCACGTCAACAAGTAAAGTTACCATCACACCCGTACTACCAATGAAAGGAAGAAGTACTATACGAGAAAGTCACATTCCATCTTTGGCACTTATTTCCTAGAGCCACGTCAACAGTAAAGTTACCATCATACCCGTACTACCAATGAAAGAAGGAGAAAATAAGAAGTTGGAGGAACAAAACCAAATAAGTATCATTAATGTAGATAAGAAACAACACACAACCACAATATTTTCTAGTGTCTTTTACTAGAAGAAAGCCTATACCACATGGACTATATCTCAATTGAAACCATGAGAAAATATATTCATGAATTATATTCAGAGAAGGAAACCCCGAAATGAAGAATATTATGAGATGACATTTAATGTGATACAAAGAGAAGAGATTAATTGATGACGAAGAAGAATAAAAAATAATATATTAACGAAGATGATCATGAGAGTATACCAGTGATGAAATGTAAAACAAACTATCCCTGTAATATGTGAAGAATTTAGTTGAGTTGAATCAAGAAGAAGAGAGTATAACAATGTATAAACCGCAGATGCGTGAGATAATCCCAAGGATATTTATTATTTGTTGGAAGAACGACCATTTTATATTTTTTGATTATTTGAGATGAATTGACTGATGAATAATGCCAGCAATCATTTATTATTATTGATGGAGATGATGTGCCTCCGTATTTATTGATATTAGTATGGCCAGTGGAGTTGTATGCCAAAGTGAGCCGCTCTGAACTGCCCCAGCTAAAATTATGTTAGGGAATTAGGGAACTAAATAAACAAGGGAGATAATTACATAGAAGAGAAATAATTATGATTCAAATAGAAGAAAGTGAAGGGATATATATAAAAAAGCATATGACTCGACATGGAAACGTACAACAATTGATGAATTCTTCAATAAAAAATAAGTATACTGATTCAGAATTAATCAATTCTTATAGGAAGGCATATGCAACGTTACCAAATTTTGTAGTTACATAAAGTAAGCAATTATTACGTCAAGTGACGGGAAAACATGAAAATATTTCTAAGTAAGTAAAATTATGTGAACAAAAAGTGTGTATCTACAGATATATTAGTGTAAAATTCCAACAAAGAAGAAGGAAGTATAACATAGCAGCATCGTACACAAAATAGAGAAAGTATATGACCATGAGCCAATATAAAATGTTAGAAACCAGGCCCAATAGATTCTAACAGTGAGGGGAACCAACAAAAATGACTATATAAAAGTGTGAAAGAAGACAACAGGATTCCAACAGTGAGGGGAACCAACAAAAAATGACTATATAAAAGTGAAGAAGAAGACAACAGGATTCCAACAGTGAGGGGAACCAACAAAACAATAACTATGTAAAATAAAAGAAGAGACAACTCAAGAGCAACCACAATGAAGGCAGACAAACCAATATATTTACAAATATAAATATTATGGAACAACGACTACTACAATGGAAATATTGAAGACGTTTAAACCTAAAGAAGAAAGGAAGAAGAAGGACAAGGAAACATGACATGAAGAGAGAAGATAATGGATAGACAATACATACAAGAAATCAACATTCATCAAGTATACTAGAGACAATACTAGTAACCAGAAGAATAGCGATTGTCAACTATGAAGAAATAGTGTTTAACATATTTAAGAAATCACAAACAGTAATAGTGAATACTTAATGTAAGTGTGAGAACCTGTGACCAGTTAACCAATTTTAACCTAATAAACCCCACAGACAATTCAAGTGATAAGGTTTATAGCAGAAGAAAATGTGTTACCTTCATAGTGGAAACATCAAAGATTAAATAGTCAAAAATACACAGACAGTTAGTGTGACTAATTTAATGAAGATTGTAATCCAAATAGATAATCATAAGACCACCAATAAATGTGAGATAGAACAGTAAAACCATTGTTCATAGAACCTGATAATAAAAAACCTTTGTAAATTTTAAAAGAAATGTAACTGAATGCCACGGCAAAACAGAATACAATACAAAGAAAGGCCAGAAAAAATAATAACAAACAAACTAGTTTGTTAAGTATCAAACAACAATGTAACAGAAATTAGGTACAAACCATAACAAGAAATGTATTATCATTAGTTCAAGAATATTTGTATTATTGTTTAGAAAAAATAGTGTAAACATGTGTATTAATCAACAATTAAACCATTGTAATAGAATACCATAATGAAGTCATAATAGTAGTAGCAAATGCTGCATAAGAATATGTTGTACATTGTTACATAACCCCATAGGAAATGCACATATAAAACAAAAAATCATATATGTTAATTAAACCCAGCAACCATCAATAATTGTTTCAATCAAAGATTCATTATAAATAATGATGCACGCTAATAAATAATGTCTTATACTGAAATACACTGCACATAAAGCAGATTAAATATGACAGCACAAAGCTAGATGAAAGGGAACCCAATATGACAAATTAGTTAAGCAAAATACATTGTTAAAACTTGTACAAAGATCACTGAAAGTATTACCAGTAGTTAGAAGAACATCTGGTACTACTATGAGAACAGATTATGAGTGTAAAAATAATAGTTTTATGATCAAAATATTGTAAACTAACTGACTATGAATGAATAGCCAGATGTAAGCAAAGGCAATGTAACAAACTAATTAAGCAAAATACCTTATTAAAACTTACACAGAGATTAATGAAAGTGTTACCAGTAGTTAGAAGAACATCTAATACTACTATGAGAACAGATCATAAGCATAAGAATAATAATTTTATAGACAAATTATTGAAAACTAAATGACCATGATGGTGGAATCAGAATGTAAACAAACACTATGTAGCAAGTTAGTTATTGATTTATTAAAAATAACTGACTGCCATGTCATAACCTGATGTAAACAAACCCAATACTAGGAATTGAAGGGTTTTCATATAGCGAAAGGTTAACAAATATATTAAATGAACTAGGTACTATAGTTGTACACTATTTGCATGTTCAACATTATGTACCTTATGTAGAAAAACACAAACAAAGTGACAATTTAAAGAAAAGAGATCAGAAGGTAGTTAGATAAGACTACTAGTATATGAAACACAACATTGTGCATATACTAAAGTGTAAACCAATGTAAATAAACGTTTATATTATTATTAGAATACAAAACAAATGTTATTAGATAAGGAATAATAGTATTAAGGGCGATTATAAATAATCGAATATGGACGCTTGAGACGCCATTATCAAACATTGTTTGAATAATAATTACTCCCAAATTTTTGTATTAAGCAATTGAGAAATGGACTCAAAACGTTTAATCAGAAGTGTTATTGTGTAATTAGATAAGATTTGGTGAAATAAACTTATTAATTTTAAGATTCACCATAAAAATTTGTGAAATCGTTGTAGTGAATTAATAATGGACGGATTTCATTCTTGTTTGGACTTTATTTAAAGCCCAGGATGTCCGCGATTTATTGACACCAACCATTCAACGATATGACAACTAATAATAAAGTTATAACGATTATAAACTTTTTAATCATTTTGTGCATCGGCGTTTACGTCACTTTAGTCTCCAACCCATATAGGAAATTGGTAATAAATTAAAAGTTTTACTAAATCAAGGTGTTTTGGGTCGGAGAGTTCGAAGAATTGAACCAATCAAATGAATGAAAACCGGCAGACAAGCCAGAGACGCTTAGGAGAAGCGTCACAGTCATCTTTCAATCATCAAGGAGTCAACACGCATAATTCGACGGACAAAATCGATGAAGAAGTTTTATTTGAATTGTGCGCAACACATATACATGAGTCATACTACACACGCCTAACCTACACATAACAAACAATTAACGAGTGTACAGTGTGGAGTGAATATAATAATAAAATACGACCAGTGTATAATATCGGTTGTATTTTCGAGTTTTGTGTTGATAAAAAACCAGGGAGTACTATATTTTCATTATTTAAATAATAAAACAGAAATAATAATTTCTGTAAATGATTGTTTGGATACTACTCAGTAATCAGTAGTATCGAAGTGTAGCAATTCTGATGAAAGTTATCAGAATTAATGAAGGAATTATTTCGCATTCATTAACTTAAGAAATAAATGTTTTTACTATTTATCATAATTAAAGGAGTCAAGATTAATTTAAATATTACAAAATATGAGTGTCGCAATAGTCGCTGAATTGACTCATGTCGTTTTTGATTTGACTAATGAAAATAAATATTTTTATTTTTTGCGAAAAAATCATTCAAATTAACTGATAGTTACGCATGAGAAGTATTATGAATAGTATATATATGTTTAGATTAATAAGAAATCAATGAATAATATATTTAACCCTAATAACTACTTACGTTATTAGCTAACCTAGAAATAATAACAACAACTTGTCACCTTTTTTTTTCATAAGTCTGTTCTCAAGTAATACAAACCAAATGAAAGCTATCACAAGAGTTTTTTTTTTATTATAAACTTTTTCTCTTGTCAATAAATAATTTCTATAGCCAACTATTAAATAATAATAGTAATTTTTAGCAGTGCAAATCAACGCACGTGTTTATTAAAGTAACTACTGTGTACTGAATCCCGCGTACGATAATACGATAGTTATCGATTATATGGTACCGACTTTCAATTTTAATATTTGTTTGTTTGTTTTCTATTAATTCTTTATTAAATATTGTTATAAAACACAACATCTTGTATCTGGCATCATGTCACTTCAAAGATCACACGAACTTGGTAATTTAACTATGTAAAGAGGACATAACCTCTCTAAATAAAATTATTGTATTAACCTACAGTGTTACCAGCCTTGAGGTTAAGAAGAGTTTCTTTTTAAAATTGTTCATAATAATTATTTTTCTGTAAAACTATTAGTGATTGATTGTTGATTTTAAAAGATTTAATAACATTCCAAATCTGTTAATAAACCTCAATTTTTTTTTTTACCAGTGGAAAAAGTGTTTAATTTCAAAATTAAAATAGTTTAGTTTTAATAGCTAGTTCTATCAAAAGGTGGCGGCAGAATTTGAATATTCCTTATAATTCAGATCATAATTCAGTTTTTATTTTATTTTATTGTGCATGCTTATCACGTATGATATTCAAATAGAATATCCCCTTGTATGTGTAGAGTGTATGTTACAGCTGAAGCAGTCACCCAACAGAACAGTAATATCCACATATGGTAAGTGGGGAGGTGATCAGCGGAGTGCGAAAATACTTTTTAAATTAAAAGATTTAAACGGCAATACCCACACGATTATTTCAAACCGCTAATAATAATTACATTTTTGGAAATTTTACTATACAATATTGTTGTGGATACCGGAGCGTATCTGCAATCAATCATAATCATGTACAATCACACACTTACATATTATCTTATATCGTTGTACAGTTACAATATGCCCATATCGTATGTGGTAGTTTACTATTTATTCTTTTTCGATTTGGGTTGGAACAACCACCTTCCAGGTCTCCTCCTTCAGTGATGTTTTAACGAACAAGATTTGTTTGTTTAGTTGGTAATATCGAGCAACGGTTTCGTCTCCTTCTTCTAATCGAGTTTTAAGGTTTCTCAATTTCGGGTCTGCTTGTTGGTGGGTGCTCATATTTGTTAATATTGTTGTTAAGTCGGCTCTGGTGCTAAGAAGATGGTATATTTTTAGTACGCTTTCCTTCTCCCCTTCGAAAGTTTGCTCTTCCACATTGACACGGGATAACACATCGGCTATGATATTCTTTTTACCTGGGATGTATTCCCATTTTAGATGGTATTCTTGAAGGGCAAGTATCCACCTTGTTAGTCTGCCATGATTCAATTTGCAGCTTTTTAGGAACGAAATAGATTTATGGTCTGTTCGGACTGTAACAAGGTAACCCAAGATGTAAGTACGGAACTTACCACAAGCAAATACTACGCTCAGTAATTCTTTTTCAGTTACAGTGTAGTTTTTCTCCCACTGGTTCAAAGATCTGCTAGCGAAGCTAATTACTTGGTGTTGACCCTTCTCGTCTTCTTGATACAATGTCGTTCCCAGACTGATGTTGCTGGCATCGCAATTCATAAAAAATGGTAATTTAAAATTTGGGTGGCGAAGTATTATTGTTGCCAGAAATTTGTCCTTTATAAGTTGGAAAATCACATCCTGCTCTTGACACCATATCCATTTATTTTTTGATGACAATTGTGTTTGAAATTTTGCGGTTAATTCTGAATATTGTTCCTGGAACTTGCGATAGTAATTACAGAGTCCCAGGAATGACTGTAATTGCCTTCTGTTTTTGGGTGCCGGGAATTTCTGGATTGCTTCCACCTTTTCTGCCGACGGTGAGATTCCTTGATCGTCCAAGTTGAAACCCAAGAATTGCACTTCCCTGGCAATGAACTTAGACTTATCTAACTTCAGCGTGACGTTACTGACAGATAACTTCTCAAGCACGTGTTCCACACGGTAGCAGTGTTCCTCCCACGTTTCTGATGTTATTAGTAGACACCGTCTACATACACGGTGGTAAACTGAAGTGCTTCCTGTCGCAATATCTGGTCCATGCAGGTCACAAAGATGGCAACTGAGTTTACGAGTCCGAAGGGCAGTCTTTTGAATTGGTAATTGCGCCCCTCGAATATGAAAGCCAGATACTGGCGACTCCGTGGGTGTAACTCCACCTGCCAGTAACCGCACACCGTGTCCCAGGTACTGAAGTACTTGGTACCGTGGAATCGTTTCAGGATTTCTTCAATCTCACCGGGTGATGTTCTATCATTTATTATCTTTTTGCTTTTTCCCGTGCATCCAAGCAAAGCCGGACTTGGCTGTTTTTCTTGGGAATAGCCACAATAGGGCTGGTGTATGGGGATTGGCTATTTTCTATTATATCGCTATTAATCATCCATTTAATTTCCGCTCTTACAGCCTCCTTTCGTGAATGCGCAATAGGGTAGGATTTTCTATTAAACTCCACTGTATCTCTGAACTTAAGGGTACATTGGTAATTTTTTACCTTGCCTGGCTCGTCCGAAAATACTGAGCGGTACTTTTCATAAATTCTGATCAATTGATTCGCTTGATTAATGGGCAATTTCTCCCTAGTAATTCCGCTCCGGTAATCCCTTATCTCTTGTATCTTTTGGGACCATAAATCTTCGTCCGTGTTGTCATATATTATGGGGTTAATTATTGTGTTATTTTTCATATAGTTGATGTTACGAATTTGCTGGTGGATACTGCTGGGAAGTGCTATCTCGCTACCGACTAAATCGGCCGTCCAGGTCAGATCTCCAGTAAACAGCGATACTTTCTCTGATCGTAAATCAATGATAGCAGAGTTTTTTCTCAGCACATCGCATCCCACTAATATATTGAAAGGTAATCCTGCCGCAATTAGGAAGATCATGTTTATTCCTATACCCTTACTAATCACGTTTAACGATACTTGCTTTCTTATAGTCTTGTTTTGGCGATCAGTGGCACCTATTAATACGATATTATTTATTGGTAAAGTCGGCAATAATTGACCACATTTCTCTTGGATTCTCTCCAATTCTATTGAGTTGATAATAGATACATTCGCACCTGTATCAATCATTAGCTGTGCGAAGGTTCCTTCTATTTCGGCATTAACATAAATTATTTCATTATTTATACTATGGAGGCGAGTGTCGTCCTCCTCCAGTAGTTCATTTCGTATGTTTTTTTAAGTAATTACAACTAATAATTGTAATATTGTTATTATTATTTGCTCTTGGCAATTCTCTTTTATACCCAGGCGATAGGAGCAGCAAAAGTTCCTGATTATTTATTACTGCCTCCTCCCGTTTAAATTCTCATTATCCTGGTTATTAATATTTGGACCAACGGAGGCGTTAGTTGGGAAACCTTGAGTGGGTTCCAGCCGTTCCGTTCGCTGTTCATATATTTGTTCTCTATTTGGTTGCCGCTCTGGGTCATCTAGACTGGTACTTCGCCTAGGCGGATTATACCTTGAATTATCCCGTTCTTGGCTTCTGCGTCGGTCTTCGTATTCATGGAAACTGTTCCGCCGTTGATGGTTGTATCTGCGTTGATTGTTTCCTTCGGCGCGTATAAAATTTACCCGGGGTCAGGAGAACCTGTTGTTGTTATTAGTATTGTTATTTTGGTAACCCATATTGTTATTATAATACCGTTCAGTATTATTAGTATGGTTTGGGTTTCTCTGGCTATTTATATTTGGATTTGGGTAATAATTGGCTCGATTACCGGGGTACCCGTTATTATTTCTGTTAATATTTTGATTCACATTACCGTTATTATTATTATTATTACCGTTGGTATTGTTCTGATTATTATAATTGGGATTATATCGGTTCCCTTGGTACCCACTGCTGTTCTGATGATTATTGTTGTTCGGGTATGGATTACTTCGGAATTCTGGCCGCTCATTCCTTCTTCTGCTTTGCCTATAGTATTTCTCATTCTCATAGTTTTCTAAGAGTTCCGTCATCGCCTGGATGGTCTTTATTTGGCTACCCCTTCTTGCTCGTATGACCTCTTCATCATAATGGTAGGAGAGCTTATTTACAAGGCATTCTTCTGGTATGGCCGGTTCCAGGTGCTTCGCCAGACATACCTTCCCAAGGAAGTACGCGGTCATCGTATTACCAAATTGTGTCTTGTATCGGCCATGGCAGATGTTGTCTCTTATTAGATTTTGGGTGGTCTCCGACCAATACTTGGCCTTGAACAAATTCTTAAATTGTTGGTAATCCTCTATCTCACTCCGGTTTGCCATCCACCAGTTGTCCATCATTTCACGGAATGATTCGTCCAACAGCTCTCGATTATTTAACCATCTATTGCCTCTATGTTTGGCCATGTATACCTCGATCTGGGCCAAGAACTCCATTGGCTTCCTTTTATATTGGCGGAAGTTCAGCCATTCCCTATTTTCGTTGATGGGGATATTTGTGAAGTTGGTTGGTCGGTTCCGAATTGCTTCCATTTCCTCCTGGCTCTGCCGCACTTGACCAGTGATGTTCGTCATTACTACCTCCATTCCGTCGCACCTTTCAGTAATTTGGGTATGTACTTTACTTAGTTCTTCCTGACTTTCCCTTCGGTTCTCTTCTGCCTTCTTGCGACTATGTTCTTCGATATTTGTGACCTTGGTGTTTACCACTTCCTTGAATTCTTGTACTTCCCCTTCAGTTAGCCGACATCTTTCATCAACTTCTCTGATCTGTTGATTTATAATTATTGTTTCTTCTTCCAACTTTTTATTCATAGATTTCTTATTATCCTTGAGTTCTTTGTTCATTTCTTTTCTTAATAGTTCCATTCGTTCGTCTAACTTGTCTAGATTCTCCTGGTGAACTTCCCTTAATTCTTCCCTTAATAGTTGGTTATCCTCTCTTAATTCTTCCAACCTCTCCCCCATCTTCTCTTCCATTTTCTTGTTATTTTCCCTTAATTCTTCTTTCAATTGTTGGTTGTTGCTTTCCATCTTCTTACTGGTTTCCTCAATTCTCTTATTGGTCTTTTCAATCTTACGGCCCAATTCTTCCTTTGTGGATTGTTTGTCCTCCTTCAATTCTTCTAACTTTTTCCCCATTTCTTCTTCCATCTTCTTACTGTTTTCTTCAATGTCCTTCCTTAATTCTTCCTTCGTGGATTCTATGTTTTTATTTATTTCATTCAAATTTTCCTTCAAGGACTGTTGGTCTTCCTTCCTTTCTTTACTATTTTCTTCTGTAGTAGAATCCATTTTCTTATGCAAGTCTTCCTTGGTGGAATCCATTTTCTTATGCAAGTTTTCCTCCATCTTCTTGCTATTTTCTTCCATTTTTGTGATTACTGGATTTGATTTCTTCCATCATCATCCTGAACATCTCTTGTATGTTCCCATTCTCCGTTCGTGATGGTTTCTCGGGTTGTTCTACCCGTTCCTCCCGGACATTGATTTCCCCCGTCTGTGTGGGCATTTTCGGTTGTTCCTTTGATTGTACTGATGGTTTTGGTTCCCTTGGGGGTAATAACATTTCTACGTCCTCCATCGGTGTTGCCTCCTTATCCTCCATATTAATTTCTTTTTCGGCCTCTGCCGCCCTTTTCTTGGATGTGGCATGACGTTGCATCTTTCCTTTTTCTCTGGCTGGATAACCGCTGCCAAGCTTGAATTAGAAATTGGGCGAGTTATATTAGTCCTTCAATCCCTAATTAAAGCCCTTTAGTTGGACGCCAATTTTGTATCGTTATGTGTGTCTACGTTAAGCCCCACTGTTGTGAGGGCCAATTTTGTAACGTTACTACTCGTTGTTACAAAATAATAATGTTATAATTTGTTAAAATTTGAAATAAAATAAATATTTTATTTTAAAATAAAAATTTTGTTTTTTCTGAAAAAATATTTGTTTCGGGTTTTTTGTTATCTGTATTTAGGAAATAATTTTTGTTATTGTCTGGTGTAAAAATTTTAATTATATAATGGTTGATAGTGTTGTGGTGTCACTTTCTATGAATAACTTCTAAGTTAATATGGTTAACTCCGGTACTGGTCGATAGACGGCTCTTCTTCTTCTTCAATATGCTCCTTATTTTCGTAAATACCGCCTTTCGGTTAGTCCGTGTTATTGAATTAACTTATTCTTTAATTATATTTAAAGTAAAATTCAACCAATTTACAGAATTAGAGTGTTTATTAACAATTTATTAAAAATATCGATAGTAATCGATTGTTGACAACAGTATCGACTCGTTACTCAGGGCCGGTCAACAAAAACTTTACATTAATAGTGTATATAAAATATTGTTCTTTTAACGGTTATGTTAGAATAGCCAGAGAAGGGTAGGGCCAAGAAAGTATAACATTTACAATAAAAATGTCTTAAAACTAACAATTACAAAGTTATTAATCAATATAGAAAGTTTATATAGTATAATATTCGAACCAATGCAGACTAGACGTTCATTTGTTCCACCTCGAATAGAATGCTGGAAAAATCAAAATGGCTGACAGAAGTATGCGTAGTTGAATGTCAATCACCTCGACGAATATTTCTTACAATAAAGATGTCTTTTCACTGTTTCTTCGTCTCAGCACTTGTGGATATTAGTTCTGGAGTTAAATGAGTGTTCCTGGTGTAGTGTTTATTAGTTCACTTGTTTTAAATGTGTGTTATTATGTCTATTTCACTTTGGTTAAATGTGTCGTATATAACCCTTTTTGTTTCGTCCGTAAAATTTATTTGTAGTGGTGTTAGTTCAATAATTTAGGCGTATGTGGTTCTGTTTATCTGTAGTTCACTGTTTATTGTTTGTTTTCACTGCTTCTTAAGTTAAAATTCAAAATTAAAAAATTATGCACTGAACTTGATTTAAGTATCGCACGCCATTAACATAGGTTATACGGAGCAAAACCTTGTTTAAGTGTTCGCTTCAACAGATAATAATTAACTGTTCTCATTTCCTTCGTCTCATGAAAATCTTAGCCAATTTAATATATATCATACATTGTTTCAAATTATCTTAGCTTCCGATACATTTTATTTGAATACATTATACACGGAAAATATTTTCATTATTATTTAACTGTATGAAATACTAAATACATATTCGGTTTCTTTAATCTATTTTGCTTATTTTGATACTAATTAATATAGTTTTACAAAGTTTTTATTTAAAAAAGTTATATTTCTTTCATGTTGGAAAAGTAGGCTTAAATTTGTGTTTCCTGTCCTTGTTCAGATAATAGCCATTTTCTCTGATATAATTATTATTATACTGAATCTAAGATTGATATAATTGTTTATCTTTCCTTAATTTCTTGCAATTTTGTTCATTAGTTATTGTTTTTAAATATAATTCATTTATCTATGACTCCTCCTCTGAAATTTTAGTTAATACATTTCATTTTTATTTATAATTTTACTTATCTTCTGACAATATCTTTATAAAGTTTAAGTTACATTGTACTGTATTACTATATGGTGGGTTTATCTTACATAAATTTCATCAGTTTAGTTGGTTTATAGGACTAGATTTGTCAATTATAATGTAGTCTAAATTTCCTATCTGGCCTAGATTTTATCTGTTGTTACTTACAAAGTTTTTAATAATACAGTTAGTTCATACCCTTTTCTGACCTTCTATTCTAATATAATATTCATTAATAATTTCTTCTTTTACTACTATAATCTTTAGTATTGATTTTAAACAATTAAAACATAACAATTATTTAACATTAAATCTGGTATTTAGAATCATACCCTTTTTTGTACTGATTACTTACAGTAACTTCTAAAAAACATTTTACTATGTAGGAATGATATACACATTCAGATATGGCATTCCTAATTCAAACTACTAAACAAAATAACATTTTATAAATACAAGGATTAATCTCTATTTCTAAATCTTTTTTGTAGAGTTCATATATTGAAATTGGAACCTAACATTTTGTTCCATTAAATTTTTAACACTCCCTTAAAACTACTTGGTTACAGTCTTATCTGTTTTTCTTAATTTTAGGGATGTATTCCCCGTCACTTTATGTACTAACTCCAAGCTATCTATTTATATTATTTATTCCATTGAATGTTCTCATATAAACAGTGGCATTTTATTAGAAAGAGTATTCATTGCTCCTTCACCATATTATTTGATTAAATATCATTCATGATACTATTTTAAAAAACACTTAAAGTTATTTAAATGTACAGTAATTCATGTACCTTCTCAAAGTTTATTTATGATAATCTAATAACTTGCACTTGTCCCTTGTTATTTCTTGATACTATCACTAGTCCTTTCATAGTTTTATAATATCAAATTGTTTAATCATGGGGGAACCGTTAAGATTTGTCTATTTAAATTATACAATAACTTTCTTGGGTGCACTTCTACTTAGCACTTTAAACACTTTTTGTTTTTATTAGTTTTACATGAGTTTATGGTTTGTTGGGGTGTTATACTTTCTATAGTGACATGTACTTTCTTTAGGGGTTTTTGTTTTCTCCCTATTGGGTTTGTTTGTTTGGTCGTGTTCTACTTCCTCTATTCCATGTGATCTTCACTTGTGTCCCTGTTCATTAGGTATATTTGTTTGTTTTGGATATCTTCCTTCTTCATTCTTGGTTTCTTCAGTACCATTTCGTTATTATTTACTTTTGTTTATACTGGGCAGTTTACTTGGTCTGGGTAGCTTCCTTACCTACTCCTATCTTACCTGGGTATTATTGTTCTTTTAATTTTAGTTTTCTGTGGTTTTATTTTGTGTACATTCATATTAGTTGCAGATTTTTTTCTTTATGTTTACTTTTTCTTGTTATAATGGTAATTTATTGTGTTTTTAATTGGTTTTCATTTGGATCTTTCTGGATATTCCATATACTTGATTTTTACTAATGATCATCTGGTAATTGATTTAAGTGGATTATCTGTCATGCTACAATGTTCGTTACACAATAAAACAATGTATCCTCCATCACTGAATAACAGTCGAATCTTAGGTCTATACAACTTATTTTTTATTAAGTAAATGATATATTGTTATTATCAATATAATATTTATCTAACTTTTTATATTCTTCCACAATGTCGTTTGAATTAATAGGTTCATTCCATATCAATTTATCATGTACCATGTCATCATCGGGTATGGTTCTGTCTACCTCAGTATTATCTGTCATAATCATGTAAGTCATCAAGTCATTTCTATCGTCATCATAATTATCTACTACGACACCCATTACTTCCCAAGGTAAGTATTTGTTATCATTATTATCACCATCTACTATTATTGCTATCTCAATTTCACTAAGGTAAGTATTCCCTATAATTATCCACCATCTCTACTCCTAACCTTTCTACAAATTCTCTATACTTTCTATTTATCTTAAAAATCTCTATTACTCTCTTTCTCTCTCTCTCAATATATTTCTCACCATAACACCAAGCTACACTCTCTCTCTCCAAATATGCAGGGGTCACTAACTCATAATTACTGCACCACCTATGAGGTACACAAAAACGCCAGGGAACTTTATTTGTAGACCTATCGTCTCCCAAATATAAATCTAAGGAACTCTTGTCCTTCTTAAACATACGTGAAGACTTTACTTCACCCCCTACTACAACAACAAGGGTAAAATCTGCATCAACTCTATAAATATACTTTTTCTCTCTCTCTCTCTCTGATTCATCACACACAAATATCTCATTATCAATTTCTACTCTCTCTACAATTTCGTTATCACTATCAATATTATAACGTATCGATAATGTGGGTGTGTTTAAAATTAATGTTTATACTGTAAATATATCTACCGAACGCGGTGTTTACGTTACCTTGCAATAAAATAAAAGTGTTGCTGCTGTTCTTTAAAATTATGTTCGTGTTTAAAATATTAAAGATCCTGTTTAAACAAAGTTCAATTATGCGTGAAATATTCTTTTGAAATAAATCAAAGTTTGAAATAGTTGTTTCTAATTGAAGGTTACTAACGTGATAAAGTAATTTACAATGTAACATTCGAGGTTACACTCAGTGTGTTTACAATGGTTTAATTATACTTGTTTGAAACGAATTCCCTTATATGAAACACATAAAAATAATTAAGTTGATAATGATTAAATGCTAAATTTGCTTAATTTGAAATGTAAAATACAATAGTTGGTTGCTTGATATTGATGAACGTCTGGTTGATATTGGCTGTAAAACTTCTTCTCCAGGTTGCTGATAGTCTTAGTATGTTCCGTCTCGTAATGTCTGGACAATATCATAAACAAAAATATACTTTTACGTACCTGGTTGTGTTTACTAGAAGTTCACTAAGCTGTCAACTCAGTTTACAAACACCAACTCACTTTGGTTGCAAGGTTAGATTACCTTGTTTATTAATTAGTGGGCGCCACACGGATTTATTCAGGGAAAATCCCGTGTAAAACCCACACATAGAATTACTGAATGATTAGAAAATTTAAAATAATTGTGTATCACCTTTTGGCAATGCTATTTCAAAATATTAAACACAACTGAAGGTTGTTTAAGTTTCTAAATAAAATATTTAGTTATCCTGTAGAAATAAATCGAATCAAGTGATGCTGTTAATAATGGGTTTTATTTACACCCTTATAGAGAATTCAAAAACAAATATAATGCAAACATACAAAGTTGTACAATTATAAATCAGTTATTATATGCCTTCTACGGCTTGCTCAGAACATGAATTATAAATCTGGCTAAGTCCAGATGTTATTTATTTTTAACATTAAAAATATGAAAATCTCAGATGTGAATTCTTTGAAACACGAAAAAGAAAATTATGCCTACACAATATCCAATAATCTTTTTGATATAAAATTGATCAACAACGTTTTTTGAGGTTACTTTCGTAAAGTAAACAAAATAAAAATGACCTGTTGAGAGGTCGCGCGTTCGTCAACGCTTGCTTTTTTATTGACAAAATTTATCATGTGAGAACCCTTACAACTAACATACAGCTTAATTCATAATAACAAATTCATATAATAAATTGAGACGTGGTGTAATCTTGAAATGTTTCTGTGTTTTGCGTCAGTACAGACCAGTGTTGAAAAATGTACAGGTTATGGCGCTCAGATAAAAATTAATAATAATTGCACTGTTACCTTCTGGTTTTAATTATTTAATTAAAACTTATTAACCACTTTTGGTAATCGGATTATAGTGATTACCAAGCTTTGCACAACACACGCACAAGAACAGAATAATGCGATCTTCTTCTAACTAAATGGATCGTGAATGATAACAATTAATTATTTTTCTGCTCATTATTTCCCGCACAAAATTGAAATGATACTGCACATAATCACTGTTGTTTTCTGTAGATAAACTTGAAGTAGTTGTTTCTTGGTGTTGAACTATTTGTTTCGATGTAATATGTAGATGACGCTATTAGTTATTAAGAATGTAGAGATCGCGAGCGCACGTCTGTGCTATATGAAGTTTGGTAAGAGTCTGTCTGAAATTGGCTGCTTCCTTCTTTATATACCCCGTTCTTTGATCGGCGTTAGGTAAAAATGTTAATTACTAACTAATTTTCTGATTGGTCCTTGCAGGTGTGAAGGTATGACGTATTATTATTTTGGCCATTGATAACGGTTTTTTAACCGTCAGATACTGATGTGACAGATAGCTTTCATTGTTGTTGTTATTCATAAACAAATTTCTGATGCATATTTTGAAAATGATGTTAACATCTTTCCCGCACTAAATACAGTTGCGATTGGGTTGATATCATTATCAAATTAAAGATCATTTTTTCTTCTTTAATTTGATATCACTCGATATCGAATTACTTTCACTTTGACCGACATTGTTATAACACCAATGTTTGGGTACACCATTTTCACTGTCGTCTGCTTTTTCTGAATCGCCGATTTTACACTTTTGGTTAATATTGTTTGTGTTCACATATCATTTTATTATTCAAACGTTTATGTGGGAACACCATTAACTCTGTACTGACATTTTTACTGAACATTATGTGTACACCTAAACTCTATACATTGTAATGAATGATCCTACCTACTATGACATTTCGTCTTATGCTAACTCGTTCTAATCTACTATTTAACAATTAAAAATATGATTAAATATATTGTTTTAATAATGTTTTTCGTTACGTCAGGGCATAACCATTGTTTGGTGTATTTTAATTTACACTTATGTTAACTCCCAATAGTCAATTTACTGACTAATGCTTGGTCTAGGCGTTGTTAAGACATATCGCTTATATTGGAATTTTGCCTTAACAACGTTCATTGGTTCTCAATTCGGTAATTTGTGGAGGTATCTTATTTGTATAAGATTCCCTCTTATAAATAGTTTTTCTTTCTCACAAGTATATTTAATATTTTAATACATCTTTGTTCTCACTATGTAGCCATTGCTAATTTTAGTTTTGGCATTTATAATTTACTAGTCATTGTCAAATTTATTATCAGCAGAATGCTAATTCTGATTTCACAGTATTTAAATGCTTATTAATTCATTTTTTTATTTACATATAACATTCGGTTTATATCAACTACTGACTTGATTGACAGCTGAATGTAAATTTACTCTGTCCATCAGTTTGTCTTAGTCTTAGTCTAGTTGTAGTGTCAAACAGTCTTTGGGTTACTGTTTCATGTGGCACTTCTGCTTCATTCTTCTTTCTTGATTTCTCCTTTCTTGGTTATTTTTACTACTATATTCCTATTTACATTGTTGTTTTGTCCTTATAAAATCTGATAACATACATTCAGGTTAGGTAACATTTTGTTATGTTACAATATCCACATAATTATTTTCTACCACCATGTTCTTAATTATATCATTGTTACTACCTGAAAACTTATTAGTCAAATTATCATTGTTACTCACCTTGTTAGCACTTAAACTAACACTATTTTCTGTAAATGTACCATCATTACTACCCCCACTATTCTCTACCCCACTTTTATTCTTGTAATTCTCATCTACTTTACTCTTTGGTATATCAAAATTCTCGTCTACTAACGTTACTGTTTGTTCTTTCATTTTATCGAAATGCGTATGCGTTTCATCGATTCTTTTGTCTAACTTAAAATTTTGTCTTTTAATTTCATTTTTTATTTCGTCAAACTTCTCATTAAAATCATTTTTAATTTCATTTTTTATTTCACTTTTGAAGTTATTAAAATTTTCATTCTGTTTATCAAATTTCAAATTGGAATCTTTTTTTTGTTCATCAAACTTCTCGTCTAACTTTAACAGTAATTGCATCATTGCACTAATCTCATCTGTTTTATTTTCATGACTTGAGATGGATGTTGCTATTACTGTCTCTACCTCTACAGATTCAGTCGCACTCAACCCACCAAGCTGACTAATTTGTGTTAATGGAACATCCATCTCACTAGTCAAATTTTCATCAGTTACACTGATTTCTATTGTTTTATTGTCATTGGTACTCATTTTCTTTGTTTATTATATCTCTAACATATACTATACTGCTAACGCATATCTGCATATAGCCTTGTAACTTAACCCTACCTTACAAACGTGTTAACGTACTTTCAAAATTACTCCAGGTAATTATTCCGCTTTTCTGGTAGGCACACCCCACATAAAATTATATTTTATGTCGAGTCACTGTTCGGCACGCGCCAATGTAACTTTAATTTATTTGTTACTTTTAATTATTTTGTAATATAATAATTTTGAAATTTTATCGGGCGCCATGTTGCAAACTGTACAACAAAATATGCAAGCTTACCTAGGGTCAGAATTCGTGTTACCGAACCAGTAATTGCAGAATGTATTACCTGAAATAACTCACTCTGGCTTATATTGTTTACCAATGACATTACCTTTTATTATCAAAAGACTCTAATTACATATGAAAATGACTCTACTGAACTATGTGCCAAACACGCACTTTCTATGCCTCGGGGCGTAGTTCCATTTATTTTGTAAACATATAATATCCCTTAAACATTTTATAACCCCTCCAAAATAACATGTTTTATACTTATTACATAATAAACATAATCTATAGTTATTAAAAAAATGATTTCACAACCCAGCACTTATTAATTATGGTAATGAAATATTCTCTCTCTCTCTCTCTCTCTCTCTCTCTCTCTCTCTCGCACTCTCATTCGTGGTACAAATTTTAGTTAATTCTTCCCCAAAATTGAGCTCATTTTAATAAATCGGATTTTAATGAATAGAAAAGTTGGATAGCCCTTAGTTGGACTTTTGGACTTATCTGTAAATTCATCGAAGATGTCCCATCGTTGATCTTACACTCTCGATTTTGTAGTAACCCAAAATTTGGGGTTTACGTTGAACTGTTAATATATAACTGTTAAATACTGCACTTTCACATATTTAATAAACTCTTGGTGGTGTAAAATGTAGATATACAAAGCTTTGTGAATTTGCCGGCCGACACCCTTCACTGTCGAGATGAAAATGGCAGCGTTTTGTAACTGAGCAATGCAGAGGTGGGGCAAAAACTACGTCACTGGTCCTTTGTTCGAAACAGCCAAACCCTTTTGTTTACAGATGTATTTTGCGTCTCGCATTCCTGTGGCTGATGTCATCAATGGGTTAGGCTTGTTTACACGTTATTATGACAAACTGTTTTTTGCTAATTTTGTGATTTTCCCCTGACCTCGACACAAATCCTGTCCGCTCAATATTACGTCGTTGAAAACTTTTGGACAACTTTACGCTGTTTTCTTTATAGGGCTTTAAAAACAATTACAACAATTATACTTTATAACAATTATTTCCCAGGATATTATAGGATCAGAATTGTACCGTTACAGCTGGTGAAGTTGGATGAATTTAGGAATTGGCAGTGGCATGGTTAATTGGTTAAACAAGAGGTGGGGATTAGGCTAGGTTGGTTCTAGTTGAGTGAGGGCAGCTTGTTCTGTACAAAAACCTGAAGTGTACTGACTAATTCTGATCTTCTGGACAACTTAAGTGGCAAGCTAATTTGGACTCATATCTATCATGCATTTAGTTACAGAAAAGTCCTTACATTTTAAGACTTATTCTGTTTTACAATACAATATGACTGGATAGCTGTACACCTGTTGGACAAATCTATTTGATTCACTTTAGGGTATTTAATTTTTGTAGGTCAGTCTCTATTGTAAGATGAAATCTATGCAGGAGCCAGTATTTCTTCCGTAGTGAAGCAATAACATTAGTGTTAATATTGTCGTTACTCATGACAATGTATAACATTTCTGCATACAAGTTTATGAAGCAATTATCTGAGTGTTTACAACTATAAGTAATTATTGCATTCTGGGTTTGGAGTTGGAGTAAATATCGTGTGTTGTAAGCAGTCAGCTGTCTAGTTACAACTAACACTGAGTTATTCAGTTTTCACGATTTTCTTCACATGGTCAGTACAAAATTATACTTTTAGCCACTCTAAATTGTAAACACTGTTTACAGTGTGGATATGGAAACTCTGCCACTGATTTGGATTCTCAGGATCATTTTTCATAATGTCAAAATAGAGTCTGGTTACACTCAATCATTACTTGTGTAATGTGTATCTAAGTTGAGCTAGTCAGCCAGATATTACCCCTAATTCTGGAATCTATAAAGTTCTGTCGAGTTTATATCACCTTCCTTAAAGCGTTAGGCGTATGGCCTGTTTTGCCTTCTAGCACTGGTACAGCTCACATGACTCTACTACCAGAGAGAAACCAGCCTACAACTGTTGTGCAAGTTTGTGTGTAGATATTAAATTGTTTTTAAGACCTGCATTTCTTGAACAGACTGCTGTATTGCCCCTACAGAAGCTATACAGTGTTTGACTTGACCTTGAGCCAAACCCATAACACAATGCTGGATGAAACACCATTGAGCTACCTCTCATTGAAGAATTTATACTTAAATTTAAATTGTATAAACTATAAACTGATAGAGAGTTTTTAGCTTCAGTTTTGATATGGTACACAGTTATATACAAAGAGAAATAAAGCGTTTATATGTGCTACTTACCTTAACTGATAAAAAACATTATTAAAATAGTCCCTTAAAAGGTAGTTTGAGATTACTTTAATGAAATCTTTTGATATAATTTCTGATATGACTGTTTTGATAGCTTAATTGTATTTAAAATTTTATAAAACTTAAAATCTCAGGCTAATTTCAAAGTACAAGAGAAAGAAACAAAATTTTCAGAAAATAGTAGAGCAGAATAAGGGAAATACATGCCTACGTAGAATACACATCTTTATATGCTTCAACCCAAAGCTTGTGGAGTAAACAAAATTCAGAAAAAATAAATAGCTTGCAGAGGAAGTATCACTTTTTATTTAGTTTCATGTTACATTGTTTCACTTTACATACTGGACTTTCATGTGTACAGTTCCTGCTACATTTGAATTTTTTGAGTCACTCAAGCTATTTAAATTTTACATATTTTTTTATTCACTGAAGATAACATCAAATTTTAGAATCTTGAAGAACTCGCTTCCCATTCTATTCTTCCGTACTGGGCATTAGTGTACATGCTAAGCATTTATACTTAAAGTTAATGCCAAAAAATAAATTAAATTAAAGGTAACACTTACAAAAACTGATTAAAGCTAAAGTTAAAATAAAATTAACTCAGTAAAAGTTGTACTGGTATTTCTTTTTTGTTTTGTTTTTATTTGCTGTATGATATTGAAATAATGAATTTTCAGATGATGTCTACATGTGTTGCTTTCATGGTGGTACTAATACAGTTTAAATCTAAGTAACAAAGCTCTTTTCATGAAATCAAACTAAACTTATAATCTCAACAACCAGAAAACTAAACTAGGAATGTTGTCAAGAACTTCAAGAGCGATTTATTTGTACATCAGAAAAGTATTAAAACACTAATCTGTGATTTCTTACTCCATGGTCGGATTACTTTCACTGCTCTCATCTGTTGTGTAGTTTAGTAATAGTATAATGATTATGTGCTCAGCCATTAAAACTGAAAATGAATATGTAGTGGGTAATTTAAATATAAATACAGAATAAAGACAACTAAAAGTGTTTTTTTTTATTTTGTTTGAAAACATGGAATTTATTTAAACATGTTTTACGAATTCAGATGTTATCCAAATGTTGAATACGTTGCACGTGTTTCAATATTAACTAGTTTTTTATCATGTAGTATCAAACCAAAAAAATTTTAATGATTTAAGTTTGGAAATAATTAGTTCGTTTTTTCGTTTTTTAGTTTTGTCTAGTTTGTTGTTAGTTTTTTTTATTAATCTAGTAACTTTTTAGCAGTTAAAATTAGATATGAATACAAAATCTGTCCTGAAGTATCCTGAACTGAAGTTCTACGACATATGGTAATTTTATGATGGTTCAATTTTTCATCACTATCATCACTGATTAAAAATGTTTAATGTAAAATATAAGGCTTAATGAATATAATTAAATACATAAACAAAAATATTATTCTTTGTCATGTATACAAATTGATAATATACAAATCAATATAAATTACATGTACAAATTGATAATATATACACTACAAGAATAGATTCATTCTGACAAACAGTTTGGCACTTATTATTATAAATTACAATAGAATGAATTAATTGTTGTAGCATATATGTCATCAACTGGGACAGTTGGTGAAAGCAGCCACAAATACTACAAATATACTACATATGGCATACACAATTCGTCACTTGAAAATATCACCACTGGCATTTCGAGTGAAACATCATCAGAAAGAGAGAGACACTAGAGGCTGCACAATCTGACAGACAAGCCTGTTACCCATGATTACACCACAACCCAAGCTTCAAGTGAGGTCTCACTGTGGGCCAGGATAAACTGGCGATTTTCAGGTATGGCTTGGTTCTATCCCAGGGGTTGCAATTAAACAATGTCTAATTCAGGGTAAGCATTCACCAAGGACAGGTACAAGATTCATTTGGCACACAGGGGTATTGACCAAGGGCACTAATGAGGGGGTTGCCCTGGAAATGGGGACAGCACCAATAGAATTTTCTGGAAAGTGTCCATATAGTGATGTTCAGGGAATTGACACCTAGGGCAGTGTGTATGTTCTGGTTTCAAGTAAAGTACTGAGCTTTACAGGCCGAACACATAATCCGGTCCATGAGAGACTGGAGCTTTTGCTTATAGGTCTTTGCCAAGTAGCCCCATACTGAAATCGTGTAGGTAACCAATAGTATCACAGTGACAACATGAGTTTGTCTAGGTGACGGAACATTGTATTGATGCAAACCAGCGGAAAGAGTTTATATGGATGACTGGGTGTTTTCAGGCTATTTGTTTAGAATACATCCACCAGGTGAAACATCTCTCAAGGTGAAGCCCTAGATATTTCGCATCAGGACACCAAGGAAGTCAGATTAACAGGGCCAGCAATGCGGCGGGGGGCTGCGGACTAGGGGGCCCACGCAAACATTTTCCTTAATTTTTTAAGTGGGTGTAAACCATTGAACTTAAGTAAAACCAAATTTCCCCATATGTATTGAACATAAAAAAATTCACTTATTTTTTTACTATTATTTAACAGTACCTAATAATGTATTCAGAGAGTATAAATTATTTGGTTAACTGCAGAATAGAACAATGAGTCCAGTTAAGAATGCACTGAAGGCAGTTAAGAATTGCATTTAATTAATGCTTTGAAATACAATGATTATATTTCTGTAGAATAAAATGTCTTTATATCAAAATATTTTTTTTAATTCCAGTGCTAATATTAGTCCTATAGTAAAATTATTGCAAATTATAAAGCTAGAAGCAGATGGCAGAAAGTTCTAAAGGTGAAATAGATTTTTGGTTTGTTTAAAAAATGAATTAGTAAAGTGTATGATATAATTAATAAAATTGTACTTTTCTCAGGATGAATATAAGTTCAATAAATGACAAATTTGTAATTGATTACTAGTGATATGTTTGATAATCAGTAGTTTTTCCCGATCAAAGACAAAAGATATTAAATAACAAATCAATCTATTAATTAAAAGAAAAATTATATTTTATTAATTGTGAATACATCACACAAGAAAGAATAGTTATTCTGTTCACGTTATATAATTTTAGAAGTTGCCATTGATGTAAGGAAGGATTGGTATTCAAGAGGGAACAATGGCATGAAGTAAGTAAGGGTTGTGACAGTGACAGTGACAGTGACAGTTACTGTGATACCGGTAGTAGAACTTTGTTGTTTACAGGCTGTGGTTAAAAGAACTGTATAAATAAACATTATTTTTATATTGCTATATATTAGTGAACCTGGCATTGAAAAATTCTGTAGAGTATATAAAAGAATGCAGAATATTTCTTATTTTTGTCAGAAACACCTACAAACTTGCATATACAATAAAATATTACATCCACAAGACGGAACTAGTTTCCATTGTCAGAGACCACAAGGATGATGCATTCCATTCAAATTCCATAACATTGCTGGAAATGGAGACGTGCAAATTTAACTGTGGAAGAGATTTCTATTCCACCTTTCTTAATTTGGAGTTTAACTTCATATGTCTATTACTTGATTAAATATTTACACATTTGCATTCTGTATTTTATATATTACAAAAAAGAAGTCGGAGATCGGTTACTCCATGAATGAATTTATCAATTTCAGTACAAAAAATTAATTTATCTTACTCAATCTGAGGACAATTTTCATGGTAGTTTGTACTAAACCATGGTCACTAAGACCAAGTGAAAGAACGTGAGCTGTCAATGAGTAAATAATAATAACTCCTGTTGTTAAAATTACGTCTTGCCAGACTGTAAGGCCGTGGTCCAAAGTTGTTATAAGCAAACGTTTTGGCCATAACTTTGATGGCCATCTTTTGCAACACACTGACCAAGGTTTTGTAGTCAGTGACCACAGTACTGTGGTAAGGAGCTTTAAACACAGTACTGTGGTCACTGACTACGAAACCTTGGTCAGTGTTTTGCAGCCTGGCAAGCCATAATATTAACAAATTAATGCCAGCCGTAAAGCCTCAGACAGAATTTGAAGAATAACTCCTATAAAATACTGCATTGGAATATGTTTGATGCAGTGAGATATAAAATTATAGATATGTTTTATAATTTCATTCAATTACATTTCCTGTAGTTTTCAAAAAATTTTATATATTTAAAAAGGTCTTAAGACAGTGTATTCATTGTTCAGATGTCAGCTGTATGTTTACTCCAACAGTTTTTGTATTTTGTAAAACCAGTTGTCAAAAACTCATTGAGTGTTGGATTATAATGATATGCTGTAATGCAAGGTGTAAACAATAACTGTGAAATAATACTAAAGTAATGTAACTGATAGACTTCCACTGAAGTATTTAAGGTGACAAAGGGATGTGAATGAATACTGAATGAGGCAGGACTCATGATATAGAAACCTGATGGTAGAAACTGAACACTGACCTCAAGGTGTGCGGTGGACAAACATCTTGTTTTGAGGCTGACAAAGTTTACAGTCATTTCGCACATGCACGCAGCAGTCTTGTACAGTGTTTCATAATGTGAACATCGGCTGCAACAAGGCTGGTAAGAACAATGGAAGCGTGTATATGACCGAGAGAATTAGTAAGTTAAGTGAGACAGTGAACTGTTGTCGCGTTGTCTCTCCTTACTCCTCTCCAGACAACTTAAGTGGGGGTAATTCATTCTCTGGGTCTGTGTAGCTCAGCAAACAAGAAAGCCTGTCACATTTCTGCCTACTAATGCTTTGTTGTTAGTATTCTGTGTTAACAGATGAATAGAGAGGAGGAATTAACATAAATTGTTCACACAGTGAAAGTCATACAATGTCACAGATACAATGATACACATAAGATTGATGTTAATCCCTGAGATTCATTCTGTTTCTTCCCCGTTTCATTCCCTTACCTTGTCATATGAGAACTCAGTGCTCATGTCCAAATATGATAGTAGGCTAATATTTGACTTATTGAGGTCTCCTAAGTAACAAAAACAAGGGATCATTAAATATTCAGAATGGTTTTATGTATACATAATTATTTATAAATAATGTAGTAAGTGTCACAACTGTCCAATCCTTCCCCTTCTCTGTGTGAAAATAATATACATGAAACTGCTTTAAGTATTACAGTTGTAGTGCCACACCAGGATAATACGGTGTAAATCCCTATCTATTTCTATCTGTTTGGTGGTTTGTTCATTTCCTTTATAAAAACCACGAATTAACCGCTCATCCTTCTTTGACCAAAACGTCTAATTTGAGTATACCCTGAGGCTTTCCTTTCACGTGAACATCTGCTGATTGTCAAACATCATGACATGATACCCCCAACATCTCATGGTGTGACAATCTCAGATTCACGGCAGCCAATCAGACAAGAGTAAAAGGCAAGATAGATGATGACACCGTGTACTTGGGAGTGGTCAAGGAGTAGAGAGAGGGCTCATATAAAACCTTAGGTTCTTCACCAGGGGTAGCCTTTTTTGCTTGCTTGTTACATTTGCTGTAGCTTTCTCTCAGTTCACCTCGGGAAGGGCTCATAGTTAATTTATAAATTATTCAATTAGTAATCATGGTGCGCATAAGAGGTTTCACTGGCGACGGCTCCACAGACTGTAAGTGCTAAAGTTGATAATACAATCTTGTGATAAACTATAATTTGTGTCTATGTCAGTTATTACATGAACTACCTGTATCTCACTCTCGCAATAATAACATCTCTGAATCCTGACCGCCTCTCGGTCGCGACAAGTTGGTGGCAGCGTTTGGGATTGCGCTGCAACAATTGCGGATCTCTTTAATTGTGAGATTGAGGGACTGATGGTACATTGTGGTGAAGATGGATTTGTTTCGCTGACTAAATTTAATTAAAAGTAAATTCTTGAAAGATTAAATTGAATTAAGAGAAAGTAATGATAATAAAGTACAGAGATAATCAATCTTATTCTTTATTGTAATTATATTGTTAAGTATAATTATTTCTTCTTTTGTTTGTTTTATATGTGAAATTTTGTCGGTTACTTGTATGTATAAGACAATAGTTTTTTTTTTAAAGAGAAGTTCGTGCATGGTTAATAGTCAGAAAAAGAGACAAAACGTAGAACATTTTATGGAAACCCGTCGGAATATTGGGGTACCATCGGGGCAAATTGTTAGTCGAGACCCTATAACGCCTGACTTTTTTATGAAAGTCGGTACGCGTGTTGGTACAATTACAGCATACTGTCAGCACGTTCCACAGAATACTAGCTCTACACAATTTACAAATCCCAGTTTGATGAATTCATCTGTTGCGCCTGCGGTCAAGACTCCTATTGTTACTAAACTTCCTGAACTCGAAAGTACAACTCCTTTTGCAGACACTGTTACATATGACGTTCCTAAAAGAATTCAATGACTACTAGACCTATTTACTATTTACCAATAACAGACCCTGATGTATTATTGGAAGGGTGTGAGACGCTTTTAAAAACGTTAGTACAGAGAATCATCGAACGTCACATTAACGGGTATTCGAACTATACCAATGAAGCCAACGTTGTACGTGTCAAAATAATAAAATTAGAAATCGAATTTTATAATCAGTAAATAGATAGTTTTATCTATGCAGTTAACACTGAGCGCGCTTGCATACATTTTTGTGGGTATTGTGGCTGCTGTGATAACAGAAATAGTTTATATCTGGCGCAACGAGAGGTGTAGCTTTTCCTTGTTGTGGTGTTTAACTGGTTACTCTCCAGATAACAGTACTTTACTAAATAAAATTTGTTAAATTATAATTGAATGAAATGCAACTGCTGCCGAAGTACAAGAGCTCAGGCTAGCTCTACAGAAGGCACAGGAGCAGCTTAGGGCACAAGCCCAAGCGGCTGCAGCTGCTGCTATGAGTAAAGTAAAAGACTTAACGACCGCAAACCTCATTGATGTGTGGCGTGGTGATGGACCGGTTTCTGTTACTGAATTCTTTGATAATGTCAATAGAGCCGCTAAGATCAGAAACTGGACGGAAGCTGACAAAGTATCAATTTTAAAACTAAAGTTAAAGGGGTCAGCTGCTCTCTTCTTAAACAGTAATCCAGAGATTAAGAATGAAGCTATTACCTTTAAAGAACTGAGAGACATTTTTATCAAACGATTCAGGGTAAAGCAACTGGATCAATTTCACTATGTAGCTTTACAAAACACAACAACATAAGAATGAGACCCTGGAGATGTTTGCCGATCGTTGTAGATGATTAAGTGCAAAGACTATCAGACAAGTTTGTGACCTGGAACAACAGAAAATAATAAACGAAGAGGCTGATCGCTGAGTGTTGGCCACGTACACAAACGGGTTATTAGGTAATGTTGGGCAACAAGTCCGTTATAGAATGCCGACTACTATGACTGAGCCATCCAACTGGCTACCACAGTGTCAGCTGCCGAAGAGTGGAGACCCCAAGCCAGTTCTAGTCGTGACATTTTTCTAACTCAAGTAACGTGCTTCAATTGTAACCGCTATGGTCATAAGGCTAAAGACTGTTGAAACAAAAAATATAACGACACTAAGAAAGATTCATCCCACTCAAAGTTTAAATTAAATAGTAATAACAATGGAAATAAGGGTAATAAAAACAATATTGAATGCTATTCGTGTCATAAGCTAGGGCACATGGCATAAGATTGTTGGAAACGATCGTCTAGTCACCCAAACGCCAAAGGTTCGGCGGGTGCCAGCACCGACCTGTCGAACTAGAACCAACAAAACAACCGAAACATTGTATTACTAATTTTGTACATAATGGTTATGCTGATTGGATAATAATAGATGTAATGGTTGGCAAAAAACCTTGTAAATTTATTGTCGATACTGGTGCTACAATATCTCTTACAAAAAGAGGAATTAGTCAGAGAAAAATAAGTAAATGTGATATGACGGCCCGTAGTGTCACCGGAGAAAAATTAATAATTTATGGTGCGCAGAAAGTTAGCGTAGTCTTTAGCGATGATTATAAGTTGATCCATGAGTTTTTAGTAGCTAATGCAAAATTTCATGTGACGGTATCCTTGGTATGGATATATTGAGTCGTATAGGGGCTAAGATCGATATTCCTACATGGGAAGTATGCCTAAGTACCCTTGAGTCTGATACAGGGTCTGAGGTTGAGTTGTCGGAAGCAGGAGAATTAGGGACTGGCCATCTCTCTCCTACCAACCGTAATGAAATACCTATGACCTTGCGCAGGTCAAAAGGGGCATGTGCTGCTGTAAGCATACCTGTAATAAATATACAACAGAGATCTTTGCCGACTTTATCAGAAGTGCTGATTCGGCGACGGCTGGATGTTAGGGCACTTAAAAATGTAGAGGTTCCACGTGAAGTGCAGATAGAACCTGTTGAGTTACATGTACATGGGTTGTGAGTTGCAAGAGTTTTAAGTTGTGTGGGTAGTGATGACCCACTAGTTTTTACTAAAGTGATAAATCTTAGTAGAGAAGCTTTAGTCTTGCCGAAGAATTGCTTACTAGGTATTGCGGAAGCATATAGTGATAATTCGAGTAGTAGTGAGAACTCGAGTAGTAGTTTTCAACTATGCCATGTACAGCATGGAAAGTTGAAAAATGTTGTAGACAAAAGTATACGAAGAGAAATAAATGATAAGCTAAAACACTTGAGCGACTTAGAGCGCAAAGTGCTTTGGCCGGTGTTAAGTCGTTTTGCATTTATATTTGGTGAACCAATAGGTAAATTAGGCTGTCAGAGTAAGATTCATCATAAAATATATTCGGGGGACCACCCGCCTATTAAGAAGAATCCGTACAGAATTCCTCATGCTCTACGCCCAGTCGTAGAGGAGCAGATAAATGATATGTTACAGAAGGGTATTATCCGACCATCTACTTCACTTTGGTCTAGTCTAGTGGTGATTGTCAGTAAAAAGAGTACGGATGGAAATCCTAAATATCGTTTTTGTGTAGACTATAGGGCACTGAACTCTATAACATGCGGAGATGCTTATCCTCTGCCCAATATAGTTGAAATGCTGGATTGCTTACACAACAGTGTGTGCTTTACAACACTAGACTTGTGTAGTGGCTTTCACCAAGTTAGTGTATCTCCTGATGACATTGAGAAGACAGCGTTTACTGTTCCTGGACATCATTACGTATTCCAGAACATGCCTTTCGGTTTATGCAACGCACCTGCGACATTTCAAAGGTTGATGGACAGTATTCTAATAGGAATCAAAGGTGAAGAAGCCTTGGTATACTTAGACGATATAATAGTATTTAGTAGCACTATTGAACAACATGCAGAGAGGTTAAGTAATGTATTAAGCAGACTAAAATTAGCTAATTTATTTATACAATTGTCAAAGTGTGAATTCGCTGTTACCGAAGTAGAGTACTTAGGGCATATTGTAACTAATAAGGGAATACGCCCAGATCCCAAGAAAATTTCAGCAATTAAAGATTACCCCAGACCAACTTCTGTCCGTGATGTACAAGCCTTTTTAGGCTTAGTCGGTTATTATAGGAGGTTTATTAAAGATCTTGCCGAAATTGCAAAGCCATTAACAGAACTTACAAGGAAAGATGTTTCCTTCAATTGGGAATTAAACCAGGAAGAAGCCTTCCAAGTGTTACGAAATTCTTTATGCCAAGAACCTGTACTTAAATATCCGGATTTTACGAAGCCTTTCATTCTGAGTACTGATGCATCCGCATATGCAATTGCCGCCATGCTGTCCCAGATGTACAATAGTCAGGAGCATCCTGTGGCGTATGCAAGTAGACAATTAAATAAGGCGGAACAGAACTACAGTACAACCGAGAGAGAACTCCTAGCACTGATATGGGGAACAAAGTATTTCCAATGCTACCTGTATGGTCACAAATTCACTGTAATTACTGACCATGCAGCCTTAAAATGGATGCTAAGTCTGAAGGATCCGTCATCAAGATTGACGAGATGGGCTTTAAGACTTTCAGAGTTTGACTATGAAGCCATCCATAAACTCGGTAAGAAACATACAAACGCTGATGTGTTGAGTAGACACGTTAACACCGTAGTCATACCTTATTTATCCAGACAAGAAATTTTGACAGAGCAACAGAAAGATAAGTTCTGTACAGAAAGAAGAACTCTGCAGAATGTGCATTTCAAGTGTGATAGTGATGGGTTACTATATTATACAGAAGAAGGTATCTCTCGATTAGTCATACCTAAGTCAATGGTACAGAATGTGATAAGCTATCATCATGATACACTCTTTTCTGGTCACCAAGGTATAAAGCGAACAATCGGTTTACTCAAAGATGGGTATTACTGGCCTAGCCTAAACAAAGATGTCGAAGAGTATATAGGTAAGTGTATATCGTGTAGCCAAAGAAAATCTGGTAAACGTAACAAAGCTCCTATGGCAAAATTTAAACCAGTTTTGGAACCATTTGAATTAGTATCATTAGATATTGTCGGACCTTTACCTGTCAGTAGGAATGGTAATCGATATTTACTAACCTTTATTGACTATTTGATAAGGTACTGCGAAGCTATACCTATTCCATATCAAACCGCCGACATAGTCCTAAAGAATTTGTTGATAAAATTATAACTCGTTATGGTGCACCCAAATGTCTTTTAACTGATCAAGGACGTAATTTTGTTTCATCATTGTTTAAGGGAATCTGCATTTTGTTAGGTATTAAGAAAATTCAAACAACCCCATATCATCCTCAATGCAACGGACTACTTGAACGACTGCATAAGTCAATTTCAGATATGGTTCAGTGGTGTAGTGCTAAAATTAGCTGTGCCGGAGCTCTTAGCAGGGGCGTATGCAGAAGATAAATGGGGGGATTGTACCGGGGGTATGGAATAACCCCCCCCATTAAGCGGGGCCTGGGGACCCTCCCTTGGAATTTTTTGAAAATCAGGAACAAAATGGTGAATTTTGAGGCTCTCTGAGTACAGTTTTTACTGCTACATGTTAAAAGGTTTTCAATGCTATTTTGAGGAAAAATTCAAATTTTTGTGGGTACACGGTACACCCCCAGTACTAATACCTTTTATAGTAATAATTGAAACTATCAGATTAATTATTCGTAATATTGAACATTTTTATGTAACACCATTTTTAAATAACATATTATTATTAGTATAAATTTACATTTCAGTTTCAGGGATGGGGTGGTGGGTGTCAAAATTAAAAATTTTCAGGTATAAATGAACGGACATTTTATTTATTTAAATTAGGCTAACACAAATTGGTATGAACAAATAATAATTGTTTATTTTAGCCTATTTAGTGTTTTTAAGTACCAAGTTATAAACATCATACAAGGTTATAGAAAAAATAATTTCTTTGAGATACAGAAACATGAAAATTGTGTGACGACATCTAAAGTAGACTCCAAAATGCATCACCCTTAACCTTAGTTTCTTCTTTGTTTGGATTTTCTGCTACTCTCGTTTTTGTGTCAGCTGCTGATCGATGGCTCCTCAACCATGTGATGACGTATGGCTCAGGCTCCCATTTTTGCAGAGGTGGACTTTGGAGTTTTATAAACAATAGAGCTGAGACATGACTTACTGTCAATGTGTTTCTTGATGGTGTGATTATGTTGTTCACGCTGCTAAAACCTCTTTCACAGTCAGCTGAACTGCAGGGTATTATTTTAGTGCAGTTTAGTAGTTCTTGCAGTCCATCAGGCACCCGTCTGCTGTTGTCCAAGTAATCCCTGTAGGCAATCACAGTTTTGCTGATGTTCAGCTTAAATCTTTTGCAAAGTCGCTCCACTTGAGTCTGGCCAAACAAAGAAGGAATCTCAGTTGGCCAGTACTTGGGTTCCAATGTTTTAAATTCATCTAAAAGCTCCTCGTACTCGTACTCGACCTCTTCTTTTTCTAAGCTAGTCACAAACATTCTGTGTTTTAAGTTATTGATTACACTAGAAATCAATTGCTGGCCATTGAATGATACGATTTTTGGATTATCATTTAACTTAACAGAAGCAAAACTACCTTCTTTCATGGCAACTTGTGCTTCCAGTACTCTTGTCCGTGGCTTTTCCTTTAAAGATTCCAGATACCTGACTGATCTATGTATCAGTTTGTCTGCAAATACAACAGACGTGCTTCTGTTTTCCAGACTTTCAGACAACAAAGCCAATTCAGTGAGAACATCGAACATAAAGGCTAAGTTTAGTAAAAAATTATGAGAAGTCAGCCTCTTCAACAAACCATTATACTTGCTTTTTTCAACTGGTGTTCTATCAGGGTCATTCATTGCTTTGGAAAAGTGGTTGGCTAAGGCTTGGTAACCAAACCATACAATACATTTTAGGTTAGTTGTCTCCAAGTCGCTTATATTAATATAATAGATATTTACCATATATCCGTCGTGCGACTTCGTTTTTCTCGTCTTATTTTGACGCGTTTCGGCAACGAATTGCCATCTTCAGAATCTTAATCACTCATATGAGATCGTTAAAAAATTAAAAACACTAAAATCATTACGGTAAAAGTGCACTTTTACGATATTGGAAACTCACAGACGCGAACATGAAAGTTTATGTTTCTCGAGTGGACTATATCGATCGACTGCTTTCGCGTGGACAATATCGATCAACTGATTCACTGTTTATATAGCCACTGATAAACCTGTTTTGCTTATTATAGCCCATATGTACTGTGACATTTCATTTACTGGCGCCCGTGTGCAAGTATTGCCGTGTCGTACAACATGTTATGTGAAAATGTAAGTTTATCATTCAAGACATAATCACTGTTGATTTTGACGGCTTTATATATTTCGTATTCCTCAAGCGCGTCCATGTATTTTCCTTTCCTGCAGCAATGCAAAGGCTGGAAATTTGTCTCAAAATCACTGTAGTTATGATTACATAGTATCAGGTGCCTGGCAAAATTAGATGTTGTTTTATGTAATTCCCTTCTGGGAAGATGTTCATTATATCTTTCTTCAAATGGTCTGCCTGTTTGGCCTATGTAGAACATGTCGCATGAGCTGCAATTCATCTTGTATACGCCGGTTCTTTTTCTTTCTGGTATACTGTTTTTTCTAAATGCGCTTTATAAAGCGCATTTAGAAATGTTAAAGGAAATTCACCCTGCAGTTATAGATGTTATCATGACCAAAATTAATGCTTTAATATCCAATTATTTTTATCATAAAGTATTAACCCATAATAAGAAAATACGAAATCTATATCTTACTCAGCATAAAAAAGAAAATAGACCAATAGATTGTAAACATGTGTTCTATGAACGTGTAACGAATACAACCAACATAGAGTTCACTAACCAAGAAATAAACGTGCTTAATAAAGGTCTGAAATATAATGTACCAAGATTTAATACGACAAACGAAATTGTCCATGAGGTAGTTAATGCTGAAGCTGCTATTAAAAGATTAAATGGTTCCGTTGCACAGAATGAAGCAAGGGTTTTTATCAACAACAAACTCAATAACGCAATTAATAGTAATAAATGTAAAAGTCAAAACAATTTTTTAAAAAGTAAATATAAGCAGGATATCATGAATCTTAAAACCATAAAAAGTAAACTTGAGAAAAATGATGCAATTATAAGTAAGGCAGATAAGGGTGACACATTGGTGGTCATGCAGAAAAGAGAGTATACTCAAAAGGTATTTGATTTCATAAATATTAATAATATTAAGAAAATAGACCGGGATCCCACAAAGGCTTATGTAAAAACTTTGAATAACACCATTAATCAATGTAATTTTTTGTTAGATGAGAAAACACGCAGATATTTAAAACCAATTAATGCCACGGCACCAAAATTCACAGGACTACCTAAAATCCACAAGGAAAGTACACCAATCAGACCAGTAATAAACTACACCACAGCTCCCGGATACAAAGCTGCTAAATTGTTAGTGACTTTAATTAAGAATAATATCAGGATAGCAAATAATTACAGTATAAAGAACAGTTATGAGTTTGTTGAAAAACTTAAAAAGATAGAAATACTACCACAATATAAATTAGTATCGTTAGACGTAACTAATTTGTACACTAATATCCCCGTGAGGGAAACTATAGAAATTGTAAATAACAATTTAAAGGAAGTAGCTCAACTTAGCATGCAAAAAATCAATGAACTTATAAAACTACTTACAGTCGTCTTGGAACAAAATTACTTTACATTTGACAACGGGTTTTTTACACAAGATGACGGTCTGGCTATGGGTTCGCCATTGTCAGGACTATTAGCTGATATATATTTAAATTATTATGAGAATATGAACATAATATCGAATAAATTATACAAGAATAAAATCATTTTTTATTGTAGATACGTCGACGATACGTTTATGATATTTAATGGAACAAAAAGGCAAATACAAAACTTAAATAGTCACATAAACAGCATACACCATAAGATTAAATTCACATCTGAAATAGAAGAAGAAAATCAATTAAATTTCTTAGATTTAACCATTTTAAAAAACGAAGGAAAACTTCAATTTAAAATCTATAGAAAGGCCACAACAACGGACGTCACAATTCATGCCGATTCATATCATCCCACCTCGCATAAAATGGCAGCTTACAATAGTTTTGTGCATAGATTGCTAACTATACCGTTAAGTGAAAAAGACTACATTGAAGAGGTTAATACCATCAAGCACATAGCAGCGGCTAACGGATATAAAAGTTCATTAGTGGATAAATTAATAAGTAAACACAAAGAGAAGAAATTAAAAAAGTCGAACAATGATAACACACTTCCGGTTAATAAATACATATCTGCAGATTACACAAACATTTTACCAAATATTCTAGTTAACGAACTCAAGAAACACCATGTAATTGCAACCTTTCGTACAAATAACAACATTCAGAGACTTCTTAGCCGAAAAAACAGTATACCAGAAAGAAAAAGAACCGGCGTATACAAGATGAATTGCAGCTCATGCGACATGTTCTACATAGGCCAAACAGGCAGACCATTTGAAGAAAGATATAACGAACATCTTCCCAGAAGGGAATTACATAAAACAACATCTAATTTTGCCAGGCACCTGATACTATGTAATCATAACTACAGTGATTTTGAAACAAATTTCCAGCCTTTGCATTGCTGCAGGAAAGGAAAATACATGGACGCGCTTGAGGAATACGAAATATATAAAGCCGTCAAAATCAACAGTGATTATGTCTTGAATGATAAACTTACATTTTCACATAACATGTTGTACGACACGGCAATACTTGCACACGGGCGCCAGTAAATGAAATGTCACAGTACATATGGGCTATAATAAGCAAAACAGGTTTATCAGTGGCTATATAAACAGTGAATCAGTTGATCGATATTGTCCACGCGAAAGCAGTCGATCGATATAGTCCACTCGAGAAACATAAACTTTCATGTTCGCGTCTGTGAGTTTCCAATATCGTAAAAGTGCACTTTTACCGTAATGATTTTAGTGTTTTTAATTTTTTAATGATCTCATATGAGTGATTAAGATTCTGAAGATGGCAATTCGTTGCCGAAACGCGTCAAAATAAGACGAGAAAAACGAAGTCGCACGACGGATATATGGTAAATATCTATTATACAAACCATACAGCTGAAACAGTACAGAAACTACTAGCTACCCATCTCGTGCTTAAAATTCTGCCTATCTTTTTCATTTGAGTATCAAGCTCTTGTGCACATTCTTTCAGCTCTCACTTATTTTTTGGAGATGTACTGTAGAAAGTGTAAAGCTTGTCCATGAATGCCTGAAAATGGTTTACTCTGGCTACTTCTCTTACAGCGTCCGCAATGGCTAATTCTAGTCTGTGATTCATACAGTGCCATATGATAATATTAGGGTACAAAGATAAAAACCTTTTTGTCACACCAGAGTGCTTTCCTAGCATGACACTAGCACTGTCACTTGTAAAAGAAATCAAGTTTTGTTTAAAATACTCATTGTCAAAGCCATATTTGCCAAGGCACTTTAGTGCACTGCTAAAAACAAAGTCTGCTTTTTGGTCAGCAAGCTCAACTAGGTCTAAAATAAAGTGCTTGGGGGTTGTTCTTTACTTATCTCATATTTTAAGTAAACAATTAGCACCGACTTAGAACTGATGATGTAGTGACTTCATCAATGATAAGTGAAATTTTCCCAGAAATTTCCTTAACCTTGTTTAAAATTCGCAATTTCATCTCCTTTGAAATATGATCTATAATTTCTACTGCACTGTACCTTGAGTGAAGGCCTACGCTGATGTCTACTCCATTTAATTTTTGCAATTCAAGTAAACCAAAATGATCGTTATATGGCCGGTCGTTCTTAGCAATAAAATATGCTGACCTAAAAATAGCCTTTGTTGACTCATGGTGTGCTGCATTTATAGAATCAATCACTTGATTCATAGGAGTTTTGCTTGAAGTGTCAACAATTGTTTGAGCAGTTTTGTGTGCCTTTGACTGCTTGTGTTCAACAATTTTTTTCCTTAGTGATTTAAGTTGGTTTGTTCTGTTTGAACCATAACAGCTAACTTGAAAAGAGCGCCACTCACGAGACAAAGAAACATGTTCTTTTTTAAAGGCCCCCCAGATTATTTACCTCAAAACATATTTTACATCCTAATTTACCTTCTTTGGAGTCAATCCAAGGAAAAGCCGCCTTCTTTCTATCCCACATGTCTTCGGTCCAAATGGTGGGTCACTGAGTTTGACTCTGTTTGTCCTTAGAGGTTCTGGGTTCATCTGTTTTACGATCTTTGAAGGTCTCATTAATATGTACGCTATGATGATCGGCGAGTTTATTAGGGTACACAAAAATGAAGTTATAGTTGTTTGTTTAGGTTTAGCCTCCATGACTTCACAAAACAAAAGTTCAGTACATAGTATTAATGACTAATGACTTAAATTCTTCACAAAGATAATAGTTATTAGTTTATTACCATTATAACTTATAAGGGCGTAATCGCGACGTTTCTGGAGCAAAGGAGGATGTTACACTCGCTAAAACTATAAGAAACAGATATTCACTTATTCTGGCGCTCAAATAGCACTTTCAACATACCAAAACCACGATCAAAAGAGCAGGTTGAGGTTATACACGCACTAGACCGTCCCGATCAGAATTCACTACACACAGCAAAGCGAACGTGTGACTGAGTGTAGACTGCAGACGACAGCCGACTGTCGGGTGGAGGGAGCGGGACTGGAGGGGAAAGACAAAGACATAATAGGTCTCTGAGAACATCGTGTACTATTGTACAAGTACCATTACCATTGAGTTTAACTCAAATCATTATGAATTAAAAAAAAATAATCAAGCTAAAACCCAATAAAAACAAAACGTAAGTAGTCATGTTCCATTATCTATAGGTGGAGCGCCATTCCACCTTCAAAAGCTGTGCCCGAGCGCCGCTCAGCCCCACTCCGGCTCCACTACACCACTGGGTTTCACACTTTATTTCTAAAGATGGTAGGGATTGGGATGAAATAATACCTTATGCGCTGATGGCATACCGTAGTGCAAAACAAACTTCAACAGGTTATAGTCCTCACATGTTATTGTACGATTTGTCTATGAAAAAAGATGTAAATCAGGATAATCAGAGTCGACTAGATCAATTGAGAAAGAGAGTTACGCAAGTAAGAAGGTTTGCCATACGTAATACAGAAATAAGTAAAAATAAAAATAAAACTCATTATGATAAAAAGACTAAATTAGTAAAATACAAAGTAGGTGATTATGTATTTTTACATAACCCAAATATTAAGAGAGGTCCACGTAGAAAGTTTGGAAAGAATTGGAGTGGTCCATATGAAATTATAGATGTGTTAAATGATTTAAATTACAAAATAAAATTAAATTGTAATGATGAAATTGTAGTGCATGTAAATAGATTGAAACTGAGTAAACAAAAGCCGGAGGGATGAAACCACAAGGTCAGATTAAAATGCTTACCACGGACTGATAGCAGCGCAATGAATGAAACAGCTGTTGATAAAGCTGACATTGAACCTAGTGATAACGACTCTAATGATAGTGATACCAACCGACTGATACCTATACAAATACCCGAAGAAGAATTTGAGACTGTAAGAGAGAATGACTATGAGGATGACGATACCTCTACAGACGAATAATCATTGACCCTAGAGACCCTGAGTGGACACCTGAAGGATGTAGACCTATTGACCCTCCTCCTCAAGGCACGCATTCCTATAATTTGAACCTAGACCTCGTACACAAAGCAGTAGAGAGTAACTGAATGTTTTCCTATTTCAGATATCATCATGATGCTACTGTCGAACGTCAGTTACATCGATACAGTCATAAACTGCACTTATTCTTATCAGTCCACTGTCCAGACATGCGACCTTAACAAAGGCCTTGTCTTTATTAAAGAGATGTTATCCTTTCTACCAATACTTGGACTCTAGTAGTTTCTGTAAGCACTGAAGGCTATGATGAAGTCCTATTCAATATAGAATCTCTTCTTACCTACCTCGATTTACAAAAGAACGATTCTGAAATTAGTGATCTAATTCCATTTCTTGAAATCTCAAGACTTAAAGTTACACTTCAGTCAACCCGTAATGAAGTATCTAATCTAAAACTGCTTTTACCAACGTCTAGACCCACCAGAGGTGTAATAAATGGAATTGGTACAGCATTTAAATTTCTTTTTGGCACCATGGACGATGGTGATTTTCAGGCTATTAACAGTAAGATAAGTAGTCTCGATTCTCAGTCTGAAACTTTAGTTCATGTAGAATAGGAACAACTCACGTATATAAGAAGACTGACTGACGAAGTTGATGGTAACTCAAAAGCAATCAAAATTATAGCTAATTCGTTGAAAAATACTCTTCTTGAAATTAAGAGTACTAACTTCTCTATTTGGAATGAGTTGTTTCAACTAAAAAGAAAATTTCAATACCAAGCACGTATTTCTTCTTTATTTAGAGAAATCGAATTAACTTTAAGTTTAGTAGATAAACAATTAGTGCAATTGCAAGAAGTTACTGCAACTGGTCACTTAAGTTCTATGTTAGTCAAACCAGCTAAACTGAGTAAAATTTTACAAGAAATTGTAACTCAGTTACCTAATGGTTTATCATTGTCAACAGATACTGAGCTAGATAAAGTATATAGTTATTATAAGATTGTAAAAGTACATGCTATGTTTATTCATAATACAATAAGATTGATTATCAAATTGCCACTTAAGCCTGCCAATAAATATTTTGAATTAAAGTAAAATCTTTGCCACATTATGATGGTGACATAGCACAGTTTGTAGTTGTCCATGGAGAAACCAGTTATTTCGGCATATCAAGTGATCGACAGTGGTATGCTCTACTAGATGAAAGTCAACTGAGAGACTGCGCCGATACATTATATGGAATCTGCCCAGTAGGAACACCATTACTACCTACAGTAGACAGTAGCAGTTGTACATATGCCATGTTTACGGTAGAAGATGCAACGGCTCACCAGTACTGTCAGCGAGAAATCCTACCTAACTACACGTCACCAACCTTGTACCCAGGTCCTAAAGGTGAATTCTGGGTATATAGCTTCCATACAACCATTCTAACCACTTGGCAGTGTAATTATCCTAATGAAATCCCTCAAACAATTACACAGACTCTGAAAGAAACTGGTATTATGTATAATACTAAAGATTGTCATATATATTCAAAATATTTCACAATATTTCCACACTTCAGTGGCAAGACGTCAATGAAAATTCAGTTCAACCATATTGTTGTTCCAGCCATAACAGATATTTTATCTCCCACTGAGCGATCCTTATTTAAAAACCCAACTACTGATTCATTAAACAATGGTATTTCTGACCTTGAACAAATTCTGAATGAGAACACTGCAAGGGCAGATGTTATCACAATCGAGGAACTACAAAGGAAATTGACAGAGATAATCGAGGAACTACAAAGGAAATTGACAGAGATAAGGCAAACCATAGCGGAAAACAGTAGTGTGTTTCTGACCTACCTCACTGTAATACTTATCGTTATACTTATTACCACCTGTCTCATAATCAGCTGCGTTCTCAAATGCATATATACCTGTCATACCCAGCAAAATACCCAGTCTGATGAGGATGCAGATCGTGAGCCTGCCCAACCTATGCCAACAGCATTACATGTATACAACCTGTCTCCAGGAAATGGAAATGATACTCTGTCAACAACGAGATTCGCCCAAAGACAATTGTCAACTTTGACATAAACCTCACACCTTGCGGAATTGTGAAGTGATTGAAAAAAAAAGCTTTTCTATGTGCGATGCATTATAAGTGTTAAAAATCAGTCAATAACTCATTCTTAGTGAAATTTAATAATTAAAGTGTCTTGATGTGTATTCAATTAAATACCAACAATTGAACTAGTGAATGTGTTAATGAGGACAAGAAATTAATGAACATAAAATGATTTAACCTTGTATTTACGTATGCTTTTTTCTATATGTATAGCATTTTGTTTTGAATCATTACTATATGCATGCATTTTCAGGAATTTTTTATTCTTATTTGAGTTTACTTCTAATTTGAGTTTACCCTGAGGCTTTCCTTTCACGTGAACATCTGCTGATTGTCAGACGTCATGACATGATACCCCCAGCATCTCATGGTGTGACAATCTCAGATGCACGTCAGCCAATCAGACAAGAGTAAAAGGCAAGATAGATGATGACACCATGTACTTGGGAGTGGTCAAGGAGTAGAGAGAGGGCTTATATAAAACCTTAGGTTCTTCACCGGGGGTAGCCTTTTTTGCTTGCTTGTTATATTTGCTGTAGCTTTCTCTCAGTTCACCTCGGGAAGGGCTCATAGTTAATTTATAAATTATTCAATTAGTAATCATGGTGCGCGTAAGAGGTTTCACTGGCGACGGCTCCACAGACTGTAAGTGCTAAAGTTAATAATACAATCTTGTGACAAACTATAATTTGTATCTATGTCAGTTATTACATGTACCACCTGTATCTCACTCTCACAATAATAACATCTCTGACCCTGACCGCCTATCGGTCGCGACACAGTACTTTCCATGCTGAGCAGAGAAAATGGAAAATTATTGGTATTGATCAACAATTTGCATAAGTAGTGTCATGTATTCAGAAACCAATCAAATAAAGCTGTGTGCTATTATGAAAGTTTTATGCGTTGTACATTGTACTGAGTAAAGAAGTAAATTTCATGTAAACAAGTGTTGGTATCTGATTTGATAAATAGATCAAGTAAGCTGAAGTTTGTTGTCTTAGAGTTATGATAACTATTAGTAAAATGAGATTAGAGTGGAAACCTCTCATTATATTGGAGTGGAAACCTGTATATTAGATGCTTTGAGGTATTACATTATTGGAAAGGGAATTACTTTAGTATTTTCATTTAGTTTATATATTTTATTAATGTATTTGTGTTGTGTGACCTAAAGTGAGAGTGTATCTTATCAGACTGTATTAAGTGTTAGGTTTTTACTATACTTTTGTGTCAGATGATAGTACTTGAGACACAGTGTTTGTGTTTAGAGAATTCAAGTGACATTTTAAAAAGTGTGTGTAGTAGTAGCTTGTGTATTCAACAATAACATTAGCAACTTAAGACACTTAACTAGAAGGATTGCTGACAAATGATGTTAGCAAGGTGTCTTCTGGAAGATCGAAGGTCGACCTGGGTTTAGTGCTAGGGATGGTGACAACAATGTGTTAAACAATATAGAAATGTGTGCATTAAAAAAAAATGATTTGGGTTTCTGTTGTTATTAAATAGCTTAAATGTTTAAAAACATTGTTAATTATGTCTGAAAACAATGAATACCACGTGGCCTTAAAATTATTTTCATTAAACAGTTTTCTTATCATAAGAAAAGAGCACATAAAATCTGATATAACATAATTGGTAACATGGCATGTAACTTGGCACATTTGGTATAATATATCATGTATATAAAATAAAACTAAGTAGGTTTGTATGTGGTTTACAAAAGCCATATGCATTTCCCCTTCCTTTACTATATTACAAGTTATGTATCTAAAGCAATTTAAAGCTGATCTTCCTCTGACAGGTTGGAACTTTCATCTTCACAGACTTCATCAAACATATTCTTTTACTTCCGTTACAAAGCTGGAATACGGACACAAATTCAGTACCGTACATGCAGAAAACCCATTACAACTGACACACAGATACATAATGCCTCTATCACCCCATATCACACATAAACTATCAGCTTCCAGGTCCATGATACACAGATTAAATGGCATTCCAACAGGACAGAGAGATTATCAAGATGAATTAAATATAATTATCTTTCAGCTTTAGCTTTAAAATTATATATTTAGCTGAAGCCAACAGATCCAACAGAAGACTAATTGAAAATTCCTATGCAAAACCCAAACCAACCAACAAAGACCAAAAAAACAACAACAGGAAACTTACAACACTTACCTATATTATCAAGCACACTGAAAAAACTGCCTGTAAATTTTTAAAAAGCTGGTTACGAGATTTGTGAGGTTAATTTTGTCGACTGAACAGTAACCGATTCGTATAATAGGTGAATTGCTGGCTATTATGCTTGAGGTGCAAAGAAGCTCTCAGCACCTCCTAGACTGTGTAGAGAGCTTTGGAGGGGGAACTCACTATACGCAAAATTACATTGAACTGTTACTACACTCATATGTTAGCGACAGACATGAATAGTTCTGATGAGGGCAATTCACCCCGACCGGGAATGTAGCATTTTCATAACACCACCATTCACCGTTATACGATTTTTACCACATGATTTGTCTGTTTACCTTCAGTTTTGTGTCAGATTTCTCTATTTCATTTAGTATGCAATAAAAATATGTGCAGTGAAGTCATAAAATCCAATAAAATAGCGGGTCTTTGTACCCTGAAAATATAGTGTGTTTAATGTAATCATTAAATAATTATACCTATTATAGTAACGTTAAGCTGACTGAAGCATGTAACATCTAAAGTGCTTGCTGGCATTTTTGTGTGTTCTGTGTTCAGGTATTTCTTATTTTTGTGTTCAGTTCTTTGATTTGGTATAATGAATAGTGTTCAGTCTATTTTAAAAACAAATTTTTCTTCTCTCTCTGTGAAGATAAATGCAAAATTAAGGAACTCGGTAGACCATTTCCCATTTTAAATATTAATCAGAAACATTTGATTATCCTTTTATTTTAACTATATATTTTTAGAATAGTTTGTCATGAGCTTATGGTGTATGGCTACGTGGACCCCACACCCCACCAGCATCATCATTTTTATCTGTTCCAGGCTGAGCCTTCATCTGAACATGGGGTCTTCATCCCACCATTGAAGAGCTTCAATATTTTTTCCCTTTCTTATCTATCCCTTCCCTTTTTTACCCCTTTCTTATCTTTCTATCGTCCTCTCAAATGTTAGATGGCCATTTTGTGTGAAGATATATCCATCCCAGATTCTATTTCTTGTCTGTGTAACTCTTATAAGTATTGTGTACCTAAGGCTTTCACAGCGGGTGTCAACTGACTAATCTCCACGCTGTTGGGTCATAGTCCACTCTGGAGGCGGCTGAAATGTCTGTTAGTAACAAGAGGAATAGACCACGACCCAATAGCCCAGATATTAGTGAGTTTTTTCTTATAAGTATTTTACTATTCTTGATTCTTTTGAGCATCTCTTCATTGCTTGTTTTATCTGCTCACATTGTTACATCCTTGTGGCTCCAAATCCACATTTCCAGCACTTCAATCCTGTCAATGTCTTTTCTTCATTGCCCATGTCCCTGACTCCAAGTTTAATATAGGACTTGTACATATGTATATTCACACAGCCAAAATGTTTAAAGATTTTTTGAAATTGTATGCAATTAATATCAGTAAATATACAATAGCATTTCAAACTTATAAAGAATACAATTTTGTGTTGACAATCTGAACCCGTATAGCAACAATCACCCGCCCCACCACCATATTAATTTTTTGTCTTTGTGTTTTACATTGACCAGAATTATGAAGTCATTATGTGTTAAGGCCATTTCAGTCTATAAAACGTATTACTTTTCAGCTTTCAAATACATGAGGGTTAGTTGAAAAGTTCATGGAGTAACATCTATAACGCATTTTAAACTCATGTTCTCTGGTATCCAAGTCATGATTCAATACAGATTAAAATTAATTTACCTTTTTTTCATCCGTCGTGTGACTTCTTATTGTATTAATTAAATAACGCGTTTCGAGGCTCAAGGCCTCATCTTCAGATTTCAGTCCAGTGTGGACGTCGTTAACACATTAAAACTAAACTACTACACATTAAAATAAAACACACTACACAAGTTAACCGATGTCTGGGTGCGCACCCTTTGCCGTCTCGCGACGCACTGCCTGCAACTCCTCTACGGTCTCGTCACAACGCCCCACCATCGATTGCTGTCTATTCCTGCTTAAAATGAATTTGTCCATAACCATACCATATAGCTATGTGATTTAAAATTCAGCTGGTCATTTAGCATGTTATTAGGATTGCACTTAAACACCCGGTATATTTCAAATTCTTCGGCTGCGTTCATGTATCGTCCCTTATTGCAGAGATGTAATGGCTTGCAGTTAAATTCTTGGATTTCGTTGTCCATGACGTGTCCGTTACTTAACTAAATATCACTAAAGTATTGACGACTCGGAACACTAAGTTTTTTATAAGTAAAAACGTAAAGTTTTAATATTCATGTTTAATATGGTAACCAAATCACTTGTACGAATTAATAAATTAATTACCTTAATTATCCGCCGTGTGATTTCCTATGCTTCGTCTATGACCCGTTTCGGAGCATATACTCCATCATCAGATATTAAAAGTTAAAACAGTCACTCATACGAGATCGTTAAAAAGTTAAAATGTCAAGATATGCATATGAACCGTACGCGGATTTGGGTGCGCACCCGTTCAAGTTCATTCTGCTACTGAGCGGTTGCTACCTTATCGTAGCCCCAGCAAGCAGACTCAAGGCAGTATCGTACAATCGGTTGGATACAAAGTTCAGGTGGTCATTTAGCACGATATCGCGACTTATTGGGTTTGCATATGCACTGTAAATTTCAAATTCCTCCAAGGCATTCATGAAACGGCCCTTATTACACACATGTAACGGTATTAAATTGGAATTAAAATCTGTGTAATTATGACTGTGTGAAGTCAGGTGTCGGGCGTAATTTGATTTGATGTTGTCAATATTTCTTATTTTCTTGGGTAAATGTTCTCGAAATCGTTTAAGGAAACCTCTCCCAGTCTGTCCAATATAGAAGCACTTGCAATCATTACATGTTAACTTATATATGCCAGTTTTTTCTTCTGGAGGCGTGTGTTTTTTTGGTTTGAGAATATCCAGTAACTTACTATTAGTCCTGAATGAAATAGTGAAACTATTATTATTCAATATAGAACACAAAACCTTAGGCATAAAGCTAGTGTAATTAGTAGATAAACAAATTTTTTTTTTGCGTGTTGCTGTTTATTCGGGGTTTAAGCATTCTTTTTTCATGTTTTCTCAACAATTTGTCAATGGTTAAACTACTGTAACCATTGGCAACCGCGATATATTTTATGACATTTAGCTCATCACGGAAGTCATTATCATCCAAAGGAATCGTTAATAATCTATGAATGTCACTCGACAGATGAATAATCTCCCACCTATCGGTAAAAACAAACTTATTTATGAAGTCGTTGAAGCGGAGGCAGCCGTCAAATCTATTCCAGACCCACACTTACAAAATGAAGCACGCGTACTTATAAATAATAAATTCAATAGAGCCATTAAATTAAACAATAGTCTACCTCTTGTTTCACGTGGTCAGTCTAGGTACTCTAGTGAATATAAAACCTTAAAACGCATGAAAACAAAATTAATCGATAACAATGCCCTTATCGTTAAGGCAAATAAAGGAAATACGCTAGTCATCACGGACACTGATTCATACAGTCATAAAGTTCATGATTTTATTTCTAACAATAACATTAATATATTAAACTCTGACCCCACTGATTTGTACGTCAGGGAACTTAACAATTGTATTAATAAATGTACCAATTTATTCAATGAAAACACACGACGTTACTTAAAGCCCATCAATGCTAAAGCCCCGATATTCACAGGACTACCTAAAATTCATAAACAAAACATACCTATCAGACCGCTCGTGAAATTTACCACTGCTCCTGGCTTCAAAACTGCAAAATCACTAGTTCGGTTGATAAAAGATAATTTACAATTACGTAATAATCATGGTATTAAGAACAACAATGATTTTATTAATGATATTAAATCTGTTGAACTGCAACCTAACCACAAATTGGCGTCGTTCGACATAACTAATTTATCACGAACATCCCAATCATAGATACATTACAGATCTTGAGAAACAATTTATCTGACAATAGTTGCATGAACACACAGACAATAAATGAGTTAATTAATTTACTCGAGGTTATTTTGAAACAAAACTATTTCACTTTTAATGGTTCTTTTTACATTCAAAATGATGGCCTAGCAATGGGCTCACCCCTTTCCGGCCTACTGGCCGATATTTATTTAAATTATTATGAGAATACTCACTTGTTGAACAATTATATGCAAATAAAATAATATTTTATGCACGTTATGTAGACGATACGTTTTTAATCTTTGATGGTACTATAAGACAAATCGAATTATTTAAAAACTGTCTAAATAAAATAAATAGAAACATCCAGTTTACTCTTGAAACAGAGGTTGATAACAAGATAAACTTTCTATATTTAACCATCACTCGACAGATGAATAAACTAAAGTTTAACATTTATAGGAAACCGACTACCACTGACACCACAATACACGCAGACTCTCATCATCCTCTTTCACATAAAATGGCAGCGTACAATAGTTTCATTCATAGATTATTAACGATTCCTTTGGATGATGACTTCCGTGATGAGCTAAATGTCATAAAATATATCGCGGTTGCCAATGGTTACAGTAGTTTAACCATTGACAAATTGTTGAGAAAACATGAAAAAAGAATGCTTAAACCCCGAATAAACAGCAACACGCAAAAAAAAAAATTTTATATCTACTAATTACACTAGCTTTATGCCTAAGGTTTTGTGTTCTATATTGAATAATAATAGTTTCACTATTTCATTCAGGACTAATATTAAGTTACTGGATATTCTCAAACCGAAAAAACACACGCCTCCAGAAGAAAAAACTGGCATATATAAGTTAACATGCAATGATTGCGAGTGCTTCTACATTGGACAGACTGGGAGAGGTTTCCTTAAACGATTTCGAGAACATTTACCCAAGAAAATAAGAAATATTGACAACATCAAATCAAATTACGCCCGACACCTGACTTCACACAATCATAATTACACAGATTTTAATTCCAATTTAATACCATTACATGTGTCTAATAAGGGCCGTTTCATGAATGCCTTGGAGGAATTTGAAATTTACAGTGCATATGCAAACCCAATGAGTCACGATATCGTGCTAAATGACCACCTGAACTTTGTATCCAACCGATTGTACGATACTGCCTTGAGTCTGCTTGCTGGGGCTACGATAAGGTAGCAACCGCTCAGTAGCAGAATGAACTTGAACGGGTGCGCACCCAAATCCGCGTACGGTTCATATGCATATCTTGACATTTTAACTTTTTAACGATCTCGTATGAGTGACTGTTTTAACTTTTAATATCTGATGATGGAGTATATGCTCCGAAACGCGTCATAGACGAAGCATAGGAAATCACACGGCGGATAATTAAGGTAATTAATTTATTAATTAGTAAAGTTTTACCTTACAGCCTAAACCGGCTTTCACCTTTAGAAGGCTTCATCAGAGGCTGCCATAGGTAGCATTGTCCGTCTTGTTGTTGGTGACGGGATAGTTATTCGAAAGATTGAAGCTGTGTGTGTGTGTGGTGAGATGTGTTCAAATAATGCGTGCGATTTGAATTGTGTCTGTTCGTTTAGGATGTCGTTTTTATTTGTTTTTGTGTGTTTGTATATTTCTAATTGTTCTAGAGTGTCTAGTTTTCGGCCTTTTGTGTGTACGTGTAGAATGTTCATGTTATTGTCGATGTTTTTATATGTGTGGTTTGCTTCAATGAGGTGGTTTGCAAAGGTAGATTCTGTAGTGGTGTGGAGTGCTTTTGTGTGTTCAATGTATCTCTGTTTGAAGCTACGTCCTGTCTGGCCTATGTAGAATTTATTGCAATCTGAGCAATTTAGCTTGTATACACCAGGTAGATCAAATTTGTTTTGTGCTTTGGGCATGCGTTTTGATAGTGTGTGTTCTGTTTTGTTGGTAGTTTTGTAAGCGATTCTGTATCCTGCTTTTTTGAATTTGTGGGCGATTTTTTCAGTTTGTTTGTTGATGTATGTTAGTGTTATGAATTTGTTGTTTTCTGTCTTTGTCTGTTGTTTGTTTTGTGTAGGAGTTTACTGACTATTGTTCTGTCATAACCGTTAGATTCTGCTAGATATTTTATCGTGTTTAGTTCGTCTTTGTAGTCTATTTCATCTAAGGGGATGTTGTTAAGTCTATGTATCATGGTTCTAAAAGCAGCTAGTTTGTGTTGTATTGGGTGATTGGAGGTGTTGTGTATTAGTGTGTCAGTTGTAGTTGGTTTTCTGTATATACTGAATTTGTGCCTGTGTTCTAGTTTTGTGATGGAGAGGTCTAAGAAGTTTATGGTATTGTTGTGTTCGTATTCGGCAGTGAAGGTTATGTTTTTATGTATTTTGTTTATGTGCATTAGTAACTGTTCGCATTGTCTTTTGTTTCCCCTGTATAGTATTAGGGGAAACAAAACTATACAATTCAACACAATTCCCCTAATACTATACAGGGGAAACAAAAGACAATGCGAACAGTTACTAACGCACATAAACAAAATATTTCAAACCTTTATTAAGTAAATTCAATTCTCTCAAGTCGAATTCAATGTCTGTTAAATTGGATACACGGCTATAAAACGTATGTTTACATTTAGTAATCGTATTATTGTGTTGACTTGAAATCAAGTTATTTATTTTCTTATCGTGTTTCTGGGCAATCGGTAATATGACCTTCATGATACGGTTGTTCACATACTGCATTATGTTAAATATAAGTACCGGATGTATTGTGTTTAATAATTCTAAATTTGATCTGTAAAGTAATTCGTTTAATCAGGTCTTTTTATTGTACAACTGTCTTATTTCTTATGTTACCTCTGCAATACGTTTGACCTTCTTGGCAACTTCTGACGTGTTGTTAATGCGTATTGTGCTATATTTGGGTATAATATTCAATTGTAGGCACTTTTTGTTAAATTTGATGTGCAGATTGGTCTTCAGCAATTTAATTTTAATGTTAATATATTTAAATACCGTAGATGCCTGACAGGCTTCTAATTTCAAACTCATGTTCTCTGGTATCCAAGTCACGATTCAATACAGATTAAAATTAATTTACCTTTTTTTCATCCGTCGTGTGACTTCTTATTGTATTTAATTAAATAACGCGTTTCGAGGCTCAAGGCCTCATCTTCAGATTTCAGTCCAGTGTGGACGTCGTTAACACATTAAAACTAAACTACTACACATTAAAATAAAACACACTACACAAGTTAACCGATGTCTGGGTGCGCACCCTTTGCCGTCTCGCGACGCACTGCCTCCAACTCCTCTATGGTCTCGTCACAACGCCCCACCATCGATTGCTGTCTATTCCTGCTTAAAATGAATTTGTCCACAACCATATCATATAGCTGATGTGATTTAAAATTCAGCTGGTCATTTAGCATGTTATTAGGATTGCACTTAAACGCCCGGTATATTTCAAATTCTTCGGCTGCGTTCATGTATCGTCCCTTATTGCAGAGATGTAATGGCTTGCAGTTGTTGTCAAAGTCAGTATAATTATGGTTATGCACCATTAAGTGTTCAGCATATTTTGAAGTTCTTCTTTTTATGTTTACGTAATAACCGTTCGACCATTGAGCTTCGGTACCCATTCACTTCCGCTATATATTTAATTGTATTTAATTCATCTATATAATCATCGTGCTCAAGAGGTATACTTGCCAACCGGTGTAAGAGGCTATTGAAAGCGGCCATTTTTTGAGTATAGGGTGATAAGATTTGGCGTGTGTTACGTCATCAGTACACGTAACAAAAATAATAAAGTTAAGTTTATTTCAACTGAGTACACCAATAATATATCTATGGTTGTAAAAAACGAATTTCAGAAACATAACATCCTAGTATCGTTCCGTACCACAAATAATGTTCAAAAATTATTACGGCCTAAAACACAACCGAAAAAAGTTCAAAGAAAAAAGGACAGGTGTTTACAAAATGATTTGTAATGATTGCTATATGGTGTATATCGGTCAGACAGGCAGGGCATTTAGACAGAGGTTTAAAGAACATCTACCTAAAAATAACTTAAAAGCATGTAAATCAAAATATGCCCAACACTTAATGGTGCATAACCATAATTATACTGACTTTGACAACAACTGCAAGCCAAATATCACTAAAGTATTGACGACTCGGAACACTACTTATAAAAACTGTACGTTTTTATAAGTAAAAACGTACAGTTTTACCTTACAGCCTAAACCGGCTTTCACCTTTAGAAGGCTTCATCAGAGGCTGCCATAGGTAGCGTTGTCCGTCTTGTTGTTGGTGACGGGATAGTTATTCGAAAGATTGAAGCTGTGTGTGTGTGTGGTGAGATGTGTTCAAATAATGCGTGCGATTTGAATTGTGTCTGTTCGTTTAGGATGTCGTTTTTATTTGTTTTTGTGTGTTTGTATATTTCTAACTGTTCTAGAGTGTCTAGTTTTCGGCCTTTTGTGTGTACGTGTAGAATGTTCATGTTATTGTCGATGTTTTTATATGTGTGGTTTGCTTCAATGTGGTTGTGCCTGATTTTAATAAAAACCATTTAACACGTGAAATAATACATGCTGAAGCAGCGATAAAAACAGTGCCCAACGTAAATTCACAAAACGAACTAAGAGTTTTGATTAACAGGAAACTAAATAAGGCCCTTAGTATACACAACAAGAATCATTCACGACCTTTTAACTTAAAATCGGTCTATTTAAATGATTTAAGAGTTATTAAACAAATTAGAAAGAAAGTTGAGGAAAATAATGCTATAGTTACTAAAGCGGACAAAGGTAACACATTAGTTATTATATCAAGAGAGGTATACCAGCAAAAAGTTTACGACTTCATCCACAACAATTATATAAAACCCATTGATGTAGATCCCACTTCCAAATTTGTGAAAAGTCTTAATAATGTAATAAATAAATGCACACATCTCTTTAATGATACCACACGTCGGTACCTGAAACCAATGGCTGCACAAGCACCTCATTTTACCGGTCTACTTAAAATCCATAAAGAAGACACACCTATAAGACCTCTTATAAATTACACTACAGCACCAGGATACAAAGCAGCCAAGAAATTAGCTGAGATAAAAAAAAAAAACAATATAATATTAGAAAATAATCACAGTATTAAAAATAGTTCAGAGTTAGTGGACCTAACAAGAGATATTAATATCGAAACTCAATATAAATTAGTGTCTTTTGATGTGAATAACCTATACACAAATGTACCGGTTCAAGCCACGGTTGAGATTCTGAAAAACAACTTGGAAAAATCTGGCAGTTTAGGTCCTCAAGAAATAAATGAATTACTACATATTCTTGGTGTCATTTTAAAACAGAACTATTTTTCATTCGATAATCGATTTTTTATTCAAGAAGAGGGACTCGCTATGGGTTCACCTTTATCTGGACTCTTGTCTGATATATATCTTAATCATTTTGAAAATACATATTTGCTTTCGGTAACCAATAAATTCAATAACCAGATTATTTTTTACAGACGATATGTAGATGATACCTTTGTTATTTTCAATGGAACAATGAGACAAATAGGTAATCTAAAGTCTTTTATGAATAGTATCAATACAAAACTACAATTCACAGCAGAAGTAGAAACAAATAATGAAATACATTTCTTAGATTTAACTTTAATAAAACATAACAATAGATTTCGTTACAAGATATACAGAAAACCTACAGCAACTGATTCCGTTATACACGCCAAATCTTATCACACGTATACTCAAAAAATGGCCGCTTTCAATAGCCTCTTACACCGGTTGACAAGTATACCTCTTGAGCACGATGATTATATAGATGAATTAAATACAATTAAATATATAGCGGAAGTGAATGGGTACCGAAACTCAATGGTCGAACGGTTATTACGTAAACATAAAAAGAAGAACGTCATCAGTACACGTAACAAATATAATAAAGTTAAGTTTATTTCAACTGAGTACACCAATAATATATCTATGGTTGTAAAAAACGAATTTTGGAAACATAACATCCTAGTATCGTTCCGTACCACAAATAATGTTCAAAAATTATTACGGCCTAAAACACAACAGTTCAAAGAAAAAAAGACAGGTGTTTACAAAATGGTTTGTAATGATTGCTATATGGTGTATATCGGTCAGACAGGCAGGGCATTTAGACAGAGGTTTAAAGAACATCTACCTAAAAATAACTTAAAAGCCCGTAAATCAAAATTTGCCGAACACTTAATGGTGCATAACCATAATTATACTGACTTTGACAACAACTGCAAGCCATTACATCTCTGCAATAAGGGACGATACATGAACGCAGCCGAAGAATTTAAAATATACTGGGCGTTTAAGTGCAATCCTAATAACATGCTAAATGACCAGCTGAATTTTAAATCACATCAGCTATATGATATGGTTGTGGACAAATTCATTTTAAGCAGGAATAGACAGCAATCGATGGTGGGGCGTTGTGACGAGACCATAGAGGAGTTGCAGGCAGTGCGTCGCGAGACGGCAAAGGGTGCGCACCCAGACATCGGTTAACTTGTGTAGTGTGTTTTATTTTAATGTGTAGTAGTTTAGTTTTAATGTGTTAACGACGTCCACACTGGACTGAAATCTGAAGATGAGGCCTTGAGCCTCGAAACATGTTATTTAATTAAATACAATAAGAAGTCACATGACGGATGAAAAAAAGGTAAATTAATTTTAATCTGTATCTATAACTCAGGGATAGAACTAACATTTTTCATGTGTTTTAGGATTCATACTTTATACTATAAGCATCTATTGCTTTCCAAATCTATCTATCAGTTTATTCACTACTTGTCAGCTATTTGAAAGTTATGTGTCAAGCTTGTTTTTAAAAATGGACAAAAGCAACCATTATGCTGTGACTGAATCATTTGTTGAAAAAGGTAAGGGAAGAATTACATATTTTTGTGCATTGTAAGATTCATATTTCGTGTGAACATCTGTTAATTTCCAAATCTATCTGTCAATTTATTCCTTGTTTACTGGCAGTTTGAAATTTATAAGGCATGGGTGTTTACACCAATAGAAAATCACAACAAAATGTGAAATGTATTAGAAAATGCTGCGCCTCCAAAAAGAGTAGTTTGCAAGTGAGGACTCAAATTTAAACGTAGTCATATAAATAAGTATTGAAGATGATCTCTGCAGTGAACGCTCAAAAAGTGGACCAACTCCAGACATCATTACTTGTGCACTTGGGTACTTGTGTTGGGATTATTTAAATGCTCATACAACCATGTTTAAATTGAGTCCCTACTTACAAATAATTGTTTTTGAAGGTGCAGCATCTCCTAACACATTTACAATTTCATTGTGATTTTATAATAGTGCTAACCTTTCTTAATTGGTGATTTTGCCCATTATTCAAAACAGCCATGATATATAATTTTGAAATAGCTAGTAAATAAGGAATAAATTTACAGATAGAGTTGGAAATTAACAGATGTTTGCGTGAAATATGAATCTTACAATGCACAAAATTATGTAATTCTTCTCTGAGCTATAGATGTCGCTGCGTGAACATATACACATATTTGTAGCACTATATCATTTATTGGGAGTCTTTTTCTGTTGTCTGTATTGTCCATGTTTTATGAACAATGTTAGACTGCAATAATATATTTTAAAATCTTTCACTGTGTGAAAATAATAACATAATACTAAATTTTTGTGTATACAGTAATTTGGTGTAGAATAAACTTTGTGCTGAGTGGTAAAAGCCAAAATGTTTGAAGGATTGTTTTAAGAAAATTGCTGGTATCAGTCAGCAATTTGCATAAATAATAGAGTGTGCGTATCGATGTTTGCTGCTATTGGAGAAAGTGTTTTATGGTAGATTACATAGTGCATTGCACTGATTACAGACGTATATTTCTGGTAGACTCATGAGGTAATGTGAGTTGATAAATATGTATTAAGTAAGCTTTAGTTTGTTGGATTTAAGATGTGTAGCTACTATGTGTAATAGAATAAGCTTAACATGGCACCATATTAGATACTTTGCCAGTATTTTCGTTTTGTTTGGTGAGCATATTTTACTAAACCTACAGACCTGTATTGTATGCACTAGAATAAAAAGATGTACTAGACTACATTAAATGTTAACAGTTTCCTAACCAGACCAGGCTAGACCAGTTGTAGATCAATTTGACATGATGTTTTATCATAATACATTATAAAAAATGCAAAAATGATTTTGTGTAGGGTGAAGTATGTATGTGGTAAAGTAATAAATCAAGACTTGTATTTATATATTTTCTTTATATTTTGCAAAAAAAAAGTGGAACGTAAGCACTGCAGTTGCAGTCAAAATTGAGTTTATGTTTTGGATAATTTCAAATTAGAATCCATGAAGAGTGGGCTATTATACATGGTAAAACAAAGTGTAAATGTACCACTGAATAGTGTTTACAGACACAAATAGATTACATCAAATAATACAATATTTCACATACCAGTGACAAATCAAACAATACTTTCTGGTAGAGATGTGGTAAATCTACTCGTGACATTGTCCTGAAAATTGGTAGTTCATATTTTTGACATTCAGATTATTGACTTTGTATTTTTATGAAACAGTCAAAGAATACCTTTAATAATGTATAAAGGATTTTTAGTACTTACAAGTACTAAAAAAAACTAAGAAAATCACCGACTGGAATACCTAGAGGTGTACTTGTAAGTACTAAAAATTCTTTATACATGACTTTGTATTGTTCTTTTATATTACACTAGCGAGTACCCGGCATGCGTTGCAATGCCACTCAAAGAAAGAAAGTGTTTGTGTTTTAATTCTGTTTATTGAAGTGCTTTTGGATACACAATATTTTTTGTTTTTCCGTCTGGTGTGTACATGAATAAATCCGAAGGTTTTCCGACGCGTGAGCAGGCCACATACAGCTGTCCATGTGAGAAGCATGGATTTTTCAAATTTAGTCCACACACTTGTAGCGATTGTCCCTGTGCTTTGTTGATGGTCATTGCAAATGCGAGTCGCACCGGAAACTGCAAACCTTTGAACTCGAATGGCATATCTGTCGGAATCATTGGGATGCGTGGCAACATTGGGATCCTTTAAATTTTCCATTTAAAATTGTAGCTTCAATGATATTGTTCATCATCTGTTTCACTGAAAGCCTGGTACCGTTGCAAAGTCGTGGTGGATTGATGTTTCGGAGAAGAATGATAGGCACGCCAATTTTCAATGTTAAAACGTGCGGCGGCATGCCTGGCAAATCAAGTGAATTCAAGAATTCAGTTAGATAATTGACAACTTCGTCTTGATTCATTACAGTATCGATGGACTTATACGTTGTCGCTTCGCCTGGTATTTCGTTTTGAATGCTGAAATTGATGGCATTGACATCGTTGTTTTTGGCTGCTAATATAGCACGTGCACTGAGCCACTGATGATTTTTGTAATCCTGTGCGATATTTGGGAAAACTTTGTGAATCAATTCGTCTGTGGTTGCTGTGATTTTACAGAAGTTTGTTGGCAATGTGATACATTGTGTGGATTCATCGATTGCCATTTTCCCATTCCCAATATCAACAATTGTTTTGCGAAACGTTCAGCGGATGCATCATGTTGTAGCTGTACACGCATATTGGTCTTCAAAGTCAATTTCTGTACGTGTCGCCATAAAACTGATGATTTGAGACATGCATTAAGTTCATCAGTGTGTGTTGACGACTATTACAAATTCACTTGGAAAAAGCAAAGAAAATCCATATGATATCTATTATCTAATGTCGACCGGCAATTGGAATTTCACAATCAACACCACTTGTTATGTTATGTTACGAACTGAAATGTCGCTGTTTGTATTTGATTCAATTCAATTCTGTCAAGCGTGCGCACTCATACACCGAAAACACACGAACTGCCGCTAAACTATATGAAATACACTCATTTGTTGAAACGAATATTTACCTTTTAAACTAAACAATGGGTTTCAGAAGTGGTACACTCGCGCGCCACCTATTGTAAAATGGTTGTACTAATTCAGAAACCGTATTTCTAGGTACGTTTTTAACAAAAAAAGGCACTGATACTATATCACTGACGCTCATCGCATAATTCTCGATGAAGTAGGTTAAGTATAATTCTCGACAATTAATTATACCTACTGCACATAGGCCTACTGAATATTCAAATGTCGAAGAGTATGGTTTGTCAGAATCAACGTGTACTATAATTATAATCAATGTTACAATATAATCAAACAACTAATTATTGTATTGTTTATAAGAATTCCATATCCCTACTAAAATGTAAATATTCAAATGGACTAACTGATATCAATATACTTATGTATACACTATTTGTATTATTCTATACGAATAAACATTTCATCTAATTGTGTTACTGCATGTTTGTAAATATCTACTAAATTATCAAATTTTGATTTTACGTATCGAGGAAACATGAATGATGGATCTATTGCTTTTGGATATTCACAGCTTACAATATAAGAATATTATTAATATAGATGTACCATTAGCAATTTACCAACTCTACAGTTACCACAACAATCATATACAAATATTCGCGATCGAAGCCGCGGGTTTAAAAAAATGCGTTTTTTGCAATAACTTCGGTTCTTTTTAACCTATTGTTATCAAATAAAGTGGAAAATTTTCCGTTGGGCTCCTGCTATCAGCGTGCAAAATTTCATCGCAATCGGATGAATGGTATAGCAGAGTACCCGTGCTTCGCTACGGAGTTTCACGTTGTACGTAATGAAAATGTTAGTTTAATTAATAAAGTTCAATTAAAGTAGGTTTCTTAAAAATAAATAGCTGTTGCCCACGACTTCGTTCATGTGGTCTTCAATTTAATGCGATAATATATTTAGAACAGAATCTATTCTATTGGGTTGCCATAGTAACCAAATCTAATAGTTTTTTAAGACCCCAAAGGACCCCCCAGAGGATCGTATCGAAAAAATGTCCTATGTTGGTTCTCCCGTTGCGTAAAATATTTGTGCCAAGTTTGGTTGAAATCGGTCCAATGGTTTAGGAGGAGATGTGAAAGACCCCAAAGAACCCCCAAAAGAACCCCATCGAAAAAACACCTATCCTATGTTGGTTCTCCCTTTGCGTAAAATATTTGTGCCAAGTTTGGTTGAAATCGGTCCAGTGGTTTAAGAGGAGATGTGGAAGACCCCAAAGGACCCCCCGAAGGATCATATCGAAAAAACACATATCCTATGTTGGTTCTCCCGTTGCGTAAAATATTTATGCCAAGTTTGGTTGAAATCGGTCCAGTGGTTTAGGAGGAGATGTGGAAGACCCCAAAGGACCCCCCAATGGACCCCGTCGAAAAAAACACCTATCCTATGTTGGTTCTCCCGTTGTGTAAAATATTTGTGCCAAGTTTGGTTGAAATCGGTCCAGTGGTTTAGGAGAAGATGTGGAAGACCCCAAAGAACCCCCCAAAGGACCCCATCGAAAAAACACCTACCCTATGTTGGTTCTCCCGTTGCATAAAATATTTGTGCCAAGTTTGGTTTAAATCGGTCCAGTGGTTTAGGAGGAGATGTGGAAGACCCCAAGAACCCCCCAAAGAACCCCATCTTAAAAAATTCATAAACCTTCGCGGGCGTGCGCACAACAACTCACCGAAGTTTCATCGCAATCGGATGAATGGTATAGGAACGCATACGGGACAAAGAAAGAAACAAACATTCATTTTTATAGATATAGATTATGCTATTTGAACATTTTTATTTTTACATATTCAGATGATATTTCAGGAAGTGTGCTAAGTAGGGTAGCTTGTATCCTACTTGTGTTCATCCAATATCAAAAGCACTGATGAAATCAATTCATTAAAAATTTCTGATAAATGGTTTTGACAAAATGTCCTGTGGAAGATGGGGATTGTAGCATTAGCACTAGGGTGCTTTGTAGCATTAGGGTTTGTGATGAGGTTCAATTGGGTTTTGTAGCTGTTCAATTGTTTGAATTATCCAAAAAATATTAAATTTTGTACCAACATGATTTTAGTAATATAATGTATTTCTTAATGATAAAAGATCATAATTGTTTATTTAAAGTTGGAATTTAGATTCTTGGATTTCGTTGTCCATGACGTGTCCGTTACTTAACTAAATATCACTATAATATTGACGACTCGGAACACAAAGTTTTTATAAGTAAAAACGTAAAGTTTTACCTTACAGCCTAAACCGGCTTTCACCTATAGAAGGCTTCATCAGAGGCTGTCGTTAGTAGCGCTGCTCGTCTTGTTGTTGGCGACGAGAAAGTGTTTCGAAAGATTGAAGCTGTGTGTGTGTGGTGAGATGTGTTCGAATAATGCGTGCGATTTGAATTGTGTCTGTTCGTTTAGGATGTCGTTTTTATTTGTTGTTGTGTGTTTGTATATTTCTAATTGTTCTAGAGTGTCTAGTTTTCGGCCTTTTGTGTGTACGTGTAGTATGTTCATGTTATTGTCGATGTTTTTATATGTGTGGTTTGCTTCAATGAGGTGGTTTGCGAAGGTAGATTCTGTAGTGGTGTGGAGTGCTTTTGTGTGTTCAATGTATCTCTGTTTGAAGCTACGTCCTGTCTGGCCTATGTAGAATTTACTGCAATTTTTTCGATCTACCCGGTGTATATAAACTAAATTGTTCAAATTGCAGTAAATTCTACATAGGCCAGACAGGACGTAGCTTCAAACAGAGATACATTGAACACACAAAAGCACTCCACACCACTACAGAATCTACCTTCGCAAACCACCTCATTGAAGCAAACCACACATATAAAAACATCGACAATAACATGAACATACTACACGTACACACAAAAGGCCGAAAACTAGACACTCTAGAACAATTAGAAATATACAAACACACAAAAACAAATAAAAACGACATCCTAAACGAACAGACACAATTCAAATCGCACGCATTATTCGAACACATCTCACCACACACACACGGCTTCAATCTTTCGAAACACTTTCTCGTCGCCAACAACAAGACGAGCAGCGCTACTAACGACAGCCTCTGATGAAGCCTTCTATAGGTGAAAGCCGGTTTAGGCTGTAAGGTAAAACTTTACGTTTTTACTTATAAAAACTTTGTTCCGAGTCGTCAATATTATAGTGATATTTAGGAATTTAGATGTTAGCTAGAAAATTAGAAACTTGGATATAATTAGAAATATTACATAAAAATACCAGTTGGAACAATTTAATGCCAGAATATCAAATTGATTTTATTTATCTGAGATTGACATCTGTTATTGGTAATATGACTGGATTTCTTTCTGAAATGGGGAATTGATAATAAACAAAAATAAGCTTTTTCCAGCTTAAGTAAGTGCCCTTCTAGTATGTTTTTTTGTATGTTGAAAGTACCTGTATGAATAAGTTCACTGAAATATTTGTTGCTTTCTTATATAATGTACAAATAAAATAAACATATTATTTTATATTGATTAGACTTCTTGTGTGGCACATATAATTATTCCCAAACTTCTGTTTGGAAACATAATATTCATTAGTATTAATATAGATGTAATAATTTATATGTGCTTTATATATACAATTTCTTTCCTCTCCTAAATAAGTAGTTGTAGGACATTTCTCTATGAGACATATGTACTGATAGAATTGTGTTACTTGCAACTAACACTGAATTCTGAAGTCTCTATAGAGAGTTTAAACATTTTATTTATATGGTCCAAGTCACTTTATGTAGTAAATAATTTACCTTAATTGAAACCATCCAGTGACTTCAAGGATGATATATTCATGACACGTTTCGAGTCATATGACTCTTCATCAGACAATAATCACTCACAATGAGATCATCAAATATTAAAGTTCACACGAAACACACATATGTATAAGTGCACAAAATTACACAAATGTGTGTTTCGTGCGAATTTTAATATTTGATGATCTCATTGTGAATGATTATTGTCTGATGAAGAGTCATATGACTCGAAACGCGTCATGAATATATCATCCTTGAAGTCACTGGACGGTTTCAATTAAGGTAAATTATTTACTGTATAGAGAGGTTTAAGCTAGAGTGGTATTGCCACTTATGGTATGGTATTACCATAAGAGATAGTGTATCAGAATAAAATTCAGGTCAAAATAAAAGGTTCCAGATTAAAAACAAAGGTAATATGTTAAACCTTGGAATTTAGCACATCATCCATTATCATTGCAACTGCCAATATCCTTTTAACTGTGCTAACTACAGATGTCAACCCTTCTAAAGCTTCTTTATAGTTGAGGTATTGTACAGCAGAGGTCACTGGCAGGAGTTGAAGCACCAGTTTCTCCAGTGAGTCAAAATTGTAGTCATTTAGCTTTGGAGCACAGAATGGTTTACTGTTGACTGAATTTTTAGGGAATCTTGTATTCATCCCAGTTTTGTTCTTGATGTCTGCAGAATGTGTAAAATATTTGTTTTGAAGCAGTTTGTTATATTAAAAACTTTTCAAATATAATAATTTTATAATTACCAGTAGTTACAAAATTCATTAAATTAATCACACTGCTACATAATAAATTATTGTGGGTTTTCTCAATATATCAAACCTGTGAGACACCTGTCTTATAAAAATTTTCTAAGGTAAAATTAAAATGCTCCTTAGAAGTGGTGAACTTTAGATACGGTTTTATGTAAACCATGTGAGTAGGGCCAGTCTCAGGACATATTTACTCTTGAAAAATCTGTTGACATAAAAACATCTTGTTATAAATATAAATACATAAAGAACTTCATTCTTGTTTTGTATAAAACAACTACATTTTCAATATCTGTTTGTAAAAAACATTAATGATATCGGTATGTGTGCACTACAAAGCACATACATCACATTAAAAAAATTTACTTTTACACGAACTTATATAAAGTTTAATGTCTGACTGACACTCCTTCCTTGCATTTAGAACTTCTTCAGATAAGACAAGAGATATTCTTCCTACTCAAGAATCCTGTCATCATTCTTGCTGGAGTTTTTCTGTTGACATCAAGTCTATAGTTATATCTCAGAATGGTAGAGTTTAAAGGCTGCAATCACATGACCTCACACTCTCATAAAACTAGTTGTTAGTTGGTATCATAAAACTACAAAGCAGGTGGTTTTCATTTATTGACTACCTTAAATTAAATTGTTTAAATATAATGTTGAGATGGGTAGTTTGTTACTTGTACCGTAAATTTATCGTACTTCTGGGAGAATCTGGGCCCATTTTGTTTCCCCTTATTTAAATATTAAACAAGGATTGAAGGTATGAAAGGTATAGAATACCATTCTCTTATATTTTTCTAATGACTGTTATCCTGATATAATTAGAAATTTCATATAGTTTATCAAGGAACTGTTTAAAACCTGACCCTAAACTCTCTGGCCCAATCTATCAAGCAGGAGAATTGAAGATTTATCCCTAGTTGAAGATTCTATCAGTGTTCTACTGGAGATTTTATGCATGTTCTACACATTGAGCTTACGTTTTGATTGTACAATAATAGAGCTCAAAGGCAGCAAGCACCTGATTTCACATTTTTATAAACCCCATGAGAATGCCAATAACTCCACATCCCCTTCAATCATCTCAACATAACAGTTTTTTAGGTCAATTCAATCTTCAGAGGATTCCGTATGCTATGACAGCAACACCTACTTGTAGAGAATGTTAGTTTAATATAACAAGAATTATGTTTAATGCTTTGTCTTTACCTGTAGTTAATTACTTTCATTTCATATGGAACAATATTATTAATCACAGTGTAATTACAGTTTCTATAGGGAGGCAAGTATGTGTCATGACAATTTAGAGGTCAGTGTTGATTCATAGTCTATGAAAATTGAAAACTTAAAAAAATTGATGTGTGTGTTTTGTCTACAATAAAATTAAAAAGGTCCTTCACAATATTTCAAGTAAGCACTGTTGTAGTTTTGATCTAAGTTTTGCAATTTGTTCCTTTTGTGTAAAATATGTCGAATAAAAAAAAGCATACATATCCCATATAAAATCATTTCCTTTCATCAATTGATTGGGTCAGGATATATGAACAAGCAACTCTTTAATCCATTGTCAGTGATAACATGTGAAAAAATAAATGTTGGAAACACTACGAGTAGTTTAAGCAACAAAGAAACGAAGCAACAAGGATAATAAGGGGAACTAAAAGATCTTTTGAAAAATTAAAACTTGTTGAAATGCAGGAAAATTTTATAAAAAAATAATTGTCGAGATTTCTATCAGACTTTTAAAAATAAACTAAAGGGTTACCAATCACCAAGTGTTTGTTTTAAAAATGAGAGTGGTAGAACTGGCCTAAGCAATGCGGAAAATTGTGAAATACTTAAAAATATTTTGGTCAACTTTTAAATTGCCCGGAACCAATTCAGAGGTTAGAACTCTCAGACATTTATGAAAATTTAGAAGAAGATACACCTCCGACTATCAAAAAAATTGAAGGAGTATTTAAAACTTTGAAAAATAATAAAGCTAGTGGAGAAGACTCCAAATCAGCTGAACTTTTGAAATGGTCTCTACCAAAGATCAAAAATGATCTACAATTAATTTTTGAAGAAATCTATAAAACAGAAAAAATCCCAGCCGAATGGAAGGTGGCCTTAATACATCCGCTGCATAAGAAGGGTGGTAAGCAAGAGGTTAATAACTACAGAGGAATATCTTTACTGCCAGTTGCATATAAAATATATTCAAAGATTCTATTGAAGATAGTAGAAAAAACATTGGATAGCCATTTGGGTGAATATCAGGGTGGCTTTAGGAAGGGCAGATCCTGTCCAGAACAAATATTCACTCTGAAGTCAATAATCCGTCACAGGCTACTGAATTCAAAGGAGATCGTAGTAACATTTGTTGATTTCAAAAAGGCCTTTGATTCTGTTGATAGAGAAACTATAGATAAGATAATCAGAGAATTTGGTGTCAAATCTAATCCATGAAACCCTTATGGACACAGTCTCAAAAGTAAAATTCATGGGAGAAATATCTCAACCATTCAAAATAAATACAGGTGTAAGACAGGGTGATGGTTTATCCCTAATTCTTTTTAACTGTGTCCTGGAGAAAGTAGTGAGAATTTGGAATGAAAAATTAAAGGAATGCAAAATATCACCAATTATGTTGGGAAGAAGGAACAAATGTATTGAAATAAACTGTTTGGCATTCTCAGATGACTTTGCTATACTTTCTGAACATCTTACATCTGGAGTAAAACAAGTTAATTTTTATAGGACAGCCAGTAGAACAGGCTTAAGAATTTCTGCAGAAAATACCAAATTTCTCACAAACATTAAAAACGCTCCAAAATTCCTGATAACAGATATTGGCCGAATAGAGAGGGTTCAAAAATTTAAGTATCTAGGAGAGATAATTCAAGAGAACGGCTTGGAAAAATGTGCTATAGCAGAAAGGATTCATAAGATGGAAAGGGCAATGGTATAACTACAATAAGATATTTACAATAAAAAGTGCATATCTAAAAATGCGAAAATAAGGCATTACAGTACAGTAGTGAAGCCAGAATGCCTATATGCAAGTGAATGTCTAGCACTGAATTATAATTTAGACAAACTAGAAATAGTGGAAAGACGAATTATTAGAAAAATATTAGGCCCACAAAAAACTTCAGTAGGTTGGAAATTAAGAAGTAATGATGAAAAATATATCAAAGTATAGAAAACATAACAGAAACAATGAGAAAAAGAAGACTATTATTTTTTTGGACATTTATATAGAATGGACGATAACAGGTTGACAAAGAAAATATTCAGATATTGGTTGGGGGAAGAAGTCAACATCAAGTTGGATAAAATAAGTCCAAAAGGATTTAGAAAAAAATAATATACACGCAGAAGGAGCAAATGACAGAGAAGGTTTTCGGGCAAAAGTGTTGAAAATGGAGGGAGTCCAGGGTAGGGGAGATAAAAACGCTGGTTCAAAGTGGACTGAAGACAGGAAGAAGAGACACAGTGAGAAGATGCAAGAATATTGGAAAAAAAGGAAAGAACAAAGAGTAAAGAACTGAAATTTTCATGTGGTCCTCAGATGGCCGATACAAAAAAAAATGTTGGAAGGTTTTTTTTAATTGTTGCAGGTAAAAGATAAATGTTTTTCATCTAAATGTTATAGTATTCTTTAAAAATATATAAAGTAAACAATAAGTTACTTCATGAAATACCTTGGTGAGTTTTAAATTTTGATTGTCAAAAAATTAATGTTATTACTAAACAATACAAATGTTCATACATACATGTTCATTCATACTACACAGTGTGTCAGTACCTAGTTCATGAACTTCTATTACATGGAATGTAATAATAGATTGGAAATTTTATGCAGTCCCCATTAAGACATGTTTATTTCTGTAAAAGTAACTATATTTGTGTAAAATGATTATTATTTATAATATCATTGTTCAACAAAAAAGAAATAATATATAATATCAGTCAATATACAGAATATCACTTTGAATGTAGGTTGAGGTTTCCCTAATATACAACAATTATCAACAAACATATCTTGATGATTTATTAATAGATAAGTATATTTTTGCACACTTTAACATAAAATAACTTCTTGGATTTCGTTGTCCATGACGTGTCCCTTAATAATTAACTAAATTTATTATTTCACTACGACTCGGAATACAAAACTTTTTATGGGTAAAAACATAAAAGTTTTACCTTATAACGTGAACCGGTTTTCACTTTTAAAAAGCTTTTTCAACCTTCTTCATAGGTTCCTCTGAAGAAGGTTGAAGAAGCTTTTTAAAAGTGAAAACCGGTTCACGTTATAAGGTAAAACTTTTATGTTTTTACCCATAAAAGGTTTGTGTTCCGAGTCGTAGTGAAATAATTATATTTAGTAAAATAACTGTAAACTAGTACCACTGGACAATGATTTTTGAAGAGTCACACAAATGTTATATAGGAAAATCCTTTAAACTTTGTATATAATTTGAGTATTTTATACTGCTAGTTAATGTTTGGCAACTGGTACTATTTTCTGACTCGCCAAACTTTGGTCTGTACTTTGATAACCACTGATGGGTACCATATGCGAATTTTATAATTAAATTTATTGTGGCATTGTATGTAAATTGTTAATAAATTAAATTTATACAACCAATTTCGTCTGTTAGGAGACGATGAGGAAGAGAGTGCAAACAGAACACGTCGATAGCAGTGACAGACTCAAGGCTGTCAAACCATTCTTATATTTTTGCACTGCTCTGGGTCTGCTTCCAGTTGCAGTTAGTGTCACTAAGACAGGACATGGCAAAAATATGGTATCAAGTAAGCAAGAAATTATCACAGACCTTGCGAATATTATGTGCTTCTTTTATAACTTTTATGAAAACTCACTCCCCAAATACTAATTACTAAATAGTGTATTAATTAGTTTACTGAATATTAATTTTGTATAATTTCTTAGGAAAGGAGATGAAAGAGAGAGAGGGCACAAATTATTTTATACTTAAAGCCTAAAGGTATTTTTAAAGGATTTACTTCACAATTCACAGTGTTATTAAATCACTTACTATAAGCCAGGATAATAGAAAGTCATATCTTCCTTCTATTCCCACTACTTACTACATATAAATGACACCGATCCTCTTTTCATTTAAGAAAACCTCCCTCTGCTAATTGTGTGTGTGCATGTGCGCGTGCATATGTGTTTTATACAATTGTAATTAACCAACTACATCACTGATCCTAAAAATTGTTACTTTTATCTCTAAGATGTACGGTATATCATGTAATATAAGATCAAAATTGTATCATTGCAGTGTTGAAAGTGTAAAGAAGTATTTAACTCTCCTCTGCGTTATGTAAATGTGATATTTTATTGTTCATATTTGTGTTTTTGATGTACATTTTACTTAATAATGATGCCTACTGTACATCTGCTGGATAATATTTTCTTCAATTACAGTGTTACAGTGTCCATACCATGTACTCAGAATGGTTTTTGTAACTGGACAGTCTTGAAGGAAACAGCTTTTACAGTGGAAGCACACACATTTTTAGTTCTATTTAAACATTTTTGAAAAGATATCTTTATCCTGTCCATAAAGCCAGACTTCTATCCCTATTATATGTGTTTACAGTTCTTTGTTATGTTATCTGTTTTGCAATATTACAATGTTCTGTGACCCTTGGAATCTGGAGACTTTAGTAAGTACATGTGTGATTATGATAGACTCCCATAATATCAGGCTGTCACACAACAGAATTAACATGTGAGAATTATGTAATTGTAAAAACAATATCAAACTTCAGCAATATTGGCTGAAAGTTTTCCAAAATTACTAATTTGATCAATTAATACAAATAATATAAATATAACCCAGTCCTCTTGTCCTCCTGGACTGATTCTCTTCTACCTTCTTTTCCTTAACAAATTTCTTCCACTTTTCCTGATCATTTGCTCTTCCTTTCACAGGGTTCCTATTTCCTCCCAGTTCCTCAATTATAGTTTTGGTTGCATCAGTTTTTCCTCTCTGTTCTTTCCAACTGGTCCAGATATTATTTACTTGTTTATAATCTCCCATTCATACCAGCACTTTCCTTTTCTCCCTCAAGCACTTTTCCTGCTAATAAAATCTGACTTTTCTAAATATTATTCCTTTGTAAGTAACTCGTTGAGTTTCCTACAGGTCTCATATGTAATATCTGCAAATAAATACACTGCACGTAGATTTATTCTGGAGGTTTATTTTTTCTAAATATATGCAACAAACTACAAATATTTATACAACATTAGTATGAAAAATTATTATTTTAAATTTTGGTTTCTTTCAAAAACTAATTAAAACTTATACAAGGTCTGTCTGGAAAGTATCCAACCATTTTTAATATCTCAATAACGTGTTGTGCGATCTTCATGAAACTTTGTAGCCCATCACAGGAGATCTTATGTGCCCACATGAACAGTCAAGCTTCTGTCGGACACCTCATTTGGCAGTGAGATGGTATTAAGTGAGCTTGTGATTTGTGTGACCATCACATTCACAATTACTGAGCAAGTAGATCAGCAAATCTGCATCATGTTTTGCTTGATTAACTTGGACATTCATCCACGGAAACCATTCGAATGATTAACAAAGCCTCCGGGGATGATTCTATAAGAGAAACTCAAATAAATGTGCAGTATTGATGCTTCAAGTTGGGCTGCATGTTGGCTGGGAATCCATAGAAAGTGACCCACTCTCTAGTAGCATCACCATGTTGACTCTGAAGGTGTAAGTAAGGTTCACTAGATCAAACAGTAACTAAAGAGTTCTGCACAAAATTTATTTGCAGGCTGAGGAACACAGTGAGGAGACATTGAAAGCAGTTGTAGGCAAATGGTGACTGGGACCTTTATTGTGATAATACACCTGCAACTATGTGTGTTTGATACAGGATTTTATAGTGAAATGTCGCATCACACAGGTTTCTCAGCCATCCTGCAGTTCTGATTTGGGTCCCTCTAACGTCTGGTTGTTCCAAGTTAAAATCACTCCTGAAAGGGAGGAGATTTCAGACAATGTAATAGATGAGATTCAGGAGACTATGGCGAGTCAGCTAATGGCAATTACAAAAGAAAGATTTTGCATGCTGTTTTGCCAAATGGAAGAAATTATAGGAGAAGTGTTGAAGTACCAAGGGGAGTGCTTTGAAGGAATCTAAGGCCCCATTTTTTTCAAACGGTATGACAGATCCTTTTAATGTCACTAGAGGATTAAAACAGGGCAATGGGCTGGCACCAACACTGTTCAACTTAGCACTTGAATATGTGATCAGGAAATTGTCAATTGATAGGATTTCAACATTAGAACATAAAATGGCCCAGATCGTAGGGTATGCAGATGATATCAATATTATGGGAAGATCCCAAGGAAGAGCAAAAGAGACATTCCAGGAACTCAAAGGTGAAGCATAAGAGATAGGATTACAAGTTAATACAGATAAACCAAAGGTTATGCTCACCACTCGGAAGAAAACCAGGAAACCTGAACAGTTTGAAATTGAACCACTAAACCTGGAAATAGTGAATCAGTTTAAATATTTGGGATGTTGGATGGCAGAAAACAATGAAGAAATAAATGAAATAAGGAAAAGGATACAGGCCGCAAATAGAACATAAGCTTCGTTCATGTCTATATTCAAGACAAGGAATATCCACCATCAGTCCAAGGTCACATCGTGATGGTACAATCATGGTACATTCAATAATTACCTAAAATATGGTAAAGAGATCATAAATATTGTATTTTTCTATTTTTTGACATACCCAACCCGACCTCAAACACCCGATATCGAATCTACAGTGAGTGGACTATATTACAGTATTTGCCAGGATTTGAACTAATTCATGACAAAAAACGGTGTCACATCACAAAAACAGTGTGCAGTTATTGAGATAAGCAGAGCCAAGCCTTCGTTACGTCAGAGGCTGAGAATGTGTTGACAACTACAAACGGCGATGTCAACAACTTAGACAAAGAAAATGTGACGTCAATACACCCCACTTCCGCAGATTTCAACCAGGAATTGCCGTCATTCTGTTGCAACAACTGATCAGCACCGGCCGGTTGCACATTCACTTACGAGTGAATTTTAACTTTTTAGACCACTGCAGGTGGTTAACAAACAGTATAAATATATTAAATCCAGTGCGCCAACTCCAAGATGTGACCGGGAAAAAATCGCCGAACTCGCGGTGCGCGAAGTTCGTATAAACAGAGGAAGCCAACACGAAATGGGTGAGATCGTTCCTTAATTCCTGATTTCATAATTTCCCAATATCATTTTTTGGTTAAAAAATAATTTAAAATTTCAATCTAATAAAAGGAGCTCCAAAAGTTAGAAAAGTTATAAATGTTTGTACCATGAGAATGAAAGGGTGAGTGGTTGTGTGCGTGCGTAATTATTTCTAAGTGCTGGGTTGAGCAACACCTATAAAAATATATATATATATATAGATGTAATTTTGTCATATACATATTGTACTTATAGAAGTTGCCACACATATAAATAATTTTGTCATATACTTATGATATTTACCGAAGGTATTATTACACTATGTATTTATTTTGGAAGGGTTAAAGATAGGGTTGAAAACAAGTATGTAAAACGTATAAATAATAAAAAGGGTATTTCATTGGTAAAAATCAGAACAGCTGTTTTTATTTCAAGCAATTTCTATTCCCGACTGACTTCGCGTAACGAAATTCTGGCCCATGACTTAGGTAGTAAAAGATGGCGTCCTAGTTTTTGTATACATAACCACATTTGTGAGATATAATATATCGTACTTATAAATTCAAAAATAACGTAGGTATACAGATGTCGCCCGTAATAACAGGGACCCTATGTAATATTATGTATACATATTATTACATGGGATACGCCTAGAAAGAACACGAAAAAAAAAAAATTGCTTGAGGTAACAGACAAAATTTTATAACTAGTAAACATAACCCCACAATTAGGTTAGACAATTGTATGCATGCGTGCATTACACAATTGCCAAAATGAGTACAAGTGACGATAGTGACATAAAAACCAGTACCACTGACATAACTTTAACTGGTGAAATGGATATGCAAATAAATCCCATTAGTCAGACTGACGGGGCAAATACGCCTGTGTCTGCCGAAATAACGCAAACTGACACATCCATTTCAACTAATTTAGACAGTAAGTCAGATGAAACTAATGCAATGATGCAACTTTTATTAAATAAATTTGACAGTTTTGATAAAAAACTAGACGAACAGAAAATTGATTCCGATATTAAATTCAATGAATTAAAGAATGAAATAAAAGTGAGTCACAATAAACTTATTAAGAAATGTGACCAGCTGATTACAAAATTAGATAAGTTACATGTGGTAGAAAGTAAATTAGAAAGTCAGAAAGTACTAGATAGTAGTACCCAGCAAAATGCTGTACTGGATAACATATTTAAAACTGATAATTCCAAAAATGAATGTACTCTAGATAATTCAAATAATACAGGTAGTAAGATTGTGGTGGTAGAAGAGTATAGACATGATAATGAAAATATAACGCATGACAATGAAATATTTGAATTTTTGAAGTCAGAAAGAAAGTTGAGAGAAAGTATTTTAGTACAAGGAATGCAGGGGGTAGAATTTTCTTTTAATGTTGTATTAGGGGGTGAAGACAAGTCTTCATGTAGTTTGATAGACGATAGTTCTACAAATAAAGTTTCTTTTAGTTTTTGTGTACCTAAGAGGTGCAACAATTTTATGATAGGGACCCTTGCATATTTGGAGAGAGAAAATGTATTTTGGTGTTATGGAGAGAAATGTATTAAAAGAGAAAGTATAGAGAGATATTGTGAGAGTAAAAGAACAATAGAAGTATTTAAAGTAAACAGAAATTACAGACAACTGTTAGAAAGGTTAGGGTTAGATGTGGTATATGAAAATGATGAATACTTACCTGATAATAATAATAATTTGAAAATAACAAGAAATGAGAATAAAGACATTAGGTACTTACCTGTGGTGGAATATTATGGGGAATATTATGGTATAAACCGAGTAATGACACTGATTAATGATACTAAGACAAACGGAACTCTACTTGATCGTGACTGGGAATATTTGTTTAATAACTGTTCAATAACATATGAATATAATGTATCTAATAAAATCTATTTAGTAAATAAGAATTTATATAGACCTAAGATTCGTTTGTTGTTTAATGATGGTGGATAGACTGTTATATTGTGAAATGAACATTAAATAATAATATGAAAAGTGGTTTTGAATTGGACTGTTATGGACTGATTTCGATTAATGACACAATAATGAAGTTGGAGTGTATATTTTTATTGTATTAACTGTATTTATCCATGTATTTTGATATGTATTATGTATTACAGGTACCCCAGTGTGTATTATTATATATTTTATATATATAACATGTTTAATAAGAATATTTTAATTAATTACTAATGAATAATAATGAATGTTTAAATAAATAATTATATTTGAATTTTGAAAAGAGGTATTGTTATAAGTAGGTAAGAGAGGAATTTTATAAGAGAATTGTCAATGATTACAGTAAGTGTTTAAACAGGAATAGAGCCTGGGTATAGATAAAATGCAGGTGAGTAATGCAATTAATGTAAAGGGAGTTAGAAAGATAAGAATTTTAAGAAAATACAAAGAGAATTATTAAATATTTAGGGACACAGTAGTTAGTGATTATTTGTAAAGAAGGTGTTTAAGTAAAGGTACATACATATATTTGTTGTTGATGAATTCTGTAGTGGGGGTGAGGTGATAAAGAGTAGCCAACCAATAGTGTTGTGGCAGATAATAGCGTAGTTTAAGGGAGCGTTTGCCGAATTATTTGGAAGGGCAAAATATTAGAGATGTATATAGCCAGTTAGGGAACACCCAACCCAGTGCAAAGACGAGCGGTGCCATATGATTTAAATGAAAATAGTAATGGCGTATATAATTGAGATATTGGTGTCATTGATAGGTACATTTGATGGTCAGTTAAAAGAAGGTGAGTAAAATTATATAATGAAGTGTAGTGAATATAGGAGTTATCCAGACTAAACAGTGATAGAAGGTGAGAGGTTAGGTAGTTAGGTAGATAGAAAGTTCAGAGGAGAGAGGTAGTAGAAAATGAATAATGAAATAATAAGGTAATATGAATAGTAAAAATAAGTTCAAAATGTATTTTATTATTATAAATAAATAAATTTGATGTTTAATTTATAACTGCAATGGTAAATTTTAATTGAAATACAACTTTTAAGGAAATTATACAAATGTTACTGCATATCTTGGATATGATTAAATATGATTGAGTATTTAAAATGTATTAACTGTATTATTAATATATCAGTGTTAATTATTAATGCATTATGTATTTATTTGAAAACTTTTTAACATGATGTTATGATATGTGTAGGAAGAGAAAAAAATTTTTAAATGGCGCTGCTAATAATATTTATCAGCCAGATGATTAACTGTTAATAATAATAATAATAATAATTTTTTTTTGTTTTATCATGCACTAAGAGTATTCAATAAATAAATATATAGAGTTATTAATTCTTTTATAATTTGTTTTTCTCCAGATTTGGGAGATTATAATGTGTAATTTTCTTATTATATTTTCAATTATATCTTATTCAATTTTGGTATAATATTCTTTTTAATTCTTGAAGATTATAATATATAATCTTATAATTTTATTAAGCATATTAAAATATATTAAGCCAACCCAGTGCTTATTGGCACAAACCAGCACTTAGCTAAGGGGAACCAGATCAGTTGAGGATGTAGTGATTTACTAAGCCACTATTTTAATATTTATTATATATTGTTTCAGTGTTTGGTGGTGTGACAGCGGTCCTGAGCTGGCCAACGCGTCAGAGCAGGGGCGTTAAGAGCCTAAGTGGCCTTATGGTGTTGGGATCTCGCAGGAGAAGTCCAGTAAGGTCATCTAGGTACGGTCCTCATCACCAGACCAAGGGTGAGTTGTTGTTATTTTTTATGTAAAATTGTAAGGGGGTTGTGGCGACTTGTCCTGACTGATCCCTTTAGGAAGTATGAAAGGGTCAATGAAAGTTTGTGTGCTTCGTCACACCATCTTTCATTGAGGGGGTTTTGTGATGGTACAATCATGGTACATTCAATAATTACCTAAAATATGGTAAAGAGATCATAAATATTGTATTTTTCTATTTTTTGACATACCCAACCCGACCTCAAACACCCGATATCGAATCTACAGTGAGTGGACTATATTACAGTATTTGCCAGGATTTGAACTAATTCATGACAAAAAACGGTGTCACATCACAAAAACAGTGTGCAGTTATTGAGATAAGCAGAGCCAAGCCTTCGTTACGTCAGAGGCTGAGAATGTGTTGACAACTACAAACGGCGATGTCAACAACTTAGACAAAGAAAATGTGACGTCAATACACCCCACTTCCGCAGATTTCAACCAGGAATTGCCGTCATTCTGTTGCAACAACTGATCAGCACCGGCCGGTTGCACATTCACTTACGAGTGAATTTTAACTTTTTAGACCACTGCAGGTGGTTAACAAACAGTATAAATATATTAAATCCAGTGCGCCAACTCCAAGATGTGACCGGGAAAAAATCGCCGAACTCGCGGTGCGCGAAGTTCGTATAAACAGAGGAAGCCAACACGAAATGGGTGAGATCGTTCCTTAATTCCTGATTTCATAATTTCCCAATATCATTTTTTGGTTAAAAAATAATTTAAAATTTCAATCTAATAAAAGGAGCTCCAAAAGTTAGAAAAGTTATAAATGTTTGTACCATGAGAATGAAAGGGTGAGTGGTTGTGTGCGTGCGTAATTATTTCTAAGTGCTGGGTTGAGCAACACCTATAAAAATATATATATATATAGATGTAATTTTGTCATATACATATTGTACTTATAGAAGTTGCCACACATATAAATAATTTTGTCATATACTTATGATATTTACCGAAGGTATTATTACACTATGTATTTATTTTGGAAGGGTTAAAGATAGGGTTGAAAACAAGTATGTAAAACGTATAAATAATAAAAAGGGTATTTCATTGGTAAAAATCAGAACAGCTGTTTTTATTTCAAGCAATTTCTATTCCCGACTGACTTCGCGTAACGAAATTCTGGCCCATGACTTAGGTAGTAAAAGATGGCGTCCTAGTTTTTGTATACATAACCACATTTGTGAGATATAATATATCGTACTTATAAATTCAAAAATAACGTAGGTATACAACATTATATAAAGTTATGATTAGACCGGTGATAACATATGGAAGCGAGACTTGGACTCGATAAACAAAGGCGCTAACATAGTCAATACTTTTGAAAGGAGAATTTTGAGGAGAATATATGGACCAATCCAAGTAAACGGGATATGGAGAATGCGTCACAATGAGGAGCTGTACAAGCTGTATAAAGACAATGATCTGGCCACCACCATCTGACTGCATAGATTGCAATGGACAGGACACATCATTAGGATGGAAGATAACCTAGGAAGGTACTGTTTAGTCAGATCAAGGGTAGAAGGCTTGTCGGAAGACCCAAGACTTGCTGGATTGACGGAGTGGCGGGGATGCCACTTAAAATAATTACTGATAACTACTAAAACTGATAATTTACTTAAAATAAAACAATGGACATCGAACGCCAAGGACAGGGTAAAATTGAGGCTAAGGTTCGACTTCGAACTGTGACGCCATAGAAGAAGAAGAAGGCTCCATTGTGCTAAGTAAGCTCTTTTTTCTCAAAATATTTCATGGTCGAAAATATATTTTTTTTTAACAGACCTTGTACAGGCACAGTTATGACCAAGTAAATAAATTGATCATACAAGCCCAACAGTGTGGCATATATGTGCGTACATATTTACATTTTGATGTCCGTCTGTATTTCCTTATATATACTGAAAGTTTTGAGGTTTATTCTTCTGTTCTCTTTAAACTTGTTATGAAAACAAGAAATGGTATTTGTGGCATTAGTTTCAAATCCTTGAAATTAACTTATAATTAAAGGAACTATCCATTCAATTAAGATATTTCAAGCAATTTACCTAAAGGGCGTACTGGGTAGGGTAATTCTGTTCAATTAATCATAATATGCAATTCTTGCAATATATCAGTAGTCTTTCTGTGATCTTGAAGAGTATGTCCTGCCACAGATGTGAGGAATCTCATGCATTCCTCTTGAATATAACTGGCTTGGCATTTTTATCAAAGTCCAGTTGCATACCCATAAAGAAGTGTTGAAAAACTAATAACTTTGTAGAACCTTAGATTTGTTTCTTTATTTACTGACTTCATAGTGTCCCTGATGGTCCCACACATACTGTTGAACTTATACAACGTATTAGGCACAATGTAGTTCGTAGAACACCAAGGAAACCACATACTGGTAAATAAGCTCCCTTAAAGGCAAGAGACAGACTACTTAAAATATCAGGCATTTTGTTTCAAGTTTATGCCCCCTCCAAATTCCCCACAAATCTAAAATTGTCAGAAAAGCACTTAATACATGCAATTAGCACTGAAGTGTATTACATCACACACACACACACACACACACACACACACACACACACACACACACACACACACACTGCAACAATAAAAAATATATATTGTCTTTATACTGTGACTTAGTGCTTGGATGTAACTCAAATAAACTCATATCTAATTTAATAAGTAAATGCGTTAGAGAATATCAACACACACACACACACACACACACACACACACACACACACACACACACACACACACACACACACACACACACACACACACACACACACACACACACAGGTAGATCAAATGCAAACAAAAAGGGTACAATATATATATATATATATATATATATTATGTTACATGATATTTTGCCCATCATCTTGTTGTGTAATTGCATGAGTAAAATATATTTTACTAATCCTAGAAAAGTACCAGGAAACATAATGTAGCTTGTTTCAAGGACTACCAATTATAGGTTTATTATTATTGACTAATATTAAATAATGTTCTAATAGTTATGTTTGAACTATTAAAGTTAGTACGTAAGGAGGACAATGTTTTATAAATATTACTATGCTAATACTAATCCCACTATATGTGTGAGAGTGGAAATTAATTCATAAGTTTAATAAGAGTTGTGTTATGTTTATGAGTTTATGAGGGAAGTACAGTAAAACCCCGATTATCCGCGGAATTGGGTGGCAAGGGCACCGCGGATAACCCGAAAAAAGACTAAAAATGAGGTGTAAACATGAAAAAAAATATTTCAGCATAAAAACTATGTTTTATTGTACAAAAAACATAATATGTAAAACTTTTAAAATATGTACAGTACAGCAGAAACCTTTGCTCTACGTCTAAATCACTAAAATAAAGAACAGTAAACAATAATCAATACTGTACTGTTAACAAAAAGTGTTCAGTTACGCCTTTTTAAAAAAAATCAGTCACTCGTTTTTGCTTCTTGCTTTGGAAACACCTTTTCTTTATTCTAGATTGTACTTTCCTTAACATGAGTTTTTCTGCTAGATATGCGTCGTCGTCTTGTTCCTCTAAATATTGAAGTAATCCGTCTACGTGCTGCAAAGCAGTTTCGTGTGTCATCCGCGCAGGCGCCTCGTCTTCTTCACTTTCATTTTGTTCTTCTTCGTTCTCGTTCACTCCCATTGCTGTGTTCGCTATCTCTACGTCAGTCAGTCGTTCAAACCCCGGCTCACTTGTGTCGCATTCCAGCCACTCTTCTATGTTCTCTTCGTCAACATTCTCACCTCCCGGAACGGATGTCACTAGGTCACCAAGTGTAGCGGTCGGCTAGACTTCATTCTCTTCTTCACAAATGTTTTGGTTGACATTTGTTTCGATACTCGGAAAGAGTTTTCTCCATGATTTAACAAGGGTTGAGGGTTTGATGTAATCCCATGCAGACGCAATATCGTAAATGCTATCCAAAATTGTATAGCCTAATTCTTCCAAAATTCTTTGAGATCGCAGCCTTCTTCGATTTTTGACAGTAACAACTTTGTTCTGTATGTTTTCTTCATGGTTGCAATGACTCCCTGGTCCATAGGTTGTATCAGCGCAGTAACATTTGGGGGCAAAAACTTTGCGAAGATTTGCCCGTCAGAAGATTTAAGCACACACGTAGCTGGGTGTGAAGGCGCGTTGTCAATTAACAAAACAGCCTTCTATGGCAAATTTTTTGAGTCAAGATGTTTACGTACTTGAGGCACAAAAATGTTTTCAAACCATTCTTGAAAAAATTGCTGGTTCATCCAACCTTTTTTTTGGTTGAAATAACTGGTAAATTTTCTGTTCTTGTCCCCTTAAAAGACCTCGGTTTCTTAGATTTACCGATTACAAGAAGCCTAAGTTTGTGACTACCCGCAGCGTTGCTGCATGGCAAGATTGTAATTCTTTCCTTGCTACTTTTGTGACCTGCCGCTTGATGTTCACTTTCAAATGCTAAAGTACGAGTGGGAAGACACTTCCAAAAAAGCCCTGCTTCATCAGCGTTATAAATTTGTTCATATGACAGATCTTCAGACAATACAAACTCTTCAAAATCACGTTGAAAATCATCAGCTGCTTGTTGATCACCACTCAGCTTCTCCCCGTGTAGACCAATCTCTCTAATTCCATGACGTTTCTTAAAACGATGTAACCAACCGGACGACGCATCAAAATTTCCTTCCAGGCCTAACAAATCAAAAAAGATTTTTGCTTTAGCTGCAATGGTAGGACCAGACACGGGAGTGCCCTCACTTCGCACCTGAGCTAACCATTCCGCTAATGCCGAGTCAAGTTCATTATAGGTGGATTTCTTCATTGTTTTTCGTTTTTTCATCCCAGAAGCACTGTCTGACACTGATGCAAAGACTAACAGTGTGTCTTTTTGCTTTAAAACGTCTTGCACTGTTGTTTCCCTGATCCCGTAATTCAAACACACCTGCTTCCTTGAAGCGCCATTTTCTATTTTAGAAATCATTTCAAGTTTTTGTGCAAACGTTAACACAACCTTCTTACGTTTTTCAGCCATTATTAATTTCAGGAACTAACGAACTGATCATGACTGATCTCTAAGCACGCTTACTGACAACTGACACCACTGGCAGAACGAGAGAATATGTACGTAGAGGGGGAAGGTTAGTGAACTTGACCAAAACAAAAGAGCAAGAGCCAAAACAAAATTCCGAGAAGGCCTATAGGATTACGATGCACAATAAACCTGTCAGAAATTTTCGACCTTCGCACTGTAGGGCCTATTGTATTTTCCCTGTTGTTGGCTTGGATTCAAATTGGTTTTTTTGAGGTTCATAATTAAAAAAATTTGTCGCGGCACTCGCGGATAATCCGCACCACGGATCATCCGCTCGCGGATAATCGGGGCTTTACTGTAATTGATAATAAGCAATATTTTAATCATTGTGTTTTGAGATATTGAAGTTAGTAAGTAAGGAGGACAATGTTTTGGGAACTACTTACCATGTTTTATTATGTTTATAAAAACTGGATTGTATCCAGAAGTTCAATAAGAATTGTCATATGTTTCCTAATAGTTATTAGTAATTAGTTGTTTGATATTGATTAATAATATATGTTGTCATATTAATAAAACAAATGTTAATGTTAATGGAAGGGTACCAAAATTATAATAATAGAGATTTGTGAAACTAGTCATGTTAGGCCTAGATAGTTAAGGAATTTGAAAAAGAGTTTATATTAAAACTAGAATAATTAATGTCAGGTTGAACTATGTTACTACTAATTGTATCTAATAGTTTTAGTAAAGTGAAGGGTATAAAAAGAACTAATTATAAATAATTTTGTACAAATAGTTAAAAGTGTAAAATAGTAACTCAGGAAATACGGAATGGAAGATAATCAAAACAATCAGTGTTCCATCAGAAACTCAAAGATACTAGTATATTGAAGATCAAAGATATGTTATAAAAATAATTAGGGAGTCCATTATTAGATCTAAACGAGAAAGGTTGATATAAAATATGAGAGACCAATCCAACATATTTTGAGTTTAATATCAGTGAAAATAATTAAAGTTCAATTATATTACAAGACTAACTGTTTAGAAGAAAGAAGTACAACATTATTCAAAAGAAGGAAACCAATTAACATATGAAGAAACAAAATCAACCTATCCAGGAAGGGAAGTATTTTTGCTAAATAACTAAACTGAAGAAATAACCTAAATGCCCTAAGTTACACTTTTCAAAGACACTGTTTACACTTTTTGATTAAAACTATTTTTGAACCTTCACTGTGAAAATAATTAATGAACAACCTTATTTTCAGTATAAAAAACTATTAATATATGGTAATATAACCATTTAAAGTGTATTAGACATTGAAAATACATAAATCAACATAACCTAGACACTGAACATTGTAAAATTCTTAATAGACTCTTGTTAAGACACTCTGTAATTTATTCTAAGCCCATGTATTTTGGTACTTTTCCTAAGATATTTGTAGTTTATACCGTAGTCAAAAGGATCTAATGTAAAACCATTCTATTTGTATTTTATTTAGTAAATATTTAAAATGCAGATAGATTTGCCCTGAGAAATAAGAGCAACTGCTGCCATTCTGAGCATAGTTAAAGAACAGCCGGTCAGACTTTGTTAACAATTATAATTGTCTCTTAAAAACATTTAATAAAGAGAATAAAGGATTTGAGTTCAATAACAACAGATAAAAGGTTTTCTTTTCTTTACTTAGTGGATAATTTTATGTAGGCCTATATGATATTATGTACACCATATAAACGGATGTTAATTTTTTCATCAACTAGCATAGGTTGGTAACAGTCTCAATAAGGAAAGTATGGCACCAGATTTGAATCGGCCTTACTGAGAATTAATAGTCATAATATTATTTAAATAAAAGATTAAAAAAGATAGAAATTTAGAAGAAAAAAGAAACCCTTGTGCTGTATACAATATTAATTACAAATTTTCCAATTCATTTTATTTGCAACATTTGATTGCAAATTGGCGCTCAACTAACATTACCCTGACAACATGCTCATCCTTAAAATACAAACCGAAGTACAATTTAGATAGTACAAATTAACTTAACGTTACAGAATTGAAGCCAACAACTTGGGGCTTAATTAAACACAGAAATAACTGAACATAACAAATTGACGCAACCAACGTGTGGCTTTTTAACACGATTTGATACTGAACATAACAAATTGGAGCCCAACTAGTGAGGCTAGAAACAGAATAACTTTGTGTTTTTATTGTGAGTGTTATAGCAATTTCTACTCTAGTGGCGGCTACGGTTAAACAACAGAAATGTCAAGGAGAAGAGCAACGTCACGTAAACGTACACAGAGAGAAGAAATAGAATTAAATATGGAAGACAAGGAAGCAACACCAGTTGAAGAAGTGGAAGTAATATTAAGGGATGCCCAAGGGGACCAACCAGAGAAACCAACCCAACCAGTGGACGCAAATTTCCAGGAAATGATGAGGGTTATGGTGGAACAATTAAATAAAAACAAGGAGGAAAGAAATGAAAAATTGGATAGGAACAAACAGGAAATGAAGGAGGATATTGAAAAAATAGATAAAAATAATGAGGAATTAAAGAAACAAATGGAAGAAAATAATGAAACATTGAAACAAAATAGTGAAGAATTAAATAAAAAAATCGACAGCAATAATGAAACACTGAATAAAAAAATAGAAAGTAGTAATGAAATATTAAAACAAATGAAAGAAAATAATGAGAAGAATAATGAAGAATTAAAGAAACAAATCGAAAGCAATAATGAAACAATACAACAACAGTTGAAGGAGGAGATTAGACAAAGTAAGGAAGAGTTAAAAGGACAATTGAAGAAAGAGAGTGAGAAGAATAAAGAGGAATTGAAACAACAAGTGAAACAACAGTTAGAAGAATATAGAGAAGAAATAATGAATAGGATCACGGAAACCAACCAGAACGTTGAGAAAACAGATGAAAATATGATTCAATTCTGCGAAGAGATTATAAATAAAATAATTGACGTTGAAGATAATAATAAAACAAGTATAGGAATACTTCAAAAAGATACTCAAATGAGATACTACAGAATAAAGTAGATGAACAATACCATCAAGTTGAAACCAATGTGGGACAGGTACAAAGTCAAGTGACCGACAAAAGGGAGAAAATATAAGGTAGTAAGGAAATAGAAAATAAAAAAGACAAAAGTGTATTGTTATGTGAAAAGAAACCTAACAGAAACAAAGAGAATATTAAGCACATGGAAATTAAGACAAAGAAAATGAGACAAATGCATCAAAGGAAATTAATAAAAACACGGGAAGAGTGGGAGATGATGAACACTGGACTAGTTAATGTACTTAACATTCTAAGTACGGAACACAGAAAATTATGTAATTTTAAAAATAACAGAAGGAGCTTAATAGAAACTTTCAAAGGGAATCACAATATAACAGTGAGTAAAACATTAAGTAAATCCATAGTTAAGTCGAATACACCAGAAGTAAAAATGCATAGTAAAATATCAGTGATAGCATTAACAATGGATATACCATTAACATATTTATTTAATAAGCAAATGATAAAGTGATTGATGTAGGCATAGATACGAATGAACATGTAGTATTAGAAGAATTGCTGTATAAGGTAGCAGAGATCTCTATCACAAGGACGGAAATAGTTCTGCACACCAGAGTGATCCGAACGACCAGGGCAGATGAAATTATAGACCATGGTTAAACTAACTCCAAACAAACTATCAAGAAAAAGGACTGATTTTATGATTACCGACAAGGCAAACTATTTGAGAAATGAAAAAAAAAATGATAAATTGAAACACAAATAAAATAAGTAAAGAATAAATAAACAATACAGAGACTTAAGAAAAATTAATGATAATTAAGAAAACAAACGACAAATGAAGATTTAAGAAAACATAAACAGATAGCCCGCCAATACAGGTTTTGGAAGAGAATATGACGGTTAACCACAATAATAAGGGGATCATAATGAGTGAAGAGAGTAAGTATTTAAAACCAATAAATTAAAGGATGAACTTGCAGAAGAAGAGTCGATGTCTGAAAATAAATAGAATAACAAAAACCATAGTTGTAACTGCTGCTAAAAAGGGGTATTGAAAAAGGAGATGAATAAAACTGTGGCAAATGAATCAATTAACTACGAAATGAAATTAAATAGAAGAGAAGAAATGTACCAAGGATTTTACCAAAACTGATAATAAATAATATAAAAGTAAGGGGAGCTGCTGGGATGCAAATTATAATAATGAGAAGAGTTAAGAAGGCAACAGGCTTCCGAGGGTGTTTAAAGTAACGCAATAGTTACCATTTTACAGAGTGTAGAAAGCTACGGCGCCACTAAAAAATTATTATTATGGGCAGGGGCCAACGAGCACTGTACCATACATGGGGTTAATGGTCGGGTGAGGAATAGGTCAGAATAGTGCCACTCACAGCCGATATGCATTCACCATGCCATTTAAAGTTAGGAAGGAATTAATAACCACAATCAAGGAATCAACCGGAACAGGAGATAAAGCAGAGGAAGAAAGAAAAGAAACCCCAGAGGAAAGGAAAAATCAGTTGGTAACCACCTATATAAGGAAAATGAAGAAAAAATAATATATTTTTTAGATTTGCCCAGAGAAGAAAAGGAAGGTATTTGTGAATTGTTATATAATAACCCAACTCAACAAAATTCATCACAACCCAATACCTGAAACCATGAGGAAGAAAAGAATAAAAATAAGATTTTAAAATACAACGTGGGAGAAAAGGTGTTACTGAAAAACAGGCATTTACCAAGTTCTGCAGAAGGAATAGCTAAAAAGTTATTATTGTTGTATACAGGACCATATAGGATAACCAGGGATACAGGGAATAATACCTATGAATTGACCAGTCCAGAAACTAATAAAGTAAAGGGCGTGTACAATCAAGCTGAAATTAAAAAATATTATTAAAATTAAGAGCAGCACTTGATATATAAATCAGCTTATTTAAGTAATCAGTTTATTACTGAAATAACCCGTTTTCTGGGGGGGGGGGTTATGTTACATGATATTTTGCCCATCATCTTGTTGTGTAATTGCATGAGTAAAATATATTTTACTAATCCTAGAAAAGTACCAGGAAACATAATGTAGCTTGTTTCAAGGACTACCAATTATAGGTTTATTATTATTGACTAATATTAAATAATGTTCTAATAGTTATGTTTGAACTATTAACGTTAGTAAGTAAGGAGGACAATGTTTTATAAATACTTACTATGCTAATACTAATCCCACTATGTGTGTGAGAGTGGAAATTAATTCATAAGTTTAATAAGAGTTGTGTTATGTTTATGAGGGAAGTAATTGATAATAAACAATATTTTAATCATTGTGTTTTGAGATATTGAAGTTAGTAAGTAAGGAGGACAATGTTTTGGGAACTACTTACCATGTTTTATTATGTTTATAAAAACTGGATTGTATCCAGAAGTTCAATAAGAATTGTCATATGTTTCCTAATAGTTATTAGTAATTAGTTGTTTGATATTGATTAATAATATATGTTGTCATATTAATAAAACAAATGTTAACATTAATGGAAGGGTACCAAAATTATAATAATAGAGATTTGTGAAACTAGTCATGTTAGGCCTAGATAGTTAAGGAATTTGAAAAAGAGTTTATATTAAAACTAGAATAATTAATGTCTGGTTGAACTATGTTATTACTAATTGTATCTAATATTAATTTAATATAGATTATTAAACTTTCACTTGTGAAACTTACTTTGTTTCAAACAAAGTAAGTTTGACAAGTGAAAGTTTAATAATCTATATTAATTTAGTGGTGTGAAAAAAGAAGATGAACTATCAAAACAACTATATCTAATAGTTTTAGTAAAGTGAAGGGTATAAAAAGAACTAATTATAAATAATTTTGTACAAATAGTTAAAAGTGTAAAATAGTAACTCAGGAAATATGGAATGGAAGATAATCAAAAGTGATATCAAAACAATCAGTGTTCCATCAGAAACTCAAAGATACTAGTAGGCCTATATTGAAGATCAAAGATCGTATAAAAAAGTTATAACAATTTTAAGAAAATTGAAAGTAAAATATTAGAAGTTTGTTTATTTTGAAGCTCAGAGAGAACCATAGTAACTCCAGATGATACAATTTAAACCAATGAAAGCTAAGTTATAGGCCTTAGCAACAGATATGTTATAAAAATAATTAGGGAGTCCATTATTAGATCTAAACGAGAAAGGTTGATATAAAATATGAGAGACCAATCCAACATTTTGAGTTTAATATCAGTGAAAATAATTAAAGTTCAATTATATTACAAGACTAACTGTTTAGAAGAAAGAAGTACAACATTATTCAAAAGAAGGAAACCAATTAACATATGAAGAAACAAAATCAACCTATCCAGGAAGGGAAGTATTTTTGCTAAATAACTAAACTGAAGAAATAACCTAAATGCCCTAAGTTACACTTTTCAAAGACACTGTTTACACTTTTTGATTAAAACTATTTTTGAACCTTCACTGTGAAAATAATTATTAATGAACAACCTTATTTTCAGTATAAAAAACTATTAATATATGGTAATATAACCATTTAAAGTGTATTAGACATTGAAAATACATAAATCAACATAACCTAGACACTGAACATTGTAAAATTCTTAATAGACTCTTGTTAAGACACTCTGTAATTTATTCTAAGCCCATGTATTTTGGTACTTTTCCTAAGATATTTGTAGTTTATACCGTAGTCAAAAGGATCTAATGTAAAACCATTCTATTTGTATTTTATTTAGTAAATATTTAAAATGCAGATAGATTTGCCCTGAGAAATAAGAGCAACTGCTGCCATTCTGAGCATATTTAAAGAACAGCCAGTCAGACTTTGTTAACAATTATAATTGTCTCTTAAAAACATTTAATAAGGAGAATAAAGGATTTGAGTTCAATAACAACAGATAAAAGGTTTTCTTTTCTTTACTTAGTGGATAATTTTATGTAAAAAAAATACATAAATATATGTATATATACATATGTATGTATATGTATATGATATTATGTACACCATATAAACGGATGTTAATTTTTTCATCAGCTAGCATAGTTGGTAACAGTCTCAATAAGGAAAGTATGGCACCAGATTTGAATCGGCCTTACTGAGAATTAATAGTCATAATATTATTTAAATAAAAGATTAAAAAAGATAGAAATTTAGAAGAAAAAAGAAACCCTTGTGCTATATACAATATTAATTACAAATTTTCCAATTCATTTTATTTGCAACATTTGATTGCAAATTGGCGCTCAACTAACATTACCCTGACAACATACTCATCCTTAAAATACAAACCGAAGTACAATTTAGATAGTACAAATTAACTTAACGTTACAGAATTGAAGCCAACAACTTGGGGCTTAATTAAACACAGAAATAACTGAACATAACAAATTGACGCAACCAACGTGTGGCTTTTTAACACGATTTGAGACTGAACATAACAATATTTATTGCAACGGTTCAATTTTAATTATACTAGTAAGGCTATTATGAGTGTGTAAAAATTACAAACAAGTCTATTATGGAGGAGATGAAAAATTATTTATTATACACAAGAATACGTATAGTGTTTTAAGATGTATATTGTAGTACAAATTGTCATGTATTTATATTTGAAATAATAGTTTATATTGTTCGATAATATATCGATTTTACTTGGTTGATGCTACGTCCTCCATACGTGCAATCCTCCTCTTGCTATTGGCGCTCCCATCCTGGTGTCCTCTTCTTCATTATCACTCCTTCCTGGCATCCTCTTCGTCCTGTCATCCTCTTCTACAGCGGGTTGATCCAGCGGCGATATCTCGAACAGTCTCGTAGGTGTTTAGGTCTAACTTTTAAATCAATTAGGCTCTTCACAAATTGTTAAACTCACAATGATTATTGTTTTACTCAAATCGTTTATTATTGATTAATATGTTAGATTTTATCAATCTCAGGGTAAATACGGGTATTATTTGAATGCGGTGTATTAGTCTTACACCTTCCAAGAAATCTTGAAGTGTCTTTAATTCCTTATGCGGACATCTTAAACTAACATGAAATTATTATAGTATATTATAATTTTATTTAACTACTTAGCCCACTTGGTTCTATACGCAGAACTTCGTAAAGAATACCAATACCAAGGTTTATTTCAAGTTAGATTTTGCTATGGTCGTACAAGAAAAACTCTCTAATGCCGAGCACAACTTCACCTTGCAGATGCTACAGACGAACTGTGTCGATCTTACCTCTACAGAGAATGAATGTTACTGAATTTAGTGTATTCTGAGTGGTTAAACCCAAATCACATGAGTGACGCTTTCAACAGATATCAAGTTTTCCAGAAAGAGTCTGTATAAATATGGACTAACTTGCATTGAATTATCTACAAATTTTTATGACCCTATTAATGATAAGTGTTTCAAATTGAGTTTTTCCTACTTAAAAAACCATATTTCTAAAATAGTTATGAACCTCAGAGTATACACAAATTGAAGCTATTTACATAAATAATCCATTGTCAAAGTTTCACGTCAATCGGTTAATTACGGCGGAAGATATAGCGATCACATGTTATAACACCCGCACACGGGCACAAATTCACTCAAAAAATACATGACAATAAAGAACATATTTTTTTTTATGAAGTATTTGGTATACCCTACATGCTTATCCATTTCTAAATACAAAACTTATGGCTAAAAGACAAAGTATTACATATAACCAATTTAAACATGAAAATGCTCGTCATCCATGTGCTCTGATACAAACAACACAGCTTATCATCCTGTGTTCCGTTGCAATATATATATTCTTTTACTTTTCTGTAAAACTGTCTCTGTGTAAGTACAGTGAAACCTTTTTAAATCGACTACTTGGAATTGCACTAAAAGTGGTCACCTCGAGGGGTGGTCTTCTTATAGAGTGTTAAAGTAAATATCTATATATATTACTAATGCTATTATTAAACCTATGGCTTGGTCTACACTGTTCTATATGGAGAATGTAGATTGTTGGTTTAGGAAATCTTTAGACATTTAAATGCAATGAATAAACTCTTTGTTGGATAAATCTTATGTTTTTTGTTAAATAAGCTCATTGTTAAATGTTGAGTAACACAGTGCAATACAGTAAAATATTGAAGAACTTACCTGTACTGCCATTTCATGATCATATGTTCTAGAAGCATTCTGATATGGGAACCTGCACCATATTTCATCATACATTTATTTATGATCACATTTTGACACTCCTTTTCCATATTGGCAAGTAAGTTCATTAATGTTGTGTTACCAAGTTCTGTGTCTAGTGATACTAGGAAGTGCATCCTTTAAGTTGATTGCCTCAATGTTATCCTGTACATCTTCATTTTCAATTTCTTTATCGCTCTCATGCTTTGGATTTAATTTTGCAACAATCCCATCACAATTTTCATCTTCACCGAAGCATTTAATGTGTTCGTCCACTGAAGATAATACAACTTCTACATTGACAGCATCAACCAATTTTGTCAGATCAGATCCACTGTCAGATATCCACTAAACACCCACCATCAACTGACAAAAACCCACAATGAATGAAACATTTCCTAATTATTTATGGTTTCACTTCATGCCATACACTTTTAATCCAACTAATAGTGTCTACTATTGTCGCAAACTTGGCCAATTCATGCACAAACTTGCCATGACATCCAAGTTTTCCTTAGCATGACACAATACACTGAGAAGTGAAATGTCGGTATTCTTGAAGCACCATGAATGGATCACTGTGTGTATCACAAGAGGACCTCTCCCTATTGAGATAATTGGAACAATGTGCTATTGTTACCCTCTGTTTAGCCATTTTTCCACCTTTACATTTTTCTTCTTTCAGAGTTATATCTTGTCAGGAATGGCTCCGTAGAAAATAGAAAATGGCTCATCCATATTAAAAATGTCTTGTTCAGAATATCCACAGGTAATCTGCTGCACTCTTGTCTTTCAATCACTGATGATATCTTAATTCACGTCAGCACTTTTCCCACACGCTGCCCAGAACCCTACATTATGTTGAACAGGAACTTATTGAGCCAGCCAGTCATTACTAACACTAAAATTTTCTACACCAAAATCTGAAGCAAATTTACATGCTTTTTCTTGTAGCATGGGACCTTATTGGAATACTTATTGATATTCCTCAGCCTGATTAGATTACTCTAAAACACCATTATTTAATTCTTCAGACGATTGCCACATTATTTTCTTCACACTTTTGTTGCAGATTTCTTCCTATTGTTTAACATGTCAATCCTGGTTAGCAAGCATACTTCGAATTTGTGTTTTACCACAATTAAATAGTTTAGCTAATTCTCTTTGTGATTTCCCTTTATACTTCCATTGATCACAGACATTCGCTTATTAATGAAAGCACGGACATTTGCTTATCTTTTAATAGGACTTGCATCACAACCAAGAAATGGTATACTAGGACAACATCCAATAATACCTACAACTGTACATAAACTGTTGGAACTGTACAAACTGTTGGCTGACCACGCACTGGGGACAAAACTGTTGCACAGTTTCGTCTCTGTCCTCTCATTCAAAGTAAAAAGGTAACAAAAACCCTTAACAATCGAATTGTTAGGCATTGAAAGTTACAGGCAGTTTAAACTTCTCTACCTTCATTGGAATGTAATAGCTGAAAGTACCATTAGGATAAGTGAACAACATTCCTGCCTAATCATAGTACAGAAGGTTGGTTTTCCCAATGTTCTGAGAACTGCAATGGACTGGGTGCAAAGTTATAAAGTTTTATTGACTAAGTGGTCATTTTCAAGAAGTAATTCAAACCAAACACTAGTGGTTGCTGGTTGGGAAAGAGTTGGTTGTCTTGTAGGAGTCAAAAATTCATCGGTCTTATGAGAATATAAATGTGGCCCATCAATTATAGATCGTAATAAGGGGGGTCGCCTTAAGGGGTGGTCATGTGAAATAGGTTTCACTATACTTATTTCCTTCCTATTAGTGATGTACTTTTCATTAAAAACCATAGTTGGTCAACATCATCAGAGTAATTTAAACAACTTTATTATTGAAAATGATTATCTATTTATGTGTTTTTGATGTGTCATTGTATTGTATACATTTGCAGAAGCTGTATACCACTTCAGCATGATAGCGTTCATTATGACTGTCTGCGTTTTCATTACAATGGCATATGAGGTGTTTCTCGTAATAAAATTGGACGGGGTCCCTCATTTGTGTCCAGACTACAGGTGAAAATAATGTTATTCAGCGAGTCGGGTATGGCAGCTGTTAACATTTTAAGCTTACTGTTTTATCGATTTCCAAAAACACTGTCCTGTCTTAACAGGAGTACCAACATTTTATTTGGTCTGAACTATTACAGCAAACTACCAGTATCTCGGTACTGGATACTGATAATGTTGGTATTCAACTTTCTGACTCGAATGTACGTGTACGTATATTCTATATTTACAGCCTTTGCCACTCTAGCAGTTGCAGTGGTCGCCTTCATGCCAAGCTCTGTGCTGGAAGTTGTTGTTGTACTCAATTCGATAATTGAAACATCATACAGAGATATCAATGAACAGATACTACGCTTCGGAAGTGATCAACACGAATATAATAGTGAAAGCCACCGTCAGATGTTGCAACTGTGGAACATAGATGACGCTATGCAGAAACAAAGACACAAACACTGGATTCTGCGAGACTTGATGACAAAACATTACGAGATCGGTGACCTGATGCTCGACGTGTGCTCATGTTTCAAAATTGACGTGCTTGCTACCTGCTTCAACTGTACTGCTAAAATAATCCTACAAACGTACATATGGTATCTGCATACTATCTACGCTCCAACAACATGGATTTTCCATTTCACATTGATGACAGAAGTCCTGTTTCTGGTTTGCATCATGTGTATCACTGCCAGCAGCTGTGAAAATGTAACCCTTCAGGTGAGTATTGAGGATTTGTTGTTGTTTTTGATAATACTGGAATAAATATTCATACACATAACTAATCTTAGTTTCTTAGTTGCTGTGTGTGTGTGTGTGTGTGTGTGGAGGGGGGGGTTACATGTGGTGCATAACTTCTTCAACTCTCCACAATCAAGAATGAGATTGGCAAATTATTTACTCATTTACTTGGAATATTTGTGTTTAAAAATGACATTTTTTCAGGTAAATTATATCAAAATTATATACATTTTTTCATCATCATTATGTCGCAAACAGATAAATGTTGATGAAACTATGGACTCAAGAGGTAGAAAAGTGGGAAATATATTTATTGGTATAATAAAAAATGATGAAGTTCATGAACTTATTAATTATAAATTATAAAGTTTATGAACTTTCATTTTGCATGTCAGCAGCAAACCATATTACAGTCACTAGGTTGTTCAATAAAAGTATGCATTTATTATAGGCAAAGGGTGCTAAATACAATAATTTATTACTTTTTGTTACTTATTCAGTGTCATATGTGGAGAAGGCAGTGGAAGCCCTTTGTGTCAGTTATTCGAAATTGATACATGTTACCTGTGTTGTTCATGCTCTACACAGACTGTGTGAGACTATCTGATCCTTGTAGCCCAATGTGAACAGATTGGTATCAAATGGAAAGAAAGTATTTGTTAAATTCCCTACAAGAACTGATCTTTCCAAAAACAAAATCCTGACCTTCTATTAGTACTAGCACCTGTTGTCACTCATTGGGGGGACTTGGCTTTCTGCACTGTATGCCAGACTTTCTTTTTAAGTATGCCAGACTGACTTCATGTGATGTAGAATGATCCTTTTCCCAATATTGGGCTTTGTTCCATGATACACTGCATAGATTTGTAACGGACAATTTGGAGATGGTGTTTATTGTGCACTGCAACTCCAATGAATTTTAAAGAAAGTACTGAGAAGTTGACGAGCAAGTTTGGTAGCTGTACTTACAAACATTTTTCCTGTTACAACCTGTTTGATTATGTTAAACTGAAGGAAATATTTTTTACTTTTTAACAAATATTTTTCTGTTTCTGTGTTATGTTAACACATAAAAATAAACATTTTCAGTTTTTGAGCACCTAAAAATCTGTTCCCTACTCATTAATTGTTTGGGTATACAGCAGCCATCCATTTGGTTGAAATGTTCCAACCATTTTAGCTGATATTGGGCAATCCTATCGAATATACTTATAATAATAATAATTTCCTGCCATATACCTACATTTCTTCTGAGATCTTGAGTAGTACCGGTACATCCTGACAGCAGTAAAATTACTATTTTCTCACCCTCCTGCCTCATGGTAGGTTGAATATTACTAGTGATCTTATCAGCATTCAGTGATAAGTTTGTCATCAGATCTGTGCCACACGATTCAGTCACAACAGTGTCCCATAGACATACTAAACATTTACTGAATCTAGAGACATAGAGAAGTACAATGGGTCACAAAAAGAGAATTTTTGGGGCGCAATGAGTCAGCTCAAAAATGAATTAAAACAAGTCAAAAAGCAAACAAAAAACAGTTAATTTTTTTAATATTTAATTTCTATTATTTATTGCTATAATTATTATGCAGTAGAACATGCACCAAACAATTAAAAATAATTATAATATAGTAAAATTAAAATAATATAGTAGAGTACAAAAACAAAATATATTCATAATAATTAAAATTAGCAAATGTAAATTACAGTTATCTTATTGTTTATACAATTATTTTTAAGCCGTATTTTAACACACACAACTGGCTTAGAAATAGGCCTACGTTAAGTGATTATAGAATTTCACTGGTATTTTTAATAACTCTGGGGAAGGAGCTGATCCCCCCCCATAGTTACACAACTGCTTCCAGTAACCTTTTGGCCACACCACCTTCCCTGAGTGCTGCATCACTCAAACTCAGCAGCTAACCTTCCACTATTAAGCCATTTTTATGGTATAAAGGAATTTGTTATTTTAGGTTTTACATGAAGGTGCCATATACACAATGTCATAAAAGTCCAAGACATTTTCTTGTATGTTAGTAATTTATTTATTAGACCAATAAGTCAGGACATGCTAACACCATCTTTCTGCAGCAGGATCCTGGTATGCAGTATACCTTTATTTACAAGCATTCTGTGTGCTTAGATTTCACCACTATGTGGTCTCCCACACTTACCTCCAATGGTGTGTCATGATTTGTTGTTGATGAGTATCTACAGTCCTAACAAGATCTGGGTCTGAGATGACATAATGCAGGGTATCAAGTGTAGGGGACAGAATGGTTTTACTTTTGAATATTCACATACAATTTATTTTTATACTGGAGGCCTTTACTTGATGAAAATCCATTATATTAAAGCATTAAAGAAAACTAAACTTGCCAGTTTAGTTTTCTTTAATGCTTTAATACAATTTATTGTTTGCTAGTACTGAGGTGATTTGAAATGAGGTGCATGAAACTGTCTTTTTTACTGGAAGGTATTAATCTTTCAAATGTGTCATATCATAACTACCATATTGACTATTTACAGCACAAATATACATGTAATAACTTACAAATATAGTATTAGATACCTTTAGCTGCTGATTATAATATAATAGTATGTTTATTAAATACACTAAAGGCCATTTATTGTGATAACATAGAATGTTATTACTGGTTCAAATTATCGAAGTAACTTTTTAAAAATAACTTTCAATGAAGTGGAAAATCCTAAAATAGTACAAAATAAATTTTTATAAAATACGAGTGTTTAATAGTTTTTGGATAATTTTTTGTTCATTAATTTTGTGTACTTCTTTTTGTACTTTATTTTTTAAAATTTATTTTGTACTTTATTTTGTGCATATTTCAGTTTAAGTAGCATACTATACTTTTTGTAGATTCACGTATTAAGGATGCAGTTAAGTCATCATAGAATTTAAAGATGAAGGCTACGTGTATGTGTATTTTGCTATGGTTTTTCTTGAGTTATAGCTCATACATATTTTTTGGTTTCAAAATTTTAGATATAACTATGTAAAAATGTGTAATACTGTAGATGTTGTGGAATTACAAAACACCTCGTAGCAGTGGTGCAGCTATGAATTCCTTCGAGGGGGGGGGTTAGATTTTTATGTTAAATTGCAAAAATTGAAAGAAAAGAACACATTATATTTGATGTTTATTTTGTTGTAATCAAGATGATAGTATGAAAACATAAGGATTGCTTTATTGGATATCTAAATTTTAAGAAAGTCTTGAAACAATAAAGATTACATCCTAAAAAAAATCCTACCATAAAATTGGTACAAGTTTTCTATCTTCTATAGATGCTGATAATGTTAAATATTTTGTATGACTCTTTTAAAACTTAGTGTATTGAAATTATGTGTGTAAATAGTTGCAACAAATAAAATTAAATTGGTTTACTTGAATTACTATATAAATTAACCCTTTCACTGCATAAATCAACTGTAGTCCTTTTAAGCCATTTTTTGGCTAACCAGCTGATTGACTTGATGCAGCAAAAGGGTTAATACAAGATTTTTCACAAAATAGACACTGCAGGCACTCAAAAATAAATATTTCAGTCATACTATGGGATTTCATTTACGTATTTAATGCAATAAGAGAAATTACATTATAGAATATACAATATAGAAGTGAAGAAGTGAATGTGTAGTTGATTGCACATTTTTTTGAAGTTGCTGTAGAACTCTGTTCACCAGTAGAGGGCGTGGAGGCTTGTAAATGGCTACTGTCTGCCTGCCATGTTTGGTCTTAGGGTCTACGTATGTAGAGAATAATGGATACCTATATTTTAAGATTTTAATTGTTGTTTGTTTTAAAATCTGTTATAAAGACCTGTGCTAAAACAAAATATGAAAAATTATCAAATATGAATAGAAAAACCAATACAGCAATGGGCTTATCTGAATGAGAGTCAAATAACAGGCAAAAAACTGTTTTATATACCGGTAGTCATTTTTTAAGTTGCTGAGGAATAAATTGTTGTGCTATATATAAATATTGTAAACTGAGATGGATACACTAGGGGATGAGTAAATATTTGAAGTCTACTTCTTTCCTGCTTGTTAATAAAACATAGCTTCAAAAACTAAAATAAAAATTTGAACCATCCCCTTAACACAAGCAATTTTGTACTTGTAAGGTGGCTGTAGTGTACTGTATAAAAGTGTTTGTACTCACATAATTAATTCGCTCAGTTATTAAATTCAACTAATATGATTACATTATTACTGACACTTTTTTATTTGTCCTTCTGGGAAGGAGGATAATCCCCCCCCACCAAGTGCTGTGCCCCTGCTTCCAGCCTTAACTCCGGATTCATTATTATATGGATACAAACACACACTCATGTATTGTAGTCATAGGTGCATAAAAAATACTTTGAATCTAGCACTGAATTACATTATGTTCACTCAGTTGGTTATTATTATCGTTTTAGTATTCTTATTATACCCATATTATGTCAAGTGCATCACAATAAGCAACCTCTGTAATGTACCCTGTTCATTTCCTCTTATCGTATGAGACATTGTTAACACTGTGTGCTCCATTACTGAAAATTTATAATACAGTTTTACCAATATAGAGTGAATCACTGATTTATTTTGATTACTTGCTTGTTTGGAAGTTCTCTTTCACATTTATTGTTGTATTGGAGTGTTAGTGGCACTAGCTAATATATAATATATATAATAATAACTAATATTTCTACTAGTAATTTTATACAAACCACTATGTTGTCTTTGGTATTGATGAGCGCTTTCGGCAGTCAAGTCATCTTCAGGTCATTTACTAATCTATTGACCTGATAAATGACCTGAAGATGGCTTGACTGCCGAAAGCGCTCATCAGTACCAAAGACAACATAGTGGTTCGTATAAAATTACTAGTAAAAATCTTTCACATTTGTTCATATTTCAGTTATGGTCAGTTTTCTTGAAACATAAAATTGTTTCTGTTGTTTAGTACCTTAAGTATCCTTCAAGTTACTGAATTCATGCTTCTCTATTAAACAAATAAACAAATCTTTATGTCCTGGCCACGGTTGTCAGCTAAGTTTGTCTTCTGCTAAACTGCTAAACACACATAATATTTTTCACAGCTCTAGCATTTTCTATTGTATTTCTTTAGTTAATTTGTTCATTTTGTAAGCAATATGTATTGATTACAAATAAGTAGGTATATTTATTGTATATTTTAATTTTTATAAATTTAGCACTTGTTTGAATGCTGACTGAAGAGCATGATAACAAAAGGCTAATAAAATCTCTTAATTGTTGATTGGTTCCCTCTTTTCATATCCTCTATTTTACTGTAGTAGTACTACTACTACTGCTACTACTACTACTACTCCATGGCGCTACAGCTCATGAAGAGGCCTGGCCTCCAGAATGACATGCCTCCACTCCTTTCTATCCTGTGTGACTCTTTGCCACCTTCTGACCCCCCCAATCTTCTCAAATCTTCATACATCTACCTATCTTCTTCTTGGCATCCCTCTTGCTCTTCTTCCTCCTGGTCCTCCAATAATTTTTTTCACTGCCGTTTCCTCTGTCATTCTTTGTACGTGACCTGCCCACCTAATTCTGCCTTCTTTTATTGCTGTGATGATGTCCGGTTCCTTGTATAGATTGTACAATTCGGCATTTGTCCTTATGTGCCACATTCCAGTATCTAGTGCACCTCCATATATCCTCCTCAGAATCTTTCTTTCTCATCTTCTGATCATATCTTCTTGTGCCGGGTCATGGTCCAGGCTTCTGAAACATACAGTACTACTGGCTGCAATACAGTTTTGTAAATCCGGACCTATTTTAATATTCCTGATTATAATATTTCAGTTTATTAAATTTTATTGTCTTAAATGTGCGTAGTTTATAAATTTGCCCCTACACCTAATCCAACCATCCAATCATTCATTTACTTTAAATCTTCTTTTCTTACCTGTGTAACATGTGTTCACACTACTCCTGCTCTAATGTGACATGCCTCATTTTTCCTCCTTGTTGTGCATCAACCATACATGTATTTTTAAGCAATGCTAATTTTTAATTACAAGTGTTTATAATTAACACGTAATTGTTCTGGCAGTGCAAGGAAACAGAGAAGATTCTAATGGACATCCTGAGAACTGAGTTTTACACCCTTGACAAAAACACAAAACACACTGTAAGTTTCCAGATTATGATTATTATATATGTGCTTGAAAGTTTTTTACAAATTGTAGTAAATTTTGTTTATTCTGTATTTTTCAGATTGAGGTGTTCCTACTTCAGATTAAATGTAGAAAAATAGAGTTTTCTGTTTTTGGCATCTTTGTTTTGAATAGAGCTTTGTTTTTTGATGTAAGTATCTTATGAATTCTTACTTGTGGTATTCGAGTATGGTAGGTAGGGGAGCTATTGTTGTTAAGTTACAGTGAACTGAAAATTCTGATTTTATTCTCAGGAACCATTAATTCAAAATAATTGAGTCCAAATTAGCTTGCTGGTGAAGTTGGATGAATTTAGGAATTGGCAGTGGCATGGTTAATTGGTTAAACAAGAGGTGGGGATTAGGCTAGGTTGGTTCTAGTTGAGTGAGGGCAGCTTGTTCTGTACAAAAACCTAAAGTGGACTGACTAATTCTGATCTTCTGGACAACTTAAGTGGCAAGCTAATTTGGACTTATCTCTATCATGCATTTAGTTACAGAAAAGTCCTTACATTTTAAGACTTATTCTGTTTTACAATAAAATATGACTGGATAGCTGTACACCTGTTGGACAAATCTATTTGATTCACTTTAGGGTATTTAATTTTTGTAGGTCAGTCTCTATTGTAAGATGAAATCTATGCAGGAGCCAGTATTTCTTCTGTGGTGAAGCAATAACATTAGTGTTAATATTGTCATTACTCATGACAATGTATAACATTTCTGCATACAAGTTTATGAAGCAATTATTATCTGAGTGTTTACAACTATAAGTAATTATTGCATTCTGGATTTGGAGTTGGAGTAAATATCATGTGTTGTAAGCAGTCAGCTGTCTAGTTACAACTAACACCGAGTTATTTACTTTTCACTATTGTCTTCACATAGTCAGTACAAAATTATACTTTTAGCCACTCTAAATTGTAAACACTGCTTACAGTGTGGATATGGAAACTCTGCCACTGATTTGGATTCTCAGGATCATTTTTCATAATGTTAAAATAGAGTCTGGTTACACTCAATCATTACTTGTGTAATGTGTATCTAAGTTGAGCTAGTCAGCCAGATATTAACCCTAATTCTGGAATCTATAAAGTTCTGTCGAGTTTATGTCACCTTCCTTAAAGTGATAGGCATATGGCCTGTTTTGCCTTCTAGCTCTGGTACAGCTCACATGATATTTTGTTTTTATATAGTATCCAAGTCACTTTTTCACAATAATTTAATTGCCTTGTATCCGTCAGTGACTTCGAAGTCACTGACAGATACAAGGTAATTAAATTAGCTCACATGACTCTACTACCATAGAGAAACCAGCCTACAACTGTTGTGCAAGTTTGTGTGTAGATATTAAATTGTTTTTAAGACCTGCATTTGTTGAACAGACTGCTGTATTGCCTCTACAGAAGCTATACAGAGTTTGACTTGACATTGAGCCAAACCCACAACACAATGATGGATGAAACACCATTGAGATACCTCTCATTGATGAATTTATACTTAAATTTAAATTGTATAAACTATAAACTGATAGAGAGTTTTTAGCATCAGTTTTGATATGGTACACAGTTATATACAGAGAGAAATAAAGCGTTTATATGTGCCACTTACCTTAACTGATAAAAAACATTATTAAAATAGTCCCATGAAAGGTAGTTTGAGATTACTTTAATGATGTCTTTTGATATAATTTCTGATACGATAGTTTTGATAGCTTAATTGATTTTAAAATTTTATAAAACTTAAAATCTCACAGGCTAATTTCAAAGTACAAGAGAAAGAAACAAAATTTTCAGAAAATAGTAGAGCAGAATAAGGGAAATACATGCCTATGTAGACTACACATCTTTATATGCTTCAACCCCGAAGCTTGTGGAGTAAACAAAATTCAGAAAAAATAAATAGCTTCCAGAGGAAGTATCACTTTTTATTTAGTTTCATGTTACATAGTTTCACTTTACATACTGGACTTTCATGTTTACAGTTCCTTCTATATTTGAAGTTTTTGAGTCACTGAAGCTATTTAAATTTTATATATTTATTTTATTCACTGAAGATAACATCAAATTTTAGAATCTGAAAGAACTGGCTTCCCATTCTAAATCTTCCGTACTGGGCATTAGTGTACTTGCTAAGCATTTATACTTAAAGTTAATGCAAAAAAAAATAAATTAAATTAAAGTTAACACTTACAAAACTAACTGATTAAAGCTAAAGTTAAAATGAAATTAACTCAGTAAAAGTTAAGAACATTCTTGTACTGGTATTTCTTTTTTGTTTTGTTTTTATTTGCTGTATGATATTGAAATAATGAAATTTCAGATGATGTCTACATATGTTGCTTTCATGGTGGTACTTATACAGTTTAAATCTAAGTAACAAAGCTCTTTTCATGAAATCAAACTAAACTTGTAATCTCAACAACCAGAAAACAAAACTAGAAATGATGTCAAGAACTTCAAGTGCGATTTATTTGTGCATCAGAAAAGTATTAAAACACTAAACTGTGATTTTCTTACTCCATGGTCGGATTACTTTCACTGCTCTCATCTGTTGTGTAGTTTAGTAATAGCATAATGCCTATGTACTCAGCCCTTAAAACTGAAAACGAATATAAGTGGGTAATTTAAATATAAATACAGAATAAAAACAATTAAGTGTTTTTTTATATTTTCTTTGGAAAAATGGAATTTATTTAAACATGTTTTACGAATTCAGATGTTATCCAGATGCTGAATATGTTGCATGTGTTTCAATATTAACAAGTTTTTTATCATGTAGTATCAATCCAAAACACTTTAAATGATTTAAGTTTGGAAATAATTAGTTCGTTTTTTTAGTTTTGTTTAGTTTGTTGTTAGTTTTTTTTTATTAATCTAGTAACTTTTTAGCAGTTAAAAGTAGATATGAATTTAAAATCTGTCCTGAAGTATCCTGATCTGAAGTTCTACGACATATGGTAATTTTATGATGGTTCAATTTTTCATCACTGTCATCACTGATTAAAAATGTTTAATGTAAAATATAAGGCTTAATGAATATAATTAAATACATAAACAAAAATATTATTCTTTGTCGTGTATACAAATTGATAATATACAATCAATACAAATTACATGTACAAATTGATAATATATACACTACAAGAATAAACTCTTTCTGACAAACAGTTTGGCACTTATTATTATAAATTACAATAGAGTGAATTCATTGTTGTAGCATATATGCCATCAACTGGGACAGTTGGTGAAAGCAGCCACAAATACTACAAATATACTACATATGGCATACACAATTCGTCACTTGAACATATCACCACTGGCATTTCGAGTGAAACATCATCAGAAAGAGAGAGAGACACTAGAGACTGCACAATCTGACAGACAAGCCTGTTACCCATGATTACACCACAACCCAAGCTTCAAGTGAGGTCTCACTGTGGGGCCAGGATAAACTGGTGATTTTCAGGTATGGCTTAGTTTTAGCCAAGGGGTTGCAATTAGACATTGTATAATTCAGGGTAAGCATTCACCAAGGACAGGTACAAGATTCATTTGGCACACAGGGGTATTGACCGAGGGTGCTAATGAGGGGGTTGCCCTGGAAATGGGGATAGCACCAGTAGAATTTTCTGGAAAGTGTCCATATAGTGATGGTCAGGAAATTGACACCTAGGACAGTGTGTATGGTCTGGTTTCAAGTAAAGTACTGAGCTTTACAGGCCGAACACATAATTCGGTCCATGAGAGACTGGAGCTTTTGCTTATAGGTCTTTGCCAAGTAGCCCCATACTGAAATCATGTAGGTAACCAATAGTATCACAGTGACAACATGAGTTTGTCTAGGTGACGGAACATTGTATTGATGCAAACCAGCGGAAAGAGTTTATATGGATGACTGGGTGTTTTCAGGCTACTTGTTTAGAATACATCCACCAGGTGAAACATCTCTCAAGGTGAAGCCCTAGATATTTCGCATCAGGACACCAAGGAAGTCAGATTAACAGGGCCAGCAATGCGGCGGGGGGCTGCAGACTAGGGGGCCCACGCAAACATTTTCCTTAATTTTTTAAGTGGGTATAAACCATTGAACTTAAGTAAAACCAAATTTCCCCATATGTATTGAACATAAAAAAATTCACTTATTTTTTACTATTATTTAACAGTACCTAATAATGTATTCAGAGAGTATAAATTATTTGGTTAACTGCAGAATAGAACAATGAGTCCAGTTAAGAATGCACTGAAGGCAGTTAAGAATTGCATTTAATTAATGCTTTGAAATACAATGATTATATTTCTGTAGAATAAAATGTCTTTATATCAAAATATTTTTTTTAATTCCAGTGCTATTATTAGTCCTATAGTAAAATTATTGCAAATTATAAAGCTAGAAGCAGATGGCAGAAAGTTCTAAAGGTGAAATAGATTTTTGGTTTGTTTAAAAAATGAATTAGTAAAGTGTATGATATAATTAATAAAATTGTACTTTTCTCAGGATGAATATAAGTTCAATAAATGACAAATTTGTAATTGATTACTAGTGATATGTTTGATAATCAGTAGTTTTTTACATCGATCAAAGACAAAAGATATTAAATAACAAATCAATCTATTAATTGAAAGAAAAATTATATTTTATTAATTGTGAATACATCACACAAGAAAGAATAGTTATTCTGTTCACGTTATATAATTTTAGAAGTTGCCATTGATATAAGGAAGGATTGGTATTCAAGAGGGAACAATGGCATGAAGTAAGTAAGGGTTGTGACAGTGACAGTGACAGTGACAGTTACTGTGATACCGGTAGTAGAACTTTGTTGTTTGCAGGCTGTGGTTAAAAGAACTGTATAAATAAACATTATTTTTATATTGCTATATATTAGTGAACCTGGCATTGAAAAATTCTGTAGAGTATATAAAAGAATGCAGAATATTTCTTATTTTTGTCAGAAACACCTACAAACTTGCATATACAATAAAATATTACATCCACAAGACGGAACTAGTTTCCATTGTCAGAGACCACAAGGATGATGCATTCCATTCAAATTCCATAACACTGCTGGAAATGGAGACGTGCAAATTTAACTGTGGAAGAGATTTCTATTCCACCTTTCTTAATTTGGAGTTTAACTTCATATGTCTATTACTTGATTACATATTTACTCATGTGCATTCTGTATTTTATATATTACAAAAAATAAGTCAGAGATCGGTTACTCCATGAATGAATTTATCAATTTCAGTACAAATAATTAATTTGTTATCTTACTCAATCTGAGGACAATTTGCATGGTAGTTTGTACTAAACCATGGTCACTAAGACCAAGTGAAAGAACGTGAGCTGTCAATGAGTAAATAATAATAACTCCTGTTATTAAAATTACGTCTTGCCAGACTGTAAGGCCGTGGTCCAAAGTTGTTGTAAGCAAACGTTTTGGCCATAACTTTGATGGCCATCTTTTGCAACACACTGACCAAGGTTTTGTAGTCAGTGACCACAGTACTGTGGTAAGGAGCTTTAAACACAGTACTGTGGTCACTGACTACGAAACCTTGGTCAGTGTTTTGCAGCCTGACAAGCCATAATTTTAACAAATTAACGCCAGCCGTAAAGCCTCAGACAGAATTTGAAGAATAACTCCTATAAAATACTGCATTGGAATATGTTTGATGCAGTGAGATATAAAATTATAGATATGTTTTATAATTTCATTCAATTACATTTCCTGTAGTTTTCAAAAACATTTTATATATTTAAAAAGGTCTTAAGACAGTGTATTCATTGTTCAGATGTCAGCTGTATGTTTACTCCAACAGTTTTTGTATTTTGTAAAACCAGTTGTCAAAAACTCATTGAGTGTTGGATTATGATGATATGCTGTAATGCAAGGTGTAAACAATAACTGTGAAATAATACTAAAGTAATGTAACTGATAGACTTCCACTGAAGTATTTAATGTGACAAAGGGATGTGGTTGAATACTGAATGAGGCAGGACTCATGATATAGAAACCTGATGGTAGAAACTGAACACTGACCTCAAGGTGTGCGGTAAACAAACACCTTGTTTTGAGGCTGACAAAGTTTACAGTCATTTTGCACATGCACGCAGCAGTCTTGTACAGTGTTTCATAATGTGAACATCGGCTGCAACAAGGCTGGTAAGAACAATGGAAGCGTGTATATGACAGGTATATGACCGAGAGAATTAGTAAGTTAAGTGAGACAGTGAACTGTTGTCGCGTTGTCTCTCCTTACTCCTCTCCAGACAACTTAAGTGGGGGTAATTCATTCTCTGGGTCTGTGTAGCTCAGCAAACAAGAAAGCCTGTCACATTTCTGCCTACTAATGCTTTGTTGTTAGTATTCTGTGTTAACAGATGAATAGAGAGGAGAATTAACATAAATTGTTCACACAGTGAAAGTCATACAATGTCACAGATACAATGATACACATAAGATTGATGTTAATCCCTGAGATTCATTCTGTTTTATTTCCCGTTTCATTCCCTTACCTTATCATATGAGAACTCAGTGCTCATGTCCAAATATGATAATAGGCTAATATTTGACTTATTGAGGTCTCCTAAGTAACAAAAACAAGGGATCATTAAATATTCAGAATGGTTTTATGTATACATAATTATTTATAAATAATGTAGTAAGTGTCACAATTGTCCAATCCTTTCCCTTCTCTATGTGAAAAATAATATAGGCCTACACGAAACTGATGTAAGTATTACAGTACTTTCCATGCTGAGCAGAGAAAATGGAAAATTATTATTGGTATTGATCAACAATTTGCATAAGTAGTGTCATGTATTCAGAAACCAATCAAATAAAGCTCTGTGCTATTATTAAAGTTTTATGCCTTGTACATTGTACTCAGTAAAGAAGTAAATTTCATGTAAACACGTGTTGGTATCTGATTTGATAAATAGATCAAGTAAGCTGAAGTTTGTTGTCTTGAGTTATGATAACTATTAGTAAAATGAGATTAGAGTGGAAACCTGTATATTAGATGCTTTGAGGTATTACATTATTGGAAAGGGAATTACTTTAGTATTTTCATTTAGTTTATATATTTTATTAATGTATTTGTGTTGTGTGACCTAAAGTGGGAGTGTATCTTATCAGACTGTATTAAGTGTTAGGTTTTTACTATACTTTTGTGTCAGATGATAGTACTTGTGACACAGTGTTTGTGTTTAGAGAATTCAAGTGACATTTTAAAAAGTGTGTGTAGTAGTAGCTTGTGTATTCAACAATAACATTAGCAACTTAAGACACTTAACTAGAAGGATTGTTGACAAATGATGTTAGCAAGGTGTCTTCTGGAAGATCGAAGGTCGACCTGGGTTTAGTGATAGGGGTGGTGACAACAATGTGTTAAACAATATAGAAATGTGTGCATTAAAAAAAAAAAAAGATTTGGGTTTCTGTTGTTATTAAATACCTTAAATTTTTAAAAACATTGTTAATTATGTCTGAAAACAATGAATACCATGTGGCCTTAAAATTATTTTCATTAAACAGTTTTCTTATCATAAGAAAAGAGCACATAAAATCTGATATAACATAATTGGTAACATGGCATGTACTTGGCACATTTGGTATAATATATCATATATATAAAATAAAACTAAGTAGGTTTGTGTGTGGTTTACAAAAGACATATGCATTTCCCCTTCCTTTACTATGTTGCCAATTATGTATGTAAAGCAATTTAAAGCTGATCTTCCTCTGACAGTTTGGAACTTTCATCTTCACAGACTTCATCAAACATATTCTTTTACTTCCATTACAAAGCTGGAATACAGACACAAATTCAGTACATGCAGAAAACCCATTACAACTGACACACAGATACATAATGCCTCTATCACCCCATATCACACATAAACTATCAGCTTCCAGGTCCATGATACACAGATTAAATGGCATTCCAACAGGACAGAGAGATTATCAAGATGAATTAAATATAATTATCTTTCAGCTTTAGCTTTAAAATTATTATATTTAGCTGAAGCCAACAGATCCAACAGAAGACTAATTGAAAATTCCTATGCAAAACCCAAACCAACCAACAAAGACAAAAAAAAAACAACAGGAAACTTATAACACTTACCTATATTATCAAGCACACTGAACTGCCTGTCCATTTTTAAAAAGCAGGTTATGAGATTTGTGAGGTTAATTTTGTCAACTGAACAGTAACCGATTCGTATAACAGGCGAATTGCTGGCTATACTGCTTTCTGCTTTGGGTGCAATGCAGCTCTCAGCACCTCCTAGACTGTGTAGAGAGCTTTGGAGGGGGAACTCACTATACGCAAAATTACATTGAACTGTTACTACACTCAAATGTTAGCAACAGGCACGAATAGTTCCGATTAGGGTAATCCACCCCGACCGGGAATGCAACATTTTCATAACACCGCCATTCACCGTTATACGATTTTTACCATATGATTTGTCTGTTTACCTTCAGTTTTGTGTCAGATTTCTCTATTTCATTTTGTATGCAATAAAAATATGTGCAGTGAAGTCATAAAATCAAATAAAATAGTGGGTCTTTGTACCCTGAAAATACAGTGTGTTTAATGTAGTCATTAAATAATTATACCTATTGCTACGACAGCACAGAACAATCTACGCGTTTATCGAATGTGCCAGAAAGATCTCGATGTAAGCGTGTGGTGTACGTGCTACTAGACGCATTTTGCGAGAATTTTCTCGACTGCGCCGGGCTTCGCTCGGGCGCTCGGACTGTGTCAAGGCCGTAGCAATTACTAGTTGCCGAGAGATAAGACGCAGTTTGGAAGCTTCTGGTGTGTGAGCGTGACTATAAATATATCGGGTAGCGGCCTTAGTAGTTCAGTTCAATGCGAGATTTTTGACTGTGCGGTTCGAGAGTATTAGTGCGATATATTTACAGAGCGGTTCGAGTTATTACGGTGTACGTTCAAGTAGTTATTAGTGAAGTGTTGCGTTTTATATTCGGACGGTATAATTGTAATACAGTTGAGTTTTAATATTAGTGGACATTTTATTGCGTATGAACAATTTTCATTTGATTTGTTGTAGACACTGTGTTGTTAATTACGAACTGTTTTACTATAACAATTAAAGGTGTGATTAGTGACTTAATTGGTGTCTTGTACTTATTTTGTTTCCACTGTACCTACGACGATCGTATAGACCGTCGTAACAGTGGTGTCAGAACTGGGATAGAACGGTTAACAGTGGAAACAGTGGATACTTTGTACAAGACGAGTGTAATTCGTAATTAATCGAAAAACAATGGATGCCAGTCAGATGATGGAAAATTTCCAGGCGCTGTTGTTGCAGACAGAAGAACGACGACGACAGGATGCAGAAGAAGCAGAAAATCGACAGGATGAAAAACGCAGGCAGGAAAGAGAAGAAGGTGAGGAACGTCAGAAAGCACTAATGCTAGAGACAGAAGAAAGACAAAAAGATAAAACGGAAGCTCTCTTTGAAACTATGCAGAAACAGTTACAAGAACATACTACCGCAGAATTGGGTCTCCTACGTGGTGACGTAGGTGAGTTACGAGGTGAGCTCAACAATCAGATTACCAGAATATCTTACGTAGAAGAATCCATGTCAAATAAAATAGCTAAAGTAGAAAAATCTGTCTTGACTGTGGAAGAAGTTATGTCAACAAAAATATCTGCAGTAGAAAACTCAATGGCAAACATAAGAGAACAAATTAAAATTGAAGTTGAACAGTGCATGAAGATTCAACCAAAACAAATTTCTGAACAGACTGTACCAGTGATCAAGACAGAAAATAAGTTAACAGAGAAAGTCACTTTGCCTGCAGTAGGGACAGTTCATGTCAAAGCTCCAACCTTTGACGGAAGCACTCACTGGACAACGTACCTCCGCCAATTTGAAGCTGCTGCATGCGCAAATAATTGGACAGAAAAAGATAAGTCTGTTTCACTTGTTCTTGCATTAAAAGGACCCGCGGCAGAACTATTACAGAAAGTGCCACCTGACAGCCAAAACATCTATCCCGAGTTGATAAAAGCTCTAGAATTACGCTACGGTGATAAACATTTGCGAGAGGTGTACTACGCTCAGTTGAGAACAAGACAACGTTCCGAGGAAAGTCTGCAAGAATTTGAAGCAAGTATCGACAGATTGATTAGATTGGCCTATCCTGAAGCACCAGAAGACTTCCGAATAAGTTTTACGGTGCAGACATTTATTGATGGCATCGGAGATTGTGAACTTCAGCAAGTGTTACGAATGGCAAGACACCGAGATAGCTCAGAAGCTCTTGTTCACGCCCTAGAGTTTGAAGCTGCCAAGTCAGCGTCCCGCTACATTAATGGGTTTGTGCCATCACGTTGCAGTCAGAAGATCCCTGTATCACAGTACCGTTACGATGGGTCCAGAAAAACAGTGTTGTCGGACAAACAATTCAAAAGTTCAAGAGAGTCGCAACGATTTGAAAAAGACAGAAGACCGAAATGTTACAACTGTGGAAAACGTGGTCATCTACAGGTAGACTGTTGGGAGAAGAAGATACCGAGAGAAGAGACTGATCGCACCAATTGGAGAAGTAAAGGCCCAGAACAGCACACAGTTTCCACGCTACATAAGATCAGTGGAAACTTGATTGTTAGTGGATTTGCGGATGGTAAACCAACATCATTTACAGTTGACACGGGCGCAACAGTGTCCATTGTGCGCCCTGACTTAGTCTGTAACCGCCATCCTCTAATTAGCTCTTGTACAATACAGACTGTGACTGGAAGCCCCGTCAAGGTGCTAGGAAAGGTAGACGTACGTGTACGCCTGGGTCTTCGTGAGTTTAGCCACCAAATGCTCGTTGCAGACATTGTCGATGAAGTGATTCTTGGCACGGACATTATGAATGCCTACGGATTCGTTGTGGACTTAAGAGAGAATGTCCTGAAAGTTGGCCAAGAGAAGATAAAGCTTTGCATGGCTAAAATGACAGGGTCTACCAACCATTCGATTAAGCGAGTGGCATTAGTCGAAGAAAAAGTCAACAAGTCTGGTCAAGAGGAAACCTCCCTGTTGCAAGCGGAAATGGAGGAAGAACTAGCAGAGGAAATACAAATAAGTATAACGACAAAAGAAGTGATTGGAGAGCCAACTATGGGTGTCGAGACAAAACTCTTGCTTGTTCCTGAGCTGATAGAAGCGCCCGAGGGTAAAGTGGCTGAAGATGAGGTTACGCAAGAGGTTGTTGACGAGGACCAAACAGACTTGGAGCAGCCAGTGGTATTTCAGTCATCAGTAGGCCTACATGACGCAACGGGAGTGATTCCAGAGAAACTAGTGGTTGCGCAAAAGACTCGCATTCCTGGGAACGTGGTGTTCGGATCACACGAGACTGAATTCGAAGAACGGGAAAATTATCCTTCGCAAGGACGTCCACCTAGACCGCCTGGTCGAGTATTATTTCGGAGACGCTTTGCCAGTTCGGGACGAACAGGCTTAAGGAGGGCGAAGTGCTATGGTAGCACAGAACAATCTACGCGTTTATCGAATGTGCCAGAAAGATCTCGATGTAAGCGTGTGGTGTACGTGCTACTAGACGCATTTTGCGAGAATTTTCTCGACTGCGCCGGGCTTCGCTCGGGCGCTCGGACTGTGTCAAGGCCGTAGCAATTACTATTTCGCGAGAGATAAGACGCAGTTTGGAAGCTTCTGGTGTGTGAGCGTGACTATAAATATATCGGGTAGCGGCCTTAGTAGTTCAGTTCAATGCGAGATTTTTGACTGTGCGGTTCGAGAGTATTAGTGCGATATATTTACAGAGCGGTTCGAGTTATTACAGTGTACGTTCAAGTAGTTATTAGTGAAGTGTTGCGTTTTATATTCGGACGGTATAATTGTAATACAGTTGAGTTTTAATATTAGTGGACATTTTATTGCGTATGAACAATTTTCATTTGATTTGTTGTAGACACTGTGTTGTTAATTACGAACTGTTTTACTATAACAATTAAAGGTGTGATTAGTGACTTAATTGGTGTCTTGTACTTATTTTGTTTCCACTGTACCTATGACGATCGTATAGACCGTCGGAACACTATTATAGTAACGTTAAGCTGACTGAAGCATGTAATATCTAAAGTGCTTGCTGGCATTTTTGTGCTTTCTGTGTTCAGGTATTTCTTATTTTTGTGTTCCGTTCTTTGATTTGGTATAATGAATAGTGTTCAATCTATTTTAAAAACAAATTTTTCTTCTCTCTCTGTTGAAGATAAATGCAAAATTAAGGAACTTGGTAGACCACTTCCCATTTTAAATATTAATCAGAAACATTTGACTATCTTTTTATTTTAACTATATATTTTTAGAACAGTTTATACGTAGCATAAACACAACTTAATATTACTCTGACCTAAAGTTGTCAACAGTTATTTCTTCATTTTGTGACTCACCTCGTGTGTTATTTGGAATGGGATAATTGCTCTTATCTTAGTAGAATCATTCATACATTGAACACCCAACTGTCAGAACCACAAACAAAGCAATATACACACTGTCAAGAAACACGTACAAACCATTAAACAAGTTGGTTTACCTGACATTTAGGCCTACAACTGCTCACAGTGCAATAAATTCTATATAGGGCAGATAGGACTACAACTTCTATATAGGGCAACAAAATGTGAAGAAAAGAAGATGACAACCATTTGGAGAAATAAATAATTGAATTTTCTTGTCCGTGACATGTCCGTTGATTAACTAATTATAAGTATAATACTACTGATTCGGAACACTAAGGTTTTTATTGGTAAAAATATAAAATTTTTACCTTGTAGCCTGAACCAGTTTTTGCTTATTACAAGCTTCATAAGAGGCTGCCACTAGAAGTTCTGTCCATCTTGAAAAAGTCTAGATGAAAAAGACTACAAAGATGAACTAAACACGATAAAATATCTAGCAAAAACCAATGGATACAACAGAACAATAGTCAATAAACTCCTACACGAAACAAACAACAGACAAAGACAGAAAACAACAAGTTCAAAACACTAACATACATCAATAACCGCACTGAAAAAATAGCCCACAAATTAAAAAAAAATCAGGGTACAGAATCCCATACAAAACAGAACACACACTATCAAAAAAACACACACAAAAAACAAAACAAATTTGCTCTACCTGGTGTTTACAAACTAAACTGCTCAGGATGCAACAAATTGTACAGAGGCCAGACAGGATATTGCTTCAAACATAGATACAATGAACTCTTGAAGACAATACATTCTACCACTGAATCCACTTTTGCAAACCATCTCATTGAAGCATATCACACATATACAAACATCAACAACAACATGCACATCCTACAGACCTGTAAACACAAAGGGTTGAAAACTAGATACACTTGAACAACCAGAAATATACGAACACACAAAAACATATTGTAATGACCGAACACTCTCAAACAGTCGAGAGTGTTATTCTACACATTTCTTGGCTTGCTGAGCAGGTGCGTGTCTCTGTCAAGGCCACTCTAAAGTACCATCTAGACTTTTCATGTCCTTGTTTATGCAAATTATGGAACATTATTCTGGAATATCTGGAGGCTATATATAAGTAAAAGCTGTTGCTTAGAAGTTAGTTACGTTGGGCAATTTAAGTGTGGATAGAAGTGGTTACCATGGGAAGTGATTATTGTGTTGTAATTAGTGTGGAACTCTAATAGTTGACATTACATATTATTGTGTGTGGGGAAATTTAACTAGAATTACCATATGAGAGTATTTTGTTGATTTCAGATTGTTATTTGTGACTCATTAAAGCTGGTAAATTATTAGTGAGTTCATTGGTATCTGTATTTTGTTTTCCACTGTACCATACTATGATCAGTGAGGCCGTCATAACAATATGAAGACTTGGGGGGAAGGGGACTAATGAGAGTGAAAAAATTAACAAGTCAAGAAAAACAGCTTTTAAACTTTTTTAATGACAGTTATTTTTCACCAAATAAATTTGTAATTTTCTGTAGTAAGTGGCTGAAATGAGATTTCTCAGGCACGTGGCAGGGTATAGTCTCCATGATCATAGAAGAAACACAGGTATACGGCAGGAACTGAATATTATTAGTATACTCGACAGGATCACCCAGTATCGGCTGAATTGGTGGTAATATCTTTGCCAAATGGATGACTGCCGCATCCCCAAACAACTATGGAACAATAAGCTGAGGGGACGGAGAGGTGTGGGATGTCCGAGGAAGCGCTGGAGTGACCAGCTGTAATATTTTCCTATTTGAGACCGGAACAAACCATTCTTGGTTTAAACCTTGAGGATGATGATGATGATGAATTTTCTGTACTAATACTATATATAAACTTTAATAAACATACTTAACTTTACAAATTTACTAGATAGGATGTTCTGTTGTAGTAAATACTAATACTCTAATAAACATACTTAACTTTACAAATTTACTAGATATGATTTTCTGTTTTTGTGGTGTCATTGTACCAAAGAGACCCTTCTTTTTAATTGGTTCTTTCTCGAAAGTGTATCACATAAAATTTCAAATTTTATAAGGCATATTCATCTTGAAGTAGCAGTGGTGTAACTTGTAAATTGGATCATTGTGCAAGTGGTGTAGCTTTAATCTTTACTATGAGCTTTATTTTGTATTAGATCATTACACTCACAAAATGAAATCTAAGCAACAGTCAGTATTCCTTCCAAAGGGACACATTTCTGCTTAATCATATGGAACCACTGCTAGATTGTATGCTTCCTATATAGACATATTGTAGATTGCTATACACATGTGGAAGTCAAGTGCAGTGACCTTCAACCTGTAGCCTGTCAATACCACCTGGTTGAGTTTGGTGTACTATGAATATCAGATTACCAATGTGATGTGTTCTACAAATGATCATCACTATGCACCCCCTTGAAAAAGATGAATTGTTTAATCACAGGGTGTGTGGGCATTGACAACAACAAACAAACAGTTATTTAACCACATAATTCTTGACAATCAAGACCCACAGCAGACTGTAGCAACAGTAGAGTTTTAGTTTCTGGTTTAGATAAAAAAAGAAAATAAATTGCATCTCATAATATACAGATGTAAGTACTGCCTCGGCAGCATGTTATCCAGGTGTGGGATTCTTGAGGCTGTGTATGTGCCTCATTGCAGGAGTCTTCTTCCATTTGTCTTAAGGCAGATGTCACCTCTCTAGATGATATCCTATGGTGATCATACGTTCACCCATCAGTACAATTCTAATTCTAATCAGTACAATAAATTCTGTAGTACCTCTACAGGGGAATTATTAAGAGATCCCTAGAGCAGCAAGCCAGATATGTGGGGTCAGGCCAGTACTAATGAAATTAAAAAAATATACTGACTTCCACACCCAATTGTGCAACAGTGGACCTGGATCCTAATTTCTTTGTGCAACAGATACATAACAATGCTGTATTGCATCCAGCTGGTATTCATCAAGCTACTGTGACGATTTAAATAAAAAGAAATAATCAAGAAAATAAAATTTTTAAAAAAAATTAAGGTTGCGAGCTCTTAAGCCATTTAAATCTCACTGTATTAATATAAAATACCTGTATGTACTCAGTATGAGAGGAAGCAGTAATTAATTAGTTATAAGATACTCTAATAAAAAGATAAATTGTAAAGAGTTATTAATATCGTATTTAACCCTTTGCTTGTAAGCAGGCGCTGTCCTGTTGATTCCAGACTCGACATGTTTTCCGAGTCTTGTGTGAGTTAGAATAAGATAAAAAAAACTAATGTTAATAAATACAAAATCTGAAGACATAAATAGTCGCTAAAACAACTGATTTAAATTATGTATATTTGTTTAGGGATAGTTTGTATAAATAAAAATGTTAACTTAAATATAGTTAGGAACTATATTCTCGCGCGGAAATTGTCCCACTAACTTTTGCCCAGTACCAGGCGAAGGGAGCGGAATTTCTCTCTCTTGCAATGGTGACTTCGTACAGAATAGACGTAGGAGCTGTGCGCTTAAAATATGTTAACTATATTTGGTAACACCTTAAGATGGTGTACCAGATGTAGCTGTTTAAAGCATCTGGATGTGTTAATTAATATAGTCATGTAAATAGACAAGAAAAGTAAAGTAAAAAAAATCGAAACGTAAAAAGGAGTGTAACACAAGATGACTTCGTGCTTCAACAAATAACAACAATTCCAAAGTCATACCCGGAGATGTGAACTATCAGAAGCCACAAACTCTACTGCACGTGACAGAATATGCAGATCAGGACATCCGAGAATCTACAAGATCATCGTAGATATCTACACGACGTATTGTTCAACCTGCGAACTTTTGGAGCCCTTTACAGAGGAAGGCCAGACCGAGATGACGACGTAGCTGTTCCTGTTTCCCAAGACGGATACCCCAGGACGAGTCTTCTGCATACCAATTAAAAGGTGACTCGATAGCCTGTCTATCGAGGGTTACTAATATTTGTTACACAACACATCTTGAAAGAGACTTTTCAGAAACTATTAACTTTGTAAAGACTTATAAATTAAATCTAAGAATTTCATGTAACTATTCTAACTTCATACGTTGTAACAGTTTATATGCTAATGTAGAGTAATATAATTCAAGCAATAATACCATTCTTCCAATGGTTGAATAAAAGAAAGTCTTGCAAGCTAATATCATGAAATGAGTATAATTAAAAGTCTTAATTACAGAAATACAGAAAGTTGACCCGGATCCGAGGTATAGCTATATAAAATCAAGTTTGATCTCAAAGTTTAAAGAAACCTTTCAAATAACTTAATAATTGAATTAGTAATGTCATGGGATCTGTCAGTATATGTTTTTAAATGTTAAATAAAGAGAAGTCTTCTTGTTACACACATATGAGGAGTGCTTAAATCAATTGTATACCTTGCCATTGTTTCCTTACACAGTTAGTAAGTAATTTGTTACATTAATTATTTGTGATCAATTCTGTTACAACATAGGCAGCCCATCTAATTAACGGAGTTTAATTACGAGGGGTTCCCTGGATTTGTAACGCGGCGAAAAGACGTTATACTACAATTCAGACAGCACGTACATTCCAGGGCACTAAGGTGCTAGGAAACTATCTGAATAATATACAACACTAAAAAGGGGGAACACATGATTAATGTTCTGTGTTACAAATTGTATGAACAAAAACATTAGGATACGATTGCTACATCTTTTACTCCTCTTCACCGAAACATACTCAACTGCTTGAATCAAATGATTGTAATGAAATAGTTTGGTGTAAATAGATAAATTATAGTTGTCTTGATTATTCATCTCTTTTTTCACAGCACTAACACTTAACTAAAAATGAACTTTTTTCATGTGAAAACTTACTAATTTTATTGGACACGTTTCGGCTTAGTATCCGCCTTCTTCAGCTTTGGTAACAGACTGCCAGCATTTTGTAACGGTTGTGTGGAAGGTGAAGTGGGGGTGGTGTGTGGAGGAAGGGGATTGGCGCGGGGATTCAACTTACTGTTTGTTTTCTGTATAATTGTGTCAAAAAGTGTATGTGATTTATATTGTAATTGATCGTTGAGTATGTTGTTTGGTTGTGTTGTGTGGTGTTTATATATTTCGTATTGTTCAGTTGTGTTGAGTTTTTGACCTTTGGGTATGTAATGTAAAATTTCAAGATTAGTGTCTATGTTGGTGTAACTGTGGTTTTCTCTGTGTATGTGTGTGGCAAATGCAGAGTGTATATTGTTGTTGGTTAAAGCTTTTAAGTGTTCAGAATAACGGGATGAAAAAGATCTTCCCGTCTGGCCTATGTAGAAACTATTGCAGTCATTACAATTTAATTTGTAAACACCTGTTTTGTTATATTTGTCTATGTCTGTGTTTGTATTACTGATGTGTTTTTTGATGGTATTGGTTGTTCTGAATGCTATTTTGTATTTGTGTTTTCTGAATGTATTGGCGATTTTGTGTGTGTATGAGTTGTGGTATGTGAGTGTGATGTACTTATTGTGTTGTGTGTTGATGGTATTTAGTGTTTTGTTGTTTTTGTTTTTGATGCGTTTGTGTAGTATGTTTATTAAATTGGGGTTATAACCGTTTTTTATTGCTATGTATTTTATTGTGTTGAGTTCGTCGGTGTAATCTTGTTTATTTAAGGGTATTTTAGTTAGTCTATGGAGCATATGGTTGAAGGCCGCATGTTTATGTTGTGTTGGGTGGTATGATGTGTTGTGTATAACCATGTCGGTTGTGGTTGGTTTCCTGTATATTTTGTACGTGTGTGTATTGTTAGTTTTGTTAATTGTTAGGTCTAGAAAATTTATACTGTTGTTTTGTTCAGTTTCCAGTGTAAATTTTAATTTGTGGTGTATAGTGTTTATGTATTTGTGGAAGTTTTCAACTTGTCTTGTGTTGCCTTTGAATAAAAGTTATATATCATCTACATACCTATGCCAGTATATAATTTTGTTAGTGTATTTGTTGTTGTTTATTATGTGGTTCTGTTCAATGTTGTGTATATATATTTCTGCTAGTATTCCTGATATGGGGGATCCCATCGGGAGTCCTTCTGTTTGTGTGTATATTTTGTTATTGTATGTAAAGTAATTTTGTTCAGTTATTATTTTGGTAAGTGTGATGATTTCTTGTATGTGTGTTTCAGGTGTGTTGTTTTGTCTGAGTAGTTGTTCTAACCTGACAAGAAGGGGAACCTTCTAGCATGGCTAGCTAATCACCTATCGTTAAATCTTTTTAATTTTAAATAATTTAACTGCTATCCTCATGTTCAATGCACTATTAGTGTTCATATTACAACATCTCCTTCATTATATTTGATGCAATTTATCAAATAATTTAACAGCTGTTATAAGTAAGGTTAACTGTCTTAAATTTCTTAATATTAAACAAAATTATTCCTTTAATAAGGTCCAAAGCCCTTTTTGTGTTCAATTGAACTCATCTTATTACTTATACTCGATAAAATTTTTATCGTAAAAGGTCATAATTGCTCTAAGTATTGGTTAATTGTCACTATACTTGCTTGTAGTGCCCTTTTTCTTAATTGCACTTTAAAATTTTTATTAATATTTAATTCACCACCTATGCACACATACTCCATAAAGATTCACTGAACTAATATTAACTCGACTTTTGTTTACTACCGGCCTAACCTAACTTTCACTTTTGAGGTTATTGCTTCTCGTCAGCTGGTCGCGGTTAGTTCTTAAAATTGGTCTCAGGATCGGCGTGGCTTCCCCGTCGGAATACTGTGATGGACTGTGTTCTCACCTCTGTCTGAAATTGGCTTCGAATGCTATGTTCTGATCGTTGATTGGTTAATGTTCTTAATTTCCGTAATTCTTCGGTATACCTCGGCAAAATAGATGCTTTCAAAACGTCCTTTTGCAGGGTTTGAGATTGTGATAAATTGGTTTTTACCCTATTATGCCCAAGGGCTTGTAAACTATTAAATCTTTATAATTAGTATTGTTTCCTTATCTTTGTTCTAATGTATAATTCATTATTACCATTGTTCAGGATTTTCTGAGACGAACAGTTTGGTTCCCCATACCATATGGGTTTGATCATTATTAACAAAATTAAAATTACTGACATTTCTTATTGGCTATTTACATATAATAATGTTTGTTTTATTTATTTATATAAATTAATTTTGATAAACATTGATGATTACTCCCTAATAATCAAGTATGAACTCTTTACAATAATTTATAAAGTTGTATCTTGATAAAAGTCGTCTTTGCTGATTAGGCCTAATTCAATATTAGTTACTACATCTTAATCCCCCTTTTTTTATTAATATTACTTCCTTTTGCTGTCATATTATTATTTACAATTGTTGTCTACAACTTCTTATCACTATTACAATATTACACATGACATAAATAAATCCTTATTTCTAATAAACATTATAAGTAAATTGGCTATGCATATTGGCCTATGACACTACCAACTAGTTTTACTTATTGTATTTTAATAGTGGTTTCTCATCCATTTCTATTATGACACATTTACTCTGAGATGACCATTACAACTTCTGATCACCTCAGTTTTAGTTATTACATTGTTATTTTATTGTATTTATTCTTTATAACAGCACATAGCTTTGTACTATTGGGTGTCACATCATTTGTCTTCATTATATATTATAAAGTTGTTTTTTGATTCATTATTTCTTACATAAATGATCATTACAATAACTATAAAGTGTTACAATGTTTTGGTTTACACCAGGATATTCCCATTTGCTGGTAATTCCTTAATATTTCTTGCATCTAATGCTACATGACAAGTATCTTTAATTTTCATTATTATGATTCAATTTCATGATAATACTTATTAGTTTACATCATATTAGTTGTATTATATCTCATTGATTCTACTGATGTCAACCTCTTTCTCTTTTATTAATATTTTTAAAGGTTTTTTAGATTGGTTATTATGTAAATCCTATTCTGTCCATTTCAGTATGTTAATTTACACTAATCACAAATACAAATCTCTCCTTGGTAATCAGTCTTGGTGCTGGTATGATCCTTATAACATCTAGTAATTACAGTATAATATGATATGGTTTAATAACATTTTTGTTATTAATCCTTGCCATTATAAGTGCAAAATGTTTGTTGAGCTAGGTTATGTGTGTGCCTGTTCTGTTTTGCAACAATGGGTTAATTCAATAGTTGGTTTCTATACATTTTACTTTATTATTTAAATGTACTAATACGATTATTTACAATTTATTGTTTTGTATTTTTTTTCAGTTTCCTCTATATTATATTTACAGCATTATTGGTGATTATCAGTTTTTCTGATATCCCTGTGTCTATATCATTTACATAAATAATAGATAAGATACAATCTTGTTGTTATCTTTTATGCATTATTAATCCATACTAATACAAGTTTTAATCTCACTCTCCTGATCATTTTTGCTTATATTATTATTTTAAATTCGAATTATGGTCACAGTCAGGTCACCTAGAATAGTCCGTTAATGGTTTGATGTCATTGTTAAGTTATTGCATAGGGTTTGCATATTGTTTTAAATGAATTATTTTTCCTCAATCATGAGCATTATTTTCTATTCTCTTTATTTGTTATTTTCTTTTCATTATCTATTTATTCTCTTGGTTGATTTAATTCAATTCTTTTCTGTTTAACATATTCCATTAATCTTATTTAATTAATATCCTTTTGTGGATGTTTTAGCCTTCTTCTCACTGTCTGATCTATTGGGTATATTGGGTCAATGTTGGTCTTGTCTCTAGTCCGTTGTCTTCATTTCTTTCATAGTCCATTATTTATTAATGCTAATCTTTTTATTCTTCTCAGTTAGTTCATTATTTTCTCTACTTCCTCCTTTAAAGTTCAAGTTTGATTGTTCTGATGGCCTTTGATCGGTTATTACTGTTACTTGTTGATGTTTGTATTTTGGTAATTATATGTATTGTTACAACATTACAAAAATGTTAATAATTGGTATTTTATAAACTTTTTTAATTAAATAAATTTAACTAAATACAACTATTTCATTAACGACTTGGAACACAAAGTTTTTTATGAGCAAAAACATAAAGTTTTACCTTACAACCTAAACTGGTTTTCACTTTTAGAAAGCTTCTTCAGAGGTTGTCGCTGGCAACTTCAGTCTAATGTCTTAGGCTTCTATTACACTAGGCAACATGTGGCGGGCAACTAGTTGTCCGCCCTCGGACAACTAGTTGACGAAGGCTAAAAATGGTGCGCAACTCTCGGCCACATGTTGATGATTTAAGTGGAGAAAATGGCGTCAAGGAATGAAGAGCTTCTGCTGCTCGCTTTGTTATTAAAGAAAAGAAGACGCAGAGGTCGGAGAAGACGTATGTACGTACACCCTATGTTATCAACAAGGAAGGATAAAGGATTATACTCCACACTGTTCGATGATCTGTGCGTGGACGAAAATAATTTTTTTAACTATTTTCGTATGTCAAAACAATCATTTGATGAATTGTTGGACTTGATCAAAGCAGACATAACTGGCACTGATGCCAAAATGAAGAGAGGTTATGTCTTGCGTATTGAATGCGAATGACAACGGACACAAGTCAGTTAAGGTGGTGTCTGTGGCGAAGTGCGCATGCGCGGAAGCGGGAGTGGTGCGCCACATGTTGCCCAGTGTAATAGCTCCCATCTGAAACAATGCCCCACGTCCAGCGTCAGCAACTTCCGAGTGGTCGGGAAGTTGCCAATCTCGTCCACCGTCATCCACTAGTTGTCGACCCATATCAACAAGTGGCTTAGTATAATAGGCTCCCATATAAACAATGTTACTAGACGACCTCGGCAACAAGTTGCCCGCCACATGTTGCCTAGTGTAATAGAGGGCTTAAGTAGATTGTTTTCTCTGCTCACAACCATTAAAAGTCTATTCATAATTTATTTTATTCCCTTTCAAAAGATTAAAATGGATTATTATTTAAACATTTTAAACTTAAAATCTTGTCTAATTTTTATTGTTAAATCTTTATGTCTACAAAGGGATATGGTACATATTTATTGGAAGCTAATGTTGAACAACTTTTTATTGTGTAATATTTGAAAAAAGTGCAAGACATTTTAAATTATTTAATTTTAAAAGCAACTGATAGACACATGACATTTTGAATTCAACTAACATAGAATAACTTTTCAGTTTTCAGTTTGCAAATGTGTGAGTATTATCAGTTTTTAACGGTGGGAATTAAACAGTGTAATAACAAATTTTTTATTTAACACTGAAGTTTATAACTGAAACTACAAAGTTTTGTGTCATTCTATAGCAGTGGAAGTGACTTCACGAGCTATAGCAGATTCCACGAGCTTCACTGCTACGATTGCACTAGTTCATTCATTTAGCATAATCAAAACTGAAATTATATGTAATTGTTCATAACTGAAACAATCTTTTTACAATGATGTATGTAACTGATATCTTTACAAGCAAAAGTCGAAGGACCGATGAACTAATAGCTAAACTACAAAAAGTAAAATGAAGGCTTTACATAATTATAGGCACCTATTTAACTTTAAGTATATAACGAATAAAGTTGGAATTATTTTTTTATATAATCAAGTATCTTTGGTACCAGTGACATAGCATTAATGGAACCACAGGGACCACGGCTTCCTTTTTTTTTTTTTAAACGTTTCAGTTAAAATGTAATTTTAAATAATTAAATGATTGTTTCTAAGAATATTCAATGATGCGAGGAAAAATGAGAAGAAAACACATAACATGAACTTACAACTACAGTTGTTTTTGAGAAGCTGTATCCAGCCCAGCATACCCATAAATCATATGAAAGTGAAAGTTGTGACCATGAGTTTTGTTGTGCCGTACTCTTGTTTGTACTTACTTAATTTGTAAACTTAGAAATTGGTAAGTGATATTGTCAATTTTTTTAGTGTTGATGTATTAGGAAATACTATATTTATCAATTAATTTTATAACTGAAACAACATAATGTGTTTGTCATTCAGTAGAATTGACTGCTCTGTGAGCTTTACTGCTAAGACTACACTAGTCCATTCTTTTACCACAGTTGGAACTAAACTCCTATATAACTGTTCACATCTTGTTACAGTGGTGTAATTGACATCTTAATAAACAAAAGATGAAGGTCCAGATAAACTACAAATAACGAAAATTATTGTTACTACAAATACATATATAGAATAAGGTCAATAAACGTGAACTTCTTTTTTTACCTAACTAAATATTGTTGAGTACAACTCATGTAAAACAAACAATGTACTTATAACAAAACAGGTCATGTAGCACTTGTCCAAGTTTTAGATCTGTATCTCACCACTGTTTGGTACAAACGTATATAAAAAATATAAGACTATGCTTCCCATAGTTTCAAACCCCCATGCCTTGCCACTGTTATAACTAAAAAAAATTATGTGTGTGTGTAAATACATATATAATCACTTGTTATGTGTCATTTTTTTTTTTTTTTGTTAGTATGATCTACAAACTAAGCAACAATCTGTGGAGTGGAAGAGTCCCAACTCACTAAGTCAAATGAAAGCATGAGCAAATTCAAATGCATAGCAATGATAATAAGATTCATCAGCTCAGGCATTATTCACATTTATTGTTAGTAACTGTTAATCAGAACTATGGAGGTATATATTTATATGAGGGGTCTTGAAACTCTTCATGAACAGGTGACAAGAAAAGACCTGAAATGTGAAAAAAAAAACTTATAGATTATTCATCAAACAATGTGCTCGTATACAGTACGTTTAAAGATTTTTTTGGTGAAATTTGGAATTTCTTTATAGGTACATCCACCTTACCTAGCCCTATGTGACTTCTTTTGTTTCCTAAGATAAGTCTGCATTAGAAGGAATTCACTTAGAGTCTGTAGATACAGTAAAAACAAAGCGATGGGGCTCATGAAGAAGGCTAGCAGAATATGACCTGCAGCACTGCTTCCAACAGTGGGAAATTTACGTGAAATAGTATAGGGATTGGGGAGGGGGTGTACATGGAAGGACATGTTTCCATTGTGTAATATTGTTGAATAAAAATATTGAAAACATGTGTCTGGTTATTTTATATACATACCTTGTATGAACCATTCTCTGATGCTCATAATTACTTTTCATGCTGCAAAAATAAAAATGTATTCTGTCTGTGTTTAACATTCCAAATACCACTGGCATAATTAGAAGAAAGAGAAAGAAGAAGAAGAGAAAAGAGAAAGGGATGAAGGAGAAATATAAAAGATTTAATCATCTAAAGTTATTATTCGATCATTGGGTTGATCTCCAAGCCTTCTCCTCTCTTTGCAAGATGCTATCTCCAGTTCTTTGACAGACACCACCTTTTCCTCTATTTGTTAATGTTATAAACATCTCTTATCTATCGTACCATCAGTTGTACACGCTTTTATTTATCAAATCAATTTTTTTTCTCTTAGTATCTTTTTCCCTTTTTATCTGAACGAACCCTTTTGTATTATTTTGTAACAGGCTCTGTTGTCTAAATAAATTACTGTAGTGGTTGTTCTTGTAGTCTGTATACAAAATTGTTTCAATACCAATGCTTAAATTGTAAATGAGTAATGATTAATGCTTTGTAGAGTTTATAACAACGCACTATTTGTTGTTTTATTTAGAATGAAAAAGAAGAATGAACTAACAGTTGAAAATATTTATCCAATCATGTTATATTCAAATCCTATTTAAATATATATATTATACACAAATACAAAAATACAGTTTCCACCTACCTGCAAAGTTTCTTATATTCGGGTCCAGAATTCGATCACATGTACGTCAGATGCAAACCTGTGTTAAAGGTTATCGAAATAACTAACTCGACACATTTTGAAGAGAAATTACGATTTTTTAATTAATCAGAATCATATTTAAATTTTGTTCAAAAACTTTTGATCATTGTTTTACAGATTAAGTTACAGTTTTCTTTGTTCGGTTAGCCTCTGCTACATACTACTTATTCTAACAGCTTACCTTAGTGATCACAATTTAATACGAATATATAGACAGAGCCCAGCCTGCAATTTCGCACACTCTCACATACCTAGAATTTGATATTTTAAAAGCCCCAGACCATTTTAATAACCCACAGACCTTACACTCTTGTTATAATGAAACCCGCCGGCAACGTGGTTTTCGCGCGCACCCATTGTTCTTTTAGATTTCTTGTTTTTAGTGTCCGAAAAATATCTGAATAGGTTCTACACCTTTAATTGACCGCAGTCACCTAATTTGTCACTGTTATTTCACTGTTGCTTCAACAAAAAAACTGATAAGAGTTAGCAGAGCGCACTCGGCGCTGTGTCGGCCGACACGATCAACGACTAACTGCGCTGTAATGTAACAGGTACTTTTTACTTTCTGCCGGGAATCAGTGTTTCACTGCCCCTATGCTTTCGTCGCTCCGGCCTCATTTGTTGGGAAGTAACCACTTTATATATGGATTAAAGCTGGTATGTGTGTGTGTCCAGAGGCCGATATTGGACTTGGTTCCGCTGACGTCATTGGAAAGGCCGGTCTCTTGGCAGTGTTTCCGGGAGATCTTGAAGAAGACGACGAATATTTTTTACACTCTGGCCATCTTGGTTTTTCCACCTCGCTTGGGTATGCGCTCATGCGCGAGTAGTGACGTGTGTGCACTGCCACACCAGTACAGATTTCTACGAATTTTGTGGAGATGCAAATTCCTCTGCCGTGTTACACCACTGAAATTGCGCATCGCCTTTGTTCCAAACGCTGTTCTGTTATACGGACAAATACGTTGCACAATAATACAGTTTTACAAATTTATTATACCAGTCCGCCCGAAAACGAAATAAGTAAAAATATATATATATACCCCAAACCGTTAAAAATAAAAACACCCAAAAATGACCCGCTACAATCATTCTCAAAACAACAATGTATTACAGAGACATTTTTGAAGCAAGAACTTCATATTTGCCATATATGGCACTTCATATACGGTGGCCAGTTGACTCCTGTACACCTCGCGCTCCCAGGGCAGTAAACTGATTCAGTGTGTAACAGAATAGCTGAAACTAAAAAGTCTTAGCTACTAAGAAGAGGAAAGTAAAAGACTCTCCCCTCTCACAATAGCGACCAAGCTACGGCCCCTCTCTTACTCAACAACTAACAAAGACGATGGAGAAACTAAATCTGGCTTGGTGGAGAGAGGGGCCTGCGAGTGAGGAAGGATCTGTATCTATAGTACTATTATAAAATAGAAGTAAAGTTTGTTTCAATAACTGGGCTAACCTCAGAAACTGCTGATCCAGTTTAAAACGTTCTTACACCACCGTGTTCCTTGAAGTTTGAGGATGGTTGTAGACATAAATCTGAACCAATAACCTTAATAATTTTCAAAAACAGAGCCTTAAAATGGTCCAGTGTTATTAATTTGCATGTAGTGAATTTTTTTTGCATGCAACAAACTTTTGTTCTATGATAGGTAGCTATATGGTGTCAGCATGTGAAATTTAGAGAAAATTCCAAATTTTATTTTGGTTTTTGTTTCAATAAAATCCTCCTTTTTGTTTTCGAGATATTGTCAGTTTTGTAAAAAATTTGGGTGGTCTGTTGGTTGCCAGTTGCCAGTAGTAGTATTCAAAAAGTGTCTTGAAAAATTATTTCTTGCATTGTTTGTATATGTATGCATACTGAAAATTGAAAATAAGATGATAATATAATGTGTGATATGATTCTATTTGTGTGCATTGTAAACATCGATTTCTTATAATAAAATACATATAAACACTACTATGCCTCATCTCATTTAATTATATATTATCTATTCATTCTTATTTGAATCTTAATTTGGTTTAGCAAAATCTCTCCTACTCCAAATACATATGAGCAACCAGTATTACATGTTGAATCAGTTCACTTGACACTCGACACTGGCATGTATCCCATGACAAACCCTTTTTTTATTGCTTTGTGAATAGCAGTATAAATATTAAGACAATAGGAGATATTACACATATAGTGCAACTACAATAAGTTTCAGTTATTTTTTTATTATGATGGCGGAAGTTACTAAGCTCCAATTGTCAGAAGCAGATATCTGTCTCATGACCAATGAGGCATTTTCATAATACAGTTAAAATATTGGAATTCGTAAAGAAAGCAAATTATTCAAGCATTCAATGACAACCATTGTAATTATTAAAACCGACAGTAATATTGTTGAACGTATTGTTAACATATGGCAGTAATTAGTGTAACACATTTTCTGCTTTAAGAGGACTGTATGAAGTCAAAAGAAATAAAATAGCCCAATTCCTACCTGTGATCAATTTTTGTCTTTTGCTAGTAAACTGCATACAGTAGGAGTACTTATGGCATTTCAGTAATATATACGTGAGATTAATTTATTCTAACTTTTATATATTGGTCTCAAACTCTTTCTAGAAGTATTGTATCCAAACATTTAAATGTACTGCATTATATACAGTTGTATATAATATGTTTTATATATATATAATTATATACGGTAGTATATATATCTGATGATGATAGTTGGATTACTATCAAAACATATGTAAATTTACAAAATAATTATACATATTCTTGTACAAAGTTTTATTATTATTAAAATATAAGAAAATAAAATGTTTTATATATAGCAATTTAAAAAAAAAAGAACTGTTTTAGCTGCAGCTTCCTGGTCACCTAAGGGACACTGATGTGACACTTTGGTGACAGAAGTTTGAAACCATTGACTTGGTGAGGTCTTACAGATAATTTTTCACACCAATTTCTCTTTATCTTCATTTCTTCATTCTATCTCTTATGGTAAAAAATTCGAGTATGATTTTGTGGCACATATATATTGATTGAATCTCTTCTTTTAATACCATTTATTGTTTTCATGTGTTTATGCATAGTGGTTTGGAACAGTGCTTTGGAAATGGGAAATGGAGTTTCCAGAGTCAAACATAAACCAAAGAGCACAAGACAATTTGCCAGTTCAGTACAAATGGGTTTAAAGAGGGGACAGATTTATGCCTATTAAGATAGGCGACTTGCATGACAGCCTTGTACTTCATAGTGATGTTTGTAAGATCAGCTAAACACACAGTTTTGGTCTGTCAGATTCTCAGTGTCTTTGACTTCTAGAGTCTTCTCCATGCTTCACAGAATGATCTCATAATGTGACTATGCCATAAAGGTAACCTTGGCTGAATATAAATAGTAGTGTTCCATAGTACACTTCCAAATGCCAGTAGTTTGAGTTTTGTGACTAAGTGTGTGTTATTTGACAATGGTATTTAGTGTAAAAGATTAACTTTTAATTGTTGTATGAAGAACTATGTAATTATTGTCTTTTTACATGATAATATGTATTGAAAATTATTGTATAGGCCTACAAGTGACCGTGATTATAAAAACTGTTATTAAAGGTGTTTAATAAATGTTGTGAAACTGTTATTAATGACTTTTCTGGTATTCATTTATTTATTCAGTTCTGTTATAGGATCATGATCTGTACATTACATATTAAATGTGTAAAAAAAGTAACTTTCTTTTCCACAAATAAATCTTTGAATTTTTTGTGTTAAACATATATTATTCAAATAAGAAAAAAAATATTGGATACATATTAGCTTAACAGAAACAAAAATGGTCTCATACAGTAATTAACCGATGTATTAAAACACAATATTCTAAAGACATTATTGTTACTATAAACTACTGTAATTATATTATTATAAGTTATTATTATCATAGTGTGCAATTTATACATTTAATATACCCCATGCAGAAACCAATAAGAGAAATGCTTCAAAACTATTAAGATCAATTTCAGTGTTGAATTGCTGTTATGTTACATTGATAATATAACACTTCTAGATTTTTCAATTGGAAATCAGGTTTAGTTCCTTTTATTTGAAAAGAAATTATTTCCAATTTGTTGAAACACTTTACAATACATTAATCTATTTAATAATGAATTTTTTAATATCACGGGTACCACTGCTAGTATTGTGTTTGTTTAAAACGTGTAGTTTCTGCAGCTTTGTTTTATTGGGTCAGCTCTTTTCACTTAATAGGAAGTTACACAGGTTATAAAATTGTTGTTATATTTTGATGTTTTTGTGATATGTTTTACTATATTTTTAGATGTTTACTTGATATTTTCCTAATTTTAAGGAGACTTGTTCTTATAGACTATATTTTTAGAGATATGGTTAAAACTTCAAGAAATTAGTGTATGCAATATTTTATAAGAATCTTTTTGAGAGTTGTTATTCTGGTCCATTTCATCGTTTTGTGTATACTTAAAATTTCAGTAACATGAAGTGTGAATGTAAAAATCTGTAAATGTCTAATAGATATCATAATTTTTCCTTACTGTGACAACAACAACAACAATAACAACAACAATAATAATAATAATAATAATAGTAGTAGTAGTAGTAAGTAGTAGTAGTAGTAGTAGTAGTAGTAGTAGTAGTAGTAGTACCGTAATCAATAGAAGAGCACATCAATAGAATACCGGTAGTCAAAAATCATAAAATAAAAACTTTGAATTCTGATGTTGAAAACAAATTATACTACGGGACTTACCATAATAAGCTTCAAGGTTATGCAATAGTAACAGCTCTTCCCCGCCCCTCACCCTCCAGCGTTGTCGCATGTTACACTTGGTTATGCGTAGGCAAAGGTGGGGAGGGGAGGTATGTTGCAAACACTGGCAATACCGCAGCTTATTATGATATGTCTCACATAATAGTAATACTAATTGGTATCTTTAAGCAAAAAATAGCTGTACATGGAAAATGACTAAAGAAATATAAGATAGCAGATAAGAAAAACCAGGATAAATGAAGTTATAAAAATGATCATTAAAAAATGTTATGATAAACTTATTCAGTACTAGATGTTGAAGATTACTACTACTACTACTACTACTACTACTACTACTACTACTACTACTACTACTACTACTACTTCTACTACTGCTACTACCACCACTTGTTTTTGCTAGTATATATTTTAGCTATTCTAAGGCTATAACTATATTACCTTATATCGTTCCTGCTGGTTGTAGTAGTAGTAATTAATGTTGATACCCATGTTAATTCAAATTTTTATATTATTGTCACTTTCAGCATCATTCTTTTTTTTTGCTTAACTCTGGGCCAAGTAACAATTCAACCTCTTCACTATGTAGGGATTTAGTTTTTGCTTGCAGATTCAAGATTCATGTAGTTATAGTGCAGTTTAATAAAGCATCTTTGCCAAGCATTTTGCCTTGCTCGGATAAACATGAGATAATTGTAGTGAAAAGTATAAATACATGTATGTACAATATATACTTAGTGTTGGTGTCATAACCAAGTGTATTCTGTGGAGCTGGTCTTACAAGCCATGCTGCCTCCATGCTTTCTTATCATGGTCTAATCTTGGCATTGTGATAGTAGTGTTGGTGTCGTAACATTAAAGATATTAGTAAATACCACACAGGATGCAGAGTAACATTTTTCAGCAGTTTACAAAACGTAATGTATTGTTGTAGGTTGATTAATCTGCAGCTTACATATTTGCTTGTTCTTGCCAAACTGTGCTTATTTTACTACTATTTGTTGTACTCCTGCCTGTAATTCCACTTCACATACTCTTCCACTGCATGCTTATGCAACATTAGTTTCTAAAATATCAGTTCTTCAAATGTAGTTGGCTATTATCTGTGTAGGTCAGTGCCGAACAAAAACTAATAAAGGCTTCAGATGGCCTTCTATTTTGAAGCACCAGCTCTGGGTTTTTATTATAAAGGATTACATTTGATATATTCTATAGTACGGGACACAGCATTGTAAGCTTCGAGGTGATGCAATAGTAACTGCGGTATTGCCATGTCGCTTCACTCACACTCACGGGCGCGTTACACTACGAAGCCAAACAAACAACGTCAGCGCATTCACATACAATAGAGATAACACACACACACACATACACACACACACACACACACACACACACACACACACCTCACGCTTCTACATCGGTGAGCTACTACGATCAAAGAGAATACTTCAGCGCATTATCGTACAATAAAGATAACACACACACCACAAGTCCTCTTCTTTCTACTGTTTTTTTCTTTCTTTATATAATTTTTGTGTTGTTTTCAATTTTGTAAGTAATTATTTTCTTTATTCTTTAGTAATATGACAATTCTCTTTACATTTTAGTTGTTTTTAAAACAGTCGTTACATTATATGTTATTTAATGAAAAACTTCATTTTTAAAAATTTAGTAAAGAAAAATTATACACATTATAATAAAAAATATACACAAAAATTTAAGCATTATAATTATTTTTAAATTCTTTCAATCAGAACTGGATTCGCTATCTTCTGAACTTTCTTCTGTCACTGCAATCACCATACGTTCTATAGCCAAATCTCTAGGGCATTCTTTCTGGTAATCGTCCTTTTGAAGCTCTTCGGAATGTTGGACGCATTTTCTCCAGTCTTCAACCGTTACTTTAGCTATCGCTTCGTCCATCAGTCTTTCAAGGTCGACCATTTTAAAAGTATTATTTCGATCGGCCACATATCCTTTCACCTGTGCCCACACCAACTCAATTGGGTTGTAATGTGCATGATAAGGTGGAAGGCGTACAACCTCATGACCCATTTCGTAGGCTATTTGATCAATTTCATATATTTTCAGCGCATTTTTTATTTCGTTTTTGTTTAGCAATTGAGCCCTCGTATCTTGCATAGAAAATTCAATTTTATGATTTCTCAACCATTCTTGAATTTCCAATTTTCTCCAGTTTGATTTAGGAGCTTTCTCAGCAAGTGCGGAATGATAACTCGCGTTATCCATTACTATGACAGAACTTTCTTCCAGTAAATAGAGGAAGTTGACGAACCACTCTTTAAAAAGTTTCGAATTCATTTCGTTGTGGTAATCTGTATTTAATGAAGATTTTTGTGCGTGGAAAATTAATTTGCATTCCTTCACGAACCCTGTTTCAGCTGACCCCGCATGAAGTACAATTAATCTCCCACCTTTTCCGACTGGCACTTTTAAACCACCCCTTTCCTCTGGGTCCTGCCAAATCATTGATTTGCTGTGATTTTGGTTCACCCATGTCTCGTCCAAATAAAATATGGGCCTTTTTAAAATGCCATTCCGAATTTGATGCATTTTTCTCAGAAAAGTAGCGCGAGCACAAGCAATATCTACTCTTTCCATTAAAAATTTTCGGCCGTCATTACACTTTTTATATTTAAATCCAATCTGTTTCAAAATTCGCTGCACTGATTTCTTGGAGCCCCTAAAATTTATTTGTTCAGCCAACTGCTGTTGGATTTTTCCAGATGTTGGGTATTCTCCACGTTCATAAAAACTAAAAACACATCTTCGCACAACATCTTTGTCGAAGTTGTCCAAATTTGTTATTGTCGGCTTCTTTTTAAAATGCTTCCGCGGCGTACCAAACTTAGGTTCATTTCCTTCACACTTATCTGCGTCTCGCTTTACGCCTTGAACTGTCGATCGACTTACTCCACAAGCTTCGGCAGTCAACTCTTGAACCCTTTTAAAAGTCAACGTTTCAACCTTTTTTGGATCGTCCGCGAGACTCTGTAAAAAGTTGCAAACATTGGCAATGATGTGTTTTCCTTGCTTCCCTAAGTCCTTTTTAGCAGATCTTCCTCTGTTTGATGACATTGTAGGAGTTTGAGGAGCCTTAACAATTTGTAAATTATTATCATTCATCGTGAATAAGCCTTATATAATTATTAAATAACGGCAATAATACAATATAACAAAAATAATTAATAAAAAGTTTAAACGCGTAATCCTAGAGCTACTGAATGTAATATGTACGTGGGTAATGTTGAGAAGATGGAGATGTTTATCATGTAGCAAGTGGAATGACATGTCAATGGAATGTGAAGTGTTTGCAACAGACCTCCTCTCCCCACCGTTATCTACGCATACCATGTGTAACACGCGACAACGCTGTAGGGCGAGGGGCGGGGAAGAGCTGTTACTATTGCGTCACCTCGAAGCTTACAATGATGTGTCCCGTACTATAGTAATATTTACCCAAATATTATTACCCATTATCTACAGACTTTTATGAAAATCCTAAGAATATGCAGTTTTCTTCTTATTCACAAAATATACAAGATGTTTAGTCTTTTCTCACTTGTTGTTGATCTAAGACAATGTTTTATTAATTTAAATTTTGAGAAACATGACATCACAAACACATAAATTGTTAAAAAAAACATACTGTAGGATGAGTCATAGGTTGAGATTTGATTCAGCGAACAGTTTGACAATAAACTAAAGGAAATTCGTTGGCTGTCCATCTAACTGCTACTTTCTGCGGTGATAGTAGTTGTTGATACATGTTGAAATCTTTACTTCTTGCACCACTTGTTCTTTATCAAAGCACTGCATACAATGCTGAGCTTTGCAACAGCCAATTCTAAATTGTTATCAGTGGATTCCATTTAGAACTTTTATTGTAAAATATTTAATGTATTCGAGATCTTCTCCTTATGAAAGGTTTAGAACCTTTATGTTAGATCTTGAATAAATTGAGTCTGACATTGAAACATCAATCTACTGACTTCTTTTTGTAAAAGTAAGTTGGCACGGTCTGACAACTCATCTGGTAGTGGTTTTTCCAGTTTTTGTCACTCAGTGTCTGTGTTCATTAAGTGACTTTTTTCATATTAGCGTCAGTGAGTATGCATCACTGCATCACACACACACACTCCCATACATACACATACCCAGTTACCACTACTCATTGAGCTCCTGCAGTGTTATCTCTAACCCACTGATGATATTTAAAGGGTGAATTGAGAATCATTTTCTCATTACAAGTAACCCATTTTCAGGGTTAACAGCAAACAAAATTTTCCAGTTGTAAGGGTATTTAATAGAGACAAAGGATTCTAGTGAAACTTTGTTGGAATATATATGAGTCGATCCTTTTTAATAGGGCTTAAGTCATGATTTTGGTCATTTTGACTATTTCAATGTTTCATATTCTTTAAATGTAGGTCTATCAGTTTGTTTTAAAAGGGCATATGTCAGTGACTTACGGCCTTTAAAAAAAAAAAACAGTGTTGCAAATCATTTTTGTATTAAGGTAGCTTAGTAAACACCTGTTGCAGGTTTCTTATTCTTTTTCATTGTTACTGATTTTGTTACTGATTATCTGATCTGTGTCCCCAATCTTAGTGACTGTGGTTGTACTTTTTATGCCTAAGAATTTAGTGTTTATTAAAAACTTTAAACTTTTTGAAACCTATGATTAAATATCGGTATGGAGAACCATACATGACTTCCATGTTCTAAGATTTATATTTAAAATCATATTCGAAATGAAATATTTCCATAGAAACTACTTCTTTCTACTTATTGCTTCAGCCTTAACCGCAGTACTGTGGTCACTAACGTATACCACCTCACGTTTTCGCACTCAATTTTCACCGATGATGGCAGTCGATGGCACTGCTGAAATGTCTGGTTTTGCAGAAAACATTGGACTACGGCTAAAGAGCCCGGGAAGTAATTTTAACAAAAAACTACTTCTTTGTTGCCGATAACGTAGTACACATATAACAAATTCTCCCCTCCCTCTTCAACTATAAGTTTCATTAATAGAAAATTACCCCCAGCCCATTCACCAAACCTCTTAATTTATAGATATTTCATCTATGTTTCTACAGTGGATTATTATGAGCTTCTTATCAGGATACTTTATTTATCAAAATTAAGTACTTCACTCTTGTTAAAACATAAAACGTTGCAGGTAAACTACCCTTTTCTCTTAACCGATCTTCACCAAAATTATTGAGGCCTTCAGTCTTCTACAATTCAGGGACGCATGCAAAAAAATATTTGATTCTGTTTGAATGTGCGGCAGTTATCGTTCGTCATGAATACATTTCTCTTGTTACAACATAAAATGTTGCAGGTAAACTACCCCTATCCATTAACCGGTCTTCACCAAAATCAACAGACCTTGAGTTCTCTACAATTGAGGCAAGCATGTAAAACATTATTGGATTCTGTTTGAATGTGCGGCAGTTATCGTTCGTCATAGAAACAATTACTCTGGTTAAAACATGAAAAGTGGCAGGTAAACTACTCCTTTGCCTCAACAAATCTTCACCAAAATCAACAGGCCTTCACTTCTTTACAATTCAGGACCGCATGCAAAAAAGTATTTGATTCTCTTTGAATTTACGGCAGTTATCGTTCGTCATAGAAAAAATTACCCTTGTAAAACATAAAATGTTGCTGGTAAACTACCCCTTCCCCTTAACCGAACTTCACCAACACCAACAGATCTTGAGAACTCTACAATTCAGGGTTGTATGCAAAACATTATATGATTCTTTTGAATTTGCGGCTGTTATCGTTTGTCATAGAAAAAAAATTACCCTTGATAAAAAAAAGTTGCAGGTAAACTACCCCTTTCCCTTAACCGATCTTCACCAAAAACAAAAGGTCTTCAGTACTCTACAAATCAGGACTGTATGCAAATAATTATTTGATTCTGTTTGAATTTGCGGCTGTTATCGTTTGCCATAGAAAATACCCTTTTAAAACATAAAACGTTTCAGGTAAACTACCCCTTTCCCTTAACTGATCTTCACCAGAAACAAGAGGTCCTGAAAACTCTACAATTCAGGGCTGTATGCAAAACAATAGTTTATTCTGTTTGAATTTACGGCAGTTATCGTTCGTCATAGAAAAAATTACCCTTGTTAAAACATAAAATGTTGCAGGTAAACTATCCCGTTCCCTTAACCGATCTTCACCAAAACCAACAGGTCTTGAGAACGCTACAATTCAGGGCTGTATCCAAAACATTATTTGATTCTGTTTGAATTTGCGGCTGTTATCGTTTGCCATAAAAAAAAATTACCCTTGATAAAAAAAAGGTTGCAGGTAAGCAACCCCTTTCCCTCAACCGATCTTCACCAAAAACAATTAGTATTGAGTACTCTACAAATCAGGACTGTATGCAAATAATTATTTGACTCTGTTTCAATTTGCAGCTGTTGTCGTTTGCCATAGAAAATACCCTTGTTAAAACATAAAATGTTGCAGGTAAACTACCCCTTTCCCTTAACCGATCTTCACCAAAAACAATAGATCCTGAGAACTCTACAATTCAGGTCTGTATGCAAATAATTATTTGATTCTGTTTGAATTTGCGGCTGTTATCGTTTGCCATAGAAAATAACCTTGTTAAAACATAAAACGTTGCAGGTAAACTACCCCTTTCCCTTAACCGATCTTCACCAAAAACAAGAGGTCTTGAGAACTCTACAATTTAGGGCTGTATGCAAAACATTATTTGATTCTGTTTGAATTTGCGGCTGTTATCGTATGCCATTGAAAATAAAAATTACCCTTGATTAAAAAAAAAACGTTGCTGGTAAACAACCCCTTTCCCTTAACCGATCTTCACCAAAAACAATAGGCCTTGAGTACTCTACAAATCAGGACTGTATGCAAATAATTATTTGACTCTGTTTCAATTTGCAGCTGTTGTCGTTTGCCATAGAAAAAAATCTATAGACACACAGACACTTTTCGAAAAATTACTTTTTGTCATGTTTTGAGTGTAGTATAATCAGAAACTGCAATAATCTCGAACACGATTTTTTTTTGCCATCACCATACTTCCATTTCCTTAAGGAACATGGAACTAATAATAGCAGTATTTCGACTAATTCTACTAATATAGTAAGATATCGTTATCCTTCCAATATGAAAAACCCGGCTGGATATCTTCTTTTTTACTTCCATATTCCTTAAGGAATGGAAGTGTGGTGATGGCAAAAAAAATCGTGTTCGAGATTATTGCAGATTCTGATTCTACTACACTCAGAACATGAAAAAAAGTCGTTTTCCGAAAAGTGTCTGTGTGTGTGTGTCTGTCTGTCTGTCTGTCTGTCTGTCTGTCTGTAGATTTTTTTTCTATGGCAAACGATAACTGCCGCAAATTCAAACAGAATCAAATAATTTTTTGCATACAGCCCTGAATTGTAGAGTTCTCAAGATCTGTTGATTTTGGTGAAGATCGGTTAAGGGAAAGGGGTAGTTTACCTGTAACGTTTTATGTTTTAACAAGGGTATTTCCTATGGCAAACGATAACAGCCGCAAATTCAAACAGAATCAAAAGATTATTTGCATACAGCCCTAAATTGTAGAGTTCTCAAGACCTATTGTTTTTGGTGAAGTTCGGTTGAGGGAAAGGGGTAGTTTACCTGCAACGTTTTTTTAACAAGGGTATTTTTTATGGCAAACGATAACAGCCGCAAATTCAAACAGAATCAAATAATGTTTTGCATACAGCCCTGATTTGTAGAGTACTCAAGACCTATTGTTTTTGGTGAAGATCGGTTAAGGGAAAGGGGTAGTTTACCTGTAACGTTTTATGTTTTAACAAGGGTATTTCCTATGGCAAACGATAACAGCCGCAAATTCAAACAGAATCAAAAGATTATTTGCATACAGCCCTAAATTGTAGAGTTCTCAAGACCTATTGTTTTTGGTGAAGATCGGTTGAGGGAAAGGGGTAGTTTACCTGCAACGTTTTTTTAACAAGGGTATTTTCTATGGCAAACGATAGCCGCAAATTCAAACAGAATCAAATAATGTTTTGCATACAGCCCTGATTTGTAGAGTACTCAAGACCTATTGTTTTTGGTGAAGATCGGTTAAGGGGAAGGGGTAGTTTACCGGCAACGTTTTTTTTCAAGCGTATTTTCTATGGCAAACGATAACAGCCGCAAATTCAAACAGAATCAAATAATTTTTCGCATACTTCCCTGAATTGTAGAGGTCTCAACGACTTTCGATTTTGGTGAAGATCGGTTAAGGGGAAGGGGTAGTTTACCTGCAACCTTTTACGTTTTGACAAGAGTAAAGTACTTGAAAATTTATTTAAACTTTTTGAAACAATGGTAATTGTTAAAAATAAAATAATTTTGTTGCCAGGTAACAAAAATAAAGTCATTTTGATTATAAAATATAAATATTTACAAGAAAAGAATTTTCAGTTTTCAAAATTTAAATATATTTTTATAAAACAATGGGTTCTTCATTGAGGTGGGGACTTGACGACAGTGACAGGGCTTTCCACCAAATTCAGCAGAGTGACAGGTAGGCACAACTCTGATTGGCTCCTCAGATTTCCCCAGCGTTAGTAGGTTCTATGAAAATATTTTATTTCAAAAATGATTTTAAATATAAAACTTAGATATGTTTTATAAATCTCATGTTTTGTGTTTTAACATCGGTAATTTTTTATATGACGAACCATAACTGCCGTAAATTCAAACAGAATCAAATAACTTTTTACATATGTGCCTGAGCTATAGAGAACTCAATGTCTGTTGATTTTGGTGAAAATCGGTTACGGGGAAAGGGCAGTTTACCTGAAACATTTTTTGTTGTAACATGAGTAAAGTACTTAATTTTGATAAAGTATCCTGATAAGATCTTAATAATCCACTGTAGAAACATAGATGAAATATCTATAAATGAAGAGGCTAGTTGAACGGGCTGGGGGTAATTTTCTATAAATCAAAATTATAGTTGAAGGGGGAGGGGATAATTTTTTTTTATATGTGTACTACGTTATTGGCAACAAAGAAGTATTTTTTTGTTAAAATTCCTTCCCTGGCTGTTTGGCTGAAAATGATTTTAAATATAAATCTTAGAATATGGAAGTCATGTATGGTTCTCCATACCGATATTTTACAGTAAATTCACCCATCACGATTAACAAAATTTGTTTTATTTTATTATAAATACATTTTCTACAGTGCCAAGTATTTCTTTAATTATTTTTTATACAAAGCACTTGTTGTTTGCATGTACACTTTTATTATATGACAATGTTTTCTTGTATTGCAAGTTAAATCTTCATTACTTCAAAAATTTTCATGAAATTAGATATTTCAATGGCCACTATAGTGTTACTATTTCGGTCAGCTTTTCTGCTACTGAAATTGAACAGAGTTATTTAAATATTCTGAGGCATCCATTATCCATTATGTCTTTACTTGATGTGTCTTTGTCTTCTGTTGTGTGCAGTATTCCAGTTTGCATAATTCCGTCTACCTATTCTGCACAAGTTTCACACTTTATTGTTGCTATTCAAGCTTTAGCTAATATTCTTTTAATTACATAATGCAGTTTCGGCTGTGAGACTTAGTGAATCCAAAGATATATATATATATATATAGACTTAGCGCCGCATAATTTCTTTATCACACCCCAATTTTTACCCAGGGTATCTAAAACAAATTTGAGGAACTTGTATAAGTACATTTTTAGGTGATGAAGTTATTTTGCCCAAGTTATGGTGTGTCAGCGTACGAAAAACTTATACAAATTTTTATACATCGTATTTTTGCTGTACGCTGAAGCCAGACAACCTGTTCGATATATACAAATGTATATAATGAAATATGGGTAGTTAGTCGGCCATATTGGCATTCGTAATAATTATTCTATAAAATTTGTAACATGTGTAAAAAAGACAGACACTACAGACGGAAGTGTGTTTTTATTCTGTTTAGTTGGTATAACGAAATATTGCAACCTGCCATATTTTTCCGTTTTGTCGTCGCTGTGTGGTAATTCGTTTCGTTTGTTAACGTGTGTGGGACAGAATTTTGTTATTCGTATGAAGTGTTTGTGATTGCAAGTCGAAGTAAAAATATGTTGGAGGCGCTAGGAATAATAATGAAAGGTAAGATGATCATTTATTTAGTGTATGTTGTCCGTTGTTTGTAGGAAATTAGCTGTGTTAGGTTAAGTATGAATGTCTCGATTACTTTGCCTCTGTAAAACGGCCTACCGGTGGTTATAGACCCAACTATACATAATATCACTGTGTTCTGTCCAAAATTTAATAATGGAGCAAATTAGCATTCTAATTTAATTAATACAATATACCTAGGCTAACACCGTGCATTCTTATGGGAGTAAAAATTTAATTTTTTGTCTCCGTAAATAGGTTCGACCGCCGTTTAAAATTATTTTTCTCGTGTTTATATAACATAGAAGAATATAATAAAAATATATCAGCGCAATATCAGCATTGATGAGAATCTTCATAATTACCCAAGGGGTAATTAACTCATTTAAAAAAAAAAGTCCCTGTAAGGCACTGACTGCAATTTAATTAAATAATTTTTTCTTTAATATAGATACTCCTGTAAGTCTGACAATTACTACTCTAGCCTACCTATATACCTATATTTGTGTAATGTATCCAATTTGTAAGTCATTTTATTCGTAAAATGTCCTACCTAACACAAAATGATAGGCCTTACCATAATATATTTAATTTGAACTCTGCTCGTATTTAACTAGTTACATATTTTATTTAATTCTTCAGTCCAGCTATATTACTCTAAATATACTTTCAAATTCAGCATTTTTCAGAGAAACGTAATTACTTGATAAGATATGACTTAAGAAAGTTAAGGTTAATTTTAAGACCTAATATAACAAAATTTACAATATAGGCCTATGTGTACTATATCCTCACTGAAGCAAACTGTTGTAATTGTTTGTACACATAGTTACTTTCATACCATTGAGTCCATTAAATTGTAATATATTTGTCATAAAAATTTTGTTTTAACACAGCTCTGCTTTAAAAATTAAGGGCTAACATTTGTCAGGTAAAAGAAAAATTGAAAAGAGAATTTGACCTGTGACTTCTTTAATTTTTGACTTAAACATGCGTTTTAATCTCGATTAAATTTTTTAATAAAATTGTGCTGTTTTTAAATTTTATAATATTAACTTGCAGACAGAAAAGGTTTTGCTGGTGACTAAAGAAAGCATCGTTCTTTTATCTTATGTAAAATTTATTATTGCATGCAAGTCTGATTAAAGCTCACTAAACTAAAATTATCACTGCTTACAGCAGCAGGTTCTTAAACCCGATAATTGATGTAGGCCTATAGTGTTATTTTTATTTAATTTCTTATTATCTGTATTTATAATCTGTAACTTAATGTGTAGAATTGTATTTATATTGTTTAACCTCCTAAATGATACTCAACTAATATCACATGAAATTTAAAAAAATTAGTATCTTAATATTCTAAAATATTTTATGGGGTGTGTTATACTTAATAGTAAATTTAAATGATACAGAGTATGGATGAATTATCCGTAATGTATTTGCTAGTTATAATACCGTTATAATCAGGATTATATTATTCAATGTTAATCATTTGAACAGTTTTTGTTTTTCGAGTTTGTATGATTATATTAGAAATCTTTTTCAGGAATCTTCAGTGCAGGGATGTAACCAAGCAATAGTGACTTGAGTTCATTTAAATTAAAATAGATTACTATAAAATAACTACTAGATTATGCTGTAAATTTAATTTTTTTTAGAAATTTACACAAAATCCATTAACTTTTTGTAAATTCATAGTGCTAACCTACAAATATTGTGCTAGGTTAAGAAAATAAATTATTCTCTTAATTATTAGCTTAATATTATTATAATTATTAACTTAGTGAAAAATTATGTATGAGTTTTGTAATGATCTTTCAGGTTTCTCCTGAACTTTCTAGAATTGACTGGGAAAAAATGACTATTATTGCACCATTAGTAGTATCGACATCAGATGATATTGATGTGGAAAACATATGAAGTGGAGAAGGTAATATAATCAAAGCAATTTAGCCTATAGATAATTTAAAATTTTTTTTTTCTGTTTGTGAATTTTGTAACATTAGCATATTTGATTTAATGTTTGTTTCATATGTAGTGTTAGGTTTACCTAAATTATCTTTACTTGACAAACTAGACTTGTATAGGTACTTTAAATCAATTAAGAAAATCAGCTTTGAATGTAGCACAATTAATTCATACCATATTTCATTAATGTTTTGTTTTCAAAGCATTTTTTTGTTTGGGTGTTAGCCTATTTAATTTGTGTTATGGCAAAGTTAATTTTCTGCATCAGGAATGTCCTATTTCATTGAGCAAGCTTTATAGGAGATTTTGAAGTTTGTGATAAAATAGCCATTAATGATTGTTTTGTCTTGTTAATGACAACAATATAAAGTTATTAACAGTCCCATTTACATTTTAAATGAGAAAATTTAGTAACATAGTAGTTGGAATCATTTTTAATTAGTAGTATTATGTGTCAATGCTTTCAAATCAGGGGCTTCCTTTGGAAAGTATAATCATATGATAATTTTAAGATAAGTATTGTTAGAAGCTCTAAATAAGTTTGTTTATATTATTTTTTATATAAAGAGTTTTGGAAGCTGCTGGAAAACAAAAGTTCTTAATAAAGTACATAATTAGTTTAATAACATTATTTCCCATAAAATTGCAATTATTTCATTTAGTAATTTGCACTTTTGTTGATACTGGCAATGATAATTATTTTTCTCTGTTAGCTAAAATTCTTTCTTTGTTACAGAGTCCATTGTTGTAGAAGCTCTTATATCGCCAGATGATTATGCAAAATTTATAAGTTTGGAGGTAAATTTCTCCTTATAGAACTGCTGTATTCTTATATAGTTATCTCTCTCTGACCTCTATTTTGCACTATGAGGTGTACACTTATATTTCCATTCTTATTTGGTATTCTTTTATCTCTTTCTACTATTATTTAGTTACAATAGTTTAATCACAGTAGTCTCTTTATAATTGGTTTAGTGTTTTTTGTACACTGGTCTGTCCCTTAGTGTATATCATTGACTAACATTACTTAAATGTGGTGTCACATGACAGGTGTTCTTAATTACGATTATAATACATTATGTCCTTTCTTATAATATTCTTATACTATTACAATAGTGGCATTACACCTTACTTGTGGTATAGACATTAACCTTTTACTTCTATTTGGTATTATAAAGTGGTTTTGTTCACGTTTTACTTAGTGAATCCCCTTTTGGTCGGTTTTGGTTCACTTTATTTACTTAAATTCTTATTTAAAATCCATTTTGGGTATCTTATATTGGTACCTGTAGAAAGCTTATCAGTTCTTCTTGGTTTAAGGCACAAAACATTTTGGTTTAGGTAGGCTTTTCCTACTGATAGATGTGAATTTAGGTGAAATTTGTACCAACAATGTGTATGTTAGGTTGATACAAATTTACATTCTTTTAACCTTATTTTCTCAAGTTTGGTTTTATTAATGATAACTAATAACTCTTTAGTTATTGCCTTTTCTTATCTTACATGATTGTTTGACTATTTGAGTAATATTTGTTATTATTATGAGACAATTTTAATACTTCTTTATGTTACATGGGTGCTATGCATAACATGTTACTATGCTTTTATTCACAGCTTCTATTCAGTTAACAGTATAGTTACTTTCATTCTTTTATAACATATCTTGTCCTATACATTTATAATATTATCTGTTGTATATTGTACAGGAATGGGTTTCCTCTCCTTAAAACCCCACTGTTGTGTTTGTCAATTTGTACATACACCTATGCCAATGTGTTTTGAATTATTTTAATTATGTAAATCTCGGAGATATTTGGAGTTGTGGGATGTATTGATGTAAGTAATTAATTATTAACTTAGCTCTCTAAAAACTATCAGTGTTTGTGTACCTGTAACTTAAATAATTAATGAGTTATTTTATAATTCCGTTCAACCCTATTATACCTTGAAGAGAATTTTGTCTAATTTTGTATTTTTACGCTCTCTCTTTGGTGTTTATTATTTTCTACACATATTCTGCTGGTTTTTTGATATAAGCCGGTTTTTTCCTTTTTTTATATTTAATCCACTTTCGATATTAAATGTTATTAATCGATATCATGGCATTATGGTATTATCATAATTTGTATAAATTTTATTATATATCATTATTAATTTAATGTTTTTTCTAGCTCTTCAAATCGTATTCATTAATTATTATTAATTGATGTACCTAACCTTTATGTTATGAGTGGTTATATAGTGGTTTTGGCTGTTAGGCCTTTTATTGTAAACAGATCTACCTGTGTTTATAACTGGTACACATCTATAGCCCCTTTTACATAAATTCATACATATAATTAAATCTTAACTATTAACATTTACATAAACAATTATTTTTTACATATCTAATAACAATTTTATCTTGACCTATGGATCACATATAAGAAAATTCAAATCTATTAACGTTAATTAGCTGCTTCACACTTCATTCTACAACAGTCATTGAATAATACATCTTGTTTCATTATCTTTCATTAACTCAACACATATTTGGTATAACATAACATAAACTTTATCATAACATTTGTTGTCACAAAATAATACCTCTTAACTCAAAATTCTTATTTGCTATTAGTAAATTATTGTTTCATTTTTTGTTTGTTTTTCATTAAACATATATCATCAACTATTGTCTAACTTACAGATTCGGTTATTCTTGTTAATATTACCTTGCATCCTTATTTACCTTTATCTATGATTATAAATATAATTATTAGATCTTTGTTCTATCATGGGGTTAAATATTGACTTGTTTATTATTCTGTGAACCTTGTTTTTATGTAACTTGAATGCTAGCATTTCTGTTGCGGTTACAATATTGGTCATCTCAGTTAGTCAGTTCTTGTCCATCTCTTCAATCTGTAAGTTGTTCAGTCATTGCATATACGGGTAAGATGTTCTATAGTTGACTGGCTCTTGGAATCTATATTTTATGCCATGGTTGTTAGGTGTCTTTCTCGTAGTATGTTTCTTCCTTGTCTTCATTGGTTCCTTACTGACCGAAAACTATTGGGTTGTTGGTTCCTGTGGTACAATCATTGTTCGGTGCATCTTCTTTTTCTTATAATGTTATTTCACTTGTTAGTTACCATTAGTTTTATTAACTCTTATTGTTGTGAGTTTATCCTTGGTGATGAGTAGCTCATGTAGTTTCATGCTTGGCCTTTTAGAAGAAACACTTGGTTTGTCTCTTTCACTCAATTATTGACATGTGTTAATATTTTGGGTTACTGAAATATTTGGGCTCATATGTCTCGTTACAATATTAACTGGTTGTAGGCATATAAACTTATACACTGTTGTGAGAATTGTACAAAAGTACCTTTAAGCTAATTTCAAAACACAACATTTCAGAATTAATCACATTTTTTTCACTTTATAGGCTATGTCACACCAAAAGAAAATGTACAGGTCACTTTCAACAACAGTTGACAACAGCTGACTGAATATTATCCGATGACAAAATACTAAACAGATGGGAGATAGTCACACCAACCAACCATTTTGTATATAGTCTTTAAAATGAGATTTTTTTGCTTGTACACGGAAAACCTGGATCACTGTATTAAGATATATATTTTAGATATGTAGGTCAATTTATTAATTTTGAGCTATTAATTTAGCTAGTGCTAAGCTTTAAAACACAGTTATTTGTATGAAAGAAAAGTACAATTTTGTAGGCCAAGTAATAAATCCAACTATGATTCTGAAAAATTGTCACGGGTAGGAAAATAAAAATAATAATAATTCACCGATCTGAATGACGTTTTACAGAATCGTGATAAACATAAAATTACTTTTGATAGTGATCCCATGCTCATCCCAAGTTGAAACTTTCAGAATATGTAGAGGAAAACAATATCTTTCACATATATCTTTTTGAGAATTTTAAAAATACAGTTTTTCAAAATTCAGTAAATGCAATAATGATGTGTTTATAAAAAATATATATATTTTCAACTAATTATGTTTTATATCATATGAAAGCCCTTTAAAAGAGCTTTCAAATGAACTCGATGTCATTGTTCTAGCTTAATTAGAACACAAGTTGTGAACAAATCAATATTGTTGCGCAAGTCAAAAATTTTATTTTTTTTTTCATTTTTGAGCACCCATTACTCAGTAACCTTTCATCAGAAAAATGTGAAAAAATTGATTTGTGTTACTATTTATGAATACTACATGCATACTTAATTTCAAATAAATCTAAGAGGGTCAGGTTGTAGCACTTGTTGATTTGACACGGAATATCTCTTAAATGTAACTTGAAGTTTTCATTTTGTTGTAAACATACCAGTCTAGTTTTTCTATTTATAGTTTATGCTATTTTTTTTTTAATAATTTGAACTAATTGAACCCCTAATCAATCCTACACTCCCTCGCAGAAAAACCTATATTTAGTTCATTTATATTGTCATCTGAGTTTAGTTATGTTTGATGTAATAAATAAAATGTTTATTTCATCAAAGGTGTTTTCACTTTTTGTAATTATGTTCTTGTAAATAAATATTCTATGTACTTTATTAATGTAATCTTATAGTTACTGATAAAGTAACAAAGCCCAAATGTCTGTGTGGTATTTTTGTTGTAATAATATTTGTCTGATATGTATTATTTTTGCAATGTTTTCATGTATCTTCTCTGAAGAAATAATTTGTTCATTATCCTTAATATTTATTAATTATTGATACCTTAGAATTGAAACTGTTTTGTATAAATTTTGTAATAAAAATCAATGTACTTGTAAGTCATTTTACTTCCATATTCCTTAAGGAATGGAAGTATGGTGATGGCAAAAAAAATCGTGTTCGAGATTATTGCAGATTCTGATTCTACTACACTCAAAACATGAAAAAAAGTCGTTTTCCGAAAAGTGTCTGTGTGTGTGTCTGTCTGTCTGTCTATCTGTCTGTCTGTAGATTTTTTTTCTATGGCAAACGATAACTGCCGCAAATTCAAACAGAATCAAATAATTTTTTGCATACAGCTCTGACTTGCAGAGTACTCGCGACCTATTGTTTTTGGTGAAGATCGGTTGAGGGAAAGGGGTAGTTTACCTGCAACGGTTTTTTTTTAGCAAGGGTAATTTTGTTTGTTTGGCAAACGATAACAGCCGCAAATTCAAACAGAATCAAATAATGTTTCGCATACAGCCCTGAATTGTAGAGTTCTCAAGATCTGTTGATTTTGGTGAAGATCGGTTACGGGAAAGGGGTAGTTTACCTGTAACGTTTTATGTTTTAACAAGGGTATTTCCTATGGCAAACGATAACAGCCGCAAATTCAAACAGAATCAAAAGATTATTTGCATACAGCCCTAAATTGTAGAGTTCTCAAGACCTATTGTTTTTGGTGAAGTTCGGTTGAGGGAAAGGGGTAGTTTACCTGCAACGTTTTTTTAACAAGGGTATTTTTTATGGCAAACGATAACAGCCGCAAATTCAAACAGAATCAAACAATGTTTTGCATACAGCCATGATTTGTAGAGTTCTCAAGACCTATTGTTTTTGGTGAAGATCGGTTAAGGGAAAGGGGTAGTTTACCTGTAACGTTTTATGTTTTAACAAGGGTATTTCCTATGGCAAACGATAACAGCCGCAAATTCAAACAGAATCAAAAGATTATTTGCATACAGCCCTAAATTGTAGAGTTCTCAAGACCTATTGTTTTTGGTGAAGATCGGTAGAGGGAAAGGGGTAGTTTACCTGAAACGTTTTTTTAACAAGGGTATTTTCTATGGCAAACGATAACAGCCGCAAATTCAAACAGAATCAAATAATTTTTTGCATACGTCCCTGAATTGTAGAGGTCTCAATGACTTTCGATTTTGGTGAAGATCGGTTAAGGGGAAGGGGTAGTTTACCTGCAACGTTTTTTTATCAAGCGTATTTTCTATGGCAAACGATAACAGCCGCAAATTCAAACAGAATCAAATAATTTTTTGCATACGTCCCTGAAATGTAGAGGTCTCAATGACTTTCGATTTTGGTGAAGATCGGTTAAGGGGAAGGGGTAGTTTACCTGCAACCTTTTACGTTTTAACAAGAGTAAAGTACTTGAAAATTTATTTAAACTTTTTGAAACAATGGTAATTGTTAAAAATAAAATAATTTTGTTGCCAGGCAATAAAATTATAATTTTTTCATTTTAAGATAATATAATATTTTTCATTTAATACAGCAATAAAAAGGCAGGTAAGACACAGCCTGGCTGTTTGGCTGAAAATGATTTTAAATATAAATCTTAGAATATGGAAGTCATGTATGGTTCTCCATACCGATATTTTTACTTCCATATTCCTTAAGGAATGGAAGTATGGTGATGGCAAAAAAAATCGTGTTCGAGATTATTGCAGATTCTGATTCTACTACACTCAAAACATGAAAAAAAGTCGTTTTCCGAAAAGTGTCTGTGTGTGTGTCTGTCTGTCTGTCTGTCTGCGTGTCTGTCTGTAGATTTTTTTTCTATGGCAAACGATAACTGCCGCAAATTCACACAGAATCAAATAATTTTTTGCATGCAGCCCTGATTTGCAGAGTACTCGCGACCTATTGTTTTTGGTGAAGATCGGTTGAGGGAAAGGGGTAGTTTACCTGCAACGGTTTTTTTTTAGCAAGGGTAATTTTGTTTTTTTGGCAAACGATAACAGCCGCAAATTCAAACAGAATCAAATAATGTTTCGCATACAGCCCTGAATTGTAGCGTTCTCAAGATCTGTTGATTTTGGGGAAGATAGGTTAAGGGAAAGGGGTAGTTTACCTGTAACGTTTTATGTTTTAACAAGGGTATTTCCTATGGCAAACGATAAGAGCCGCAAATTCAAACAGAATCAAAAGATTATTTGCATACAGCCCTAAATTGTAGAGTTCTCAAGACCTATTGTTTTTGGTGAAGTTCGGTTGAGGGAAAGGGGTAGTTTACCGGCAACGTTTTTTTAACGAGGGTATTTTCTATGGGAAACGATAACAGCCGCAAATTCAAACAGAATCAAATAATGTTTTGCATACAGCCCTGATTTGTAGAGTACTCAAGATCTATTGTTTTTGGTGAAGATCGGTTAAGGGAAAGGGGTAGTTTACCTGTAACGTTTTATGTTTTAACAAGGGTATTTCCTATGGCAAACGATAACAGCCGCAAATTCAAACAGAATCAAAAGATTATTTGCATACAGCCCTAAATTGTAGAGTCCTCAAGACCTATTGTTTTTGGTGAAGATCGGTTGAGGGAAAGGGGTAGTTTACCTGCAACGTTTTTTTAACAAGGGTATTTTCTATGGCAAACGATAACAGCCGCAAATTCAAACAGAATCAAATAATGTTTTGCATACAGCTCTGATTTGTAGAGTACTCAAGACCTGTTGTTTTTGGTGAAGATCGGTTAAGGGGAAGGGGTAGTTTACCTGCAACGTTTTTTTTTCAAGCGTATTTTCTATGGCAAACGATAACAGCCGCAAATTCAAACAGAATCAAATAATGTTTTGCATACGTCCCTGAATTGTAGAGGTCTCAATGACTTTCGATTTTGGTGAAGATCGGTTAAGGGGAAGGGGTAGTTTACCTGCAACCTTTTACGTTTTAACAAGAGTAAAGTACTTGAAAATTTATTTAAACTTTTTGAAACAATGGTAATTGTTAAAAATAAAATAATTTTGTTGCCAGGCAATAAAATTATAATTTTTTCATTTTAATGTAATATAATATTTTTCATTTAATACAGCAATAAAAAGGCAGGTAAGACACAGCCTGGCTGTTTGGCTGAAAATGATTTTAAATATAAATCTAAGAATATGGAAGTCATGTATGGTTCTCCATACCGATATTTACTTCCATATTCCTTAAGGAATGGAAGTATGGTGATGGCAAAAAAAATCGAGTTCGAGATTATTGCAGATTCTGATTCTACTACACTCAAAACATGAAAAAAAGTCGTTTTCCGAAAAGTGTCTGTGTGTCTGTCTGTCTGTCTGTCTGTGTGTCTGTGTGTCTATGTGTCTGTAGATTTTTTTTCTATGGCAAACGATAACTGCCGCAAATTCAAACAGAATCAAATAATTTTTTGCATGCAGCACTGATTTGCAGAGTACTCGCGACCTGTTGTTTTTGGTGAAGATCGGTTGAGGGAAAGGGGTAGTTTACCTGCAACGGTTTTTTTTTAGCAAAGGTAATTTTGTTTGTTTGGCAAACGATAACAGCCGCAAATTCAAACAGAATCAAATAATATTTCGCATACAGCCCTGAATTGTAGAGTTCTCAAGATCTGTTGATTTTAGTGAAGATCGGTTAAGGGAAAGGGGTAGTTTACCTGTAACGTTTTATGTTTTAACAAGGGTATTTCCTATGGCAAACGATAACAGCCGCAAATTCAAACAGAATCAAAAGATTATTTGCATACAGCCCTAAATTGTAGAGTTCTCAAGATCTATTGTTTTTGGTGAAGATCGGTTGAGGGAAAGGGGTAGTTTACCAGCAACGTTTTTTTAACAAGGGTATTTTCTATGGCAAACGATAACCGCCGCAAATTCAAGCAGAATCAAATAATGTTTTGCATACAGCCCTGATTTGTAGAGTCCTCAAGATCTGTTGTTTTTGGTGAAGATCGGTTAAGGGGAAGGGGTAGTTTACCTGCAACGTTTTTTTATCAAGCGTATTTTCTATGGCAAACGATAACAGCCGCAAATTCAAACAGAATCAAATAATTTTTTGCATACGTCCCTGAATTGTAGAGGTCTCAATGACTTTCGATTTTGGTGAAGATCGGTTAAGGGGAAGGGGTAGTTTACCTGCAACCTTTTACGTTTTATTAAGAGTAAAGTACTTGAAAATTTATTTAAACTTTTTGAAACAATGGTAATTGTTAAAAATAAAATAATTTTGTTGCCAGGCAATAAAATTATAATTTTTTCATTTTAATGTAATATAATATTTTTCATTTAATACAGCAATAAAAAGGCAAGTAAGACAGCCTGGCTGTTTGGGTGAAAATGATTTTAAATATAAATCTTAGAATATGGAAGTCATGTATGGTTCTCCATACCGATATTACTTCCATATTCCTTAAGGAATGGAAGTATGGTGATGGCAAAAAAAATCGTGTTCGAGATTATTGCAGATTCTGATTCTACTACACTCAAAACATGAAAAAAGTCGTTTTCCGAAAAGTGTCTGTGTGTGTGTCTGTAGATTTTTTTTCTATGGCAAACGATAACTGCCGCAAATTCAAACAGAATCAAATAATTTTTTGCATACAGCCCTGATTTGTAGAGTACTCGCGACCTATTGTTTTTGGTGAAGATCGGTTGAGGGAAAGGGGTAGTTTACCTGCAACGGTTTTTTTTATCAAGGTAAATTTTTTTTTTGGCAAACGATAACAGCCGCAAATTTAAACAGAATTAAATAATGTTTCGTATACAGCCCTGAATTGTAGAGTTCTCAAGACCTATTGTTTTTGGTGAAGATCGGTTAAGTGAAAGGGGTAGTTTACCTGTAACGTTTTATGTCTTAACAAGGGTATTTCTTATGGCAAACGATAACAGCCGCAAATTCAAACAGAATCAAAAGATTATTTGCATACAGCCCTAAATTGTAGAGTTCTCAAGTTCTCAAGACATATTGTTTTTGGTGGAGATCGGTTGAAGGAAAGGGGTAGTTTACCGGCAACGTTTTTTTAACAAGGGTATTTTCTATGGCAAACGATAACAGCCGCAAATTCAAACAGAATCAAAAGATTATTTGCATACAGCCCTAAATTGTAGAGTTCTCAAGTTCTCAAGACATATTGTTTTTGGTGGAGATCGGTTGAGGGAAAGGGGTAGTTTACCGGCAAGGTTTTTTTAACAAGGGTATTTTCTATGGCAAACGATAACAGCCGCAAATTCAAACAGAATCAAATAACGTTTTGCATACAGTCCTGATTTGTAGAGTACTCAAGATCTATTGTTTTTGGTGAAGATCGGTTAAGGGGAAGGGGTAGTTTACCTGCAACGTTTTTTTATCAAGCGTATTTTCTATGGCAAACGATAACAGCCGCAAAATCAAACAGAATCAAATAATTTTTTGCATACGTCCCTGAATTGTAGAGGACTCAAGGACTTTCGATTTTGGTGAAGATCGGTTAAGGGGAAGGGGTAGTTTACCTGCAACCTTTTACGTTTTAACAAGAGTAAAGTACTTGAAAATTTATTTAAACTTTTTCAAACAATGGTGATTGTTAAAAATAAAATAATTTTGTTGCCAGGCAATAAAATTAAAATTTTTTCATTTTAATGTAAATCATGTATAAGAGAAAATATATCGCGATTGGCAGGCGATATTAAGATTTAAATATAAATCTTAGAATATGGAAGTCATTTATGGTTCTCCATACCGATATAGTAGGGGGAAAATAAGGGTCTGACCCACAAAGGAATGCCGCCTTTCCCACGGTCTAGATCAAAGAGATGCCGCCGTTCCCACGGTCCAAGATTTTTTCCCACGCTCTCCCCACCACCCTGGACCCGCAGTATCCGCGAATTTTCGCGAATATAATTTTTTATATGCAGCCTTTCGCGAGCCTAAATCACTTTCACTTTCTAATTTCCGCGAATATAATTTTTTATATGCCGCCTTTCGCGAGCCTAGACCACTTTCACTTTCTACTGGACCACAGCATCCGCGACTTTTTCGCTGATCTGTGTCAAGATCCGCGACTTTTTCGCGTATCTGGACCACAGCATCCGCGAATATAATTTTTTATTTTTTTATATGCCGCCTTTCGCGAGCTTAGATCACTTTCACTTTCTATCACTTGATGCATTATAGTGTATATATTAAATATATGATCAGGGTTACCAACCTTGCATGAGTTCAAATTTGTTATAATGTATATTAAATCTATATGATCAGGTTTACCAACCTATGGTGGGGGGTTCCGACTTGATGCATTATAGTGTATATATTAAATATATGATCAGGGTTACCAACCTTGCATGAGTTCAAATTTGTTGTGTGTTATAATGTATATTAAATCTATATGATCAGGTTTACCAACCTATGTATGGGTTCAAACGTGATATGTGTGTGTGTATTATAGTGTATATTAAAATATATGATCAGGGTTACCAATCCTGCATTATTGTGTGTGTATAGAACAGATCTGCCAACATTTTTCTTCGGTGGGAAATTCAAACTATATTATAGTAAATTGTTGACGACGACTTCGATATCAACTCACTCTCCCCTCCTCTCTCTTTGTCTCTAGACACAGTTGTCGATCACGATATAAACTCTCTCTCTCTTTATGTCATCAGTTTTACATAAGCGTCGTGCTACTTATTGTAAGTAGCGATACTAAAATGTAATCACCAGGAAATATATATATTTATCACCTACCTCGTTGCATCCTTTTTTGACACATGACAGTCATTGACCACGATTTAGAAATTAATATATCCCTTATTCAACGATTTGTATGTGTGTACACGAACTTAAATACAGACGATTGTAATTTTAAAAATTCATTTTTTGCATTAAATATATATCGTAAACAATGAAATAATAATATTTCGTCATTGTAAGATTTTAATAAAACAATTATCAGTTTAAATAATAATTTTCATGATTGTAAGATACAACCTACAAATTAGTAAAATGTCTCTCTCACACACATTTCTGATTACTATACAAATAATTGTATGCATATTCGGAGGTTTATAACGAAATAAACCATAATTTGTTTTAAATAATTAAATATATATATTTACAACACTGTTGTTACTCTCTCTCTCTCTCTCTCTCTCCTCTCTCTCTCTATCTATTTATCTCTCTGTCCGTCCGTCCGTCCGTCCGTCCATCCGTCCGACTGTCTATATCTGTCTCTCTGTCTGTCTGTCTCTGTCTGTCTCTCTCTCTCTCTCTCTCTCTCTCTCTCTCTCTCTCTCTCTCTCTCTCTCTCTCTCTCTCTCTCTCTCTCGTTGTCAAACGTTATGTTCAAACCGTTTCTCCTCTCTGCGGTCATTACCGCGCATAATAATTTTCATGATTGTAAGATACAACCTACAAATTAGTAAAATGTCTCTCTCACACACATTTCTGATTACTATACAAATAATTGTATGCATATTCGGAGGTTTATAACGAAATAAACCATAATTTGTTTTAAATAATTAAATATATATATTTACAACACTGTTGTTACTCTCTCTCTCTCTCTCTCTCTCCTCTCTCTCTCTATCTATTTATCTCTCTGTCCGTCCGACTGTCTATATCTGTCTGTCTGTCTGTCTGTCTCTGTCTGTCTGTTTCTGTCTGTCTGTCTGTCTGTCTGTCTGTCTCTCTCTCTCTCTCGTTGTCAAACGTTATGTTCAAACCGTTTCTCCTCTCTGCAGTCATTACCGCGCATGTATATGATTTTAGAAAGTTTATATATGTTCGACAAATATTAACTGTGTACGTACTTACAACACCCGCTCTCTCACTCTCTCTCTCTCTCTCTATTTATCTCTCTGTAGGTCCGCCCGTCCGTACGACTGTCTATATCTGTCTGTCTGTCTGTCTCTGTCTGTCTGTCTGTCTCTCTCTCTCTCTCTCTCTCGTTGTCAAACGTTATGTTCAAACCGTTTCTCCTCTCTGTGATCATTACCGCGCATGTATATGATTTTAGAAAGTTTATATATATTCGACAAATATTAACTGTGTACGTACTTACAACGCCCGCTCTCTCTCTCTCTCACTCATCGTCAAAACGTTGACTTCATTTTTCATTGTATTAAATAATTAACAAATATTAACTATGTGTGCGTGTGTGTTGTCAACTACTTACATGCGCGTTCTCTCTCTCTCTTAACATAACGCTTCGTGTGAAGCGTTTTGTAGAGCAGGTTTCAACTGTGGAAGGTTTCATACCGTTTCTCCTCTCTCTCTCTCTCTCTCTCTCTCTCTCTCGCTCGCAGACGTCGGAAGCAATTCCTAGTTTATAATGTAATTACCTGTGCGTGTATGTCTCTCTTTATTCGACAAATATTAACGCCCTCTCTCGCTCGCAGACGTCGGAAGCAATTCCTAGTTTATAATGTAATTACCTGTGCGTGTATGTCTCTCTTTACTCCACAAATATTAACGCCCTCTCTCTCTCGCAGACGTCGGAAGCAATTCCTAGTTTATAATGTAATTACCTATGCGTGTATGTCTCTCTTTAGCATAAAAAAAAATCTCCTTGAAATAAGGTATTTTCAAAAGTTTTGTGTACACATATGAAATAATAATAATATTTTTAATAAAACAATTATCAGTTTAAATAATAATTGTCATGATTTTAAGATACAATCTGCAAATTATTCAGCTTCAAATAAGTGATATTTACAATGAAACTATTTTCAAATAAAAATGATGTTGGTTCGACAAACTTTTGTTTTTAAGACTATAACAAGAATGAGACAAGGATCAGCTCTCTCTCCCCCTCTCTCTCTCTCACACACACACACACACACACACACACACACACACACACACACACACACACACACACACACACACACATTTAGTATGAACAGACGTGTCTTTGTTAGTAAAATGTACAATCACATGACTTTATGTGAACTTCAAAGGGTTCAAATGTTTCAAAATAAAAATATATAAAACAAAAAAATACAGAATATATGAAATGTATATTACAAATAAAATATATATTACATATTATGAATTTGTGAAGCAATCTTCTTCTTCTTCATTTGGTACTACATTAAGACAGTCCTTGGACTTCACTTTTGTGGGGTTTTCATAAACATAAAGATCACTACCACCAATAATTTGTGGTACAATACTTCTATTCAATGGTAACACCTAAGACAAAAATAAAACATGCAATCAGTATTAATAATACAAAATCACTGTTTTATTATTTTAAAATACTGTAATTTTCATCCAAAATATTTAAAACAAAATACAGACTATATGAAATGTATATTAACAATGTATATTTACAAAATAAGTATATTACAACTCAGGAAAGAGTGGTACGTAATTTTCACTCACCCAATCTTTTATAAATTTGCCATAATTTACACCACCAGCATGGGTGGTAATAAACTGTGTGTAAATATTTGTTAACTCTTTTTTTACTTCTGTCTCGCCTTGAGACTGAGAATAGCAATGGCATGTCACGGAACGACGTTGTAATAGTTCTCTATTATGCTCCACTTGAGTGGAGCGTCTTTCTATCCATTCAGCCATATAACTTTCAAAACTGCCTCCAGACATTATACTCGACTAAAACAAAGACATTCACGTTGTTTATCACTTAATATATTATCATGATATTTTCATTATATTATCATTTAAAAATATGTTAGCAGTAACCAGCGAGAAACACATGTTTGTCACAGTATACTTCAAGCGTTAGCCGTACATATCAAATTCTTTCTTTACGTTTGTATTTTGTCTAAGCTATGTTAACTTCACACACACGCACGCACGCACGCACGCACACACACACACACACACACACACACACACACACACACACACACACACACACACACACACATTGATACATTTGGAAACTGAGTACAGAATAAATCTACAATCACCTAGTCGGTTTGTTGGCAGAAAACAATTATGTGATCAAATAAACATCACCAGAGAACAACGTCCTCCTAAAGATAAATTTACCAGAGCTCAAAACAGTACAAAGTCATACTTTTGGTGAAGAAAATCACGTCATCAACAACAAAAGTTGTTTGTGTTTAAACAGCTACAAACAATAATTAATTTTCTTACACTAGTAAACATTTTGCTGTAATTGTTTCAATTAAAGGAAACATATATATATATTCGTTGAGAAAATCTGTTGTGGCTGAACGAAACATGTGTCTGAATAAATTTTCTCTCTACATAGCAGTTGTAAAAGTAGTCATATACATTATGTGCTATATATACAAAAGGCTTTCAACGTGTTTGTCATTTCAACCAATTTGTACCGTGCTCTAATTATGTAAAAAAAAAAAAAAATAACTGTACCGCTCCATACAACTGAGAATAAATCCGTACACACACACACATGAACAATTTTACGTTTAAATAAAATCTGTACATACAATAAATTTATGTTTCAGTATTAATGATATAAATATTACTGTTTTATTAATTTAAAATACCGTATAATTGCTTACGACGCACACACTTAGCAACGTTTTTACTTATTTGAACAAATAATGTATTAACTTCAATAAATAATGCACTTGATAATGTTTAAATATTTCCAACAACTATGTTGATTAGAAGTGCTGTAAGTTCAATAACAATGTTCGCTACGTAACGTATTCAAATCTGTTTACTCACCTCTTAAATGTTGATGCACGCAATTATCGATTTCACAATGAGGTATGAAGGCTAATTGCATTCTTCACGTATATATATTGATGTATCTTACAACGGTAGGGTAGGGGTAGCTTAGCGTGTTGTTTGAAAGTCATTGTCCGCCGTTGGAAACTTTCAGAAGTTAGCGATACTGAAAGTATTTTCGTGCATTAGTCAAAATTAGGAAAACAATGCAGAGAGAGAGAGCGAGTGGACACACATGTAAGTAGCTCGATACTCAGTGACAACAACAACACACACACACACACACACAGTTAATATTTGTCAAATATATAACAACGAGTGAGAGAGAGAGAGAGGAGGGGTCATCGACCGTGATGGAAAAGCTTTACCTCACTGCTTTAAGAAGTTGGCGATACTGAAAGTATTTTCGGACAAGTTAACACGGCTCTTTTTAAGAAACATTCTATCATTTATTTGATGTCGATACCGGTATTAATTATAGATTACACTTAGTTCCATTCACTTCCATGTGCTTACAAATACTTGTAATTAGTTTCGTCAATAACTAGGCCAAAACATTGTCATTACATGTCAACTCTTCCGTCTGTCTCGTAAATTTGCGCAGCACTGTTTGAGTCTTATCTTTGTAAATAAAGAGCAACAGCAACAGTGTCGTAATACTCTACTTATTTGAACAAGTCCTGTATTAAATGCACTTGTTAATGTTTTAATGTGAACAATTTTACGTTTAAATAAAATCTGTACATACAATAAAATTATGTTTCAGTATTAATGATATAAATATTACTGTTTTATTAATTTAAAATACCGTATATATATATAACCTAGGAACTTCGCAGGTGAAGAAATTAATTTCTATTTTTCATCTGTAACGACATGCGTGTATAATTTTAATTTATTTCACTATACACCTCTGAACCTATGTGTAATTATTTTGTAAACTGCGTTATCTATGGAGGAACTGTTGCAGCAAACGTTAACACTAGAACGATTATATTATTATTATTTAGTGATCAGATAATTTCATAAAAAATAAGAAACGTAAAAGATATACGCTGACTTTACCGCAACCACGTCTATTTAGATAAACGGCTCGGAAGAAAAAATAATTCTTCACAAAGCAGAACAACAACTACAGTCTCAAATAAATATATTTTAAATCTGGGGCTATGCGTGTACGTAGGGAAGGTCTTCATATGCTTACTGGACAAAATATAAATATTCGCTGGCAGATAATTTCATAAAAAAATAAGAAACGTAAAAGATATACGCTGACTTTACCGCAACCACGTCTATTTAGATAAACGGCTCGGAAGAAAAAATAATTCTTCAAAAAGCAGAACGACAACTACAGTCTCAAATAATATATTTTAAAAAGATAAATATACATTAGATGGAAATGGCTTTGCGCACTAAAGTCACCATCTATCTCTTGTTTCTCCGGTCAGTATTGACCTATGCTGCTCCCGCATGGTGGTCGCTTGTCTCGACCACTAACAAGTGTAGGCTGGAAGCTTTCCAGGCCCGTACCCTCAGATCCTTGTCGGGGTCTCCATGGTTTGTGAGAAATAATGTTATTCGTGGAGGCCTTCGAGTTCCCACCCTTGCTGAATTTGTCCGGTAATGAATAGGAATTATATAAATAATCTAAGGATTAATTGATAATAATATACTTATGACGATTAAATTTAAAATATTATTGCGGAAAGTTTTAATGAATAGGAATTGATATAGATAAAATAAATATCAGTTTACGTAATGAGAATGTTTGTTTGCATTGAGTTTGGTTTAGCTAAATAACACAAGGGAGCACATTTCGCAGTTGGCTTTACATACCTCCAGACAACGGTACAAGCCAATTTAGATAGCACAACATGAACTCTGAATCGTCGGCTATATTAGAAATTCCTTCCTTTCAAAGCGTGTAATGAGACCGTTTGAATATCTTATAGCAGTGTCAAGTAACTCAATAAATTGCTTGGAACTACGAAGAAGTTTCAATGCTTACAGAAGTTTATTCAATGTGTACATTCTTTTGGACAGTACAAAAGGCTCTGGTTGCTTTATGGAAATATTCATTAAAGTTTTAGAACAAATAAAACTATTTTATCTAGTTTTATTCTAAATTTACTTAAAATTTGATCACAAGAAGAGAGAGAGAGAGAGAGAGAGAGGTAATATTTTTTTTTTCTAGTGCCTAATCTTTTAAACTAAAAAACGTATTACTTTTACAAATATAGCTTGAACGTAACACATACACACAGACGTTAGGGAGAGACTGCAATGTGTCAGTGTAAAGTCGTGTCAATGACCTCCTGTATTACAATGGTTTAGCATAGTTTCTTACTGAAGGCTTGTACGCTTTAAATTCAGCTATACCTAAAATATATCTTCAATTAGGGTCATTGTACACACACAGTGGAATGCTTTCAGAAATTTGCGACACACACGATGTTTCTACTTATTTGAACAAGTCCTGTATTAAATGCACTTGTTAATGTTTTAATGTGAACAATTTTACGTTTAAATAAAATCTGTACATACAATAAATTATGTTTCAGTATTAATGATATAAATATTACTGTTTTATTAATTTAAAATACCGTATATATATATATATAACCTAGGAACTTCGCAGGTGAAGAAATTAATTTCTATTTTTCATCTGTAACGACATGCATGTATAATTTTAATTTATTTCACTATACACCTTCGCCACCGCTGCTACCACAGTCGTCAGTAATAAAAAAAGAAGAAGAAGAAAGATCAGTTAGGAAACGCATCAGTACTCGTTCGAAACGATTAACATCAGTCCCAATGGACCACAGCATCCGTGAATTTCCGCGAATAAAAAAAAACGTAAAACGTTCTACTTACGTTTCATGTTAGGTTAAAAAATACAGTCCACGTACGTTTCACGTTTTCGTTAGGTTAAGATGCAGTCTACTTACGTTTCACTGTTAGGTTAAAAATGCAGTCCACGTACGTTTCACGTTTACGTTAGGTTAAGATGCAGTCTACTTACGTTTCTCGTTAGGATAAAAAATGCAGTCCACGTACGTTTTTCGTTTACGTTAGGTTAACATACAGTCTACTTACGTTTCACTGTTAGGTTAAAAATGCAGTCCACGTACGTTTCACGTTTACGTTAGGTTAAGATGCAGTCTACTTACGTTTCACGTTAGGTTAAAAAATGCAGTCCACGTACGTTTTTCGTTTACGTTAGGTTAAAATACAGTCTACTTATGTTTCACGTTAGGTTAAAATGCAAACACACGCGCACACACACACACACACGTGTTAGGTTGCAACCTAACGCGTGTGTATGTTATTTAAATAATAATTTAAATAATATACACGTGTGTGTGTGTGCGCGTGTGTTTGCATTTTAACCTAACGTGAAACGTAAATAGACTGTATTTTAACCTAACGTAAACGAAAAACGTACGTGGACTGCATTTTTTAACCTAACGTGAAACGTAAGTAGACTGCATCTTAACCTAACGTAAACGTGAAACGTACGTGGACTGCATTTTTAACCTAACAGTGAAACGTAAGTAGACTGTATTTTAACCTAACGTAAATGAAAAACGTACGTGGACTGCATTTTTAACCTAACAGTGAAACGTAAGTAGACTGCATCTTAAACTAACGTAAACGTGAAACGTACGTGGACTGTATTTTTTAACCTAACATGAAACGTAAGTAGAACGTTTTACGTTTTTTTTTATTCGCGGAAATTCACGGATGCTGTGGTCCATTGGGACTGATGTTAATCGTTTCGAACGAGTACTGATGCGTTTCCTAACTGATCTTTCTTCTTCTTCTTTTTTTATTACTGACGACTGTGGTAGCAGCGGTGGCGAAGGTGTATAGTGAAATAAATTAAAATTATACACGCATGTCGTTACAGATGAAAAATAGAAATTAATTTCTTCACCTGCGAAGTTCCTAGGTTATATATATATATACGGTATTTTAAATTAATAAAACAGTAATATTTATATCATTAATACTGAAACATAATTTATTGTATGTACAGATTTTATTTAAACGTAAAATTGTTCACATTAAAACATTAACAAGTGCATTTAATACAGGACTTGTTCAAATAAGTAGAAACATCGTGTGTGTCGCAAATTTCTGAAAGCATTCCACTGTGTGTGTACAATGACCCTAATTGAAGATATATTTTAGGTATAGCTGAATTTAAAGCGTACAAGCCTTCAGTAAGAAACTATGCTAACCCATTGTAATACAAGAGGTCATTGACACGACTTTACACTGACACATTGCAGTCTCTCCCTAACGTCTGTGTGTATGTGTTACGTTCAAGCTATATTTGTAAAAGTAATACATTTTTTAGTTTAAAAGATTAGGCACTAGAAAAAAAAATATTACCTCTCTCTCTCTCTCTCTCTCTCTCTCTCTCTCTCTCTCACTCTCTCTCTCTTCTTGTGATCAAATTTTAAGTAAATTTAGAATAAAACTAGATAAAATAGTTTTATTTGTTCTAAAACTTTAATGAATATTTCCATAAAGCAACCAGAGCGTTTTGTACTGTCCAAAAGAATGTACACATTGAATAAACTTCTGTAAGCATTGAAACTTCTTCGTAGTTCCAAGCAATTTATTGAGTTACTTGACACTGCTATAAGATATTCAAACGGTCTCATTACACGCTTTGAAAGGAAGGAATTTCTAATATAGCCGACGATTCAGAGTTCATGTTGTGCTATCTAAATTGGCTTGTACCGTTGTCTGGAGGAGGTATGTAAAGCCAACTGCGAAATGTGCTCCCTTGTGTTATTTAGCTAAACCAAACTCAATGCAAACAAACATTCTCATTACGTAAACTGATATTTATTTTATCTATATCAATTCCTATTCATTAAAACTTTCCGCAATAATATTTTAAATTTAATCGTCATAAGTATATTATTATCAATTAATCCTTAGATTATTTATATAATTCCTATTCATTACCGGACAAATTCAGCAAGGGTGGGAACTCGAAGGCCTCCACGAATAACATTATTTCTCACAAACCATGGAGACCCCGACAAGGATCTGAGGGTACGGGCCTGGAAAGCTTCCAGCCTACACTTGTTAGTGGTCGAGACAAGCGACCACCATGCGGGAGCAGCATAGGTCAATACTGACCGGAGAAACAAGAGATAGATGGTGACTTTAGTGCGCAAAGCCATTTCCATCTAATGTATATTTATCTTTTTTAAAATATATTTATTTGAGACTGTAGTTGTCGTTCTGCTTTGTGAAGAATTATTTTTTCTTCCGAGCCGTTTATCTAAATAGACGTGGTTGCGGTAAAGTCAGCGTATATCTTTTACGTTTCTTATTTTTTTATGAAATTATCTGCCAGCGAATATTTATATTTTGTCCAGTAAGCATATGAAGACCTTCCCTACGTACACGCATAGCCCCAGATTTAAAATATATTTATTTGAGACTGTAGTTGTTGTTCTGCTTTGTGAAGAATTATTTTTTCTTCCGAGCCGTTTATCTAAATAGACGTGGTTGCGGTAAAGTCAGCGTATATCTTTTACGTTTCTTATTTTTTTATGAAATTATCTGCCAGCGAATATTTATATTTTGTCCAGTAAGCATATGAAGACCTTCCCTACGTACACGCATAGCCCCAGATTTAAAATATATTTATTTGAGACTGTAGTTGTTGTTCTGCTTTGTGAAGAATTATTTTTTCTTCCGAGCCGTTTATCTAAATAGACGTGGTTGCGGTAAAGTCAGCGTATATCTTTTACGTTTCTTATTTTTTATGAAATTATCTGATCACTAAATAATAATAATATAATCGTTCTAGTGTTAACATTTGCTGCAACAGTTCCTCCATAGATAACGCAGTTTACAAAATAATTACACATAGGTTCAGAGGTGTATAGTGAAATAAATTAAAATTATACACGCATGTCGTTACAGATGAAAAATAGAAATTAATTTCTTCACCTGCGAAGTTCCTAGGTTATATATATATACGGTATTTTAAATTAATAAAACAGTAATATTTATATCATTAATACTGAAACATAATTTTATTGTATGTACAGATTTTATTTAAACGTAAAATTGTTCACATTAAAACATTAACAAGTGCATTTAATACAGGACTTGTTCAAATAAGTAGAGTATTACGACACTGTTGCTGTTGCTCTTTATTTACAAAGATAAGACTCAAACAGTGCTGCAATGGAACTAAGTGTAATCTATAATTAATACCGGTATCGACATCAAATAAATGATAGAATGTTTCTTAAAAAGAGCCGTGTTAACTTGTCCGAAAATACTTTCAGTATCGCTAACTTCTTAAAGCAGTGAGGTAAAGCTTTTCCATCACGGTCGATGACCCCTCCTCTCTCTCTCTCTCACTCGTTGTTATATATTTGACAAATATTAACTGTGTGTGTGTGTGTGTGTGTGTGTGTGTGTGTGTGTGTTGTTGTCACTGAGTATCGAGCTACTTACATATGTGTCCACTCGCTCTCTCTCTCTGCATTGTTTTCCTAATTTTGACTAATGCACGAAAATACTTTCAGTATCGCTAACTTCTGAAAGTTTCCAACGGCGGACAATGACTTTCAAAACAACACGCTAAGCGTCCCCTACCCTACCGTTGTATGATACATCAATATATATACGTGAAGAATGCAATTAGCCTTCATACCTCATTGTGAAATCGATAATTGCGTGCATCAACATTTAAGAGGTGAGTAAACAGATTTGAATACGTTACGTAGCGAACATTGTTATTGAACTTACAGCACTTCTAATCAACATAGTTGTTGGAAATATTTAAACATTATCAAGTGCATTATTTATTGAAGTTAATACATGACTTGTTCAAATAAGTAAAAACGTTGCTAAGTGTGTGCGTCGTAAGCAATTATACGGTATTTTAAATTAATAAAACAGTAATATTTATATCATTAATACTGAAACATAATTTTATTGTATGTACAGATTTTATTTAAACGTAAAATTGTTCATGTGTGTGTGTGTACGGATTTATTCTCAGTTGTATGGAGCGGTACAGTTATTTTTTTTTTTTTTTACATAATTAGAGCACGGTACAAATTGGTTGAAATGACAAACACGTTGAAAGCCTTTTGTATATATAGCACATAATGTATATGACTACTTTTACAACTGCTATGTAGAGAGAAAATTTATTCAGACACATGTTTCGTTCAGCCACAACAGATTTTCTCAACGAATATATATATATGTTTCCTTTAATTGAAACAATTACAGCAAAATGTTTACTAGTGTAAGAAAATTAATTATTGTTTGTAGCTGTTTAAACACAAACAACTTTTGTTGTTGATGACGTGATTTTCTTCACCAAAAGTATGACTTTGTACTGTTTTGAGCTCTGGTAAATTTATCTTTAGGAGGACGTTGTTCTCTGGTGATGTTTATTTGATCACATAATTGTTTTCTGCCAACAAACCGACTAGGTGATTGTAGATTTATTCTGTACTCAGTTTCCAAATGTATCAATGTGTGTGTGTGTGTGTGTGTGTGTGTGTGTGTGTGTGTGTGTGTGTGCGTGCGTGTGTGTGAAGTTAACATAGCTTAGACAAAATACAAACGTAAAGAAAGAATTTGATATGTACGGCTAACGCTTGAAGTATACTGTGACAAACATGTGTTTCTCGCTGGTTACTGCTAACATATTTTAAAATGATAATATAATAAAAATATCATGATAATATATTAAGTGATAAACAACGTGAATGTCTTTGTTTTAGTCGAGTATAATGTCTGGAGGCAGTTTTGAAAGTTATATGGCTGAATGGATAGAAAGACGCTCCACTCAAGTGGAGCATAATAGAGAACTATTACAACGTCGTTCCGTGACATGCCATTGCTATTCTCAGTCTCAAGGCGAGACAGAAGTAAAAAAAGAGTTTACAAATATTTACACACAGTTTATTACCACCCATGCTGGTGGTGTAAATTATGGCAAATTTATAAAAGATTGGGTGAGTGAAAATTACGTACCACTCTTTCCTGAGTTGTAATATACTTATTTTGTAAATATACATTGTTAATATACATTTCATATAGTCTGTATTTTGTTTTAAATATTTTGGATGAAAATTACAGTATTTTAAAATAATAAAACAGTGATTTTGTATTATTAATACTGATTGCATGTTTTATTTTTGTCTTAGGTGTTACCATTGAATAGAAGTATTGTACCACAAATTATTGGTGGTAGTGATCTTTATGTTTATGAAAACCCCATAAAAGTGAAGTCCAAGGACTGTCTTAATGTAGTACCAAATGAAGAAGAAGAAGATTGCTTCACAAATTCATAATATGTAATATATATTTTATTTGTAATATACATTTCATATATTCTGTATTTTTTTGTTTTATATATTTTTATTTTGAAACATTTGAACCCTTTGAAGTTCACATAAAGTCATGTGATTGTACATTTTACTAACAAAGACACGTGTGTTCATACTAAATGTGTGTGTGTGTGTGTGTGTGTGTGTGTGTGTGTGTGTGTGTGTGTGTGTGAGAGAGGGGGAGAGAGAGCTGATCCTTGTCTCATTCTTGTTATAGTCGTAAAAACAAGAGGTTGTCGAACCAACATCATTTTTATTTGAAAATAGTTTCATTGTAAATATCACTTATTTGAAGCTGAATAATTTGCAGATTGTATCTTACAATCATGACAATTATTATTTAAACTGATAATTGTTTTATTAAAAATATTATTATTATTTCATATGTGTACACAAAACTTTTGAAAATACCTTATTTCAAGGAGATTTTTTTTTATGCTAAAGAGAGACATACACGCATAGGTAATTACATTATAAACTAGGAATTGCTTCCGACGTCTGCGAGAGAGAGAGGGCGTTAATATTTGTCGAGTAAAGAGAGACATACACGCACAGGTAATTACATTATAAACTAGGAATTGCTTCCGACGTCTGCGAGCGAGAGAGGGCGTTAATATTTGTCGAATAAAGAGAGACATACACGCACAGGTAATTACATTATAAACTAGGAATTGCTTCCGACGTCTGCGAGCGAGAGAGAGAGAGAGAGAGAGAGAGAGAGGAGAAACGGTATGAAACCTTCCACAGTTGAAACCTGCTCTACAAAACGCTTCACACGAAGCGTTATGTTAAGAGAGAGAGAGAACGCGCATGTAAGTAGTTGACAACACACACGCACACATAGTTAATATTGGTTAATTATTTAATACAATGAAAAATGAAGTCAACGTTTTGACGATGAGTGAGAGAGAGAGAGAGCGGGCGTTGTAAGTACGTACACAGTTAATATTTGTCGAATATATATAAACTTTCTAAAATCATATACATGCGCGGTAATGATCACAGAGAGGAGAAACGGTTTGAACATAACGTTTGACAACGAGAGAGAGAGAGAGAGAGAGAGAGAGAGAGAGAGAGAGAGAGAGAGAGACAGACAGACAGACAGAGACAGACAGACAGACAGATATAGACAGTCGTACGGACGGGCGGACAGAGATAAATAGAGAGAGAGAGAGAGAGAGAGAGAGAGCGGGTGTTGTAAGTACGTACACAGTTAATATTTGTCGAACATATATAAACTTTCTAAAATCATATACATGCGCGGTAATGACTGCAGAGAGGAGAAACGGTTTGAACATAACGTTTGACAACGAGAGAGAGAGAGAGAGAGAGAGAGAGAGAGAGAGAGAGAGAGAGAGAGAGAGAGAGAGAGAGAGAGAGAGAGAGAGAGAGAGAGAGAGAGAGACAGACAGACAGACAGACAGAGACAGACAGACAGACAGACAGACAGATATAGACAGTCGGACGGACAGAGAGATAAATAGATAGAGAGAGAGAGGAGAGAGAGAGAGAGAGAGAGAGTAACAACAGTGTTGTAAATATATATATTTAATTATTTAAAACAAATTATGGTTTATTTCGTTATAAACCTCCGAATATGCATACAATTATTTGTATAGTAATCAGAAATGTGTGTGAGAGAGACATTTTACTAATTTGTAGGTTGTATCTTACAATCATGAAAATTATTATTTAAACTGATACTTGTTTTATTAAAATCTTACAATGACGAAATATTATTATTTCATTGTTTACGATATATATTTAATGCAAAAAATGAATTTTTAAAATTACAATCGTCTGTATTTAAGTTCGTGTACACACATACAAATCGTTGAATAAGGGCTATATTAATTTCTAAATCGTGGTCAATGACTGTCATGTGTCAAAAAAGGATGCAACGAGGTAGGTGATAAATATATATATTTCCTGGTGATTACATTTTAGTATCGCTACTTACAATAAGTAGCACGACGCTTATGTAAAACTGATGACATAAAGAGAGAGAGAGTTTATATCGTGATCGACAACTGTGTCTAGAGACAAAGAGAGAGGAGGGGAGAGTGAGTTGATATCGAAGTCGTCGTCAACAATTTACTATAATATAGTTTGAATTTCCCACCGAAGAAAAATGTTGGCAGATCTGTTCTATACACACACAATAATGCAGGATTGGTAACCCTGATCATATATTTTAATATACACTATAATACACACACACATATCAAGTTTGAACCCATACATAGGTTGGTAAACCTGATCATATAGATTTAATATACATTATAACACACAACAAATTTGAACTCATGCAAGGATGGTAACCCTGATCATATATTTAATATATACACTATAATGCATCAAGTCGGAACCCCCCACCATAGGTTGGTAAACCTGATCATATAGATTTAATATACATTATAACAAATTTGAACTCATGCAAGGTTGGTAACCCTGATCATATATTTAATATATACACTATAATGCATCAAGTGATAGAAAGTGAAAGTAATCTAAGCTCGCGAAAGGCGGCATATAAAAAAATAAAAAATTATATTCGCGGATGCTGTGGTACAGATACGCGAAAAAGTCGCGGATCTTGACACAGATCAGCGAAAAAGTCGCGGATGCTGTGGTCCAGTAGAAAGTGAAAGTGATCTAGGCTCGCGAAAGGCGGCATATAAAAAATTATATTCGCGGAAATTAGAAAGTGAAAGTGATTTAGGCTCGCGAAAGGCTGCATTTAAAAAATTATATTCGCGAAAATTCGCGGATACTGCGGGTCCAGGGTGGTGGGGAGAGCGTGGGAAAAAATGTTGGACCGTGGGAACGGCGGCATCTCTTTGATCTAGACCGTGGGAAAGGCGGCATTCCTTTGTGGGTCAGAACCCTTATTTTCCCCCTACTCGATATTACTTCCATATTCCTTAAGGAATGGAAGTATGGTGATGGCAAAAAAAATCGTGTTCGAGATTATTTCAGATTCTGATTGTACTACACTCAAAACATGAAAAAAAGTCGTTTTCCGAAAAGTGTCTGTGTGTGTGTCTGTGTGTCTGTCTGTGTCTTAGATTTTTTTTTTTTTGGCAAACGATAACTGCCGCAAATTCAAACAGAATCAAATAATTTTTTGCACGCAGCCCTGATTTGTAGAGTACTCACGACCTTTTGTTTTTGGTGAAGATCGGTTTGAGGGAAAGGGGTAGTTTACCTGCAACGGTTTTTTTTTATCAAGGGAAATTTTTTTTTTTTGGCGAACGATAACAGCCGAAAATTCAAACAGAATCAAATAATGTTTCGCATACTGCCCTGAATTGTAGAGTTCTCAAGACCTATTGTTTTTGGTGAAGATCGGTTAAGTGGAAGGGGTAGTTTACCTGTAACGTTTTATGTTTTAACAAGGGTATTTCCTATGGCAAACGATAACAGCCGCAAATTCAAACAGAATCAAAAGATTATTTGCATACAGCCCCAAATTGTAGAGTTCTCAAGACCTATTGTTTTTGGTGAAGATCGGTTAAGGGAAAGGGGTAGTTTACCAACAACGTTTTTTTAACAAGGGTATTTTCTATGGCAAACGATAACAGCCGCAAATTCAAACAGAATCAAATAATTTTCTGCATACAGCCCTTATTTGTAGAGTACTCAACACCTGTTGTTTTTGGTGAAGATCGGTTAAGGGGAAGGGGTAGTTTACCTGCCACGTTTTTTACCAAGCGTATTTTCTATGGCAAACGATAACTGCCGCAAATTCAAACAGAATCAAATAATGTTTTGCATACGTCCCTGAATTGTAGAGGTCTCAAGGACTTTCGATTTTGGCGAAGATCGGTTAAGGGGAAGGGGTAGTTTACCTGCAACCTTTTACGTTTTAACAAGAGTAAAGTACTTGAAAATTTATTTAAACTTTTTGAAACAATGGTAATTGTTAAAAATAAAATAATTTTGTTGCCAGGCAATAAAATTAAAATTTTTTCATTTTAATGTAATATAATATTTTTCATTTAATACGGCAATAAAAAGGCAGGTAAGACACAAACGCGCGCACACACACACACACACACACACACACACACACACACACACACACACACACAATTCACGTTATTTCTGGCCTCACTCATGTTTATTTTCTTACGTTTGCACGCTTTTTAAATGGAAAGTGCCGAAACCCACACCAACATAACGCGTGCAAGCCGAAAAAATGGACATCAATTTGCTTACTGGCGAAGCTAGTAGTTAATGAATGGGTAGGCAAAAATCTTATCTTAAATTTTTTTTAAGGAATCACTAAAAGGACGGTGGGTCAAATTGGACGCTGAGGTAGAGTTTGCTGTAACCGAATGGTTCCACAAACAGCCGTAAGAATTTTACTAGCAGGGAATCTACAGGTTAGTGGAACAGTGGAACTCATGTCTTAATGTTATTGGAGACTTCTTTTAAAATCGTTGAATAAAAAATGCTTTACGGCTCTATACGTCTGTCTATTGAACAATCCTTGTATTAGTCATACACAATAATACAACTGATTGAACTTCAAATTTTTAAACTTGATTAGTTTCTATATATATGTTTAATGTTACAAATAATTCAAATAACAATCTTGATCATCTGTTAGTTCAGCGGAATAACAGTGACACTTTTAATAACCGCATAAAATAAACGCTTAGAAACAACACAGGCGCTTTAACTTAACTGTTTGGACCACAGAAGTGAGGCATGCCTCAACGCTCTATGTGTACAGCGCGGGACAATCCCCCCTCCCTACACTTCCCTATCACACCACTACATTGCTTACATACGATGTATACAAAAAACGCTGAGGCAAGTTCAGGTTGCCTCATTCGCTTTAAACGAACTATGCCGAATCTCACCTGTCACCATCTAGCGGTCGCTCAATAAAGCACGTTTCGGTTTAATAAATTTGACAGTCGCAGTAACAATGTATAATCTTTACGTTATGTAGTTCATACGTATTTATAATTTTTATTCTACAGAATTTTTTAGGGTAGGCATTGCCTCAATTGCCTCCATGTAACTTCGCCACTGATATATATGTGTACAACGTTATCGGCAACAAAGAAGTAGTTTTTGTTAAAATTCCTTCCCGGGATATTTGGCCGTAGTCCAATGTTTTCTACAAAACCAGACATTTCGGCAATGCCATCGACTTCCATCATCAGTGAAAATCGAGTGCGATAACGTGAGGTGGTATACGTTAGTGACCACAGTACTGTGGTTAAGGCTGAAGCAGTAAGTAGAAAGAAGTAGTTTCTATGGTAATATTTCATTTCGAAAATGATTTTAAATATAATTTTTAGAATATGGAAGTCATGTATGGTTGTCCATACCGATATTTATGAATAACCTATTGAAAATAACACATTCCTTGTGCAATGCAAGTAGGCCTACCAAATACCTACCAAAAATGTATATCCCCAATTTTTGATAGAATATTTGATTTTTGTTGCCATCAGAATTTTACTTTGATTTTACTTTCATGTTCCATAAGGAAATGGAAGTATGGTGATGGCAAAAAAAATCGTGTTAGAGATTTTTGCAGATTCTGATTATACTACCCTCAAAACATGAAAAAAAGTAATTTTTCGAAAAGTGTCTGTGTGTCTATCTAGATTTTTTATGGCAAACGATAAGAGCCGCAAATTCAAACAGAATCAAATAATTTTTTGCATACAGCCCTGAATTGTAGAGTATTCAAGACCTATTGTTTTTTGTGAAGATCGGTTAAGATAAAGGGGTAGTTTACCTGCAATATTTTATGTTGTAACAAGAGAAATTTTTTCATGACGAACGATAACTGCCGTAAATTCAAACAGAATCAGATATTTTTTTACATATGTGCCCGAGTTATAGAGGACTCAAGGCCTATTGATTATGGTGAAGATCGGTTACGGGGAAAGGGTAGTTTACCTGAAACATTTTGTTGTTGTAACGTAATAGTTTACCTGATAATTTTTTGTATATATGTACTACGTTATTGACAACAAAGAAGCAGTTTGTTTTTAAAATTCCTTCCCGGCCTGTTTGGCCGTAGACCAATGTTTTCTGCAAAACCAGACGTTTCGCCAGTGCCATCGACTTCCATCATCAGTGAAAATCAAGTGCGATAACGTGAGGTGGTATACGTTAGTGCCCACAGTAAGTGGTTGAAGCAGTAAGTAGAAAGAAGTAGTTTTAATGGAAATATTTCATTTCGAAAATGATTTTAAATATAAATCTTAGAACATGGAAGTCGTGTATGATTCTCCATACCAATATTTTGTTCTTAAGTGTGCTATTAAGTATTAGGAATCTTCTCCATGTCAAGGTATAGGATTACAGCCTGTTTTGCCTTCACTGAAGGCATCTCTTTTCCTTGCCCTACCTATATCTCGTCTTCCCTGAGGTCTGTATCTTATTACTTGTTTAGGTAGTCCCATGTTTTCCATTCCCTTGATATCCTGCCTCTATTTTATTTGTCCTTCCCTTATTCTGCCGGCTATAGAATATACATTTTACTTGGTTCTTATATTTTCATTTCATATTTGATATCTAAGGGTTTGTATTATGAATACTCGACACAATATTTTTCTTGTTAGATTCGAAGTTTTAAGTAATTTTCTCTTTAAAAGTGTGTATCAACATTTTAGCATGACGAGATCGTCTGTTTTATTATTATTCTTAACGTTTTGGTTTTTATTATTAATTTTTGGTTTATTGATTTATTCTACCCAATTCAATCTATTGTTGAATCCGATATGAATAAATCGGTTTACTTACTCTTTGACGTCGTTTATTAATTTTGTTTAAACAGTTTAGAATATTTTTTGTTCCATTTCTTGAGTTCGATTCTGAAGAAGTTGCGTCGACTCTTCTATTATTAGCTGCGGTGAGTTGCTCGGTACTTTCCTGTATAGACACTAACATAAACACAACATGTACATGATACTTACTATTATACTAACATTAATAGTTAATAACATTTTATTATGGCCTATGCATACTGCAGTCGTCATTGTCACTTCTGATAGTGTCCTTTTTCTTCATCTTATGGTTTTATTACCTTAACTATAGTTTGTTAAGTGAGTTTACTATACTTTAGGAAGTTACCTTTTTATATGGGTTGTAATCCTATCAAATTATTCTCATTATTGCTTGAATATCTCTTATCATTGTTTTGATAACACTGTTATTATTGTGCAGTAGTTCATTCTGCATTTATACTGATAATTGCTTTGGTTTAAAGTAACCAAGATTACTTGCATCTAGCTGTCAACATGGTTTATTTATTTTTATTGTTATTATTAGTATTTGGGTGGCTATAATCCTTGAATTTACTTATTCGAATAGTATTCTGCCTCATTCAATGTTGTTGGTTTAGTTCCTACTCTTTTATGATAAGTTTACAAGATAATTTTGTTCATCATGCATCCATTCTATGGCAAGCATATAGCCTAGTTATAATATACAACAATGAATTATTGTCGGTTTTGTGTTTCTGTATTACATTTGATTTATTTGACTTTATGTAGTACTGGTATATCTATTGGTTATTATTAGATTACATTTTGTTTATCTTTTACAGTCTTTACTATTGGTAATTAGTGGTTATTTCTAATATCAATTCCACTTTACAATTGGTCATTGGTGTTTTGGACATAGCCCTCTTTTCATGTCTGCACATAATTTAGCTAAGAACTTATTATTATTCATTCTCTTTGTTACTTTTTATGTTCAATAATTCATTCTTATTGATTATTGTTTGTATTACATTGTCAAGGAAGGTATTCACTTAATAAGTTTTGGTCAGTGTCAATTTGTTTTGCAGCTTAGGGGTTTAAATCATGTTGTTTATTCCATTTATTCTTTCTTCTTTTATAATAATTCTTTTATTGCCATATGTTAGTTCATTATAATTCATGTTATCTCCCTTTTTTGTGTTTGATCTGGATATTTTCTTCTTCTCTTCACCGATTCCTTCCTCCCTCTTAATAAGTTTCTTCATGGCGTTGTTTTCACTGGTTTCCTTCTCACGGTTAATAGGTTTCTTCTTGATTTTGTCTTTAATGGGTTTCCTTCTCACTGTTTGATCTATTGGGTAATTATGTATGTCGTCTCATCGTTAGTCTTGCTTTATCTTCTTTAGTTGCACATTTACTGGTAATTCCTTCTTCATTTTAATTCACTTGGTTTTGGCTTATGATACTTCCTTTTTTATCCATGATCGTATGCTTGACCTTGTAGGTATTCTTAATTGTAGTGGCTTTCAACTTATTTGTGGTACGGTGGTGTTGGTAGTGTTATATGTACCATTACAACATACAAAAATTTGACAGATATTTTTGTCACAAAAAACTTTTATGATATATTGTGTATAAATACACATATAAAGGTATTTTTGCCACAAAAAACGTTTATGATATATTGTGTATAAATACACATATAAAGGTATACAATACATTTGATTTGTTTAACAGTCGTTATAAGACAGTATTACCATATAGGGGAGAGCAGAGAGACATAAGTTGATACTTTGTACTTCTTCAAGTGTCCCTTAGTCGCAGCACCTCTGCAACTGTATAACGTTTTTGTTATAGCTTGTAGTACATGCTCCTCCAGTCTGATTATAGCAGTGTACAGTAAAATGAGTCTTTGTTCCCTTTTGTATTTTAGAACGTGTAAAGCAACCTTTTTGTCACTAATTTGCTATGGGTGTTTACAGCTACGTACTTTGTTGGATCCATGGTAAGTGTACAATTGATTCATACTAATACAAAAGCAATGTGGCAACATGAGGGCAAGTTATGTTTCTCTATAACTTTTAAAAGAAAATTAATTCATAACCTAACAGATCTCAGAATTAATTATGTGTCAGTTACTTGTGATCCTATAATGAAGATTACGTGTTTATTAAATCCTAAAAAACTAAAATTTTTAAAATGATAATAGTAATAATGGCTCCTTTTTATGCCGCCTAGGAAATTTAGGAGGTAGAATAGGTTGCCTAAAGTGAGTGTTCGACACACGCACTAAAGGTAGAGTGGCCAGCAGCACTACACTTCAGCCACTAATTTTAAAATTAAAGGTGTACCTTCAATTTCACCAGAAGGAAAGTGGTATGTTGGTACAATGTAAGTAAAACATTTTGTTCTGTTTTCTTTTTTTCATATTTGGTTCAAACGTACAAGTGAAAAACTTTCTGGGGCGATGTAGCTCACAAACCCTACAAAGACTCAGCGTTTTCCACAATTTGTATTTAGGAAAGAACAAAAAGAAAAATCAGATTTCTGTGTTATGATCTGCACTATTCTGTTAGTTATTATGGTTTGTACCCTAAGAATATTCGTATGTTAGCCTCCGAATACGTGTTTGCAAATAATGTCGATTTTCTGGTGAACTGGGCCGGTAAAAGATTGTTTTACTGGCTTCATGCAGCGACATTCAAGGTTGTCTTTTAGAGAGGCTGAAGCAACAAGTTTTGCAATAGCATTTAGTTTTAATAAACATAACATAAAACTTTCTTCAATATTGGAATTCTGTGATAAGTCGCCTTCATTTTTACTGTCACAATATTTGGAATGTGAAGGAAACCAGGCAGCATAACGACAGTGCACTGTCCTAACAAAGTTGTCAGTTTGAAGGGAAATAAACAAGTCAGCAGGGTTACCCCTTTGGAAAAGGGTGAAACCAGTGGTATTTTCATAGATGGCAGCTGGAAACCACCACTTATCGTTATATCCACAGAGTGTTATGTAGATATCACTTTGATTATTTATGGACCAGCAGGTTGTATTGGAGTAGCACATCCATCAAGATAAATTACAGCCTCTCTTTTTTTACTATTTATGAAACAGTTTATACCTCATACCCGTTACAATCTGACTTCAGCCATTAGACAAGTGTTTATATGGCCTGTTTCGGTGCAGCCGCTGAGAGCTGGATGACAATAAACCCAGGTAAAACCATGACATACCTGGGCTAGCAAAAGATACTCTTTCAAAGGCAGCTACACCATCTAACTGACAGTAGGTTTTAGTTCAACTGGAATTTGGCCATTAAATGAAAATATATTCAGTATCGAAGAGTTTCTGTGTTCACCTGTAATTGACAGAGAGATAGGAGACAAAAGTAATTATGAAGGAAGATTAACACCAACAAAAGATTGTCAAGAGACCACAGTAGCCGGACCTCCCACGTCGGAAATAAACGAGACATCTGCTAATACCTTATCACAATTGACATCAGAATAAATTCGCCCTTATCCGAAAGCGACTGCAAAAATAAAATAAAAATGCGCCAAGAAGAAAAAGTCAAGTATTCTCACTGCTCCTATTAAAAAAGCAATTCGTATTGAAGAGGAGGCATGACAAAAGAAAGAGCGATCAAAACGGAAACTAATCATGAACGGTAAAACGAAGGCGATTTGTGGACTGTATAGAAACGGTCAATCAAACTCTCCAAGACTTAAGAAATTGTAACAAATTAGTGGGTAGCGTAACATTTGTTATTTCAGAGGATTCTCGCTAGAGATTACCGGTAACTGCAAGAGGAACCCGCGCTGATATTGTCTCAGTGTGTTTAAAGTCCTCGGCGATGTGGAATGCTATTCAGACTAAATTTGCAAAGCAATATGAGAGCCCATTTAGGAGGAGGAGGAGATGGTGATTTTTCTACAAACTTACTGCACCTCGGTGACGGTAGTGTTCCTAATGACGATAGCTTCACAGAAATTGACGAAAAACTGGGACATAGTAAATAGTACAACACTGTATTAATTGCTAAATTCTGTGCAAAACGTCAAGTGTTTACTTGATAAAAATTACAAGTGGTTATTCCCAAAGAATCGAATCTGTGAAGGAAAATAATGATACAAGTTTGGAAAAATTTTCTGGGGATAATAAAAAGTCCGAAGAATCTATTAACACCGTATTTAATATTGAAAATATAGTGTACTATCTCCAAGAATTTTTGAATTCTTTAAATCAATCTTGCATTCCGCCACAACGGTTCATTCTATAGGTTGGCACTCCAACAATGTTGTTGAAAAATTTACATCCTCCGAACGTTTGCATAATACAAAATGCAGGTGACACGGGAATTTCTGTGTCAAGTAGGTAATAGCGTTATTATCGACTCAAAAGCCCTCTTCACACACACATTCGAATCAGTAGGCTACTGGTTGTTAGCATTACCTGGTGTAATTACCAACTTATAAATTGTAACATTCTTTACTTTAGTACACACTTGAAGGAAATTAACAGTTTCGAAATTACATCCGTTCCATTTACATAATTTTCATTAAACCTACTTAATATGTAGTAGTGGACGATAAGCTTTTCCAGGTTTTACTAGTACTTGACCTACAACGGTCTGATCTCCTACACTCAGTGCCTCTGTCTTTAATGATCACTGCTTTTTTTTACATAATAATAATTTTCCCATTCCTGCATAGAATTTACCCGCTCGTACAGAAGGCAACAGAATTTAGTGAATCCAAGCTGCAATCGAAGTACAACTACGTTACTTTCACATCTCCGTAGGTATGCCACGAATATCCGTCATACTGAATTCTGCTCAATAAAAGTTTCATACTATCACATGACTCCGACATGTAAGCAGTAAGTTATAAACTGAAGGGATTGGTGAATTATTAAAAATGGAGTAAAATCAATAGGTTAAAAAAAGTTCGTATAAGTCTTGAGTGGAGGGAACGTTAGAAAACTGTTTATGTTATGAATGCTTAAGCCTACAAATCGTGATAGTCGTTATTATTATTATTATATTATTACTATAAAACAACATTTGTATTATTTTAATACAGACAGGAGTGAATACAGCCTTCGAATGAATTAGTAGTACGAACGCGTCAGCCTGCCAACACACATTAGATCTGTATATTTGTGTCGTGACAACGGTAGTAATTTTTGTAAACAAAGACTGTTGTGTCATTACGACATTAAGAATGTTGTTGGCGTGAATTTAATGCGACAGATTTACCTCTGCCCATGTTTCTCTCTTTCAGTCCTCTCACTCACTCACTCACTCACCTTTCTCTCGCGCGCGCGCACACGCACGCGCGCCAACTCGTACAGTTTCTTCTTTTCCTTGTCAACAATTTCAGTGTTACACACAATCCTTCACTGTTTGTTTGTGCGTGTTTGTTTAATCATTCATTGTGTTCGTACAGACTACACATTCAAACTTGAGTAATCTGTTTGTAGCAGTGTAACATTTCAACAAACACTTAAAGAGGCGCGCTTTGGGTGCAGTCGCAGGACCTGCCGTGCTAACTTAATGAAAATAAAAGGAAATTAATAGTGAGGTAGTCATGTTTAATTAAAGGTAGTAGTGAGGTTTGTCCCTATTAGTGAGGTAGATGGGGAAAATTGACAGAGAAAGAGTGAGGGGGAGAAGAGAGACGGGGGAGAGAGAATTACGAATTTTTAATTATTCTCATTCATACCGAATATCATTTGTAAGAATATAGTTATGCAGTTATTGGTATACAGTAGTACCGAAGCAACATGTTTCAAGTTGACTCCCATCCGTTGGAAATTTATTCACCATTCTGATTAATAAAAATTTCTACAAGTACCAATAATATAAATAACAACCTGCAGAAGCAGAAGAGTTTATATCTTACAGAGTTGAAGAGTTGTAATGTTACATTAATTATATTTTTGCTTTTCGTATATCACAGTGAGCAGTAATCTAATTTTTTTGAAATAATACGTGAAGGCTTATATATTAAGAATTAATTTTTTTTTATAGTTTCCGTAACTTGCTTGTAAAATAATTAGGTATCCAAAAGGTAAGTTACATATTTTAATAGCAACTTATAAGTTCCTCATCCTCGGTTTTTTCCTTTCTTCAAAATGTACCACTTCTTAATTGCGAATAAATTATTTAACGTAATAATCGTTTCACCAAAGGCTGTTTGGATCCTGTTAATAAAACTCTTGAGTCTGCTGCACATAATCCTCGCTTTTGCTTTTAGTTCATGTTTCGTTAACTTTCTACATTACAATAAGTTTAATTATTTTCAAGTTCCTTATAAGTAGCCAACTGTAGTAAACATCATGTACTTTGACCTCTCTCTCACTCTCTCTCTCTTTCTTTCTGTTACTCTTGTTCTTCTCAATAACTGTATCTCAGGAAGTCTGAACGTAACAGGTTCTTAAGTAAACTTCATATGACTTAACGTGCAAAATCTTAAACATCATTTGGGCTTCAGTTATGTTATAATTTTGTAAGAAAGCTTTACAAAATACTTTTTACACTGCTTCTGTATACGAAACTAGGTGCAGGTATGTAATCAAATTTTTAAGTAGGCCTATTTATTCTAACACTGTTACAGTTTCTTGAAAACGCCGTATGTAAACAAACATTAAAACTTAGTAATAAGGTTTATCAAACTACTATTTTTCTTGGACGCATTAACGCAAATCAGTAATCTAGAGACCAATTTTATATTGAAAAATCGATGTCTAATAAACGGAATTTGATATGCAAAAATCCATCGGTTAAGAAAATAAAGTAAACTTGGTTAGTAACAAATAATTTTGGCAAAAATTTTTAATTTGATATAGGCTATAATTGATTCCAATTTTATTACAATCTGAGAAATGAAGACAAATAGATTTTCATAAACGTTGGTCTAGTAACAAAAAAAGTTTCATTCTTAAGCGCACAATATTATAATTTCCCTTTCATCCCGGAAAAAAGACTGTATTAAGCTACTATCATACTTGTCTAGTCTACACTATTTAATGGGTATATTATAGGTTTCACAAAAATTGATTATCTTACACATGGTTTTAATATATCACTAAACTTTGTGAAAAGTCTGAGTGAAAAGAATTATATACACAACGGTTGATGTTAATACAGGTCTTAATTCGTTTCAAAATTTATAGATAAATAAAAAATTAAAATTATCACATATATTGTGTGGTGTATAAAATAAATTGTAATAATCCTTTCTAATATTACTTAAGCCATAATATCCGAAGTTGGACCGTTCCTTTATTCTTCTGTAGCCTCCTACATTCTTGCATATCTGCTGTCATATTCGCGTCTCACAGTCATAGTAGACAGTAGGCTATAATATTATACCTTTTTTTGCGTTGTCTGAGACTTGTCTCAGAGGATAAGACTCAGGCTGATCTGGGGCAAGCACCCTTCCGCCGATTGGAGATTTAGAGGAGTCGCACGCCAGCGCAGCGCGGACCGGTGGCGAAGTAGGTGGAGGCATTCAGGATAGAGTGTAGTGTATGGATGTGTATTTGTGTGTTTACGTAGTGTGCAGAGCCAAATGGGTGATGGTAGAGCCATAATAAAAGTATAAGTCAAACGACAGCCAAGACGAGGTCGAGTAACGCAGGACGCCAAAGCTGGAGGGAGGTGTCAGAGAGGCGTCAAGGTAAGGCGGGGAGGCACAAAGGAGAGGGATAAAGACCGGATAGGTAGATAGGAAAATTTAAGATGTTAAGTTATCAAGAAGGAAGCCAGGTGTAGTAAGTATGACGAAGAGACTTAATTATTTCTATTTCTCCGTTGGCGGGGGTTTCTGGGAGGAGGTCCATCGGGAATGGTGAGGAGACGGTTTATGACAAAGGAAGGTCTGCGGTAGTTACAGGTAGTATTAATATTATACAATACCTCCTTCACATTTAAGTTGAGGAATTCCAATCAGCCTTCCGTTGCGTTACTTCTCTCTTGAGCCCTTGATATAATTCGTTGCCTGCTCTTTATTGCAGCTGTAATATCTCCTTCGTTTTATAATTCGTAACGTTAAATATTCTTCCTCACCCTGGAATTTTCCATTCTCTTTTACTAATTTCTTTTCACTTCATAAGACTTTTCTATACAAAAGCAAGTATATAAAAAAGTTATAAGGTCGGGATTAGCAACCAAACGGCATTGTTTAAAAACATTTATCTACAAGTTTCTTTTCTATAGTTCATCGTACACACCCTTGCGAGATAAAAATAACTACACGGTAGTTTCTTTCGCAATTTTTCGCATTATTTTGAGACAATCGACTGGTGATTTAGAGATAAATACTTAATATTAATGGGGTCTCATACATTTTATATTATATCTGTTTTCTATCCTACTGATAGAATTAGAAAAACGGTAGCTATCTCTCTTTTCCTTTTAAAAGCACAATACATATTAATTTAACAAGTAGCAGTTTCCTTCTTCATTAAAAATTTCTATCAAATCTACTGTATATTGGACAAAACAGAAGGGGAAACATACGTGCTTACAAGGTAGTGTAAACATCCTGTAATGCTGTCAAATCAAAATACAAAGGAAGGGGAAGTGAATACTGTAATGAGTAGCCCCTACATTCATATTTCTGCAGGTGTAGGTGATGATTAAGGCCCGGATTTTTATGTAATTACATATTTGAATGCTGAGTGCACATTTACACGGAAAAGCCAGATATCGGCGAATCATACCAATAGGTGTCTTATCCGCGAGTTTAATTTTACATATTTTTACATATTTTGTTCATATTACATATTTCACTCCATCTTACATATTTTAGCTATTTTACTATACTTTACTTCAATTTGAAAATTGAAATGGCAAAAAATAGTTAGGCCTATAACAACATTACTCAGATGCGCAAATGTGCAATTAATCAAAATCAGGTCCAATTAAATTTATTACAAGAAAAGGCAAAATATTGCATCTGTTGCAATTGCACACATAGATTCTACTTTCAAGAAGTAAAATTTTTTACGAGCTCAAGCGACAAGTAAGGCATTTTGCACGGGATGTTAGATGAGAATGGTATGCGCGGCCGCACTCCTTATTTACGTTTCGTTCGCACGTTCAGCAGGCTCGATGGGGAAAGAACGTGCTGTCCGCGGTAAATAAATACTCTTCGCAGATCTTGCAATTCTCGCAACGGATTCCATCTACCTAAACAAACAAATATCTATATAACTCTATGCTATTGTAGGGCACAATGTGATTTTTGACGCCAGTATTATCGACGCTCTCGGAGTGTAAGCCTACACGTAAATAACAATCTGGTGTGCAGTGTGGTGTGTTGAAGTTATTGTCAAGTCAGTGTTTTGTCTTTCGCCTACACTTCTGCGCTTGCTTGTTTCTTGCCTTGGCGGATTCTCGTTGTTGGACAAAAGACGTCTTAAATAATATATTGTGCGGTATTGTTCAACGCAAGTTCTTAAGAGTTTTAAATACAGATATCCTTGTTTTATGATGGCACCGACCGCATCATCTTTGTCATCTAAGTTAAAATCATGGGTACAGATTGACAGTGCTTTTACAACTGACGATAAAGCTGTATTTTGCCAAGTTTGTTATGGCCAAATGGTGTTAAAGAAGAGAAGGTACTGCTGTTGTATACAGATGCAGCAGCATACATGTTAAAAGCAGGTAATTCTCTAAATGTGTTTTACCCCAACCTACTACATGTTACATGCCTGGCTCATGGATTGCATCGAGTAGCTGAAACTGTCAGAGACCTTTTCCCCGAAGTAAATACATTAATATCAGCAACAAAAAAGGTGTTCTTGAAAGCTCCTTACCGTATCCAGTGCTACAAACAAAGGCTACCTGACACACCTCTGCCTCCAGAACCCGTAATTACAAGATGGGGAACCTGGATCGAAGCCGTAGATTTCTACAGTGACAACTTTGAAGCTGTGAAGTATGTGGTGGAAAACATTATCTCCCGATTCTGCAGTGTCAGCGAGCGAATCCTTGTCTGCATTCAACAACTCTAAGGTGATATGTTCAGTTTCGTACATCAAAACGCATTTCAGTTGTATCAAGAAACTGGAGACTGCAGGTCTGACTCTCCAAGAGGCCATAGGAATAGTTGAAGAAGCAGTTAACAAGTTAAATGCTGTGCAGGATGAAGTCGGTGACAAAGTTTCTACTAAATTAAATGCTGTGCTGAATAGAAACCCTAGTTACTCAACTTTACATACCATTTATCGCATATGTAACGGCGAAACTGTAGAATCGATTGAGAATATTCTTCCAAGTACGATTCCTCTATATAAACATGCGCCGGTGACGACATGTGATGTCGAGAGATCCTTTTCTATATATAAAAACATACTCTCAGACCGAAGACAGTCCATGTCAACAGACAATATAGAAAAGTATTTAATAATTAATTGTGCAACTAAACAGTGGAAAAAAAAACTTACATGGACACTTTATTCTTATGCAGAGTTATAGTAGAGTTATATATATATATATATATATATATATATATACAATATAGATTTTAAGTCAAAAATCTACCTTTAATTTTATAGTAATTTCAACTCTCCTAGTAAAATACTTTGTTAAATAGTTAATAATTCTCAATTTTTTACTTTATACTCATGTCCTATACTACAGAAATCCATAGGTAAAATACTTTGTTGTTGTTAATTTTATAATATCAAGGTTTCTTTTTTAATACTGTTTTCTAAAATATGTTTTCATAAATTTTCTAAAGTACAATAAACAATTGAAAAGTAATTCATTTCTTATGCATGCTGTCTTATTGTAAACTCTTCAACAAAGAGTTGAACTCTCAGATACTGTGTATTCTGAGGGTTAACTTATTTTCTGTAACAGAAGTGGTAATCTAACTGGTGATTAGTGTCAGCCCCGAACTTGATTAGTATTTTATGGATTACATTGACTTTGCTCAAAATATATTTGCATGTTTTGAAAGTGATTTTAAAAAGTTTAAAATGAAGCACCTATTATTTTCAAAACCTTTCAAAGAGGGCACTGTTATGTTCTCGTAAAATGTAAATTATATTGTTGATGTGAAAGTATTTTAATACTACATATTTCTTAAATATTACATATTTAGCTACATATTTTCCTTATTTTTCCTACATATTTATGTACATAAAGGGAGACTGTGCGCTGCGCCGTACGCTAGACAGAAAGGGTATAATAAGCAACTATCTCACTCTAATTTCGTCAGTCAAACTCGCGGACGGATGAGTAAATTTTTGTTCAATTCATTTTTGCAGTTCAACCTGCGATAACTTCAAAACCAATAAATATACAGCAATTCTGAAAACTGCATTGTGTTCAGTAATTAAATCTCTATAAGTAGCCAAAATCTCAATTAATATAATTAACAATTACAGAAGATACACAGAAGAAGAACGTGTTTTTTTAGACGTTTCTATTGGTTTAGCATTTGCATTTGTACACTGTACTCTTTAAAATACAAAAAGTAAAATTGGTTAAAAAGTTTTACTTACAGTACGCCTACATCAGTTTTTGAAAAAGTTTGTGATTCGGCTGCTTCATACAAAGCACACGTTTTTTGGAAGCCATGAAGCCAAAGTGAGTCGACCTAACGCCGCTGCCCCAGACTCAGTTGCCCCAAATAAAGTATTTCAATTGTAAAAACTTAAATATTCAAAAATAGTGAACCATATGGCAGAATGACGTAAGTGTAGTGAAGAAAAAGTCGTGATCAGCCAAAACATCAAGAGTAGTATCTTTACATCCCTAACCATTCGCTAACCAAAATTGCAAAAATTAGTTTGGAGATACGTCCGGATATGGGAGGTTCCGGATATCACAGGTCCGGATGTGACAGGTTGTACTGTACTTTTTAACTACATATTATACTAATGTACAATGAAGATATACTTATTATATCTTTATTTAGTATATAGTTATTTACGTGTCAAGAAAAGAACGTGTGCATAAAGTGATCACAACATTTTATACCTTATATGTTTTCTGTCATTGAATGATTAACCCACTTTTTAATAACAGCGTTGAAAAATAGTTGATTACGTCTTTCAAAGATTATTTTTACTACGGTACTGAAATTAAAAATAACTAAGATCGTATACAGGAATTAAACGTAGGCGACTGGAAGCAGTAATTGTATAAACAGCCGAGACACACCACCTGCTAATATTGCAGGAATTGCTTACGTTCAGTAGACTTGGCAACGTTGTGACCTTCGTCACTTTATATACATTTTGTGGTAACACTGTGCATATTTTTCATCACTAAAAGCTAAACCGATATCCGTGATAAAATAGTTTTGCATTTTTTTAAACGTGTGAGTCGTTTGTAACGATTAAGTTAACAGGATAATTATTATTCAACTTTTTTCAACAAACTATCTTGAAACGGATATATATTTTTACGGTTTTTTATGCTGATTACGAATATGTAAGAATAAAATGTCTAAGCTTACTCGTAACTTTTATATATGGGGTCTCAAAAAGATCAACTTCTCTGGTCAGAACTTGCATGTTTAGCTAATGATGCATAAACGTGATTATATATATATATATTTATATTGTTTACACCTTCACGTATCCTGTCTTACTGATATTGGCTGAAGCTGATTTCCTGGCTGAATTATAACTGCGATAATCGGTTATCATAGCTTGTGTCTTAAAGCGATTGAAGTTCAAAAACTATTGTTACAACGGTCGAGTGATCTCGTATGGTACAGTGGAAACAAAATACACGACACCAACGAAGTCACTAAAAACCAGCTTTAATTATCACAATTAACAGTTTGTGATCAACAAGTTATTCAACAAGATTATACTCGTACAATAATTCAAGTTAATCTGTCCACACAATAATGATGTCAACTGTAAAGAATTGCGCACTATAGGCCTAATCACTTTTCACTAATACACCACTTGTGACGCACTGTGTAAATCGCCCGACATAACACTGAACACTAATCGGCAGGTATGGGCTATTTATAGTCTGCAGGGTTCCATAATGTGTGACTTTACAAACACGTGAAATTCTAGAGAATACTTCAGCGCGACCATGGCAGAAACACACACCGTTGGGCTAATCAAGAAGCTTCTAGAACGACAACATCGAACGCACGAGACGTTCCGCATTACGTAATACTGCCTCGCGTGTCAAACGTCACGTACGCATTACAGCTGCGGGAATAGCCGAGAAATATGTAGAACATTCTGAAATGGCGTAATGCTATAATCTCTACCACACTTGTTTGATCTTAACACTATTTCTATTATTATTATTACTTCCATATTCCTTAAGGAAATGGAAGTATGGGGATGGCAAAAAAAATCATGTTCAAGATTATTGCAGATTCTGATTGTACTACACTCAAAACATGAAAAAAAGTCGTTTTTCGAAAAGTGTCTGTGTGTCTGTCTGTCTGTAGATTTTTTTTCTATGGCAAACGATAACAGCCGCAAACAGAATAAAATAATATTTCGCATACAGTCCTGAATTGTAGAGTTCTCAAGACCTATTGATTTTGGTGACGATCGGTTAAGGAAAAGGGGTAGTTTACCAGCAACGTTTTATGTTTTAACAAGGGTATTTTTTTTTTGGCAAACGATAACAGCCGCAAATTCAAACAGAATCAAAAGATTATTTGCATACAGCCCTATATTGTAGAGTTCTCAAGACGTATTGTTTTTGGTGAAGATCGGTTAAGGGAAAGGGGTAGTTTACCTGCAACGTTTTTTTAACAAGGGTATTTTCTATGGCAAACGATAACAGCCGCAAATTCAAACAGAATCACATAATTTTTTTGCATACGTCCCTGAATTGTAGAGATCTCAGGGACTTTCGATTTTGGTGAAGATCGGTTAAGGGGAAGGGGTAGTTTACCTGCAACCTTTTACGTTTTAACAACAGTAAAGTACTTGAAAATTCATTTAAATTTTTTGAAACAATGGTAATTGTTAAAAATAAAATAATTTTGTTGCCAGGCAATAAAATTATAATTTTTTCATTTTAATGTGAATTATGTATGAGTTAATATACATGTATAAAATAATATATCGTTCGTGGCAGGCAAGCATATCTCAGTTATTTAATGTTTACGTTTCCATTTTATTATTATGACTACCGCAATAAAAAGGCAGGGAACACACACACACACACACACACACACACACACACACACACACACACACACACACACACACACACACACACACACACACACACACACACACACACACACACACACACACACACAAAATTCGCGTTATTTCTGGCCTCACTCATGTTTATTTTCTTACATTTGCACGCTTTTTAAATGGTAAGTGCGAAACCCATAACAACATAACGCGTGCAAGCCGAAAAAGTGTCCAGCGTGGATAGCGATTTGCTTCCTGTGGATTGCTGGGCAGTGTAACTGCACGTGTTTACAGAGGAACGATTCATAGACAGACTTTTCGTCTTTAGGGAATGAACCCTCTGCAAGATGCTGAGGGTCCATGAGTGACTTCGGAACGCTCCTTCTTTTTCGCGTGTTTGTTCTGTGAAACATACACTGTAGATTCGCAGCTTGATAGGAACGCTGCAACTAGGAACACTGTAGCAACGCTCAATAGGAAATGTTGAAAATTCTTGTCCACGGTGTACCCTCATACACACTAAACCTGCTCTGATGTTTTAATTACGGACATCATAATATTAAAACTTTGGAAACTTGAGCACTACTTAACCCTCCGAATACCATGGGGTCGTTAATGACCCCAGTCTCACGGAATTTCGACGAAAATATATTGAAAAACTGGAAGGAATTAATTGTGGCTCTGTGACTTTTTTAAACTATATACTGCCACTTTCATCTTCATTCCCGCTGAATACTTCAATATCACAACTGTAATCACGTAGTGTTTCCTAAAAAATGTGGCTGGGGTCCTCGCGAGACCCCCGTGGTATTCTGTGTACCCCTTTTCTGAAAATGAAATCGTTGTGTAGTTTCGTAATATTGCGTCACTCGAGTCAGTTCATGAAGTGTAAACACAGCTGCAGTTCCAAAAAGTCATTTTCCCCTTTTTACAAACAAGATGTTCCTAGACATTGGGAGTATCGAATTGTAGCTATGTCTACCTACTCGTAATAAACTTTGCCCTCACTCACTGTTGTTCACTCATTGCCCTTTGTCCTACTCGTTGTTTAGTTATCTCTTTCCTTCCAGTTCAGTTTGATTCTAAGTTCAGTGTGTACGTCTTGTGAAATGGATCGTCTTGTGTCTTCAAGAACCAAACTTCTTGTGGAGAGGGCTAGAGTTGTAGCCAATGACCTTCTCGATGAGGTAAAAGAAACTACGGAATGTTCTGCAGCTGAGGACGTTGTTGAAATAGCTGATGAATCAGCTGATGAAATTCAAGGCGATGAACTTGATGAAGGAATTGTGGGAGACTTTGGAGATATGTTTGTCTCAAAGGGTGATACTTTTTGGCTGAAAAACACTACACTTCATAATTGTCACTTTTCCCAAATAAATACTTTCTGAGCAAGTATTATTAAATTTAATCATTTTTTAAGATGATTTTCCTTTTCCTAAGTACCAACAGGTGTGAAGTGAAAGAGTTGAATCACCCGACACACAAAACGTCGTCAAGAACCAAAATTAAGAATGGGGTCTTACAGAGACCCCCGTGGTATTCTATGTTCCATCTGGACCGTGGTATTCGGAGGGTTAATGGAGATCAAACATTAACTTATACAAGCCATTAATTTTATGCAATTTTTAATATATATTGTACAAGGTTATCGGTAACAAAGAAGTAGTTTTTGTTAAAATTCCTTCCCGGGATCTTTGGCCGTAGTCCAATGTTTTCTACAAAACCAGACGTTTCGGCAATGCCATCGACTTCCATCATCAGTGAAAATCGAGTGTGATAACGTGAGGTGGTATACGTTAGTGACCACAGTACTGTTGTTAAGGCTGAAGCAGTAAGTAGAAAGAAGTAGTTTCTATAGTAATATTTCATTTCGAAAATGATTTTAAATATAAATATTAGAAGATGGAAGTCATGTATGGTTCTCCATACCGATATTTTTTTTTGGCAAACGATAACAGCCGCAAATTCAAACAGAATCAAATAATGTTTCGCATACAGCCCTGAATTATGGAGTTCTCAATACCTATTGTTTTTGGTGAAGATCGGTTAAGGGAAAGGGGTAGTTTACCTGCAACGTTTTTTTAACAAGGGTTTTTTTCTATGGCAAACGATAACAGCCGCAAATTCAAACAGAATCACATAAATTTTTTGCATACGTCCCTGAATTGTAGAGATCTCAGGGACTTTCGATTTTTGTGAAGATCGGTTAAGGGGAAGGGGTAGTTTACCTGCAACCTTTTACGTTTTAACAAGAATAAAGTACTTGAAAATTCATTTAAACTTTTTGAAACAATGGTAATTGTTAAAAATAAAATAATTTTGTTGCCAGGCAATAAAATTATAATTTTTTCATTTTAATGTGAATTATGTATGAGTTAATATACATGTATAAAATAATATATCGTTCGTGGCAGGCAAGCATATCTCAGTTATGTAATGTTTACGTTTCCATTTTATTATTATGACTACCGCAATAAAAAGGCAGGGAACACACACACACACACACACACACACACACACACACACACACACACACACACACACACACACACACACACACACACACACACACACACACACACACACACACACACACACACACACACACACACACACAATTCGCGTTATTTCTGGCCTCATTCATGTTTATTTTCTTACATTTGCTCGCTTTTTAAATGGAAAGTCCCTAAACCCATACCAACATAACGCGTGCAAGCCGAAAAAGTGTCCAGCGTGGGTAGCGATTTGCTTTCTGTGGATCGCTGGGCAGTGTAACTGCACGTGTTTACAGAGGAACGATTCATAGACGGACTTTTCGTCTTTAGGGAATGAACCCTCTGCAAGATGCTGAGGGTCCACGAGTGACTTCGGATCGCTCCTTCTTTTCCGCGTGTTTGTTCTGTGAAACGTACACTGTAGATTCGCAGCTTTACTCTAAGCAACGCTCAATAGGAAATGTTGAAAATTTTTGTCCACGGTGTACCCTCATACACACTAAACCTGCTCTGATGTTTTAATTACGGACATCATAATATTAAAACTTTGGAAACTTGAGCACTACTTAATGGAGATCAATCATTAACTTATACAAGCCATTAATTTTATGCATATTTTTTAAATATATGTGTACAACGTTATCGGCAACAAAGAAGTAGTTTTTGTTAAAATTCCTTCCCGGGATATTTGGCCGTAGTACAATGTTTTCTGAAAAAACAGACTTTTCGGCAGTGCCTCGACTGCCATCATCAGTGAAAATCGAGTGCGATAACGTGAGGTGGTATACATTAGTGACTACAGTACTGTCGTTAAGGCTGAAGCAGTAAGTAGAAAGAAGTAGTTTCTATGGTAATATTTAATTTCGAAAATGATTTTAAATATAAATCTTAGAATACGGAAGTCATATATGGTTCTCCATACCGATATTTTTTTATTTCAGAGCTGTCAGACCTCAGATTACACCTTACATTATTAAATATCCTCTCTCCAACTCAAATCCACACTTGAAATCATTAATAGCATTTTTCATTACATATTCCCTATCTTTTTCGGTTCATAAAAAATACAAATAAATTGACAACAGTACATTGAATTTTGTTTATTTTCTGTTTTTGAACTTCTAATTAAGACAACAAATGAATAAAAATAATGGTGTTGTTTTGATTCTTTCACAGATAGATGATAGTTTCGTCAAAGTCTGATGGCGCCAGTATTGTCACAACCTGAAACACAATAAAACGATATTACTTTAATGAAATAATATTTAGGAGACACATTCACTGGAAAATTCAGAGTTATTCCACGAGTACAAAGAATTAATATTTTGATAACACTTCAGTTTATTCAAATAGTTTATTATTTGATAGTATAGTATTGTACTGTTTCAAGTACTGAACTTACTGTTGACATAATGAAGTCCATGTCAGGTGCTGTTATTTTTCGTCACATCCGGAAACCAGTTAAGGTGAAGTGCTGGAGTGTAATGTCAAGGCCGGTGGTGTAATCTCCTCCCGTACGTCGTACATCGCTGGATTTCCCGCCCGGGAGCCCTTCGTAGGCGCCCAGGGTCCTCCGTCTTCGCGACTCTGCAGAGGCCACCAGACTTCTCTACTAGAATCCTCTGGAGGCGCCTGGGGTCCAACGTCCCTCTCCCGGTCGGTATTCGTCACAGCCGGCGATGTGGCGGTTATGTAGTGTCGAGGTCGGTATCGTTACAGCCGATGATGTGGTAAAGTGGTAAAAACGGAATATTTTCTATAAACTATAAATTTCGTGCCGGCTTGCTCGAAATATTAAAAAATCGGTATGGAGAACCATACATGACTTCCATATTCTAAGATTTATATTTAAAATCATTTTCGAAATGAAATATTACCATACAAACTACTTCTTTCTACTTACTGCTTCAGCCTTAACGACAGTACTCTGGTCACTAACGTATACCACCTCACGTTATCGCACTCGATTTTCACTGATGATGGAAGTCGATGGCATTGCCGAAACGTCTGGTTTTGTAGAAAACATTGGACTACGGTCAAATATCCCGGGAAGGAATTTAGCAAAAACTACTTCTTTGTTGCCGATAACGTTGCACACATATATATAAAATATGCATAAAATTAATGGCTTGTATAAGTTAATGATTGATCTCCATTAAGTAGTGCTCAAGTTTCCAAAGTTTTAATATTATGATGTCCGTAATTAAAACATCAGAGCAGGTTTAGTGTGTACACCGTGGACAAAAATTTTCAACGTTTCCTATTGAGCGTTGCTTAGAGTAAAGCTGCGAATCTACAGTGTATGTTTCACAGAACAAACACGCGAAAAAGAAGGAGCGCTCCGAAGTCACTCATGGACCCTCAGCATCTTGCAGAGGGTTCATTCCCTAAAGACGAAAAGTCTGTCTATGAATCGTTCCTCTGTAAACACGTGCAGTTACACTGCCCAGCGATCCACTGGAAGCAAATCGCTGTCCACGCTGGACACTTTTTCGGCTTGCACGCGTTATGTTGGTATGGGTTTCGGCACTTTCCATTTAAAAAGCGTGCAAATGTAAGAAAATAAACATGAGTGAGGCCAGAAATAACGCGAATTTTGTGTGTGTGTGTGTGTGTGTGTGTGTGTGTGTGTCTTCCCTGCCTTTTTATTGCGGTAGTCATAATAATAAAATGGAAACGTAAACATTACATAACTGAGATATGCTTGCCTGCCACGAACGATATATTATTTTATACATGTATATTAACTCATACATGATTTACATTAAAATGAAAAAATTATAATTTTATTGCCTGGCAACAAAATTATTTTATTTTTAACAATTAACATTGTTTCAAAAAGTTTAAATGAATTTTCAAGTACTTTATTCTTGTTAAAACGTAAAAGGTTGTAGGTAAACTACCCCTTCCCCTTAACCGATCTTCACCAAAATCGAAAGTCCTTGAGATCTCTACAATTCAGGGACGTATGCAAAACATTATTTGATTCTGTTTGAATTTGCGGCTGTTATCGTTTGCCATAGAAAATACCCTTGTTAAAAAAACGTTGCAGGTAAACTACCCCTTTTCCTTAACCGATCTTCATCAAAATCAATAGGTCTTGAGAACTCTACAATTCAGGGCTGTATGGGACACATTATTTAATTCTGTTTGAATTTGCGGCTGTTATCGTTTGCCAAAAAAAAATACCCTTGATAAAAAAAACCGTTGCCGGTAAACTACCCCTTTCCCTCAACCGATCTTCACCAAAAACAATAGGTCGTGAGTACTCTCCAAATCAGTCAAATCAGTGCTGTTTGCAAAACATTATTTGATTCTGTTTGAATTTGCGGCAGTTGTCGTTTGCCATAGAAAAAAATCTACAGACACAGACATACAGACAGACACACAGACAGACAGACAGACACTTTTCAAAAAACGACTTTTTTTCATGTTTTGAGTGTAGTACAATCAGAATCTGCAATAATCTCGAACACGATTTTTTTTGCCATCACCATACTTCCATTTCCTTAAGGAATATGGAAGTAAAAAAAATTATTGTTATTTCCGTGGTTACGGACAATTTATATTTAAAGTTATTGTTGTTCAGCTGTTCTTATTTAACACTATGTATATTTCTATTTGTTTGGCATTGTGTATTGAGACTGAAGGTAACGCGGTACCGAAATCTTGAATCAGCAATAAAGTAGGGGTTGATTTACGGGCGGGGATCCAACACGTAAGAGAAATTCCCCTTTCGCCACTAAAATTTTATAAAACCTTATTCCATAGTCATATTGAGAGAAAATCATACAATTGTTTTTTTGTTTTTTGTTTTCTCTCAAGCTTAATTTTTTTTCTGTACAATCAAAAGCAGTGTTGTGAAGCGTCCTGAACTGTATTTTACATTTTTGATATAAGACTTTTTTTTTAATCATCGCACTTTTTATTATTAGATTGTGAACTTTTATATGGATCTCCACAACTCCACTTGTTGCCTCTGACTAGTCAGTCTGATGTCTCCCGGTAAGCGCTTTAGAACAATTCAGCTCATCACCATTTTGGTTTGCAATACGATCTGATGATTTTGATGATGATTATTAATTAAATCGTTCAAAAGCGCTTAACAGAAGTCACTGGACTAGTGGAGAGCATTAAGATATACAAAGGAAAAAGAAATTTAAAACATTAAATGTTTTCTTACCCTTACATTAATTATATACAAAACATCCGCTAGGCGTTCGTGCGACTACTTTGCAATGTTTAATTTACCACCCCATGTCTGTCTCCTATCTCAATGTTTCCAAGTCACAGTCAATCTTAAATACCATTTTAAGTGTGATCTTTCGCCAGCTGGAGTTGATATCGTTAATACAAATGATATTCTTAACGCTAATGCGCAGTGGCGGCCGGTGAGTCCTGAAGATGGGGAGGCTACAAGGGAGTCACGTGAGCCGCTCTTAAAACACACATAGCCCCCCACCCCTGACACTCGTTATTTCACTATTAATTATGGTAGAGCTACCTGATTTTAACAGCATATACGTCTTAGAAATATACGCTTATCTTTAACAAGATAAACCAAATATTAACTTACTTTTGCTCTAGCAAAAAAGTAAAGGTCTGAGTAGAAATACATTTTGTAAGCTGCAATGAATTTACTTGTAGGCCTACAGCAAATTCACTCAACGGTCCTTCTTATTCTCATCACCGTGCCATGTCGGTCCACTTTACAATTTGCAGAGTATTCCCAACTAAAGCAATGGCGCTGAGACGACCTTGAGTCATGCGGTTCCTTAACTAAATTTTGATTCTCTTAAGACAAGAAAAGCTTCTCTCCACGTTAGAATAATTACATGAAAGAATTGTTGCAATAGAGTAAATAATTTATACGCATCGGGAAGAATTTCGTTTGCACGAAATTCATCATCATCTTTCATCTTTTTTGTTAATCTGGTTTCACTGTGTAATTGCGAGACAATGGTTTCAAGTCCTGTTCTTAATTTTTCTTTGTTAAAATTCTGAGATTATATTTCCATTAATGGAACAAAAGAATTAGTCAGGAATATTTTATCATACTAAGAAAAGTTTTTAGTGTCACCTAACTTCATAAACTTTAATTCCGTACAGCTGGAAAATCATACTTCTAGTTGAGCACTAATATTGTTTAGCAGTAAGCAGGACCAGCAGAATAACTTTGACTTTACTCCGCTACTGCATAGCCATTTAGGTTGGTCGTACCATAACGACTGTAAAGTTCTAGATTCGTTTTTGTGCCTTTTAAGAAACAAAAATTTTAGGGTACGTCGACCACGTTTCAGCATTTCACTTCTCTCAAAATCACTCAACCGGAAAATAGTTTTCCACTATTGCAGTTAGTTTTTTCAACCGGGATACTGCAATATCACTTTCACTTTCTTCTGCCAAAGCCATTTTATCGTCGTGGTAGAGATCAAAAACACACGGTAAGGAGAGTAAAATGATAATAATACACACGCACAAGGAGCACGAGAACGTAAAGACTGCGTTAAACTAACACAAACCACATTAAATGTGTCGAGAGGCTAACTCACTCGTTGCCTCCGTGGCGCGGTTGTTATAGGCCCGCCAGCCAAGCCTTTCCTGAACAATCGTCTGCGCCGACCCAATGCATGAATTACCCCCACTTTCAAATATAGCTAATTTATCTATAGAGAAGAGAGGGGAGACGACGCTATGACGTTCACTGTCTCACTTCCATATTATTTCCCTCTCTGTCACATACATGCTTCCGTTGTTCTCTCTTATCTTGTTGCAGCCCATGTTCACGCTATGAAACACTGTACAAGACTGTTGTGCGCATGTGCGACATAAATAAAAATTTTGTTAGCCTCGCAACGAGGTGTTTGTCTACTGCGCATCGAGACGCCAGTGTTCAATTTACATCGTCCTGCCTCTACAGATGCACTAGCGTACCCCCACCACCTGACGGGTACAGTTTTCACGTTTTTCTCACGTAGCTATACGAGTACTACGGCGGCTACTCAGATCCCTACCTCTGTCTGCTGCAAATCTGCACTATTATTGATAACGGGGAATTTAAACGATTTTTGTGTGTGTAAATAATCAAATAATTTAAAATGCCAAATTGTGATTGCAGATTCATTACACTTTCAGTTAACAATAAAAATTAAATCCTATTACTAGTTGTATATTTTTTAATAATTTTCTAAATTTTACTGGGGAGGTTTAGCATTCCTTGCATCCCCTGATGAGCCGCCGCTGCTATTGCGGTATATGGGAATGTTGAAAACAAATTATTTTAAAAAAGGTACTGTGCAGCTCATCCAGCGGATTCTATAGAGATATACACGCGTGTGTCAGTTGAACTACACCGTCCTGTGTGTCCCGTACCCTAAACGTCTTTATTACAAAACGAAAAGAAGAATAGTACAAATTTACTAAAAAAATGTTTCCGAATGTTTCCAAGAAGCATTGAAGAATGTGACAACATGCAACCTTACTTTGTGAGAAATCTCGAGCAGTGAGTTATAAGAGCCTTCTACAGCTACTGTTTTCTTTCACATATTGCACACCAAAGGGTCTGTTGTACCAACTACCACTTTGCAAGTCTCATTTTACCCTCTCATCCTGTCCCAGAGTCCCCTTTCCATTGGCTCCTGGACCTACCCCGTTTCAGTTGTCAAGATAGAATCCAGTCTAGCAACTTTTTGGGTCAACGATCCTGGGACATCTATTCCACACGAGGCCGTACTGTATGAGGTGCTTTGTGTTTATGGCATCTAAAATTAACTTGTCAACATCACGTTTCCTCCTGATATGCTCACTTCTAATACATTTCATAGCATTAAAATCAGAGGGTGTTACGAAGAAACAAAAAGACTGGCATGCGATAGGACAGCTTGGAGAGCTTTTACCATTTGAAGACCTGCCTTAGGGCAGAACGCCAAATAATAATAATACACTGGCGCCTGAACACCCCACAAGACCTTCTTCCACAAGTAGACTTCCACTGCTTGGAGACTTCGGGAGTTTCTTTGGTATGTCTACCCAGTTTCAGAGCCACAGGTTAAGTCATCTTTTTGGTTTTGTGGGTTATTTTCCGACTGCAAAGCACAGAATTCAGCCGCCTTATCACCACTTTACCTTGTTTTATTTAGAGTTGATACCTACACCACTTTTACCATGTTTTGATGATGTCGCCAAAAGGTACCTAAAAATTCCACTATCTTTTATAACGTACGAACCCACTGTCCTGTTAACTCTTCACCTCCAATAAGCAGCTTTTTGGTTAACAAAAATTTATATCGAGGCTCCAAAATCTGTATTTATGGTCATGAAATTGGAGTCCTGTTCGTCCAATGCTACCACAACTTGTTCATCCTCGAAGACAAGCGTGTAAAGATAATTGTCATTCATAAAAAAAAAAATAGTGTCTTGAATAACACTCTTACAAAATCTTGAAGAATGTTAAAGGTATTTCGCATCCCTTTATCAAAACCTACTTAAATTGTTAATATAAATTTTAATTCTTTCATTTTAATTCTGTTCCTCAATAAAAAGCATTTTGCAGCAAAAAATGCTAAATGTTTTTAAATTTCAAAGCATTTTTTAAAAGGGTGTAGGTCTTCAAATTTCAAAAATTTTTGTTAACAAGCAAGATAATTAAAAAACTATAAACCCTTGTGTAGTGCAATGCAAAAGGAGTAAACCAAAAAATAAATACATTTCAGTTAAAAATTTTCTTTATATTCAAGAAATAGAAAGTTTTTTTTTAATTTTCCAAAAGTTTGCTTTTGTGAACTTATGCCCTTTTAAAGAGGAACAATTCATATGAGCCCCCTTGCTGATGGAGCATCTGTCCATGAACCACCCCTACAACCCCCATTTGTTCACACTAGTGTGGGTCATTGGACTCAACCACCATCAACAACTTAGACTTGGACTGAGATGTGTAATTAATGGCAACAATAGAAGAATAAGTGCATAGAATACTAAAAAAAGGTGTACATTTGTTTCAGTTAAGGAAGCAATGAACAGAAGAGTGGAGTCGGAATATCTGGATACCAGAGACAGAATCAAGGCCATCAAACCATTTTTATACTTCTGCACAGCCTTGGGCCTGCTGCCAGTCAGAGTTAATATTATTAAGATAAAGCGTGGCAGTGATGTGGTATCAAGTAAGCAATTGAAAATCACCACCACAGTTACTCATATGTATTATACAGCTATTAGTACTGGTACTGTTTTTTGAATGAGATCTCTCTCTCTCTCTCTCTCACACACACACACACACACACACACACACACACACACACACACACACACACACACACACACACACACGTCAGTGCGCACACACAAAATATGTGTTCATTAACACCACTCTAGATTTCTAGTGGGGTTTCTCTTATGATTGTAAAATATCAGTAATGGTTTCATCCTTGCAAATACATACCGGTATATACAGTACATAATATTACAGTACGGTTATATTTTATATTTTATTTTAAAAATGTGTTAATAAAATATAGGTAAAAGAAACTTATGTTTGGCAAAATTCCAAATTTGGTAAAATTCAAAATCCAGAGCACCTGTAACATTTTGATGTCTCCTCATTTCTAAAACTCTCTTAAAAGATAATTTATGTGTGGAATACTCATGCATGTACGAGTATACTCATACACGCATACTCGTATATGTCAACAGTATGTTAGAAAAACAAACAGTAAATAATTTGTGGAATTTCCAAACAATGTACAAAGCTATAGTGTTCTTATTAAGAGCATTATCGTCAGGGATCCAAATTTAGTTCCAAGCAGCAAAGTAAAACAAAATAATATAATGAATTTTTATTTAAAAAAAGCAAAATGTAGGGCAAAATCTCTGTCTAAAGTATAATTCCATCAACACAAATAAAATTATCTATCATGCACTATCCAGCTTAGTTATAATGACTGTTTAACAAATACTAGATCTTCTCACATTTGATAACTCACGGCTGACTTCATGCACTGACAGTTGCCTATTCTTTTAATACCATCACTTCAGCACAGCAGTGGCATTTCCCTTCCTTCCCTGGCAAGCATGCCATGTGCACCATTTATTTATTGTATGACTCCATCTTTCGTCTGCTCTCTTTTATTGTAACCTGCCCATTTCCATTAAAGCCTCACCATTGAATTGTTACAACAATTACTTTTTTCTTTGTTGTAAGTTGGCCATAGTTTAGCAATTTTCAGATTCTTTTGGTCATGTTTTGTTGTACATGGACTCAAAATGGCCCTACATGTAAGTTGTTTTTTGTCTGTGATATCTGAGACATTCCGTTTAACCTACATGTCTGTTAACATCTTGGTTTGTTCTCATATCCATTACTTTCATATATAAATAAAACGTAAATATAAATCTACGGCTTCAGCTGCCTTTCTGTCTCCAGTCTACAATTATTTCTGTCCATACACATTATCTTCTTCCAGGCCTTTAGAAATCATTGTGTCCTCCATATCATCCCTCCAACTTTTCTGGTGCCTTCCTCATCTCCATTTTCCCTATTCCATTATTCTTTTGGACCATCTAGAGTTATCTATTCTGTTAATAAGCCCTAACCATGTTAATTATATACATATATATATATATTTTTTTTTTTCAATTTTCTTCACTATATTTGTGTTTATTTTCATTCTTTCTCATGTAACCCCATCCCTTACACTTTATAATCTTGATATTCTACAACTATGTCTTAGGAAATCCATCTCTGTGGTCATAAATTCATTTTTATTGATCAGTGAGGTTTCGGCTCCATAAGTATTAAACTTTGAAATGATACTTGAGTAGGCCTATATTCTTTTCTTGTTTTGTTTTCTTATTGTTTTGTTCCATAAGATGGAATTCAACTCTCTTATTACTTTTCTACTCTTGTTCATTCTTTTAACTACCTTATCATTGCTGTTCCCCTGCTTGTTAAGTGTAATGCCTAAATGTTTAGAAGTCTTTACCCCTTTCAGATTTTAATCACTTAATTTTGTATTCTCTTGATCTTCATTTTCTAATGACACGTGTTTCTATTGCAAGGCCCACAACTTGGCATTCTTCCCTTACTTTTTGTAGCATATAATTTAAATTGTCCCAGTCTTCTGCAATAACTGTCTGATCATAGCCAAAATATAAACTGTATAATTTATATAGTTGCAGTCCCACTTCTTTCTTTCTTTATTTACTTATTTATTTATTTTTGCTCCAGATCTCTAAGGTCATATACAAATATATTATAAAAAGAGTAGTTAAAAGACTATGCTCGTGTCGCTGTACTTTTGTTACAACAAAAGCCTTTGGGTATGCTCTACCGCTTTCAACCATTACTGTTTTCATAAAGATTTTGTATTGTTTACCTCTAGTCACCTGATATTTTGGCCTTCCTTAAAGCTTTTTTTTTTTAAATCCAAAGTTTTACAGCCAATAGCTTCATGAGCAACCTCAATTTACTTCAAAAAACATGTACACAGTAAAAGCTAACTGCTGTAAAGCTTTTGCCAAATGTAAAGGGACAGCATCTGACGCCATGTAGACTACGCGCTATGTACAGTTCAAAAACAGTTTTGTACTACCTTTTACACAAATATGGAAACAGATTATAAAAATAATTATAAAGCATTATTAAAATCAATTTGTTATTGACAATTAGAACTGGTGAGTCATCGACTGACTGTTGCAAGAAAGGTGGGCTTTCTAAACTGAAAACACTGATGACAAAAAGAAAGAAGAATAGAAAAACATTTTATGAATTGCAACACTTTTCAACCTCGCTATGTATGCATGTGCCTGTGTTTTGTGTGTACTCTCCCAAGTATGGTCTACATGATATCTTCCATTGATGTGATGCCCCTCCGCGTGGAGTATTACACTGCTTTCAAGGGGACAGCATCCCTTTAGATTTTACAAAAACTCTACCAGTCATCATAGCATAATCGTGACGACCATGCTTGACAAGAGAACACTTGAAGATTGCAATGTTGGCCACTTTTCCTGATGAGAATTTTCCTACCATAAATAATGCCCTGATAAAAATCCAATTATACTTGATAATTATACCTGTACTTTGATTTCCATAAATATATTTTGTTACATGGTGTAATGTGTTGTGTTCGCAGAGGCTGTGTACCGGCTCAGCATCCCAGTGTTCACCATGACTTTCGCCATGTCACTTATGCTGTTGTTTGTCTTGTATCTGGTGACCAGACTGAATGGAGTCCCGTCGTTTGTGTCCAAACTGGAATTGGTAATAATGTTATATAGCGACATCATTATGGCCGTTGTCAGCATATCGAGCTTATTGTTCTATCGGTTTCACAATACTCTGTCCTGCCTTAACAGAGCTACAAACATGTTCATCGGTTTAAAATACTACAGCAGACTACCAGGGAGTCCTTACTGGATACTGGCAACGTTGGCGTTCAGCGTTGGGTGTCACGTTTTTGTGCAAGTGAGGTCTGTGTTTGCTGCTTTTGCGACTGCGGCGATTTCAATGGTCTCCCTGATGCCGTACTCTGTGCTTACCATCGTCGTTTTACTCAACTCGATGGTGGAGACGTCGTACAGGGACATCAACGAACAGCTTCTACAGTTCGGACGTCGAGTGCGCTTTAACAACAACGGCGGCCATCGTCAGATGCTGGAGCTGTGGAGCAGCGCAAACGCCGCGAGAAAGCAAGGACATAGACCGTCTGTTCTGCGGGACTTGATGACCAAACACTACGAGATCGGCGACCTCATGCTGGACGTGTGTTCGTGTTTCAACGTCGACGTGCTCGCGTCCTGCTTCACCTGCACACTGAAGATAATCTTGTTGACATACATGTGGTATCTGCACACTGTTTACGTGTCCACCTTCTGGAAATACCATGTCTTAATGTTTACGGATATAGTGTTTCTAACAGTCATGTTGTGCATCACCTTCAGTAGCTGTGAAAACGTGACACTTCAGGTGAGTACCTGCTGTCTACATGACTGATTGAATTCCTACAGCAGACTCAGGACACAGCTACCTGTTGCTTCCAGCGGAAATAATCTTTCTTAACTCAGCATTTTTTCTGTTCTATAAAGATAGAGAATTAAAGTGCTTGTGCTCAATGACAAATTGGGTGAAGTAGTAATTAACTTCCCCATAATCTCATTCCGTCCGCCAGGATTGCGCAGTCCACACGCTCAGTCTCGCAGTCCATCTTCTCCTAGTCTCCGTACCCTAAAGCGGCACATCCATTAACAAGTAAAACTGACAAAGAAATGTGTAAAGCCTTGAACAGGCTGGTACAGCCTTGGCAAGGCTGACAAGTCTCAAACAGGCTCGGCACATTTCCTTGCAAGTTTCTTTGAAACTGCCCATCCATTTACAAGTAAACTTTGCAGTGATCCAGTCGTTGTTTTCAATATGCCTCCCGTTCAAAACTGTCAAATAGCCTGTTTACTGTAATTTTAGCAAAGTGTTTGAACGCAAAAAGAAGACATAGGTTTTGGTCGCAAAGTTGGTTTTTGCAAAGGAACTTATACAGTCACGTAAATTTATTAGATGAGTTCCGATTAAATGATGCAGACAGTTACCGAAATTGCCTTCGTATGGATGAAGTCCCGTTACGTAATAAATAAATAAATCACAGTAAATAAATACACAATAACACACAATAGACAAACCAGTACCTACAAAACAAACTGTACGAGTTGTAAATAGCGGAAGCGTATGTGACTTAGAGGACCGTCTGTAGTGTACAGCTCATGCGCTAGAAAACTCTGACGTGACTTGCAGTAAACTTTCAAACGGTTTAAATGCCGCAAGGATCCTTGTCGCAACCATTTTCTTGGCCTTGCCATGCCATGCTGCGCCCATCCACTATAAAAACTGACAAGTATCCTTGTGGAGGCTTGTGAAGAAATTGATCGTGACTTGTCGAGACTTGACAAGGAAATTGATCAAGATTTGCCAGTCTGAAACTTGGAAGGAAAACCGCTTAACTCACTTGCCAGCGTCGCATGGCGGACTCTCTCGCTTCTGCAACCGAAACTTCCTTGTCTACTTCGGCTTTGTGCTCCAAAGATCAACAGAAATCATTGCAGTAACCGCAAGAACGGCTGGTAAAAGCTTGCTTCTCTGATCGCTCCAGGCCTCTGTGAGGCCTGGAGGCCTTCTTTTGCTCAAGTACAATGGAATGGATGACTGATAGCGCGAGATCTCTAGTCATGGTAACTAGCAGGCAACATGCAGTCATCGGGTTCGCCCGGACACTGCGACCACCGGAGCACGACTAGCTGCTGCTCCGTACAACTTGGACTTGGACTGGATGACTGATATGATAAGTCGTTACTTGCTTCCTATTAGAATTTCTTTTTTCCCGTGAGTCTGATCAGAATCGTAACGGCTTTGCAGTTTATATCGGAGGCGATGACTTATCTGTTCACAGGGTCGGCTTTCTATCCAAGCTCACACCTAGATAGTCACAATGGTCTTATTAAAAATCTTTTCCAATCCAACCTTTACTTCCATGATCGTTGAGACTCGGAGTTTAGTAAACGGTCTCAACTTCTTCACAGACATGTTGAGACCGTGGTCCTCATCGAATTGGATGCTTGTCTTATAACTTAGTCGAGTCTGCTCTATGCGCCGTCTGTGTTGCGCACCGCAACGCTATCATCCGCGACGTCGACGAGGAATGTGTCTTCAGGCAGACGAGAATTGCATCATACGAGAATTTCTACAGGTCAGCAGAAGTTCTAGCCTCCCTTACGATTGGCTTCATCTTTTACTTAGAAAAGCTATTTATGAGTAGCTAGTATTATGACTGGCGTAGTCTCTAAGATGTGTATCAATGAAGACTATGGCGCAGTAAGTGTCGCTGTACATGTCATTTTCTATGTTCACACTTGTGCGCTTTCAACTTAAACTTCGCTTTCAATTTTCAATTCTGCTTTCAACACCGAGTAGTTCTTGCGCTTGCCTTAGACCGAAAGTACTGAACGCATGCCACAAAGTGTCTACACTTGTGCGTCACATTTGTCAATGTTTCTCCAGTGTAAACGTGAAAATGGACGTAACTGATACTGCTATGTTAGCGAGTATAAGTGCTGCATTTTTAGTGCTGAAAAGAGTTAGAAAAAGGCGTGAAAAATGTCAACCCTCGATATGGTTGAAAGATTATTTAAGAACGCGGAATTTTGGAATTATGAGAGAGCTGGATGATAACGTTCTGTTTAAGAACTTTACGCGAATGTCTAGAACGAACTTTTTGGTGACCTGAACACTGCGTGGTTGCAACGAAGAGCGAGTACGAGTTATAATGCGCGCGCACTTCTTAAATTCTAGACCGGGACTAATTTTTGTTTAGCACATAAAATTTAGCAGTTTTTATGTTGTCATAGCTTATGCGGAATTTACTTCATAGTGCCTCTTGTTTCAGTCTGAAAATTGGTGAACGAATTTTCACGATGTTGAAGTCTCTCGAGCAAATTATTAGGGAGTAAGATTTTATGCGATCGACTTATGCGTTTCTTCGTTTTTCCACAATTTTACTTTATATTTATACGCATTTTTTACAATTATCTTGTCCATTTTATTATAATTCTCACAGCGTTCAATTAAAATCATATTGAGGAAGCATACTAAGTAACTCGGCTTTCATTTTTCATACATTTTTAATTCTTGAATTTTTGATCAAGGATTTCTTATTTAATTTTATATTTTCCAAAGGTCTTGAACAGCGTTGTCAGTACTTAGGTAAGTATGTAATACCTATTTATATTAATCAATTTAGAAATAATTTATTGTTATTTAAAATGTATCTATTTTTAAATTTTATTATATTTAATTGAATTTAAGGTTTCGATCTGACAGTTACCACATCGTTAGAATTTACCACACAACGATTACACCACTAAAAAAAATCTGGTCGTCTTCAGGCGTAAGTTAAAATAATTACATTAAATACGACCTTAGACCTTACCCGAGATCTATCCCGGTTCTGTTCAGCGCACTTACAGAGTAAACAGCGGTTCTTCTTTTTATGTAGTTTTTATATAGTTGTGTTTAACTTTGTAGGTTGGTGGAAGTTTATTTTTTTTGACGGTTGACGCTTGACAGTGAATGAATCCCTGGCAGGTGTAAGTTCGTATTTAATGCGTTAGTTTAACTAAACCTGAAGACGACCACAGCCTTTCAGTGATAGAAACGTTGTGTGGTAAATTCTAACGATGGTAATACTCCGACTTAACCCTTCTGATAATGTTCACGTACCATCGAAAGTTACGTTTAAGGTTCACAGAATTTATTTTACCAGTAACTTTATAAATTTATATTGAAATCAAACCACCAGTCTGACTTGCATTCTTCAAACCATTAACCTCTACGTGTTGCCTTTTGTTCACTAATCCTGTCAGTTTTCATTATTTAACTGACTAACGTTTTTTCAGACTTTTCATTTCCAGCTTTGTAATATTATCTGGTTTACTAACCTGTGTTTACAAGCTACCTTTGTTTCTGTCTTTTCTGTACGCAGTGACATATTTATTGATAACAGAAATGTCAGAAATCAATTCATGATCTTTGTCATGTTAATCTCTAAGTAACAACAGCTATTCAAAATTATACTTAAAAAGGGTATTATTGTTAAAGCAGTTCAAGGAAACGGAGAAGATCCTACTGAAAATCTTGATGGATGAATTTCGTTCTCTCGATGAAGACACCAGACGCATCGTAAGTTATGAAAAATGTTTTAAAATTTTAATGGTGTTATTGCAATTTTAAAAATGTGATAAAATATATTTATCTATTTTGTATGTTGCAGATTGAAGTATTTCTCTTTCAGATTAAATGCAGAAAAATCGAATTTTCTGTTTTTGGCCTCTTCGTACTGAACAGATTTTCGTTTTATGAAGTAAGTATTTAATGTTGATTCTTATGAGTCAGTTATGGTAATATGTTTTAAACCTACTTCTCCTAAAATGTTTTGTCTTAGCGCGGCAGCTCCCCGTTCCGGACAGCGTCTCAAGACGGCACGACTGTCACTCACGCCAGAACTGCTCTAAGCTCTTGATGTTCATGCGCGAGAATTCTTAAGGGAACCACGGAGCTGTACCTCGGACGTGAGGTCAGGCCGGTGCACTAACAAATCAAACTTCTAAATTAAAAATTAAAAATGTAATAACTGCAGCGGCTGAAATGTCGTCCCAGCGTATGGAAATGCCTCATGCAAGGGCGTGGCAACTCTCGGATCCGGCGGAAGCCGTAAGGCGGGCCCAAGTTCCTGCGGGCAAGTCCTTACAGGAGATATGGAGCTGCACCCTAGGCGTGTGTCAGGCAAACACTCAAACCCTTATTGCCAATCACTTATTATGCAAAGGGGGTCGCCATTATAACACTCTTGCCACTACATGACGTCGCTGCACAGTAAGAACCTGGCATTAATCGGTGCGCGACCCGGACACACACCCACACACGCGCGCCACGATGCTAACATTTCCCGCACAACGTCGTCAGTTGCACGGTAGAAGTTAGCCGCTTCTTATTCTTGTCTACGGCAGCATCTCATCAGTTCGAGTGACCTCAGCTGCACTATCATCCAGATCTAGGTTTCCGCGATGTCTCCAAGTACCACGGGAGCTAACCGCCTCTACGTGGCGTCACCGGTTCCGGCCAATACCCACGACAGCCGCGCCCACTGCCTACTGGACAAATTTTTGAGGAACAGATACGAATAAATCCCAGATGTAGGACCAGGACTATTCAGTCAAAACCACACACATCCTTTGACATACTTATCTTGCAAAGCTGATCCACATCTTGCAAACATGGGACCACGCTGCACCGCATGAAACTGGCGTTCACCGGCCTGTGACCCAGAAATCGCACAGACTCCATCAGTACGATAAGAGCCCTGCCCATTTCTGTTTGTGTGTTGTAACGTGTAGAAACTGGCTCTTATTATCGGGTGTGCCCTAGAGGGGGGAGACGAGAGAGAGAGAGAGAGAGAGAGAGAGAGAGAGAGAGAGAGAGAGAGAGAGAGAGAGAGAGAGAGAGAGAGAGAGAGAGAGAGAGAGAGAGAGTTGTAAAAGAATAGAAAATTTTCAAGCCGTTTCGGCTATACTGAGATGTTCAGCTCAAGGATTCTCATGTCCCGTCTACAGTAGAGGGATAATGAGAGTTCTGGCTCACAAAGGAATGCCGCCTTTCTTAAAAAACAATAAAAAACGATAAAAAACATGATCTAAGAGATGACGTCGCCACCGCTGGACCCGCAGCATCCCGCTGGACCACAGCATCCGCGAATAAATTTTTTTATTTTTTTAAATTGATTTCTTTATTTTTTTATTTTTTTTATTTGATGTTTTTATTTTTTTTAATTAAATTGATTTGCATATCAAGGGGGTGGGATGAGGTTCAATGGACCACCAGCATCCGTGAATATACTTTTTATTTTTTAAGAAAGCTGATTTGCATATCAAGGGGTGGTGTTGGGTGGGTGGTTTTTTTATTTCATATCAGTGGGTGGGGGTGGTTCCAACTCGATGCATTATAGTGTATATTAAAATATATGATCAGGTGTACCAACCTTTGCATGAGTTCAAATTTGTCGTGTGTTATAATGTATTTTAGCTCTCTCTCTCTCTCTCACACACGTTGTGTATGTCTCTCTCTCTCTGTGGTCAGTACCGCGCGCATGTATATGAAATTAGAAAGTTTATATTTATTCGATAAATATTAACGCCCTCTCTCTCTCTCTCTCTCTCTCTCTCTCTCTCTCACTCTCACGCGTTTCAACTGTGTCAACAAATAGTAACGCCCTCTCTCTCTCTCTCTCTCTCTCTCTCTCTCTCTCACTCTCTCTCTCTCTTACCGTGTACATGGAGTAGTCGATGTGATGAATAAATAATTTTAGCTCCCTCTCTCTCGTTGTCAAAACGTCGTCTTCATTTTTCAATGTATTAAATAATTAATTAATAGTTTTATAATGCAGTCAGTGTGATTGATCCATGTTAGAAATATATATATATATATTTAGCAAATATTAACTATGTATGTGTGTTGTTGTCAATGAACTACTTACCTGTGTGCTGTTACAGATGACAAATCCATACGTTAACGGCGTAGCAATCTGGTACAATACTTCTGTTTAATGGGTACAGTTTACACACGCACATAGGTTCAGTGGTGTATAGCGAAATAAATTAAAATTATACACACACATGAAAACGGTGGTTGAAATTCATACAAATCTTCTGATGTAACAGTTCACAAAAATAAATTAATTGTGCACATGTTCAGAGGTGTAGAGTGAAATAAAATAAAGTCATAATTTGTTTAAATGATTAACTCTTAACATAACGCTCCGTGTGAAGCGTTTGTAGAGCAGTCTCTCTCTCTCTCTTACCGTGTACATTGAGTAGTCGGTGTGATGAGTAAATAATTCTAGCTCTCTCTATATTTGACAAATATTAACTATGTATGTGTTGTTGTTGTCAATGAACTACTTTATATATATTTGGCAAATATTAACTATGTATGTGTGTTGTTGTCAATGAACTAAATAATTAATTAATAGTTTTATAATGCAGTCAGTGTGATTGATCCTTGTTAGATGGCAAATATTAACTATGTAAGTGTGCTTCTGTTGTAACAGTTCACACAAGTAATACAGTTCACAAAAAAAAAAAAAATATATATATAATCGTTCTAGTGTTAACGTTTGCTACAACAGTACACACACATAGGTTCAGTGGTGTATAGCGAAATAAAGTAAATTATACACACATGAAAACGGTGGTTGAAATTCATACAAATCTTCTGATCTTGTTAGGGGGGAGGTCTGTATATGATTTTAGAAATATATTGCAACATTACAACATTGCAAAAGTTGCATAATATTATATTGTATGTATACAAATTTTTGTACGTAAATTTAGGCATCTCGTGCCTCACGTCTAGGGCGACAAATTTATATAACGTGACAATTTGGCAAATTTAATTTAATTTAAATTTGTGGAGTCCTTCGATCTTGGAGCACCAAATTTAAACAATGTTACATATACATAAATAGGTGGTCAGGTGTATCTGCAATAAGAACTCTACGGAACTTGAAACAGTAATTAAAATTTATTTGATACTATAAAAAAATATGTGCACATGGCACTGACTTCGATTTAAAAAAACATTAGTTATTATTTGTTATAATGCCGTAAGGCTTAAGATATATACATCCTTACTAACTAAACATTCTATGCTACTAAATAGTATATAAAAGAAAAATCTCATTTTTAGACTACTCAGTCTATTAATATGTTTCAAAATCAATTTTTAAATCTTTTTTCTATATATGGTACGTACTCAAAAGATTAATAGTTATTACTTCTCAGTACTGTTTTCTCAAATACTAATTGTTTTTATTTATATTCTTTGTAATCATTTTATACCATACTAGCGAGTACCCGGCATGCGTTGCAATGCCACTCAAAGAAAGAAAGTGTTTGTGTTTTAATTCTGTTTATTGAAGTGCTTTTGGATACACAATATTTTTTGTTTTTCTGTCTGGTGCGTACATGAATAAATCCGAAGGTTTTCCGACGCGTGAGCAGGCCACATACAGCTGTCCATGTGAGAAGCATGGATTTTTCAAATTTAGTCCACACACTTGTAGCGATTGTCCCTGTGCTTTGTTGATGGTCATTGCAAATGCGAGTCGCACCGGAAACTGCAAACGTTTGAACTCGAATGGCATATCTGTCGGAATCATTGGGTTGCGTGGCAACAGTACATCTTCTCCTTTAAATTTTCCATTTAAAATTGTAGCTTCGATGATATTGTTCATCATCTGTTTCACTGAAAGCCTGGTACCGTTGCAAAGTCGTGGTGGATTGATGTTTCGAAGAAGAATGATAGGCACGCCAATTTTCAATGTTAAAACGTGCGGCGGCATGCCTGGCAAATCAAGTGAATTCAAGAATTCAGTTGGATAATTGACAACTTCGTCTTGATTCATTACAGTATCGATGGACTTATACGTTGTCGCTTCGCCTGGTATTTCGTTTTGAATGCTGAAATTGATGGCATTGACATCGTTGTTTTTGGCTGCTAATATAGCACGTGCACTGAGCCACTGATGATTTTTGTAATTCTGTGCGATATTTGGGAAAACTTTGTGAATCAATTCGTCTGTGGTTGCTGTGATTTTACAGAAGTTTGTTGGCAATGTGATACATTGTGTGGATTCATCGATTGCCATTTTCCCATTCCCAATATCCAACAATTGTTTTGCGAAACGTTCAGCGGATGCATCATGTTGTAGCTGTACACGCATATTGGTCTTCAAAGTCAATTTCTGTACGTGTCGCCATAGAACTGATGATTTGAGACATGCATTAAGTTCATCAGTGTGTGTTGAACGTGGTATAACTGGTAGAATTTGTCGAAAATCACCAGACAGTAAAATGAGTGCGCCACCGAAGAGCTGTTCATTTCCTCTCAAATCTTTTAGTGTACGATGAAGCGCTTCCAATGCTTTTTTGTGCGCCATAGTACATTCGTCCCATATAATGAGTTGACATGATTGGAGTACTTTACCCATTCCAGAATTTTTGTTGATATTGCATGTGGGTGTCTCAGTGATTTGTATATTCAACGGCAATTTCAGTGCTGAATGCGCTGTTCGGCCACCATCCAAAAGAGTTGCCGCAATTCCAGATGATGCGATTGCCAGTGCAATATTTTTTCGTGATCGTATGGTTGCCAAAATAAGTGAAATGAGAAAAGTTTTGCCTGTGCCTCCGGGCGCATCTAGGAAATACAATCCCCCGCTTTGGCTTGTAATTGCATGCATAATTCTGTCATACGCTATGCGTTGCTCTGGAACCAATTTCGGAAGATTCGTTTGAACAAATGTACCCAATTCGTCGATATCAAAGTGTTTTTCTCGTTGCAAATCACGATCGAAAAGGTCGTTTGTAGATCGATTCGGCGCAGCCATTCCCAATTGTACCAGTGCTTTGTTAGCGATTGCCAAACATGTGTCCTCAATCGAAACCAATGCCTCATTATACACGTTTGGTGTGAATTGAATGTCCGGATTTTGATTCGTTGCACGCAAACGATGTAGGATGTCTTCACTCATGTAGTCTTTGTACTTTTTCCAAAGATCTTTTGGATTGGATGGGAAGCACGTTGTCAATATGATTGCAAATAACGTGCGTATTTGCTGTGGTTGAGCAGTATTCGATGCGTCAGCGAGTGAAGTGTCCCAATGTGCATCGTTTTCAAGAAGATTTAATTCTTGGCAAGCTTCACGATAAGTGGCACATACTTGACCGTTTACTGTTCTCAATTCTTGGAAGGATGTCGGTCCACGTATGTTGATTAACAGTAATCGCAAGTAAAAGCATTCTGCATTGTTTGGATGAACAGTGTACAGGCGGCCTAACGCGTCAGTCGAATATAAGTTGGGATGTCCTTCAACTGCTTTACCTTGTTTGCGACGTTGAAACTTTTTTGCTGATGCATTCCATGTGTAGTATGTTGGCACTTCAGAGTAAAGTAGCGTCTTTGCAAACATATCATCCCCGCACAATGAGAAAAATGCAGTTAACGTTGTTGGCGGTGGTGACAATGCTCTTGCACGTGCATTTTCTGTTGTGAAGTACACACGCTGTCCATTTTCAAGGTGCACTGCCAAATGAACAACTGTTGGATGTCGTTCATGGATTGGAAATGATAAAATGCGCCATACTGCTTCATTGCTACTAATGTAGCGTCCCAGTTGATATTGGTCGATTTCATTGATAGATGCAGTTGCATTTCCCACTCCAAAAACTGCCATATCGCTTCCTTTGTTGACATATTTGCAAATGTACTTGATCGATTTCACCGAATTGCAATACTCGACATTGATGTGTGCTTTGTACGTTTTCGAGAGTAACGGTGAATAAGGTACAACCCAACGATTATCGACTTCAACATCATTGTTTCGTACTTTTAATGTGATGGATTTGCCGCCATCTTCAGTTGATCGTCGACGATAGAGTGGATATCCGTCATTGCCAGTGATAGTCTCAGCAAGTAAGTCTCTTGGGTATCGTTTCGTGCATTTCCCATCAGACATGCATGGTGAATTGTTGTTGAGTAAGCCACATGGACCATGAATCATGTTTTTGGTGACGACTTCAAATAAGTTTGGATCAATGTCGACATCTGGTATTTCTGCTGAGATGACTTGATCAATTTGATCTGGTGTGACTTTTTCGATCAACTAAATCAAAATGTGTGCATGTGGCAATCCTCTTTTTTGCCATTCAACGGAATACATCCAACAGCGTGTCTCTCCAAAAACATGATACTTGACAATGAAATCCATTAAAGATTTCAATTTTTGTTTGAACACACGCGCGGAAATATCATGACGATCCGATGATGATTGTCCAGTTAACAAAAGTTCTTTTATTTCATCCCACGTAGGATTGCATGTGAATGTAATAAACAAATCTGGGCGGCCATATGCGCGAACATATGTCATTGCATCTTGTGCGTATTCATGCATGTGCCGTGGACTCCCTGTAAATTTGGCCGGTAGTATGACCATTTTTCCCAATTTATTGGGATTCACATTGCCATCATTAACAACTGCATCACGTAAATGAATGTACTCTTCGGAACGCAACTTGGTTTGATTTAATCGAATGTAGAGGAGTCGTTCGGTTTCGATTTTCGCATACATATCGACAATGTATTGATGGAACAATTGTCGACATTTCAAGATATGATTTTCAGCGTTTTCACGAATCATCAATCGATATGAATAGTAATCCATGGCACTGACTTTCTTATTCGTTTCCTCATCTGTTTGTGGATTTCTCAATTTGATGTTGAAATGATATCCATCTTCTCCTTGCCAAAATAAAATCGGATATTGCAATCCGTCGTATGAGCGATGAGTTTCTGAGACTCGCTGAACATCACCATTTCTGCGATGAAGAATTATATCACGCGAGTTAAATTCTTCGCCAACTATAATGATCGCCACTTCATCAATTGTTGGTGCATTGTACTGTCTTTCGTGTTGGCCGACAGGTGTTTTGTCTGCTCTAACTACAACTTTGTAGTCATCAGCTGGCATTTGTTCAAGGGCAGTTCTGAACAATCGAATTAATTCGTTGTGTTGATCGAATAAAGTTTGTAATGCAGCGACAATTTCTCGTTTAGTGCCCGTATTGAATCGACAACGTTGATCGATTTGTTCATCAGTGTTTCCCATGAAATAAATTTGAAGAAATTTGTGATCTGTGTTCGACAGTGGTAGTAGTGATCCTGCACGATGATAAATTTGCCCTTGCACTTTGAATGTTGGCATGTAATTCTCGCGCACGATATTTGTTGCACCGAACGATGTCATTTGGAAAGATGAATTGTACTTGCGTATGTTTGCCAAGAAATGTTTCGATTGGCTTGTGTCACCTGATACCAACGTTGATAATGGTTCGGGTGGTGAATGTAATTCTGGCAATTTCACTTTTCCACCCGCGCAGCACATTCCTGGTGTTTCATTCTTAAATTTGAGGGCACTGCAATACACGCATAATTTATCCATTTTTCCAATAACCACACTTGGATGAAGACTGTAATCATAATTAGCATCGTAATGGAATGCACCAAGATTTAAATCAGCGTGCAGTGTTCGTCTGGATCGAGCAGTGCGTACTCGAACGGTTTCCAGTCTTGCTTCCCGTTGCTCGTCTGTTTCAGACGAACGGGCTTGAGCAGTGCGTACTCGAACGGTTTCCAGTCTTGCATCCCGTTGCTCGACTGTTTCAGACGAACAGGCTTGAGCATTGCGTACTCGAGCGGTTTCCAGTCTTGCATCCCGTTGCTCGACTGTTTCAGACGAACAGGCTTGAGCATTGCGTACTCGAGCGGTTTCCAGTCTTGCATCCCGTTGCTCGACTGTTTCAGACGAACAGGCTTGAGCATTGCGTACTCGAGCGGTTTCCAGTCTTGCATCCCGTTGCTCGACTGTTTCAGACGAACAGGCTTGAGCATTGCGTACTCGAGCGGTTTCCAGTCTTGCATCCCGTTGCTCGTCTGTTTCTGAAGCTCGTGATGCCTTTTTCTTTCGTGCTTGAGGTGTAGATCGACCAACCGCTTGTCGTTTGGGTGGCATAATTGATTTGAGACCGAAAGTAATGCTTTGTGACGACTATTACAAATTCACTTGGAAAAAGCAAAGAAAATCCATGTGATATCTATTATCTAATGTCGACCGGCAATTGGAATTTCACAATCAACACCACTTGTTATGTTATGTTACGAACTGAAATGTCGCTGTTTGTATTTGATTCAATTCAATTCTGTCAAGCGTGCGCACTCATACACCGAAAACACACGAACTGCCGCTAAACTATATGAAATACACTCATTTGTTGAAACGAATATTTACCTTTTAAACTAAACAATGGGTTTCAGAAGTGGTACACTCGCGCGCCACCTATTGTAAAATGGTTGTACTAATTCAGAAACCGTATTTCTAGGTACGTTTTTAACAAAAAAAGGCACTGATACTACATCACTGACGCTCATCGCATAATTCTCGATGAAGTAGGTTAAGTATAATTCTCGACAATTAATTATTCCTACTGCACATAGGCCTACTGAATATTCAAATGTCGAAGAGTATGGTTTGTCAGAATCAACGTGTACTATAATTATAATCAATGTTACAATATAATCAAACAACTAATTATTGTATTGTTTATAAGAATTCCATTTCCCTACTAAAATGTAAATATTCAAATAGACTAACTGATATCAATATACTTATGTATACACTATTTGTATTATTCTATACGAATAAACATTTCATCTAATTGTGTTACTGCATGTTTGTAAATATCTACTAAATTATCAAATTTTGATTTTACGTATCGAGGAAACATGAATGATGGATCTATTGCTTTTGAATATTCACAACTTACAATATAAGAATATTATTAATATAGATGTACCATTAGCAATTTACCAACTCTACAGTTACCACAACAATCATATACAAATATTCGCGATCGAAGCCGCGGATTTAAAAAAATGCGTTTTTTGCAATAACTTCGGTTCTTTTTAACCTATTGTTATCAAATAAAGTGGAAAACTTTCCGTTGGGTACCTGCTATCAGCGTGCAAAATTTCATCGCAATCGGATGAATGGTATAGCAGAATACCCGTGCTTCGCTACGGAGTTTCACGTTGTACATAATGAAAATGTTAGTTTAATTAATAAAGTTCAATTAAAGTAGGTTTCTTAAAAATAAATAGCTGTTGCCCACGACTTCGTTCACGTGGTCTTCAATTTAATGCGATAATATATTTAGAACAGAATCTATTCTATTGGGTTGCCTAGTAACCAAATCTAATAGTTTTTAAGACCCCAAAGGACCCCCCAGAGGATCGTATCGAAAAAATGTCCTATGTTGGTTCTCCCGTTGCGTAAAATATTTGTGCCAAGTTTGGTTGAAATCGGTCCAATGGTTTAGGAGGAGATGTGGAAGACCCCAAAGAACCCCCCAAAGGATCGTATCGAAAAAACACCTATCCTATGTTGGTTCTCCCTTTGCGTAAAATATTTGTGCCAAGTTTGGTTGAAATCGGTCCAGTGGTTTAGGAGGAGATGTGGAAGACCCCAAAAGGACCCCCCGAAGGATCATATCGAAAAAACACATATCCTATGTTGGTTCTCCCGTTGCGTAAAATATTTATGCCAAGTTTGGTTGAAATCGGTCCAGTGGTTTAGGAGGAGATGTGGAAGACCCCAAAGGACCCCCCAATGGACCCCGTCGAAAAAAACACCTATCCTATGTTGGTTCTCCCGTTGCGTAAAATATTTGTGCCAAGTTTGGTTGAAATCGGTCCAGTGGTTTAGGAGGAGATGTGAAAGACCCCAAAGGACCCCCAAAAGGACCCCCCGAAAGATCATATCGAAAAAACACATATCATATGTTGGTTCTCCCGTTGCGTAAAATATTTGTGCCAAGTTTGGTTGAAATCGGTCCAGTGGTTTAGGAGGAGATGTGGAAGACCCCAAAGGACCCCCCAATGGACCCCGTCGAAAAAAACACCTATCCTATGTTGGTTCTCCCGTTGCGGAAAATATTTGTGCCAAGTTTGGTTGAAATCGGTCCAGTGGTTTAGGAGGAGATGTGGAAGACCCCAAAGGACCCCCCAAAGGACCCCATCGAAAAAGCACCTACCCTATGTTGGTTCTCCCGTTGCATAAAATATTTGTGCCAAGTTTGGTTGAAATCGGTCCAGTGGTTTAGGAGGAGATGTGGAGGACCCCAAGAACCCCCCATAGGACCCCATCGAAAAAAATTCATAAACCTTCGCGGGCGTGCGCACAACAACTCACCGAAGTTTCATCGCAATCGGATGAATGGTATAGGAACGCATACGGGACAAAGAAAGAAAGAAAGAAACAAACATTCATTTTTATAGATATAGATGACTTGTGAATGAATGGACTGCATTTTAACCTAACACACAACGTGTAACAAACCTAATTGGACCTATCACTCCCGTTGCGTCATGTACTGATGACCTAAACACTACTGGCTGATCCAAGTTTGTTTGGTTCTCGTCAACAACCTCTTGCATAACTTTGCCCTCAGGCGCTTCTATCAACTCAGGAACAAGCAAGAGTTTTGTCTCGACACCCACAGTTGACTTTCCAATCACTTCTTTTATTGTTACACTTAATTGTATTTCCTATGCTAGTTCTTCCTACATTTCCGTATGTGTGTGTGTGTGTGTGTGTGTGTGTGTGTGTGTGTGTGTGTGTGTGTGTGTGTGTGTGTGTGTGTGTGTGTGTGTGTGTGAAGTTAACATAGCTTAGACAAAATAACGATAATGTATGACTTTCATTATCGTTATGCTGCCGTCGTAACGTTAGATTGCTAATGACAGATACAGGCAGTCTGATGTATTGTATTCACGTATAGGCTACTCATAGTACCATATCAATATCTGTAATGTTATTTATTTCCAACTAAAGTCAGAGACACCCTCAGTAGTTTTTCACCTAGAACGTATACAAAACATCTGATTCTTGTGTATGTGTGTGCACTTGATATTGCGTAAACGTGTCTGCTCTGCTCTACCTGAATATTCTCATGCAATAAAGGACGTGCCTCGGTCATTACGAATACTATGTCATGATCCGACGCGCGCACACACGAACACACACACACATACGCACACGTAATCACACATCCGACGTGCACACACACAGACGCATACGCAACGTAACCAAACACGCGCACACACGAACACACAGACGCACACGCACACACATACATACGACGTGCACATGTTAGGTCCAATTACGTTGTGTCGCACTGACCTGATATTTATAGATGACTACCAATACAGATAACAGATTTAAATAATAATACTTTCATGCTTTTGGCTGTCCTAAAAACATACCATATCTATTTCATAGGACGTTATGTATTACAGCATTTTTTTAATTTCGTTTAGCAACACTCGTAGACGGATATGAGCGATAGCTATTTCTGTATGAAAGTAAGCCATGTGTCAAATTAGAAGGTGAAAGTAAAATGCATCGATTTAGACACCAAACCTCTGAACATACATGCAATTAATATCAATATCTGTAATGTCATTTATTTCCAACTAAAGTCAGAGACACCCCAGTAGTTTTTCACCTAGAACGTATACAAAACATCTGATTCTTGTGTGTGTGTGTGCACTTGATATTGCGTAAACGTGTCTGCTCTGCTCTACCTGATTATCCTCATGCAATAAAGGACGTGCCTCGGTCATTACGAATACTATGTCATGATCCGACGCGCACACACGAACACACACACAGACGCACACGTAATCACACATCCGACGTGCACACACACACACACACACACACACACACACACACACACACACACACACACACACACACAGATGCATACGCAACGCAACACAACGCACGCACACACGAACACACAGACGCACACGCATACACATACATACGACGTGCACACGATGGCATGAATCATGTTAGGTCCATTACGTTGTGTCGCACTGACCCGATATTTATAGATGACTTCCAATACAGAAGCAGATAACAGATTTAAATAATAATACTTTCATGCTTTTGGCTGTCCTAAAAACATACCATATCTATTTCACAGGACGTTATGTATTACAGCATTTTTAATTTCGTTTAGCAACACTCGTAGACGGATATGAGCGATAGCTATTTCTGTATGAAAGTAAGCCATGTGTCAAATTAGAAGGTGAAAGTAAAATGTATCGATTTAGACACCAAACCTCTGAACATACTGCAATTATTTTATAGTAATCAGAAATGTGTGTGTGTGTGTGTGTGTGTGAGAGAGAGAGAGAGAGAGAGAGAGAGAGAGAGAATTTAATGTGTATCAACTTTCAAACGTGTACGCTACCGTCGTATGATATATATACACACACACAAGACGACATGTCACTATTTCTCATTTGTATGAGACACTCATCGTACAATCGACTATTGTGTGTATAACAACAATAACATTTAAGAGGTAAGTAAAAGATTTGCATATGTTACTAAGTAAAAAAACATAATTTTATTGAATATTCAGATTTTATTTAAATTGAGCTTATAGTCGTCTATTTGATTTTTTTGGTCTGTTGCCTAATGAAGCACATGTGCTTAGGTCAGTTACTGTTGTCTCTCGATAAGAACGGTGTTTTTGTTTGACAGATATTTTTGACGTGTTTGTAGATTTCCAATTTTATACTCATACGTCTGATCAATAAGATCTTTTGTAAAACTTAATGATTCCGTTGAGATGACGTTTAGATAGAATTTACTGATATCACGAGTAGGCCTACTTAAATACGTTCAATACAAAAGGATTAATTGCCCTACACCTGAGTGCTGTATTTTACGAATCCGTGCGTATTTGCTACATAAGGATTAATATAATTACTCATACGTCTGATCAATAAGATCTTTTGACAAATGTAACGAAATTTAGAAATGCATTTTCTCATCACAAAATACAACGTACCCTTTCATTTTATATTCTTATCTGAAACAGAACGTTATATAGATAATACGCTGTCCTGTTTTTAAAAAAATTTATTCAGGTATTAATCTGTTTGTTTAAACGTTGATCTATGTACGTGACCATACGTACTTGTTTTCGTAATGTTTGTTATAATACCTTTCCTGTTCTGGATTTATGGTATGTGCTGTGTGTGTGTGTGTGTGTGTGTGTGTGTGTGTGTGTGTGTGTGTGTTGAAAGCCTTATGTATATATTTATATATAGCACATAATGTATATGATAATGAAGCAGGTACTGTTATTATTATTATTATTATAGGAACAAGAAGGATGGATCATAGACTAAACACCACATCAAAACAGGAAGAGGAGGACCTTCTCCATAAATGGTTTTTTTCTCCGAAACGGTTAACACCTGTAGAAATTATGAAATTAAAAGCAATAGTCAACAGGCCAAGATCGACAATAAGACCATTTCTAAAAGACTTGATAAACAATTTATAAAACCCCAGCGACCTACATCACGTGTTTCGAGACATGAGGACCTCCAACGGCGTAGGATAACAGTACTTGTTAAGGTAACAAACTACTTTTAATAAACAATTTTTATCACTGTGTGTGCGTATGTTTGACTGTAGTGCAGATTCTAATTTACAAAGTTTTGATGAATACTATTTGAAAGGACATTAACTTATGAGGAATTAATTTCTATTTTTAATTTATTTCACTATACACCTCTGAACCTATATGTAATTATTTGTAAACTGCGTTACCTGTTGCAGCAAACGTTAACACTAGAACGATTATATTATTATTCAGTGATATATACATACAATTTACTTATCATATAATCTGTATTTTTGTTTTACATTATACACCTCTGAACCTATATGTAATTATTTGTAAACTGCGTTACCTGTTGCAGCAAACGTTAACACTAGATCGATTATATTATTATTCAGTGATATATACATACAATTTACTTATCATATAATCTGTATTTTTGTTTTACATTATACACCTCTGAACCTATATGTAATTATTTGTAAACTGCGTTACCTGTTGCAGCAAACGTTAACACTAGAACGATTATATTATTATTCAGTGATATATACATACAATTTACTTATCATATAATCTGTATTTTTGTTTTACATATTTTGGATGAAAATTACATACCACTCTTTCATACAGTATTTTAAATTAATAAAACAGTGATTTTGTATTATTACTACTGATTGTATTTTTTTTTTTTGTCTTAGGTTTTACCATCAGGGATTAGAAAGTAGGACGCACCGAATCAATGACTTGGCTTAATGTAGTGAATACTTCTGTATCGTTGTGTGTGTGTGTGTGTGTGTGTGTGTGTGTGCACATAGTTAATCTTTCTATACAGTGCTGTTGATTTAATAATGTGTAAATATAGCAATTCATATATTCTGTATTTTTTGTTTTACATATTTTCTTTGTACCCTTCGACGTTCACATAAAGTCATGTGATTTGTACATTTTACTAACGAAGACGCATCTGTTCAATGTGTGTGTGTGTGTGTGTGTGTGTGTGTGTGTGTGAGAGAGAGAGTTTGTTAAGCCGTTAACGTATGGATTTGTCATCTGTCACAGCACACATACACAGGTAATTACATTATAAAGTAGGAATTTCTTCAGCCGTCTGCGAGAAAGAGAGTAGACACCTGTCAGTACTTCATTGACAACAACACACATACATAGTTAATATTTGCCGAATATATATATATTTCTAAAATCATATACAGACCTCCCCCCTAACAAGATCAGAAGATTTGTATGAATTTCAACCACCGTTTTCATGTGTGTATAATTTACTTTATTTCGCTATACACCACTGAACCTATGTGTGTGTACTGTTGTAGCAAACGTTAACACTAGAACGATTATATTTATTTTTTATTTTTTGTGAACTGTATTACTTGTGTGAACTGTTACAACAGAAGCACACTTACATAGTTAATATTTGCCATCTAACAAGGATCAATCACACTGACTGCATTATAAAACTATTAATTAATTATTTAGTTCATTGACAACAACACACATACATAGTTAATATTTGCCAAATATATATAAAGTAGTTCATTGACAACAACAACACATACATAGTTAATATTTGTCAAATATAGAGAGAGCTAGAATTATTTACTCATCACACCGACTACTCAATGTACACGGTAAGAGAGAGAGAGAGACTGCTCTACAAACGCTTCACACGGAGCGTTATGTTAAGAGTTAATCATTTAAACAAATTATGACTTTATTTTATTTCACTCTACACCTCTGAACATGTGCACAATTAATTTATTTTTGTGAACTGTTACATCAGAAGATTTGTATGAATTTCAACCACCGTTTTCATGTGTGTGTATAATTTTAATTTATTTCGCTATACACCACTGAACCTATGTGCGTGTGTAAACTGTACCCATTAAACAGAAGTATTGTACCAGATTGCTACGCCGTTAACGTATGGATTTGTCATCTGTAACAGCACACAGGTAAGTAGTTCATTGACAAAAACACACATACATAGTTAATATTTGCTAAATATATATATATATATATTTCTAACATGGATCAATCACACTGGCTGCATTATAAAACTATTAATTAATTATTTAATACATTGAAAAATGAAGACGACGTTTTGACAACGAGAGAGAGGGAGCTAAAATTATTTATTCATCACATCGACTACTCCATGTACACGGTAAGAGAGAGAGAGAGTGAGAGAGAGAGAGAGAGAGAGAGAGAGAGAGAGGGCGTTACTATTTGTTGACACAGTTGAAACGCGTGAGAGTGAGAGAGAGAGAGAGAGAGAGAGAGAGAGAGAGGGCGTTAATATTTATCGAATAAATATAAACTTTCTAATTTCATATACATGCGCGCGGTACTGACCACAGAGAGAGAGAGACATACACAACGTGTGTGAGAGAGAGAGAGAGAGCTAAAATACATTATAACACACGACAAATTTGAACTCATGCAAAGGTTGGTACACCTGATCATATATTTTAATATACACTATAATGCATCGAGTTGGAACCACCCCCACCCACTGATATGAAATAAAAAACCACCCACCCAACACCACCCCTTGATATGCAAATCAGCTTTCTTAAAAAATAAAAAGTATATTCACGGATGCTGGTGGTCCATTGAACCTCATCCCACCCCCTTGATATGCAAATCAATTTAATTAAAAAAAATAAAAACATCAAATAAAAAAAATAAAAAAATCAATTTAAAAAAATAAAAAAATTTATTCGCGGATGCTGTGGTCCATCGGGATGCTGCGGGTCCAGCGGTGGCGGCGTCATCTCTTAGATCATGTTTTTTATCGTTTTTTATCTTTTTTTAAGAAAGTTGGCATTCCTTTGTGAGCCAGAACTCTCATTATCCCTCGAAAGCGGTTGGCGCCTTAAGGCGGCCACGTCCTATCTCCCATGTAACACCATTACGACTCTACGCCCTGTGGATCAACTCCAGAGGAAGCCACGGGGTGGCAAATGGCGTTACAGTTCACACCTAATGGACAGAAACGATTGGCACGTCTTACCGTCCACGCCAACACGGCTCTAAGATTCTCTGGATCAACTCCAGAGGAAACTCTGGAACTCCTCCCCACCTCACAAATGAGAACAGATAATAAAACATGAAACAACTTGAATCTGCTAAAGCCGCCTCGGCTGCTTTACATTCGAGACCGGACATCTGCGATTTGGCCTCTGTGGGGAAGTCGTTGGCCGCGAAAGGTGTCGGTCACACCAGCAAACTCTTTGTTTACTTCTGTGAATCAACTACAAAGGATGATAAGAAACGTCTCCTCAGACATGGCGTCCTGCAGCAGTGTAACCACAAACAAAAACAAAGCTCAGTCTACCCCATCTTTCTTGGAAACTTACCGCAAACGCGTAACGATACCTAAAGAATTTGGAGGACAATCAGCTGTGACTAGGATAGCGCGCATAATCCTGTTACAAGATATTCTGAGCATCGTCTGAGTGTACTATATCTGGCTCAGATCCGATCAACAGCTGAAGGGCTGGAACAGTTTCAAAACCGACATTTCTTCGTTTATTCACTGACCGCGTCTATTTTTACAAAGCCGAAATTATTTCGCCAACCAAGCAACCACTGCTGCTGCATTACCAACAGTAGTTAGACAATCTCTTACGTAGGTATCCCGTGATGTGTAGGAAAAATTAAGTCGGACAGCATGCTTTTCCTGATCACTAGCGCACTAGTGACGCCAGGCTATAGTCTACTGTTGGAGTCACCAGATTTTGCTAGGCCGTCTCGACTGTAGATGCTATCGTGGACTTTGCGAAGCCGACAGTCTCGGCGATGGTATTTCAACGAATGCAACCGACGCGAAGCCGCTACTTTAAGCTCCATATCAGCGCGACCCTACGCTCCCCTGGGTAAACTCTGGGGGGCAATCGTCTCAGGTATGCGAACATGCGTCGATGCAACATCACACACAGCCGTCAAGAAGTATCTTATTATGCCGTTTCGGTCGGGACCCGGTTTTCCGAAAGTCCACGTCAGCTTCTGACAGTCGTGGACCGGTAAGGTGTCTCACCGCGTAACGACCGGTAGCGGTCTGTGCCAGCGGTAGCGCGACTCTGAGCTAACCTTGATAACTCCCGCGGAAGCCTCTGCCTTAACCGTTGAGTGTTTGCCGCGGGTGTAGCCAGGACCTGGTTCTGAACGTCGGTGTGAGCGGGAAAGTACATGACCTGCAGCATCGTCAGGTCCTTTCGTTACTCTGAACATTCAGCGATACTCCTGATCCGACACTGTTGATTATGCTACCATAAAGAAATCTAGCAGCTTGTAGGTAAAAAACCTCATCAATCCCTGTCTGTCTAGAGTCTGCTCAGTGGTACCGAATCATACGCCTTTTGCACATCGATGTAAGCGAAATGGTATCCAGATTTCCTTTAGATCTCTTTTCGTAACTTGCCTAATCCAAAAAATGTGTTCTACATAGGACCTGTCACCCAGAAAGCATATCTCTTCTTCCGTTTCGCCTATTTGTTGTTCAACACGGCTAAAAAATGAACATTTTGCATAATCTCGTGCAAGCAAAAACCATTCCTCAAATAAGCAAAAAACATCTTGATTGGAAAAAAATAATATACAATATTTATTTATTAACTGGCGGGGGCCGGCACAGTGGTAACGTTCGAGACTCACAATCTCGACGGCTACGCTGCGGTCGTGGGATCGAGTCAAGATCACCACTCGGTCTGCCTGGCCAATTCTATCGCTGAGGACAATAATACAGCGGTCTTGTACGGAATACCTTCACTCACACACGCGCACGCATACAGAACTCCCTCGCACCCGCACGTGGTTACTGGCTGATTGATTTCTCTCTGACGGTGATGGATCGTGTGTTGTCCCACGGCCAAGGGACGTAACAGGCCGCAGGCCTAATGCTTGAAGGAGGAAGAAGAAGAAGAAGAAGAAGAAGAAGAAGAAGAAGAAGAAGAAGAAGAAGAAGAAGAAGAAGAAGAAGATTAATTGATTAATATGTGAAAAAGAAACTATACCAAGTTAAACACACACACACACACACACACGCACATAGTGTGTATAATTACTATTAAAATTAATTGTAATACACAAAGTGAATATTCTTACTGCTCCGAAACTTTGTGTAACTTAACACTGCGCACGCCATAAATTATAAAATTTATAAAATGCCGCTTCCATTTATTAATAAGTAGCTCGCAAATTAACAGACAATTATATTTTTTTGATGCGTTTTCAGATGCTGTCTACGTGTGTCACTTTCTTAATAGTGCTTGTACAGTTCAGGTCCAGTTCGGACTGATGACGCGAGTGGGAACCAAACTGGAATTGCGGCCCGTCAAAAAGCAACTGATCCACCGCTAAATCACTGTCACCCAGTTTGGGCTGTTTTCATTGCTCGCACCTGTACTGTCGTCGTTGTTGTTACTTTTACTGAGCCGATGATTAATTAACTCATCTATTAAGACTGTAAATGTACAAATTTAAATGCAAATATAAGCAATCGGCGATTCTTTTCCTAATATTTTTATTCTTTTACAAGTGTTATAAGGTAATCCAAATTGTGTCGTGTTATTGGTTTTAATCCTAAATAATTTAAAACTGACTGTTTATATAGTACTGTAAGATATATTGAAAAATCGGTATGGAGAACCATACATGACTTCCATGTCCTAAAATTTATATTTAAAATCATTTAAATATTAATTAAATAAGTGGATGCTTCAGTTCTGAAGAAATTACGTATCAGCTAAAATGGTACCACCATGTCAGGTGGATTAAGACTATCCTCAACCTTCGTGAGGAAGGATTGTACTTTTGGATAAAATGCCTGTAAGTCGAACGAAGACAGCTACTAAAGATAGCTGCGATCTGATTCCTGTAATGAAATTGGACTCTCGCTGCGAGGGGCCGAGGGATGTCTATAGTGTTATCAAAGTTTTTCCTGTCAATACTATACTAGTCATTTTACTTTTTTAAAATCGAGTCTTAATTTCCTTCTTTCCATTTGTCTTATGATTTCCTGAACGACTATTCTGTTCACCCGTATAATTATTGTTCGATATTTCGGATCGAACCGGTCATTATTTTCATTTTCCGAAGTTGGCACTATGGGTTTTGTAGGATCCATGCATGCTTTTGGACCTGAAGCTTTTGTCGCACGCCAGCCATCTTAGTGTCATCATCCACGAGTCGGGACTCCTCGGCAGGTAGAACTCCGTACATGTAACCTATCCTCTTCCCAACCAGTCTATCCTGCCTGAGTGTCAGGATCTACCCAGTCGTGAGATTACGGTAAGTCATTTTCATATTATTTATGTCTTGTTAGCAATTCTGCATGCTGCTGCTATAGAGCTCACCAGAGGCTACCAAATTATACAGTAAGAAAGCCGTCTTACTTTACTTCATTTCAAGATAATATCGTACATCTATTTACTACCAGAGGGTTCATGAGGTTGCTAGCTTTTTCAGTTAAATTGCTTGCCGTCACGACTGGGAGCACGTGTTTCGTAATTTTGTGCATGTTGCTGCTGGTGGTTCGAGACTCAGTAAATGGGTAAGTTTTGGCTGTTAAGTTTTTATAAGTCAGTTTTGGCTGCGCGATTTTTATTTTAATTACCAACGTGCCGTGCCGTTTCGTTTTTTGTGCCTGCTCGTGGTTGTTTTGCATGCCGTTAATTTTTCAAATTTCATGAATGTTCGTCATTTGCATGCTCTCGCACGGAAGCATGTTGGTATAATACGTACGCATGTGAACTACGAGTTTGCGTTTATTGCTGTTGGTTGGTGTCAGCAGTTTCGTCTCACTGGCCTTCCTTTGGATCTAGTATCTGCACATCAGCTTCACTGTCATTTCCACCACTTTTATCCTTCCGTCACAACGTTATCAACGGACAGTAGCGGATCTAGGTTGTCCTGCGCCCGGGGCAAGAATAATATTGGCGCCACACACACACACACACACACACACACACACACACACACACACACACACACACACACACACACACACACACACACACACACACACACACACACACACACACACACACACACACACACACACACACACACACACACACACACACACACACACATGACCGGGCATATGAAGTTGAACGTAAGTGTAACTAACCTAAAAACAGGCATCTAGCAAAACTAAAAGCTTCCTAACGGGAACTAAAAGCCTAACGAAAGTCTAACCTCCAAACGGGCAGGAAGGCGAGCTAGCTAAATTATAACCTCCGAATGGGCAGAAAGGCGACAAAAACTTAAAAGTACCGCCCTCATCCATCCTCCTTTAAGTTTCTCTATCAAGCTCTAATTTTTTTTTACAAGACACGAGCACATTTAAGTAGAATAGGGTTTGAGATAAAACGTAATATCCATTTTATACTAAGAAATTCTTTATTTGTCATTTTTTATTACAAAGGAAAACTACATACCAAAAGTTATATACTTAAAAACCCAATCACTAACGCTATTCAAATATTACGAAGTCAGTAACGAAAATTACTATAGCAAATCACTACAAAAATAACAATTATATAAAAAAAGGAGAAAATAGAGATTCCACGACCCCGTATTTTATTTATTGGACGCCCGGGATCCGCGAATTCTAATTTTTTGTTTTATTAGGAGAAATTAACAAGATGAATTAAATTAAATGTATTTGTTCTTGGGAAAATTGATTTTCTATCTATGGCTTTTTAACAATGGTATGTTTTGGTGAAGGTCGCTGAAGATTTTCAATACTTGATTTTAGCTTCTGATAAGGGATCACGAATGTTTCGAAACGTTAAGAAATTGTTTCATTTTTATAAAAATTGCATAATGTGATTATGCATAATGTGCTACTACACCTTCCCGTAACATTAGTACTAAACTGTATGTTTACTAGTTACGCGGTGTCGGTGTAGAATTCCCGATTCCTTATAAAAATAATCGAGTCACAAAAATCGAATCGAATCAACCACAGTTGAATTTGCCGCCCCCTGAAGTTGCCGCCCGGGGCAAGGGCCCCGGCTTGCCCCCCCCTAGATCCGCCACTGTCAACGGATACAACAAACCTACTTGAGCAAGTTCATCGTTTTTGGGAGGTCGAAGAGCCTCCTGCTGTACCCCACCAATTATCTGAAGAGGATCACTTTGCTGAAAGGTTTTACATGGAGTCAACAAGTCGGTTGCCGTCGGGTCGTTACCAGGTGCGCTTGCCGTTCTTCAAAAACTCTTCTCACATTTTGGGAAATTCCCTTAAGGGAGCCATGTCTCGGTTTTTTGCGTTAGAAAGGAAATTTGCGGCGAACAGTCAGTTTAAGAGCCAGTATGTACAATTTATAACGGATTATGTCGTTCAGGGGCATATGTCATTGGTGTCTGACCCCAATTTTCCAAAATATTTCATCCCTCATCATGGTATCTTTAAAGTTAGAGGTGATACTTCAAAAATAAGGGTGGTGTTTGACGCCAGCATGAAGACGTCCTCTGGGATTTCCTTAAATGACGTGTTATGTGTCGGCCCTAAGTTGCAGACCTTACTGTCCGACGTTTTGACTTTGTTTCGGCGGTTTAGCCATGTTTTCACGTGCGACATCGAACAGATGTATCGCCAAATTGCTATGCATCCTGATGACTCGGCGTACCTGTGTATTTTATGGCGTGAGGAGGTTACCGCCCCACTAAGGGTTTTCGCTTTGCGTACCGTTACTTACGGGCTGGCTTGCGCCCCTTTTCAGGCGTTGCGAACCTTGCAGCGGCTGGCTCAGGATGAGGCAGTTAATTTTCCTGCGGGAGCAGCGGTACTTAGCCGTAATATTTTTGTTGATGATATTGCTGCTGGCGCTGATTCAAAATCAGAGCTTTGCAAATTACAACGGGAATTAATTCTGTTGTTGTCTTCAGGAGGGTTCAATTGGAAAAAATGGTGTACTAATCAACCCGACTGCCTACCTGAATCAGCCGCTCCGAGTGATTCCGTCGTTGCTAAGGATAAGGATATTCTGGGTTTAAGTTGGGACCATTCAACCGATTGCTTCTCATTTCCTCCTTTGGCCTGTTGCAGCACCGCTCAGGTTCAATTTACCAAACGTGTCGTGTTATCCCAGATGGCACAATTATTTGACCCATGTGGTTGGCTTTCGCCAGTGATTTTCAGGGCCAAGGCTTTTTTCCAAAAACTCTGGGCTGAGGGCTTGGACTGGGATGCTCCTCTAAGTGATGACTTAAATGATTATTGGAGTCAATTCCTGTCCTCTTTGAATCATCTTTCGGTAATTACTATTTCCCGGCCATTCCTCCCTAAAGGTGGGCATATTGAAAGGGTTATATTGCATGGTTTCTGTGATGCTTCCCAGTTGGGTTACGCGGCCGTCCTCTATCTGTCCATTTATACTGACTCTGGTCCTCCGGTGGTTTCGTTGGTGTCGTCTAAAACTAAAGTGGCACCTCTTAAAACTTTATCAATCCCACGTTTGGAGTTGTTGGGAGCTTATCTTTTAGCCAAACTTGTTCGTCATTATGTTGGCTTATTCTCGTCATGTATTCAATTGAGTCAAGTTTTCTTATGGACGGACTCGACGATTGTCTTGGATTGGCTGAATATGCCTACTTTTAAATTGAAGACGTTTATTGCTAATCGGGTGGCTGCCATTACCGAGTGGACCGATACTAAATCTTGGCGTCATGTTCATGGTGTTTCTAACCCCGCTGATTTAGCCTCTAGAGGCACGTCACTCTCCAGCCTCCGGTCGTCGACATTGTGGTGGTCAGGGCCAGATTGGTTAAAGCTTGATGCTCTGCACTGGCCCCCTATTAATAATCGCCCGAATCACGACGTGCAAGATGTTGCCTTTGAGACCAAGGTCGCTTCGTTTCTCACTCAGGAGCCCCGGGTGGAATTGTTTGAGCACTTGTCGTCGTGGCCCTTAGAGGGGGGGGTGACCTAGATTATGCCGGTTGCCTATATCTTCTTGATTGGGTTTATCTTGTTTTTCGGGTGAGCAGAATTAGTTTCAATGATTGTTGTGGACTTACTTGACACTTTGCTGGGATTTCCCAGGTGATTCCTTCCAGCTGTTGTCCGCAGTGAATTTTACATTGTGGAAGGTTTCTGGCATGGCGTTGTGCCAGTTTATTGGGAGTTATGGATGCTCAACAAATCAACAACAACAAAATAAGTAAAAAAAAAAATGATAAACAAAAAAAGGGGAATAAGGGAACAACAACAAAAATAAAAAAGGGGAAAAAAATGTAAAAAAACCTAGGGAATACTAACTAAGTTGATTTGCTGAGTTTTACATTGTGTTTGGCTGGGCCATTGTTTATTGTATGTTATTGGGTTGTGTCTGCTCTACCCGAACCTTTCGGATGCTCGCCTGGTCGATGCGCCCGCGGCGGAGTTAGTCGGCATGGTTTTCTAATTAATTGCATGTTTTCTGTATGTTTGTATGTTCTTGTGTTTGGGTGTGACCCCCTCCTATGTTGGAGGGTAATTTTCAGCGAGTGTTCCTGTTCACCAAAAGCCAAATTTTTGTAATGTATTTTGGCCATGTCTTTTGGTGTAGTCGGTGGTTGACCCATTGTGGTCAACGGGGGCCGGTGTTCGATATTTCGGATCGAACCGGTCATTATTTTCATTTTCCGAAGTTGGCACTATGGGTTTTGTAGGGTCCATGCATGCTTTTGGACCTGAAGCTTTTGTCGCACGCCAGCCATCTTAGTGTCATCATCCACGAGTCGGGACTCCTCGGCAGGTAGAACTCTGTACATGTAACCTATCCTCTTCCCAACCAGTCTATCCTGCCTGAGTGTCAGGATCTACCCAGTCGTGAGATTACGGTAAGTCATTTTCATATTATTTATGTCTTGTTAGCAATTCTGCATGCTGCTGCTATAGAGCTCACCAGAGGCTACCAAATTATACAGTAAGAAAGCCGTCTTACTTTACTTCATTTCAAGATAATATCGTACAATTATAAATTTCTCAGCAAAACATTTCTTCCTTAATACATTTGTGTCTCCTGTTTAACACCCACCATTCTGATCCATGTCATAACGCTATATTCCACACAGGCTAGTAAATAACTAGCCATCAGGGAGGTCAAAATATTTTCAAGGAGGGGCAAACAATTTTCCAAATATTCATGTTTAATATGGTAACCAAATCACTTGTACGAATTAACAAGTATTTACCTTAAATTATCCGCCGTGTGATTTCTTGTGCTTCGTCTATGACGCGTTTCAGAGCTTATGCTCCATCATCAGATATTAAAAAGGTTAAACTGTCACTCTTCCGAGATCGTTAAGAAGTTAAAATGTCAAAATTAGCATGTGAACCGTACGCGGATTTGGGTGCGCACCCGTTCAAGTTCATTCTGCCACAAAATGAAGTGGCAGAATGAACTTGAACGGGTGCGCACCCAAATCCGCGTACGGTTCACATGCTAATTTTGACATTTTAACTTCTTAACGATCTCGCAAGAGTGATAGTTTTACCTTTTTAATATCTGATGATGGAGCATAAGCTCTGAAACGCGTCATAGACGAAGCACAAGAAATCACACGGCGGATAATTTAAGGTAAATAATTTATTAATTTTCCATAGAAGAAAAATATTTATATATTTTTCATACATACACACATGCACATATTAGTTTATAATTCTCATATCATAATAGAAATAAGTACACAGATGTGTATTAATTGTTTTAATACAACAACAGTGCCAGCGATCCACAGGAAGCAAATCTTTGTCCATCTTTTCAGCTTGCACGCGTTGTGTTGGTGTGGGTTTCGGCACTTTCCATTTACAAGCGTGCAAACATAATCAAATAAACATGAGTGAGGCCAGAAATAACGCGAATTTTGTGTGTGTGTGTGTGTGTGTGTGTGTGTGTGTGTGTGTGTGTCCTGCCGGCCTTTTTATTGCGGTAATCACAATAATAAAACTTTGGAAAAGTAAATATTACATAATTGAGATTGAGGCTTGCCTGCCAGGAACGATATATTTTCACTCATACGTGATTTAAATTAAAATGAAAAATATAGAATTTTGTTAAAGTGAAATGAAATGTTTACATAGAAACTACTTCTTTGTTGTCATTAACGTATTACACATATAAAACTTATAAAATTTACTTCCTCCATCTTCAACTACCATTTTAATTTATTAAAAAAATTACCTCCTCCGCCCTTTAACTGCCCTTTTCATTTATAGATATTTCATCTACCTTTCTACAGTGGATTACTATGACCTTCTTTTCAGGATACTTTATTTATCAAAATTAAGCAATTTACTCTTGTTAAAACGTAAAACGTTGCAGGTAAACTACCCCTTTCCCTTAACCGACCTTCACCAAAAACAATAGGCCTTGAGTCCTCTACAATTCAGGATTGTATGCAAAAAATTATTTGATTCTGTTTGAATGTGCGGCTGTTATCGTTTGCCATAGAAAAAACTCTACACAGACACACAGACACTTTCGAAAAATGACTTTTTCATGTTTTGAAGGTAGCACAATCAGAATCTGCCGTTATCTTGAACACGATTTTTTCGCCATGACCATACTTCCATTTTCTTATGGAACATAGAAGTAATATCGGTATGGAGAACCATATATGACTTCCATGTTCTAAGATTTATATTTAAAATCAGTTTCGAAATGAAATATTACCATAGAAACTGTCAAATATATTATATATGTACAATTTAAATATGGTTAAACAATGTATGTACAATACGCATGCGCGTATTATTATTGTTATAACGGATGTATGTATTCTATGAAGGTTAGTTCAAGTGAATAAAGTCTTTTCTAATCAACGTGTTGTCTAACTGTATTTGGCAATATAATTCCAATATTAAATAATATCTCTCACAGGTTATGGGCCGACACTAGTAATTTGGAGATATATAGACGTGTGTTAGTTGTAATTACGTCGGAATTATTTACAGAGAAAAGTTTGTTTACATAAAAATACAGGCTCAAAGTGAAAGAGTTCGCGTGCTTAACCTAAAATGGCTACGTCTACGGTTCCCTTTCCCCTGCTAAAGGCAGATAATTTTTCCACTTGGAAATATAGAATACGTCTTGTTCTGAATAAAGAGGGTGCACTCGTAGCATTAGATAAAACAGACACAGAAATCACAGCACTCACAGGTGCAGATTTGACCAGTTTCCAAGCTAAAGACGTAAAAGCTCAATGCATCATCGCACAGTCAATATCAGATAAGTATATTGAATACATAGAGAGCGCACAAAGCGCCAAAGAAATGATTGCAAATCTGGAAAATGTCTTCCAGAGAAAAAGCGCATTATCTAAGATGTTTATAATGCGAAAGCTATTGAAAATTAAATTCGTCGATGGCGAATTACAAGATCATTTCACTAAATTCGAAAAACTCATAAAACAACTCGATGGCGTAAGCAAAGTTGCAACTGATGATACCGACAAAACGTGTTACCTTCTTCTGACAATGCCGGAAAGCTTTGAGAGCGTCATTACATCGATAGAAACGATAATGAATAAAGACGCGACAGTATATTCGTATTCTGATGTAAAAACAAGGTTATTGGATACTGAACTCAAAAACAAAGAGAACTCCAATGCAGGTGATAAGGTCGATAACGACGGAAACTGCTCTTTCTACTCTCCAGGTGAATATAAGAATAGCTCACAGATGAGGTACGAAAATGTAATATGTCACACATGTAGAGGCAAAGGACATTTCAAAAATGAGTGTCCATCAAACAAGGATGTGCAAACTCAACAGACGCCTCAGACGTCATATCGCGGTAATAGAGGGAGAGGAAACTCTCGAGGACGTGGAAGAGGCAAGACGAAAAGACATACGTCAAATGTTGCACAGAGCGAAGATGATCAAGAAGAAGAATTTGATTTCTTTTCCGCTGAAAATATTGAGAAAAATGGCGCTTTATCCTCAGAATTACTAGGAAATACTCGATCCGTTAAATTCATTTTAGATAGTGGTGCCACAAGTCATTGGGTATCAGAAAATTTGGAAAAGCTTATGGAAAATGTTGAAGAAATGGAGAATAAAATGGAAATAAAAATAGCAAATGGTAGCACTATAAAAGGTACAAAAAGAGGTATAATTCGCTTGAAAGTGTTGAACAATAAAAATAACAGTTACGTTTTCATAAAGATACCTGCTATTATTGTACCTGAGTTTCCCTACAATCTCTTATCAGTGAAAAGAATGAGTTCAAAGGGATTTGATGTTCAATTCAATAGTGGTGGAAAATCAGTTACTATCTCAAATAACAAATTGCAAATGAAATGTGAATCCGAAGGAAATTTGTATGTGGCTCAATTTTCAATAGCACACCCTTCGATGAGTGAAACTTGTTGCATTTCATTAAGTAAGGATCTACTATGGCACCGAAGACTTGGACATCTCAATGCTCAAGGTCTTGGATCACTAAATTTTCCACACAATTTTGGAGTATGCAGTCCCTGTAACCAAGGTAAAGCAAAACGAAAGCCTTTTAAGGATGTACCCCTACCAAGGTCAAACAGAATTGGAGAACTCATTCACAGCGACTTGGCTGGTCCTTTTAAAATACACACCATGAAAGGTGAAAAATATTATCAAACAATTATCGATGACTATTCACATTTTACCCAGGTGTTCCTTTTAAAACACAAAAATGAAGCACAAAGAAATATTATGAATTATGTCCAAGAGTTAAAGGCCAGAGGATATTACTCTTCAAGAATCAGGTCAGATTGTGGTGGAGAGTACTCATCACATGTGTTTAAAAATTTCTGTATACAAAAAGGAATAGTCAACGAATACACTTTGCCACATACACAGCAGCAGAATGGAGTTAGCGAAAGAATCAATTTCACTCTTAATGAGTAGAGTACGAACACTATTCGTTGAAACAAATTTGCCTAAGTTCTTGTGGGGTGAAGCAATACGTTGTGCTGCATACCAATTGAACCGCTCTCCAACAGTTGCCCTGAAGGAAAATAAGGTACCCGCTGAAGTCTACCTAGGTAAAGTGAATTATGACAAGTTGAGGGTTTTTGGTTCAAAGGCTTGGGCATATAAACTGCCTGTTCCAGCAGACAAGCTAGAAACAAGATCAGTTGAATGCATTATGGTAGGCTATGCTAAAAATGGGTATAGACTATGGGTACCCAAAACAAGTGAAATTATAATCTCAAGGGATGTTACCTTTGATGAAATTAAGATACTGGATTAATCACATATTCAGATGCAGATTGGGCAGGAGACATCACCAGCAGAAAGAGTACAAGTGGATGTATAATATATCACTGTAACAACCCTGTATCCTGGTTTACAAAGAAACAAACATGCGTATCCCAGTCAACAGCTGAAGCGGAATACATAGCATGTGCAATGGCAGCGATGGATGTGGTATACTTTCAACGCATACTTGTGGACTTGAAGTGCAATGTCTTAATTCCTTTAATTTATGTAGACAACCAAAGTGCACTTAACATGTGTGAAAGCTATGAGAATAGCAGACGTACTAGACATATAGACATTAAATATCACTATATTAAGGATCTTATACACAAAAAACTTATTGAATTAGAGTACATAAAAACCCAAGATAATGTAGCTGATATTTTCACAAAATCCTTAAATAATATCAAGTTTGCAAAGTTTTTTGAAAAACTCAACATTAAATAGTTTTCAGATACCAAAAATTTTCAATTTTGCATTTATTTTTTTATTTAAGTATATTTATCAACTGTACTCATACCAAAACTGTTCCAAATGTAAATTAAGGTTATTTAAATTATATGGGTATTTAAATTGAGGGGGAATGTCAAATATATCATATGTACAATTTAAATATGGTTAAACAATGTATGTACAATACGCATGCGCGTATTATTATTGTTATAACGGATGTATGTATTCTATGAAGGTTAGTTCAAGTGAATAAAGTCTTTTCTAATCAACGTGTTGTCTAACTGTATTTGGCAATATAATTCCAATATTAAATAATATCTCTCACAGAAACTACTTCTTTCTACTTACTGCTTCAGCCTTAACCACAGTACTGTGGTCACTAACGTATACCACCTCACGTTATCGCACTCGATTTTCACTTATGATGGAAGTCGATGGCATTGCCGAAACGTCTGGTTTTGTAGAAAACATTGGACTACGGCCAAACATCCCGGGAAGGAATTTTAACAAAAACTATTTCTTTGTTGCCGATAACGTAGTACACATATATATAAAAAATATGCATAACATTAATGGCTTGTATAAATTAATGATTGATCTCCATTAAGTAGTGCTCAAGTTTCCAAAGTTTTAATATTATGATGTCCGTAATTAAAACATCAGAGCAGGTTTAGTGTGTATGACGGTACACCGTGGACAAAAATTTTCAACATTTCCTATTGAGCGTTGCTTAGAGTAAAGCTGCGAATCTACACTGTACGTTTCACAGAACAAACACGCGGAAAAGAAGGAGCGCTCCGAAGTCACTCATGGACCCTCAGCATCTTGCTGAGGGTTCATTCCCTAAAGACGAAAAGTCTGTCTATGAATCGTTCCTCTGTAAACACGTGCAGTTACACTGCCCAGCGATTCACAGGAAGCAAATCGCTATCCACGCTGGACACTTTTTCGGCTTGCACGCGTTATGTTGGTGTGGGTTCCATTTAAAAAGCGTGCAAATGTAAGAAAATAAACATGAGTGAGCCCAGAAATAACGCGAATTTTGCGAAGTTTGCGCGCGCGTGTGTGTGTGTGTGTGTGTTCCCTGCCTTTTTATTGCAGTAATCATAATAATAAAATGGAAACGTAAACATTACATAATTGAGATATGCTTGCCTGCCACGAACGATATGTTTTCACTCATACATGATTTACACTAAACTGAAAAAATTATAATTTTATTGCCTGGCAACAAAATTATTTTATTTTTAACAATTACCATTGTTTGAAAAAGTTTAAATGAATTTTCAAGTACTTTACTGTTGTTAAAACGTAAAAGGTTGCAGGTAAACTACCCCTTCCCCTTAACCGATCTTCACCAAAATCAAAAGTCCTTGAGATCTCTACAATTCAGGGACGTATGCAAAACATTATTTGATTCTGTTTGAATTTGCGGCTGTTATCGTTTGCCATAAAAAATTACCCTTGATAAAAAAAGTTGCAGGTAAACTACCCCTTCCCCTTAACCGATCTTCACCAAAAACAATAGGTCTTGAGTACTCTACAAATCAGGGCTGTATGCAAAAAGTTATTTGATTCTGTTTGAAATTGCGGCTGTTATCGTTTGCCAAAAAAAAAAATTACCCTTGATAAAAAAAAAACCGTTGCCGGTAAACTACCCCTTTCCCTCATCCGATCTTCACCAAAAACAATAGGTCGTGAGTACTCTACAAATCAGGACTGTACGCAAAAAATTATTTGATTCTGTTTGAATTTGCGGCAGTTATCGTTTGCCATAGAAAAATATCGGTATGGAGAACCATACATGACTTCCATATTCTAAGATTTATATTTAAAATCATTTTCAGCCAAACAGCCAGGGAAGGAATTTTAAAAATACTTGTTTGTTGCCAATAACGTAGTACACGTATAAAAAAAAATTATCCCCTCCCCCTTCAACTATAATTTTGATTTATAGAAAATTACCCCCAGCCCATTCAACTAGCCTCTTCATTTATAGATATTTCATCTACGTTTCTACAGTGGATTATTAAGATCTTATCAGGATACTTTATCAAAATTAGGTACTTTACTCATGTTACAACAAAAAATGTTTCAGGTAAACTGCCCTTTCCCCGTAACCGATCTTCACCAAAATCAACAGACATTGAGTTCTCTATAGCTCAGGCACATATGTAAAAAATTATTTGATTCTGTTTGAATTTACGGCAGTTATGGTTCGTCATATAAAAAATTACCCATGTTAAAACATAAAACATGAGATTTATAAAACATATCTAAGATTTATATTTAAAATCATTTTTGAAATAAAATATTTTCATAGAACCTACTAACGCTGGGGAAATCTGAGGAGCCAATCAGAGTTGGGCCTACCTGTCACTCTGCTGAATTTGGTGGAAAGCCCTGTCACTGTCGTCAAAGTATCAGCCTTGACAGGGTCCTCTTTTTCTGCAAAATGGGAGAGGCTTGAGATGGAGTGAGTGACATGGTCCCCACCTCAATGAAGAACCCATTGTTTTATAAAAATATATTTAAATTTTGAAAACTGAAAATTCTTTTCTTGTTGTAAATATTTATATTTTATAATCAAAATGACTTTATTTTTGTTACCTGGCAACAAAATTATTTTATTTTCAACAATTACCATTGTTTCAAAAAGTTTAAATAATTTTTCAAGTACTTTACTCTTGTTAAAACGTAAAAGGTTGCAGGTAAACTACCCCTTCCCCTTAACCGATCTTCACCAAAATCTAAAGGCCTTGAGTCCTCTAGAATTCACTGACGTATGCAAAAAATTATTTGATTCTGTTTGAATTTGCGGCTGTTATCGTTTGCCATAGAAAATACCCTTGTTAAAAAAACGTTGTAGGTAAACTACCCCTTTCCCTTAACCGATCTTCACCAAAAACAATAGGTCTTGAGAACTCTACAATTTAGGGCTGTATGCAAATAATCTTTTGATTCTGTTTGAATTTGCGGCTGTTATCGTTTGCCATAGGAAATACCCTTGTTAAAACATAAAACGTTACAGGTAAACTACCCCTTTCCCTTAACCGATCTTCACCAAAATCAATAGGTCTTGAGAACTCTACAATTCAGGGCTGTATGCGAAACATTATTTGATTCTGTTTGAATTTGCGGCTGTTATCGTTTGCCAAAAAAAAAAAAATTTCCCTTGATAAAAAAAAACCGTTGCAGGTAAACTACCCCTTTCCCTCAACCGATCTTCACCAAAAACAATAGGTCGCGTGTACTCTACAAATCAGGGCTGTATGCAAAAAATTATTTGATTCTGTTTGAATTTGCGGCAGTTATCGTTTGCCATAGAAAAAAAATCTACAGATAGACACACAGACAGACAGACAGACACACAGACACACACACAGACACTTTTCGGAAAACGACTTTTTTTCATGTTTTGAGTGTAGTAGAATCAGAATCTGCAATAATCTCGAACACGATTTTTTTTGCCATCACCATACTTCCATTCCTTAAGGAATATGGAAGTAAAAAATCTACAGGTAGACACACAGACAGACACACACACAGACGCTTTTCGAAAAACGACTTTTTTTCATGTTTTGAATGTAGTACAATCAGAATCTGCAATAATCTCGAACACGATTTTTTTTGCCATCACCATACTTCCATTTCCTTAAGGAACATGGAAGTAAAAATAATATTTAGAATTTCATTGTTATAATTGTTATTGTTATTGTAATTGTCATTGTCATTGTTTCATTGTTGATAACAATAAATTGTTAGTTTCTACGCAACTGATAGAAATCAAAAGAAATTATTACTTTAATTCAAACCAGCAAGTTTCACAGATGAATCCTGTCGGTGTCTCTGCAGATAAATTCATCTCGTGGCTTATTTATCCACTGTGAAATACTCTAGGTATATGGTACTTTTATTATTTTGAGTGTCACGATTAGGACACGGGCATCACACTCACACACACCCGTTTGGCGGACACATGCTGGCGCGCGTTTTGCGTGTTTGGGCCAGTGTAAAGGCGCGCTTTGCATTGACTCAACACGCATTCTGGCGTGCTCACGCATGTGACGCCCGCGCGTACAGACTCACACCGCACCGCTTGAGCCGACACATGTCCTGCGATGCAGCTGCATGTTGGGAGTCAGTGTGAGCGCGCGCGGCTTGGATTGACTCCAGCACGCACTATGGTACGCGCAGGCATATGGGCTTGCGGTGTACACGCATGCTTCGTTGTTTTAATCGTGGAAATCACAGCAGTAAAATTTTCCAACTGGAATATATTTGCAATCGGTAAATACAGCCAGGGATGAATTTATTGCAGAGACAACACATACAACACGTTATATGTTCTGGACCAGCATTCGACTAAATAAATATGTAGCCTACTACACGTGGACTAACACGGACAACATGTAGATCTTCTACTAAATATGTCAACAGAAACTAAAAATTTTAGTCATTTATTTCATTTAATATACGGCTATTATAAATAAATAAAAAAAGTCGGCGGGGCTGTATCGGAGCCACGGCCGCAAATCTTCAGAGCCTAGAATACGTCTGTGTGCTTTAGGGTTGCTAATGTGTTATGAATCATAAATGTACAGTTCCGATGCCGCTAAATAGCTTTTGTTTATTTACTTGTTACTATGGTAATTAATTCTGGTCTTGTTGACATCTTTAGTAGTAGTATTTAATATATTTCATTACTTATTCATTGCATCATCAGAAATACGTATAAACATACATTTTATAATCGCTTAAGACAATTACAAAATATATAGACGTATCTGTATAAAAAATTACAAAATATATTAATACAATCGCATAGTAAAAACATTAAAAACTGCAGGAACGGATAAAGGTATAGTTCCGATGCCTCTAAATATCATTTGTTTATTTACTTGTTACTATGGTAATTAATTCTGGTCTCCATGGTGTTGCAACGGCATCACTTTAACAGCCACTATCTTTACGTCCATCTGGAACCACAGTCTGTCACAAACGTCACACGGATGTCCAAATTCATTATTAAAGAATGTTTTGTGGATGTGCTTTGTAGCTAACTGCCACGTTTTGCTGAATTCGATCGGCTGATACACTTGCGAAGTCGGGCGCTCTTCCTCATCCAACTCGACTTCAGTATTTATTTCCTTGTCTTTTAAGCGTTGTCGGTAAATCCTCTGACGTTCGGCATTAGTCATTTTGGGTTTTTTGAATTCCCCATGATTTTCTCTACTCTCCTGTATGCATTTACGATACTTTTGAGCACGTTTAGCATCCATATACCGCGACATTTTGTCCGAACACGATTTTTACAACTTGAATTACGATTATTCAAACCTCTTAATAATATCACCGCTATTACGGTACACTATGTAGATAATACTTGATGAGACAATTTTAACGACACCTCATTCAACGTTCTATCGCATCGGAAACCGGAGAAATACTAATTTTAGTGCGCGCCGAGTGGCGCAAAACATTTCTATTTCTCCCCCCGCTCACCCCGCGTGGATGATGCAATAGCCCGCTTATATTGTGCTATTTATTATCTTTGTTCCTTTATCTGTCGAATGGTACCTCATATAAGTGTGAACTTTTGTCGTTTAGATAATATTTCAATTTCAAACGTGACGTGAAAACGTAACGCTCGATTTTCTGGTTGGGGGTGCCTATTGCTGGCCTGAAAGGTAAGACGTATTCTACGTCAATATCCTGTTAATGGTATTTCCAGAAGGTTGCACATAAATATAAGTTATATTTTTTTATAGATAGAAAATTAAGCTTTCGGTAGGCTTACTTTCCCCCATTATCTGTACCAGCACTACATATTCGATATTTCGCCTATGCGATAATCAGTATTGATATATACTGAATATTACTTACGTTTGGTAAGTCGAAAAATGTTAATGAATTGTCATATCTGATCTATTTGTTTTTAATGTTAGTAGTTTTTAATGTCACTTAATTACTATTGGAAGTGTTTCTAACAATATTGTTATACCTGTATTACTAGCGGCAAAACATGGCGTTAGGTTAATACGCAAACTGAAGCAAACACACTAAACCAAATACACTTAAAAATACTTTTTAATTAAAAAAAAAAACGAAGTAAGGTGAGTTGCCATGCTAGACTCCCACTGGGTACGTTAAACTTTCCACTACTTTTTTTTACAAATTGCTGTAATCAATTTGTTTGCTTGGTACTTACCCAATAACCGTACCTACACTAATTTTCGATATTTCGATTAAACGGTTATTGGTATCGACATGTAGTGAACATCGGACATAATTTTTGTTAGGATTATAGAAATCGTGAAAATATATTTGGGTATGTTATAAAATGGTTTGACGATTGCAATTGTTTTGAATTGTCATATTTAAAAAAAATGTTTCTAGCAATAATGTAACTCTGATGTGTGCCTGCACGGTCTTCACTCAGGAATTTTTTTCGAGAGGGGGGTTTGAAAACTTAGTTTTGAATGCGATTTCGATTTCGGCCCGATCAAGTAGTAGGCCTACATACTACGGACTTTTTTTAATACATACTACATAGTACGGACGTTTTGTAAGACGAAACAAGACTTAGGCACAAGAGGAAAAGACAATACAAAGATTTCACTGAGTTATACAATGTTTAGTACTGCAGTTATTTTGTAACTAGTGACTTGACATTAGTCAGTGAGTACTCTCTTGCCACTTCTTGTAATTGAAACATAGCTCTTTGCAAAATCATCTTCATTTTCTTTAATAAGAACTATGTCATCCGCATATAGCAGGGAACCCATACAAATTGATTTGTTAAGTCGGGTATTCCCGAAGTCACTCTGGATTTCCATACTCTCAACATGTCGTCTATGTATATATTAAACAAGGTTGGGGAAACACAGCATCTCTGCCTAACTCCCTTATTTATTGGAATGTCACCTGAGAGCCTGCCATTGAGATCCAGGACTACAGATGTACTTTCATAAAGGATCTTAACTGAATTTATTAAATGCTGTGGATATCCTCTTCTAACCATAACATGCCATAACTTTTGACGGTCTACATTATCAGATGCTTTTCATTTCAGACAACAAAAGCGATATGCGTTTCCTGGTTATACGCCCGCCTTTTCTCTATTATCTGTCGTAATACAAAACGATGCATCCACAGTCGACCTACCCTTTTCAAAACCCATTTACTCTTCAAGATGTAATGCATCTGTAATGATTATTAATCTCTGATTGAGAATTCTTGTATATATTTTGTACGTTGAGTCCAGCAAGCTTATTCCTCTGTAATTATTTACATCCCTTCTGTCTCCTTTTTTATATAATGAAATCACTTTTGCCAGCCTCCATTCTTTCGGAAATTTGTTTTCCATCCAAATGTTATTTAGAAAATGGAGAATTCGTAAATGTAATAAAGTGCCACCATATTTTATTAACTCAGCATTTATTCCGTTAAGTCCTGGTGGCTTTCTACTTTTCATTCCATTCATTGCTTGCCTGTTACGTATGCTTGTAAATTAACATTTCTTTATTTTTGATATTTTAATTTTCGTTAAAAATTTAGGTGCTGCATAACACTGCAACAAGCCTACAGGCACTAACTCCACGGGTTGCCTCTGACGTGGCTGTAGGCAGCGGTGCATCTCTACATTTAACAGAATATCCTAAAATCGGCTCGGCCAGGGTGTCGTCAAGGCCTGAACTTTCGCGGATTGTGGCTTCTTACGGAAGCCGCTGACGTCTCACCTAAAAGCCTATCGTTCACGGCAACACGGCTGTAGGCTTATGGGGGAAACCGTGGAGCCACTGCCTAAGCCTTGGGTGATCGCAGGAGTGCTTCATAAAACTACAAAATATTCAGCGTCCCCCGACTTGCACGCTATTTCACGAAACTTCTTTCAGCATCCTAACTTCCTCGTGCTGCAAACAAGTGACCGCGCACTACAGTAAGCAACTGCCACTCATCGGACTACTGTCTGGACAGCGCATACAATCTTAGTTGCTGATACGCCAAGTGCACCATCCGTCTGTCTAAATTACATCGACACGAAGTACGTTTTTTGTGGCCGTTTTATAAAATGGAAACCTCTTTTACACAACGAATTCACTCAGCGAGTGAAGCACCGAGTGAAGATATAAGGAAAGACCTGAAGTCACAGTCGGTTCTGGAGAGAATAAAGAAATACAGGGAGAATTGGAATTCCCATGTGGAACCCATGGTAGACACGCGTATTCCTAAACAATCATTTGAATATAGGCCAGTGGGGACGAGAGATCGTGGAAAAGCCTGGAAAAAATGATCAGAGACTCTGTGAAGTCGGAACGGGCTACAGCCCATGCCACGTAGTAAAGAAGAAGGAGAAGAAGAAGAAGAAGAAGAAGAAGAAGAAGAAGAAGAAGAAGAAGAAGAAGAAGAAGAAGAAGAAGAAGAGAGTCAAAAAATCCATTTTCACAATAAACCCAGATCCCCTCACTCTCGGTTCATAAGTTGAAAATCAACCTTTCTCTGTTAGAATTTGTACAAATAATTCATTAAGAGACTATTTTTAAAAACAATTCAACTGTTGTTGCAGTCGCTAGGTAACAAAGAGTAAGCTAAAAAACTGTTCATGTGTTAGATCCTCAAATATTTCAAAACGATATTCATTAAAGCCGTCGGGCTATTCGGCCATGATCTGGTGTTAAAATGGCGTCTTCGCTTTGCTTGGTGTTTCGACAACACAAGGTGTCATCACCCGGACGTTTGGAGACGTCTGTACTACGCCATCGGCCCCTACGATGATGATGATGATGACCTCTCGAGCCGTCGAAACGTCAGGCGTAGCGGAGAGGCCATTTTAACATCAGCTTATGGCCGCATAACCCGACAGCTTTAATGAATGACTCGGGCCTTTAAGGACTACGTAATTGTATTTTCAAATGTGATGTCATATGAACGTTTGCGTCGTGTAAGGCGCAGGTAGTTAGCAAATCGTTATCAGAATCGTGCTAACAAGATTTGTCAAGTCTCGCGCTCACAATTCTGCTTCAGTGGGCACAGCAGGTAGAGTCATCGTGAACGTTGTCACGAGCTAATATAATTCCACTACAGAACTTCGATATTATATTTTGTTTGTAACATAAAGCGGTACAGAATCCCGCAACTTCTGCGAAAATATTCGCTCATATAAATTAGTTTGACGATGGCCGGCTTGTAGTATACAAAACCATATAATTATGTATACCAGCGATAAATTACAATACTATATTGTCTACAAGCTTGATACGACTACAATTGATTTCTGAAAGTTTCACGGCCCGCGTCGCAATTAATAGAACTACTTCCGGGCTATCAGGCCGTGGTCTTTTGTTGTTTGGCACAGACGTTTCAACCTCGGCATTGAGGCCATCTTCAGTGTCTGAAGGAATTAACTTTTACTGACACGGTGTCCGTCAGTAATACCACAGTACTGTGGCAAAGGCTGCAAACACGTGCTTTGTCTTGGCAACATTTTTCCCAGACTTCCTCTATAACTTACTACTATTTTCGCGCTTGATATTTCGATCCTCAGAACCCAAGTTGTTACGTCTTTCAACCTACAGTCACTTACAGCTTCCAAAGACGGTCCCAGATTCTGGGAGCCAGAACGTCAGACGTGAAAATGTTACGACTGAGGAAGTCCGGGAAAACGGTTCACAAGATTGCTAAGAAAAACATCACATCTTTTAAATATCGTTATGGAGAACCATACATGACTTCCATGTTCTAATAATTATATTTAAAATCATTTTCGAAATGAAATATTTCCGTAGAAACTACTTCTTTCTACCTATTGCTTCAGCCTTAACCACAGTACTGTGGTCATTAACGTATACCACCTCACGTTATCGCACTCGATTTTCACTGATGATGGCAATCGATGGCACTGCCAAAACGTCTGGTTTTACAGAAAACGTTGGACTACACCCAAACAGCCAGGGAAGGAATTTTAACAACAAACTAGTTCTTTGTTGCCGATAACGTAGTACACATATAAAAAATTTCTCCTACCCCCTTAACTATAATTTTCATTCTTCGTATTGTTTAAATTAGCAGCCATCCTTACTATTTCTTTTATGAATTTGCTAACTGCTATAATTTTTTTTTTTTTTTTTTTTTTTTTTTTTTTTTTTTTTTTTTTTATTGTTCGACTAAGCTTTTCGTCATTACTGACATCTTCAGGTCTTAAACAAGACAAACAAGGTTGTTTAAGACCTGAAGATGTCAGTAATGACGAAAAGCTTAGTCGAACAATAAAAAAAAAAATTATAGCAGTTAGCAAATTCATAAAAGAAATAGTATAATTTTCATGTATAGAAAATTACCCCCACCCCGTTCAACTAGCCGCTTCATTTATAGATATTTCATCTACGTTTCTACAGTGGATTATTATGATCTTCTTATCAGGATACTTTATCTATAAAAATTAAGTACTTTACTCTTGTTAAAACATAAAATGTTGCAGGTAAACTAGCCCTTTCCCTTAACCGATCTTCACCAAAATCAATAGTCCTTGCGTCCTCTATAATTAAGGAACGTATGCTAAAAATTATTTGATTCTGTTTGAATGTGCGGCAGTTATCGTTCGTCATAGAAAAAATTATTCTTATTAAAACATTAAACGTTACAGGTAAACTACCCCTTTCCCTTCACCTATCTTCAACAAAAACATATTTTGAGGGTAGTACAATCAGAATCAGCCGTTTTCTCGAACACGATTTGTTTCACCATCACCATACTTCTATTTCCTTATGGAACATGGAAGTAATTAGACTCATTAGTTTAACCAATAGAAAGACTTTAGGAAAATTTTGAATAGTGACAATGGATTAGGAATTAATTTTACTTATTATTTTTTGCATACCTACCTGAGATGTAGAGGACTCAAGGCCTATTGATTTTAGTGAAGATCGGTTAAGGGAAAGGGATAGTTTACCTGCAACGTTTTACATTTTAAGAAGAGTAAAGTACTTGAAAATTTATTTAAACTTTTTCAAACAATAGTAATTGTTAAAAATAAAATAATTTTGTTGCCAGGCAATAAAATTATAATTTTTCATTTTAATTTAAATCATTCATGTATGAGTGAAAATATATCGTTCCTGGCAAGCAAGCATATCTCAATTATGTAATGTTTACGTTTACAAAGTTTTATTATTGTGATTACCGCAATAAAAAGGCAGAAAGGACACACACACACACACACACACAATTGTGTTATTTCTGGCCTACTCATTTTTATTTTCTTACGTTTGCACGCTTTTTAAATGGAAAGTGCTGAAACCCACACAAACACAACGCGTGCAAGCCGAAGAGGTGTGCAGTGTGGACAGCGATTTGCTTCCTGTGGATTGCTGGCCAGTGTAACTGCACGTGTTTACAGAGAAACGGTTCATTGACAGACTTTTCGTCTTTAGGGAATGAACCCTCTGCAAGATGCTCAGGTCCATGAGAGATTTCGGAGCGCTCCTTCTTTTCCACGTGTTTTTTCTGTGAAACGTACACTGTAGATTCGCAGCTTTACTCTGAGCAACGCTTCATAGGGAATATTGAACATTTTTGTCCACGGTGTACCCTCATTCACACTAAAACCTGCTCTGATGTTTTGATTACGGCCATCATAATATTAAAACTTTGGAAACTTGAGCACTACTTAATGGAGATCAAACATTAACTTTTACAAGCCATTAATTTTATACATATTTTGAATCAATTAGTGCTTTAATAAATTAAGACAAGCTGTGTACTTATTTCTATGATGATATAAGAATTACAAACTAATATGTGCATGTGTGTATGTATAAAAAATATATAAATATTTTTCTCCTTTGGAAAATTGTTTGCCATTCCTGGAAAATATTTTGACGTCCCTGATGGCTAGTTATTTACTAGCCTGTGTGGAATATAGCGTTATGACATGGATCAGAATGGTGTGTGTTAAACAGAAGACACAAACGTATTAAGGAAGAAATATTTTGTTGATAAACTTATAATTATACGGGTGAACAGAATCGTCGTTTAGAAAATCAGAAGACGAGTGGAAAGAAAGAAAGACTCGATTTTAAAAAAGAAAAATGACTAGTATAGTATTGACAGGAAAGGCTTTGATAACACTATAGACATCATTCACCCTCGGCCGATAACTCGCAGCGAGAGTCCAATTTCATTACAGGAATCAGATCACAGCTCCCTTTGGCCAGTTCTTCGTTCGACCTACAAACATTTTATTAGAAATTATCGAATCGAATTCAAGTAAATTATTTTAAATATAAATCTTAGAACATGGAAGTCATGTATGGTTCTCCATACCGATTTTTTCAGTTACCGGTACTCACGCTACTTGTGTAATTGTTGATTAACATAACAATCCTACCGCAATACGCATACTTTCAAAACAGGACGTAAGTTATCAAATCTGGCCACGCTGATTTGCAAGGAATTCTACAATACAACACTTCTGAGTGATCAAAAACACGTGTGGAACGTGTATACAAGACGCCTCGACCAAATCTGAAATTGATGCTTTACACGGAAACCACTTTGTACCACAGAATTCACATAATCAACAAGCGTGGCGTGGAAACCACTTTCACCATAATGCACGGGTAGGCTTAGTCATAAACAACGAAAACTACGACTAGGCCAACCCATCATATGGCACGCGATAAACCAGTCAATCCGGTATAAATACGTTTTTGAAACAAAAACATGTCATTGTAGAAAGCTTTCCAAGGACACGGACTAGGCTTTCTAGTTACGTTTTAAATAACGTGAAATTGGTCAGATTAGTTTGAACGATTGGAGTAACCTCCGTGATATTTGATAAACGTAGCGAATGCCTGTACACTTCTTATCACGGTTCGAACGTTAATGAGTGGAATTATTTGTCATCACCAAGTCTCGACTCGTGAGCTCGCTTAACACGGTTACTCTTTTCTAGTAGAGTGGTCTTGGTAAAAAGAAATTTCAGTAAAATGTTTGAAGTAAATTTCACTAACCAACTGTGGAAGTGGAAGTTTTGTGAAATATATTCCAGAAGATCTGACAAGCATGAGAGGTAATTCTCCAATGGATGTATTCTCAATCGAACAACATAATTATGAAATCTAGAAATTATAAAATGTGGTGAAATCCACGTCCCCGTCGTGCCCTATGGGACCTTCTGTAGCCACACTGTAACTACAGATGCTAACAGACCTCTGTGAACACCAACGGACGGAATGGTGGAAGAGATCTCAATGATCCAACAGCAGGACGTGCGGAAGAGCCTTAGAGGAGCACATCTGGCTCCGGATGATAGCACCCAGTAAGGGTGTCTGCCTAGGGTAACAGGTGAAACACGGTCAATGGGTCTCAAAGTCCACGAGGCATCTCAGTTCCTAACGGCAGAGAGAGCGGAAGTACCTAGTGGAGTAAACCACGAAAAACAATCATTTCGGACTAACAAGCCAATCTTATCTCGGAATTTAATTCCTACTTTTACACTCTATATAAAGTGGACTGAAGACAGGAAGAAGAGAAATAGTGAAAAGATGAAAGAATACTGGAGAAAAAGAAAAGAACAAGGAATAAAATAATTGAAATTGGCATGTGGTCCTCAGATGGCCGATACAAAAAAAAGTAAAATTAATTTGTGGACCACATATTACGTACGAGCACTATTCACTGAATTAAGTGTTTAAGATAAGAAATAATGAAAAATATTAACTACGTGGGAACAAAAACATGGTAAGGTTGGTACCGTGGGTTGCAGAAAACAAGAGTTCTTTTACTAGCTTTGTTTTCAGCAGTGGGACAGTTCAAATGCTTACACGTATCAGAACATTTTTTGTGAATATCAAATGCTGCTGTGCTGGTGGTACAGGAGCTTACAATCTGTATGTTTTTATTAAACAGGCCCCGAAGGATATGAAGACTATACTATACTCAACTATATTCAACATCTTATTATAATTAATGTTAAATTGGTCCTGAGGTGTAACGAGACGAGTTTCTCGATAGTGTACGGTTATCGAGAATTGGATTATAAAATTATCTTTAAGGTAGTTGCCAAGCGAACCTTTAGTACAAACAAGGAGTTGAACACGTGAAAAACGAAACATATGGTTGAGACCAAAAGATCAAATCCCTGCGTAAACAGATAGAGGTGAAGTATCTTGGATGTCTCGTGAACGATGGCTGGGCCAGCTCCTCAGACGTACGCCAAAAGTGAAAAGTGAGAAACGCGTTCCTACGTATTCTCAAACCATGAGCCTTAAGTCTTAAATTTCGACTAATAGTAATAAAATGTTATATGGATAACATGGAAGTGTGAATGCTAAGAGAGGCCACGGTAAAGAGGATAGACACATTCGAAATATGGATCTACAGGTATGTACTTAAGCAGGGACGAAACTATACTCTGGCCGGACAAGGAGGACGCCTAAGGATTAGCAAAGTCTTTGTCAACTCACGCATAAGACAAGCCACCAAACAACAGCTTGTACCCTGACGCAAAGAATCACCAAGTGTCAGTATGAGGTTTGAGCTGGCTCAGATTTTATATGCAAATAAAAATATTTATCGTTTTTGCTTGTGGTAGGCACAGACCACTTGGTGACGATTTGGTCGAAAGGCGCGGCCACCACAAGGCATAACCCGGATCGAAGCGCTGCCATGCCAAGGCTCCTGCAAGGAGACACTTCTACCCCTCGCGGTTTCCCGTGTCTGGGCGACAGGGCGGCCGAACTGGCTTGAGCAGGTGCATTCTATTGGATACGGTTTTTGTGCACCGGTCGGGCCCAAGAGTCTTGATGCCAGCCAGGTATGTAGAGGCAGCCGTCATGTGATGAGTGCCAGGCAACTTACTACGGGGGATTAGGAAGGTGGTGGTCGATTCATTCGGGGTTCGTGTGAAGAGTGGCCTATCCGTGAATCGTCAACCAACGCCCAAGGGCGATGCGGTGTCCGTACTATCTATCTGACAGATGTGTGGTAAGGAGGATTATCCAGCCTTTGCGAATGAATTAGTGCCAGGAACCGGATGAAATTCTTCAGACAGAGGAGGGTACGGTTTTGGAATGCTGACAGCCTACGCTTGTTGGTGGCCGACAGGAGTTGCCACCGTGCGAGAGCCGTATATATGATTTCTGTCCGTAGAAACACCATGTCAGTGATATCTTAGTGAGGACAGCCGAGAGCTGTTCCACGAAAGCATGGAGAAAAACAGCTCTCGTCAGAAGAAAAGCATCCTTTTGGTCTGACGTCTAGTCTCCAGACTGATGTCTAGTTGAACCCCCTTATACGTCACCGTTTCGATCCACTAGATGGAGATTGGCATGCGGAAGTGGACTTATGCATAAGAGAGATCGCTTCGGACTTATTCGTGTTGATCGCTATGCGCTATTTACGCAGTCAGTCAGAAAGAATGTGTGTAGCTGGCATTGCATGTTACGCTCACCTGCCGCGAGGACAAGGAACTGTAATAGGACATCTTCGTCAATGCAAAGAGACAGTATGACTCTGAGTACACGAGATACAGAATTGACTGAGGACAAATCCTTGAGGAATGACTGTGGCGAAGGGGAAAAATCCCTGAAGATTTGGTTGGTTAAAGTCGCCCGTATGAGGTTGTTACAGAGGTATTGGTGTATAGGCCAGTTTGTGACCAGACGTTGTCGAATATATTTCTCACGTCCAACGGGACAGCTCCTGTGGACTAATGCCTATTAGTGGCGTCTCCTATTTGGGTAACGACCTTACGTGAGTGCTGCTGCCGATAGAGACGCTCGACATTACAGAAAGCATTTGTGGTTTCTTTGGTTTCGGGGTCATAACACATTCGCAGTCTTCCACACGTGGGGAAAGTACTGTAGCCTCTTCATGTTTGTAACTTTTGGTCTACTCATTTCAAGATACCGGCTTCGTGTTCTACTCAAGGCGTCTTTTTTTAAAAACGAACGTATAGAGTAAAATTTACTCAACTTCGCAATTGTCCGATATCGTATTCACTCACTGTATCAATCACAAAAATTGCACACCCTCTACGCAAACTAACACTATCCCTACCCTTTATTTCACAAACGACATACGAGACAAATACACGTTAAAAACGATGGCTACACTAGCTCTATACGTAATGTAATGAAGCACTCGTAATTCTACAACGAGCGTTTATAAGCTACACAAGTTCGTGCGGTGGAAACGTCGTTTATTTCGCTGCTTACAAATCAACAAAACTTTTAATTCACAGACTTGTCCGGATTAAGTCATTGAGATTTTTAAAAATAAAAATCGTGAATAGAAATTGGCGAAGAATTTTTAAAAAATGCTTTAGGTCGGGCAAAATTTATGAATACGGGCCTGGTGTTATCGAAGACTAACCACTTGAGTTCTGCAATAGTCAGTTGAGTTTAGGAAATAAAGTAATCTATAAGTAATCGTGAAAAGTATAGTACATACGGTAGTGCTCTTAAAATTACAAGTAGGGAACATGGTTTTTCTGAGTCGTGTAGGAAGATCACGACTTGACATGGTGTACATGACCAAATTCGTGAGATAATAGCTATACCGATTCACTACCTACGAGAAGATAGTGTTATAATATAAGCACTGTAATATAATATAATATATTTTAATATATTACTGTCTTCTCGTAGGTAATGGCCGATTACAGCAGTAAATGACACCAAGAGGAAACAGTTAAGATGGTATGGTCATATACAGCTAATGTCAGAAGGTCGACTTTCTAAAAAAAGTAATGGAAGGGACACCTCAAGAAAGGCGTAGAAGAGAGACCAAAGAGGAGCTGAAGAGTCAGAAAGAGGTGAAGAAAGAGGACTAAGAGAAGATTTAGATGGAGACAGACAGCAACGGTGAATCGCAAGACGGTAGCCACCGTTAGGAACCATTTATATGATGATCAAAAATTAAGTTTTTTTGAAGTAAACATATGTGTTTATGTTTTAAACGAGATCGGGAAAGTGATTAAATATCTGGGCTGTAATGTGTCTTACACATTCTTCATGTGGCGAAGAAGCTGCACGAGTTCAACCATATGAGTGGGACCATCAGGAGAACTCTAAAATCCACGAATAAAGAAACACGCCTTAAGTACTACAAGGTGATGGACCTCCCCACACTTCTCTATGGGTCTAAGAATTGGACGTTAACGAAGTCCCAGGCCAGTCGTATTTCTCAGGCACGTGACAGAGTATACGCTTCAAGACCGCAAACTAAATGTCGGTCTACGGCGTGAACTGAATATTATGAGTATACTTTATACGATTGCCCGATAAAGGCCAGAATGATTGGAACATCGTGATCGAATGGATGACTGCCGCATCCTCAGGCAACTATTGAATTGTAAGCCGAAAGGACAAAGAGGTGTGGGACGTCCGAAGAAGCGTTGGGATGACCAGATCTAGTCTATCTGCTTAGGACCACAATAAACAGTAAGGCTTAGCAACAGTACTGTGGTTCACTGACTGTGAAATCTGTGTTAGTGTTCAGTCCTTTACCCCTGAAGATGGCCACCGATGGAGTGTTTGAAACGTTTGCGTCAATTAACATCGGACCACGGCCTAATACCCCGGCAAACAATACTAATATTAGTAACGCCGGCCGTTAAAGCCTTAGACAACTGTTGAAACAGTTTTTTGTTTAATCCTTGCTGAAGATAATGATCGGGAAAGCGTTCAAAAATAAATTTTAATGTAAACGCAAACCAACAATTCGTGCACCTAACAAGAATTGTCGAATTCACTGGTGTCTGGTTCATTACTTTCTGTGTCAACATGTGGTGAAATTTCTGTATAATGCAACCTGATAATGTTTTTTATTAAAGCAACCTGACAGCGCAGTCAAACGCAGCCGACGATACATAAAGAATCCTCTCTTTAATTGCACACACACACACACACACACACACATGCAGACAAGTCTACCAATAAAAAACGAGAGCAGACGAAATTCAGAAGGCGGTGTAATTAGGTTACCATCGTGCGACTAATCCACTTTGCCGATCCATCGATTTTATGTATTCCGCATCGTAAACTTTCAGTTTTCAGCTGTTTAATTTCATTTTAATAAATACACAGATCCACTTAAGATGTTGTCAGGTTTAACTGTTTTGTTTAATTGGCCACGTATAAAGATATAGGCTAATTACAATCAATTACGGTATTTAATAATATGTTTTACAGATTTTATATTTAATAAAAAATTTATTACTTTTTTAAACATGATATTAAAAAGTTTAAAAGAGTTTCTTAATTAGAGCCGAGATGAATATTGACAGGACAATAATAGATGAAATAGAAAGGAGACAATTGACTTGGTTTGGGCATGTGAAGAGATTGGAAGATGACAGATGGCCCCGCAAAATATTGGAATGGATACCACCGGTGAGGAGGAAAAGAGGACGTCCACGAAGGAGTTGGCGAGATGACGTAGCGGAAGCAATGGTTGCAAGAAATTTAGAAGAACTTACATGCTACGATAGGTCACAATGGAAGTTGGGGACGAAGAAACGGCGACAGCTGTAAAGATCCGTTATATATATATATATAAAAGAGTTTCAGTGATATCGACCACTCCTATCATCTTTCAATCAAATCACGTAACCCTACGGAAGAGTTTAGTAGTTACATACTAGCGTTATCAAATATATGTTATTATTATTATTATTATTATTAATTATATATATATTTATATATATATTTTTTTTAATTAATATATATTTCATCTCTTCAGTGTGCAGCTGAATTATGTGACCTGGTGGCGTTCCGATTTTTCTCCTTCCTCACTATTCCTTTTTTTTTATTTACTGTCGTCATCATTTATCACCCTATTTCTTCAAGCATTTGGCTTGAGACCTGTTGCCCCATCTAGCTGTGTTACATTTCACAGCATAGTACCTTTAGGAAGAACCATACCATTCGTTTAATCAATGCGATGATGAACTGTACCGTAGACAAGGGTGTTTTATGTGCGCGTTACGATGAGTTTACGTTATATAACATATTCTTCGTATTCAGGCTGTGGACCTTACGATCCGTTGCGCACTCCTTGGTCCGACCATCTTTTCTTTGTTCTTCCAATATTCCGCCGTCTCTTCAAATTATAAACCAAAATTTGTTTTGGTATCCTGTTCTCGTGCAGGATAGACCTTTCAACATGGTCTACGATATTCCACAATTATTAGAATTACCATTTGGTATTAGCTCTGTTACATTTAACTTAATTTTGACACAAGGAAAAGGCCCACTGAATCCAGTATTCGAGTTCTTCAGGACATAGGAAGTGTTGCCATAAGAGCAGAATCAAAATTCTCTAAGCAGATCTTAGAAGTCGCAAAACATTCGGTAACAGCAAGAAGAGCTAACGTAGACATCAGAAAAAGGTCCGAGGGACGGTATATTCGGGGAGTTGAGGTGTATGTTAATCTGATGATTGCTTACAAGAAAGAGGCATTTTTGAAAATATTTTAAAGGCGATTGCATGGGAATCCGAGTGAGCAATGAACATACAGTGTATAAGCATAGCGGACGAAGGAGATAAGAGTCCTACTGCAACACACAGTAAGTATGATAGGATTTCAATCGTTTGCAGTTTATTGGGGGGGTGACGGAGGGGAAGTCTAGTGGAAGAGAGCTCGTCATACCGTGCTGCGAGTTCGGATCAAGGTCGAGTCGGTCCATTTCCATCTGGCTACTGTTGGGGTAATACAACAATCTGACTGAGATAGACGGATATTTATCGCTAAAAATACACCATTTACACGTTAAGTCCCCTTTCGGACGGCACGCTACGCCGTATATGCTGTCGCGCCGCGAAGCAATAAAACGAATAAAATTAAAAAGATTTAGCAATACCGCCTGGATGATTGGAAAAGGATTGACACTATTACGTAAGCTGTTGGAGAGAAACTTTGGTTTTGTTATAAACAACGATTTTTTATTATAAATGGTTTTAGGGCCATCTATGGACCTAAGTCATAATTCTAAACTGAAAATTTATAAAAGCCTTATAAGACCAGTGAGACATGGGCCATGCGGAAAGTAGATGAAGAAGATCTTAAACGATTTGTGAGGAAAATACTGAGGTGAATTTTTGGGCCAGTAGTGGCACTTGGTGGATCCGCATGAAATCTTGAACTTGATACATTAATAAACAGCGAAAACGTAGCAAAGTTTATTAAGTAACAGAGAATTAGACGGCTAGGATATATTTCTAGAGTGGAGAAGACCAGAAATACGAGAGCTATCACAGAATGGAAACCCTTGGAGTCTAGGCCAAGGAGAAGACGAGAAAGATGTGGATGGAGTGTGTTGAGGAGGATCTGCGAACCATGGGAATTAGAGGATGGAAGATTGTTGCTGAGTGAATGGTGTAGGATTGCTGAGGAGGCCAAATCTCATAGAGGGATGTAGAGCCAGAGGAAGAAAAAGAAGTAGTAAAGATGTCGAGTTTTTAGGCTGTGGTCTACAGCTCATGTTTCGGCGGCTTCTGACCACGAAGCGGATGTAATTCTCCCAACGACTGGATCAACAATGGGGATAAAGTGAGACCAACGCAGACGAAAGTAGGAAATCGTCGAGACAGGTGCTTGGTGCTTTCCCAATAACCGTCGTATGTACACCAATTTTTGATATTTCCATATCGGAAGACCGTGATACAAGGTGCTGGCTCCCCCACACTTCTCTACAGGTGTGAGAATTGAATTTTAACGAAATTCCATGCCAGTCGTATTCAAGCGGCCGAAATGAGATTCCTTAGGCACGTGGAAGTCTAAGACACTCCAAGATCACAAAAGAAATGTTCACGTACGGCAGGAACTGAATATGATGAGTATACTCGATAAGGTTACGCAATTCTAAATCATGATCAGAGGCATCCGTCTGATTGTACGCAATTCGGTATCGTTTCTTCGTTACAAGAAACCCATTTCCGGGGTTGAAAGCGAACAAAACGTTTTCGGTATACGTTATACAATGGCAATAAGGGATTCTAGTGAAACAACCGTGTTGGAAGCTATACGGGACCCATTGCGAACAAAACGTTTTCGGTATACGTTATACAATGGCAATAAGGGACTCTAGTGAAACAACCGTGTTGGAAGCTATATGGGACCCATTGTTGTAGGGGTTCGAGGTGGGCCGCCCCTGGCTACCTCTTGCTCGCCGCTATCCCGTCCCGTACATGGTTGTATACAATGGGAACGAATTACTACTGCGTAACTAGATTTAACTAGCAACAAACACTTCAAAAATAAGAATTTCAGTTATTGGTAAGACAAAACAGGTCTGTTAACCGATGTCTATGTAGTTAATGGAATCGCGTTGAAACGTTTGCCGGTATTAATGTAGTAAGCTATACTGTATTTGCTTGTTGACAGGACGCTACCGCTGAAACATTCTAGTCACACTGCGTTTGTGCCACATACAGGGACTAAGTATACGCATTAATGTCAATGCATATTGCATACTGAAACAACTCTTGCCGCTAATAATCCTTATTGATAGTGATGTAATTTCGCCGTGAATACTAAATAATTTAGAAAGTAAAAACCGCTCTCTCTCTCTCTCTCTCTCTCTATATATATATATATATATATATATATATATATATATTTACCTATCTGTCTGTCTGTCCGTTTATCTATCTACCTATGTATATTATGTTTATCTCTCTCACGTTTTAATAGTTTCTTTTTAATTTAATAGATGGCGAAATATGTATGTAAATGTCTTTTCAGAGAATAAAAATAACGACATCTAATGTCTTTTCAGAGAATAAAAATAACGACATCTAACAAATTAATGTGATGGATTATTCAAAGTGTTTTCGTGGAGAACTACATATCGTTCTGAAACAAGACTTGCTTGAATAACGTGGTGTAATATATTTGAACATGTTTAATGTTTGTACTCAATAATCTATTCTACGATAAGGGATATTTTAGAAGATAACAAAAAACTTATACGTAGATGTTATCATTTTTTTGTTCATCGGTTTTATCAAAAGATGACGTCAACAGTAGGTTTGTGCCCTCTTTCGATAGTCGTTGCGTAGTAATTACGATGTAATTTTGGGGTGTAAAGTTAGCAGGCCTCCTCGTGGTGCACCCTGGGTAATGCTAAATCTGCTTACAGCGATCGCCAAACGCGCCTCCAAGCGTATACTACAAAAGAGCGATCTTCACAGGACAAAAGATAATGTACAGAGCGATCGACACGAGAATTAGACGAAGACGCTGTTTAAATCGCCCTTCTCAGGGCGTTGACAATCAACTCCGCATCATCTTCTGGAATGCTGGCGGATTGAGCTCTTCAAAGTTTACCGAGTTCAAGACACTTGTTTTTAAAAATGACGCAGACATTTTTATTATTGTCGAAGCTGGGGCTTCTACGGAAGCAATGCGTTTTTATGAAGTGACAAACTATACGAATTTTATCCTAAAAAGATCTCGACAAATTGCCTCCGGTATCATTGTAGGAATCAATAACAAGGTGGCAGGCAAATACACTATCTTACATGAAATGGACGAGCTTGACAAACTTGAAGCTACCTGCATTGAAGCGTGGTCCAAACAAACACATTTCAGGATAATTGGCCTATACAATCCATCCAATAATGTTCCAAACTTAGACCGTATAAGTGACCTCAGCAGACACCGTAACTGCATCATCATAGGTGATTTCAATGCTCACTCAACAGGCTGGGGTTATAACACATCTAATCCAACCGGCAAAGCTATTGAAGACCTTCTAGACTCTACCAATCTGATACATGTGCCTTCTGAGCCCACCTTCTTGTCGTACGCGGGATATTTAAGCACGCCAGACCTCGCTCTAGTCAATGCTAACCTAATTTCGAGGACGAAGCTTACTCTCCCCGATGCTATGGAAGGATGTGGACATCGAGTTCTGTGCCTAGATGTCCTTAGTAAAAAACAACCTCAAAACACCCCTAATCTTTCGCGCTGGAACTTCAAGAAGACTTCTTGGGACACGTTTACTGCGCTAACCGACGAGTTCACCGACGAATTATTGGTTGATGATAGCTTTGAAAGATCGGCCGCTCGATTCTCTGAGAGCATAATACGTGCGGCACGAGAAAGCATACCAAGAGGTCAGGTAAAAAAATATAAGCCCTTCTGGAACGAAAATCTTGACTCACTCAAACGTGAAAGAAACTGGTGTAGACGCAAAGCAGAAGCAACAAAGTGCATAGAGGACTGCATAAAACTAAGAAAAGTCCAAGCTGCCCTTCGTCGAGCAATTACGAATTCCAAAAGAGAAATATACAGAACATTCGTTGCCAACTTGGACTTCAGGAAAGACGGACTCGAGGCCCATAAGTTCATCTCAAGTCTCAATAACGACAAAAGCAACCTTTATTGGGAACCAATCTCTGTGAACAATAAGCTACTAACCAGCCCCAAAATGATAGCCAACGCCCTCTGTACACACTACGCTGCTGTGAGCAGATTAACAGTCACCTCAAACGAGAGAAAAAGCACCTCAATCAAGGACAAACAAATGTGCCCAACGGCTGATGAATGGACGGTATTCTACGAAGTTTCTCACCGGAGGAACTAGAACTAGCACTTGCTTCTCTAAACAAAGGGAAATCGGCAGGCCCCGACGAGATCTTCCCAGACTTTCTACGTCACCTGGGCCCATCAGCGAAAAACACGTTTCTTAAACTTATTAACCTAACATGGAGAAAAGGTTTGCCGCAGCATTGGAGAAAAGCTGAAGTGATACCACTACTAAAGAAAGGAAGGCCAGCAAATGACCTAAACAGCTACAGGCCGATCTCCCTCACCAGCGGCTGCTGCAAAACCGCGGAAAAAATGGTTGAGCGTAGGCTCAGAGAATTCCTAGAGAAAAATGGGGCCTTTAGTGAAAACCAAGCTGGTTTCCGCAAACACCGATCGACGACTGGCCAAATAATCAAATTCACTCAGTCAGTGAAAGATGGTTTTCACAAAAAACAATCAACCCTTGTTGTTCTCGTTGACTTCAAAGCTGCCTATGATAAGGTCTGGCATCAGATGCTTATAAAAAAAGTTAAACTGTTGGGAATAAAAGGCAACATGCTAAAGTGGATCCAAAGTTTCCTGGCACAGCGACTCATAAGGTGTAAATTCCTTAACACGACATCTTCTTACAAACAACTGAGACAGGGTCTGCCACAGGGCGCCGTCTTAAGCTGTCTTCTCTTCACCCTAATGATCGACGATCTAGAGGACTACATACAGAAATCGCCAGGAGTGTCATGCCTTTTTTTGCCGACGATGTTATTATATGGGCCACCAGCAGTAAAATCAACAGAGCACTCGAAGACGCCCTTAACAAGGCTATGACGCACCTAGAAGAATGGGCTACAGCGAATAAAATGGAAGTGAACTCCGAGAAAACGGTCACCCAGCTATTTACAATGTCAACTAAATCCCACGCAGTCAATATAACCTACAAAGGCAGCATTATTCATCAAACTGCTCTCTTGATGTACCTAGGAATTGCTCTAGATACTAAGCTTATGTGGAAAGATCACATCAAATCTACCGCCGAGAAAGCCCAAAAACGGAATAACTTGCTAAAGAGGCTGGCAGCAACCAAGTGGGGAGCCACTCAGGATGTATTGGCCACTGCCTACAAAAGTATGTGAGACCTGTAATGGAGTACGGAAGTGAGGTTATCTCTTCAATAAATAAGGCCAATCTAGCCAAATATGATGTCGTTCAAAATAACGTACTAAGAACCATCACTGGCGGGGCCAAATCAACCCCTATCACGGCTATGCAGCTGCAGGCTGGAGTTGAACCCTTGAGAGCAAGGAGGGACAAAAACACCCTAAATTTCTGGGAAAGAGCGAAGAGAGTGGACGGAAAATTCTGTAATAACTACAAGCCTGCAACGGAGCGCCTCAAAACGCAGGTTACCCCCATGACTCACGCTCAAGCTTTAAGAGAAAAGTACCATCTCCCGCTAAATGATCCAGCGCCTATCCAGAGCTATTCAACAGTTGCAGCAGCCCTACCAGGATACCGAATGGACCTCATAAACGTGAACGCCAGAAAGAACGAATCGAGCCCTCAGGAACTAAAGGCATGTGCTCTAGAAACCATCAACACCTTATACCCACCGAACAACTGGCTGCACATTTACACTGATGGCTCTTACATTCCAGAGTTAAAAGGAGCAGGAGCAGGGTGGCACTGCAGCTTGTTCGAAGGATTTACTGCAACAGGATTTAAGCAACAATGCCCCAACTGACTGCTTGCGCACGGTCCAATGTCGCACCATGCTTGAGAAACTGATAAAATGTGGATGGCATGTGTGGCTGCAATGGGTTCCTAGCCACGTAGGCATCCTGGGAAACGTAAGAGCAGACGATTTGGCCAAAAAAGGAGCTGAAGCAGACCAACCAGTGGCCCCTATCACCTTGAAAGCTGCAAGAAACTTAATTAGCCGCTCCATAAGCAACCACACCAGAGAGATGATGAAGGAGGTGAGTGCAAGCAAGAGATGGGAACGACTGGCATCTCAGGGTCCAATCTCCAGAAATCTAGAAAGATCGGAAGCGGTTGCAAGATTCCGACTAACTGGCATGACTACCTACAAAGCCATCTGCACCGCATCGGGGTAGCAGAAGACAACAACTGCACCCTATGCCACTCAGGCATGATGGATGGTGAACACCTGATGACGTGCATTGATCTCTCTGATACACCCCTGGATCCTGGATGCTGTTCATCGCTACTGGGAGGCTCGACGTCGCATGGCTGAGAGGCCAAGGACAGGCGTTGGATAAAGTAAGTAAGTACTTACGATGTGAAGAACCTAGAGCTTCACCTTCACAGACGTTTCATCTGCGGACGCGTCCGAGCAAGTAGCAAGCAAGACAATTCACCGTCTGTATAAACTCCATCCCCTATTTTGCAACAACTCCCTTCGCTTAGACAAACTTATCGTTACCACGTATGTGATATCGTTGGTTACCTACGCGCTCACAACATGAGGCTATTTTGCAAAATCCTATACGTGAAAGCTCCAGTCTCTCATGGATCGAAGCTTGCACTGGGCCTGTAAAGTATACTACTTAACTTCGAGCCCGACTGTCCGCACTGCCTTCGGTGTCTGTTCCTGAACCCCGCCATACAAACACTTTCCATAAAGTTCTATACCGCTGCGCCCGTTTTCAATGCAACATATTCATCAGCGACCCCGTCCTCGGCGAACACCAACCCTGAATTAGACACTGTCTAATTAAACCCCCGTCGGTCTATAGCAGAGAACATCTAGAAATTCATGCTTGTCTCCTCGGCGGGAGCTCATCTGAAGCCATCGCTATCAACACCCGTCTGTGCCAGGTGAATCTTGGACCCAGTCCTCGACGAACGTTACCCTTGGATTAGAGAGTTTCTAATTAAATCCCTCGGTCGTTAGCAGGCAACACCTAAAAGCCAACAGAAACTCATCCATGTCCCCGTGACTTGCGCAGAGCTAGGGACAGCTTGCGCAGCCTCTGACTTCGATTGCGTAGTTGATGCAATTACGAAGCCCTCCCTTTCTATTTTCTGAGAGAGATGAAACTTTGGAAAGGAAAGATAGGTGTAAATAATAGTAAAAATAAGCATCCAAACGTTAGTTGCTATTCACTTAATCTTCAAATATATTTAAATAAAAAATGTATGACAGCTTCTTAAACTAAGGTAATGGACGGACATTCCAGCGCTTACGACTGACACAGGGCCGAGATCGGCAGCCGATCCCCGTGCCTGAGAACCATACTTCTAGTTTACGTAATACAACTGTCTTATCACTGTAGGTTGTTATAATAATGGTATAACTATTGTGATAATGACGGCGAAACCTTCCCTTTCCTTAAAACATTTTGTTTCACGAAATTTTGTTAACCTGGAGATAGTGTACGGGGCAGGCTTGAGCCCTAATCAGGATGGTTAAATTTTCTCGTGGTATTCGTTTTCGTCCGAACTAATCTCTGTGTGTATAGTCGGTTGAAAAACTAGAGCAAAGCGACATCTTTCAGCAGAAAAAGGGAACGTTTCTAGAGCCCAGACACGGCGTTGAGAAATTTCGGCGACCGTCTCAGAAAGCGAACGTTTTGACATCTCCAGCACGAACAAATCGAATAAAGAAAATCTACATTAACACAACACAAGAAACGCTATAGAGAAGGCGCTGGATAAGAAATAAGTGAAACCGGTTTTGACGACTTCGATTTAAATTAATTACATCGATGGATGAGTGTGCATACCGTCGAAAAGAAATCGTTCGCATATACAGAGAAAATAATTATAATGAAGCTAAATGTGCCAGGAGTATGGTTTTATACGCTTCTTTAATACTCTACTCTCACTATAACTGCTGGTGTGAGCAATTAAAACGAGTTACATTACAGTATATATACTAAACAGGTTTGTGCGCGCGCGTGAAAAGTGTTATTACACTGTATTAAGTGAAAAATATTTTCCGTCGGTTCAGTTGATAAATAAATAAACAAACAAACAGACTGTGTTTCTCTGGTGATGACCTTTTGACGAAGAACTTGTCTTGTTTAGCAGTTTCCGGTATCTGGCCCTACTTCCGGTCAAGTCTACGCGTAAAATGAGGCCACAGTCTCGATTCGAATACCACGCAACGCGCAACCGTGCGACGGACGGTGACAGATCCACATAAAAATTCCACGAGCGGCGACAAAACGATACGCTGCTTAATAAGCTGTAATGAGACTGGTTACGTTTAAACATAATTTACTTAGCGTCCAAGAGACTTGTTATGTCCTGCTGCCCACACTCTGTGGTAAAGTTACCGATATTGCTTTGATGCACAGATGGAATGTCGTGTACGCTAGCTTGAGGCACACCTGCTCTAATTTGTTTAATTTTTGAGTTTGTGTCTCAGAGGCACCCCACGCTACCTCCTCCTCCAAATTTTATCTTTTTGCCTAAAATGCAATTCATAATAAATGTTGTAAACTACCAAAAGACTTAAAACATTATATTTATTCATTGAAAAACCAAAGTTATATTTTTAATCAGATATAATTGTCAATCAATAACAGATCAATTGATCTTTGGGTGCTTTATTTTAGCTTTCAATGCCAAATTTTATTTTTTATGTCACAGTTCTGAACATTTTTATAAAAACATTATGATTTTAAAATATTTTACAGAAACAATTTTTATTGGTTTGAAGGAAATAAGGAAAAGGAATAAAAATAAACATTTATATTGATTAGTATTACTGAAATACTAATTGAATAGTATTACTGAAAATGAATTCAAGTACGCTGATTGAAGCAGTTTTTGGGGTTTAAATATGTAACAAAACAATAGGTATCTATTTTATGTTATAAGCTGAGAATCTTCGCTTTGTTGAAAGGACTTGCGATATAACAGGTTTTTCCTGTATACAGTGGAAATGGCAAATTTGTTAACGATTTCCTCATTTTGAGCTTGTTTGAGGATGTCACTTTCACACGAAAGAATAAGTAAACCGGAGAGTCAGTCCTTCAAACTGTCCTTGATTAGGCCTACTTGTAGACGGCTTATTGTCTTTCCTGCAGAGCAGCTTGTAATGATAAGAGATAGCAGGATCCTACACATTAATATGAGATAAGGGAATCCTGACACGTTCAGTATACATCTGTAATCTGTCTATAAGTTGCATAAATAAATCTTTAAGTGTTTCTAACACAGTTTTATTTGTTTAAAACTTTTTTTGTTGCACTAAAATTCCCCCCTCCCCTAAATATGATGACGCAACTTGCACCAGATCCTCTCCTCTGTGGGCACCTCTGTCGCTGCTCCAATTTTCGTTTGGAAATATCGATTTTCTAAGAAGGATTATAAGAAACGATGATACTGGTGCAGGACAATCTCTTGACTTGATAGCAGCACTGTTTCCGTACTTTATCGTATTCTCGGATCGGATGACATCTAAAAATACGGCATGAGAGTACAGTATATTCTCAAGTACATTATATACTAATTGAATCATAGAGTGGTGGTGACGAAATCCATATTTTTGGCACCTCATTTACTTGTTTCCGTCTTATTATTTCCAGTAATTGGCATAGCAATGGTGGGAGACAGGATTTGTTTTCATTTGGATGATTACCTGCTTTGAGGATGAGGATGATTTGAAGCAAATTTTAATTGTACCGACAACGTGGAGGACGTAGTACACCGGTGAAGAATTCTCAAAGCACTTAAATTAATTTTTTTGAAAGCCGCTTCAATACTGTTGCATTTATTCGATCGTAATCGTACGACTTTTGTTGTCGACGATGATAATTTCGTCTTAGATTTCATATATAGTAAAGCTGAGAACGCGTTTCATTTATAGCGTTGGATTTCGTTTACAGTGAATCATTTAAGCGTTTAATAGCTTTTGACATGTCCCGGCGATTATATTCGGTGAAAACTACGCTGCTTAACAACAGACAACGGTTTACAGATATTAATATTAAAAACAAGAGTTCACTTAAATCAGCTTGCAGTTCTTCTATACAGTTCATTTAGAACTGTCAGTAAGAAGACGCCCAGTGCTATTTACTTTCACGTATTGTTTGCCAGAATTGGCTGTTGGGAATCAGCGCCGAATTAGCTAATTCAAATAGTATATTCATTTTCGTAGCATATATTTCGTAAAGGCAACGCTTGTTTCTATCTTGTGAATCAGTCTTAGTAAGGTATTTCTAGAAACAGACCGCTGTTAGGTACTAAGGTTTATTGATTCAGGTTACCTGTTTACTGACTAAGGTCGACTGTGGACCGAATTCGGTAAAATCTGGTTGTCTGAACCACTATACTAACGAGAGAACATATGTAAGCACAGAAAGGGTGTTTATTAAAGTACCGATTCACAATAGGAACAGTAGCGTATCTAGAATATGCCCTTGATATGGGAGTCCGGACGAGTCGGCTTCATGCAAAAGAAAAAAACAAGTTAAGACTAATCAATATATCTGTTTATAAGCTGTTGAAAAACGTGTGATGACACCCTGAAATCAATTCCATTAAAGTAAACTGTAGTAACACAAAACAATACGCGTTAATGAAACATTGATTGACTGAATTGATTTTCCTATATTTCATATTTGAAACATATTGTATATTAAAAAAAGGGTTACTAATATATTAGTGTACACTGTAAAAAAATAATAAAATACCCTAGAAATTAAGAGATCAGCTTTTTTCGACCCTCTGGGGGTGCGGTCCCGTTCGTCCCCAGCGTAAATACCCCCTGAAAGGAAGGCCCTCGAGCAGATCGCTAGCGGAAATGCCTACAACTATGCACGCATTTCTGTTGCATACCAAATCCTATTCCTTATGACCTAGTTTCGGCATCTTTATAGCTGGCAAAAAGCATGGAGAAGGCGTTGATTTGTTTCTTACATTCAAAACTTAATCCCTGTAGTAACGTCGCTGATAATTTAAGTGAGAACTGTATCCTCAGTAGATAGTGTCATTCATTTTTGGTTTGGTCTCCAAGTTGCGTATTTTAATAAATTATATAGACTGGTAATTACCTTAATCTAATTCCTTCCTTGCAACTTTTGATTGTTTGCGTAACGACGCGTTTCAGGAACACAGTCCCATCATCAGGTTATAAAAATGAAATCATGAATTAATCACTCGTCGTTAACTTTTATATTTTAAGAGTCGACTTTTAACTTTACGACGACGCGCACGTGTGTGAATGCACATAGCTATGTGTTCGCGTGTATTCGAATTTTGTGCAGTGGTTTATTTTAAACTTAACGACGAGTGATTAATTCATGATTTCATTTTTATAACCTGATGATGGGACTGTGTTCCTGAAACGCGTCGTTACGCAAACAATCAAAAGTTGCAAGGAAGGAATTAGATTAAGGTAATTACCAGTCTATATAATTTATTAGATAGTGTCATGTTTTTTTGTGCTGTTACGATGGTCGCACGGATCGTGAACTTAAACAGTGAAGTAACTAATCGAACACCGGAGAAATCGTTATTCACAACTTTAATATTTTTAATAAAACAAAGCACTCGTGTATAACAATTTTCCACGTTTAGTGTTTAGCACTCTACCGCAGTAAGAAATAGAAGTCACCAAATTACAAATTTCCACACTTAATAATTGACAATTTACACTTTACGCTAAAGACCACCGTCCAATAACACACTGAATCACAAAATCACTACTAACAGGTCTATCGCTTTAATTCACAGTACTCAACTGTGCTGTGGAATAGTGTATTTATAGAGGGCAACAACGGTTAGATGTAATAACATTTGCGAGGGGTCTCCAGTTGCCGGTAGGATAATCGCTCACCGTTTGGAAGCGTAGAAAGAGCTAGAACGTACGAGAGCATTGCGTAACCCTGATGCTCACACAACGCGTCCAAAGCGTCGTGTAAACCACACATATTGCCTGTCTCGTCAGCGTAACAGTATCTTTTGTATCTCCACGGTTCTGGAAGACCTAGGTCTCAATGTGTTAAACGTCCTGCTTCCCCAGTTATCGTCTATTTCCCTAACCTCTAACTTCAAGCTCTTAAACTAAATGTTCCTCCAAGATTACAAATCAGTGTTCCTCTAGACTCCATCGCTGTTATTGCTTTCATCTCTCCTAATTTATTTTCGAACATACTGAACTATCTTGCCGTTTTCTCTTTATTTCTGTGAAATGACCGATCACTTTTTTCGTCGTTTCAGCTTATATGCCAGTTTTCCTTGTACTAAAACGTCCATGTAAGTCGCAGTCACGGGTACAATGTGGACTAAATGAGATACAAACGTATGGTCTAATAAGTTTATTACGTACCTAATCACGGCAGAAGTAATTGATAAAAAAATTATATCCGGACTGTTTGGCCATGGTCGATTGCTTTGTTCTGTCATTTCCTAAATGTTTCGGCCACCTACTGGAGGAGTTCTTCAGTACAAAAAGTTTATTAAAGTGTTGGACAAAAGGGTTATGAGTGCTCTCTGTCCCATTGTACTTTTAAGTTTCTTTCCGCCGTTGATAACACAAACTCTCAACCAAGTTACATAACGTTAGCAAGAGGGCCTGACAGGAAGATAGGATTTCGTGTACAGATTTAGTATAGTGACTTACTTCAGTTGTTACTTACTAAAGTTTCTTGTCATATTTTCAACATTAAGTGTGCTAATTATTAAGAAAAATAATTCTATCATTAAGTAACGAATAATACTATGTACGCACATAATTGATAAGGACAGTACATATTATTCTGTACATATAAGAAACACAGTAAAAATTATCTCTTCATGTAGGCCACGATTTTGTTTCTTTTACTTGTATTCTTGTTTTTAATGAATGAAATAACTTAGACGTAAATTGCACAGAACGGTATCCTACTTTGGCTGTTATCCCGATTTTACTTCGTTCTCTAGAACAAAAGTTGAGTTCCAAAAAGTGTGAAACATTGAGTTGGCAGGAAAGTTGTAGTCAATTTGAATCTACAAGAATATGGAATATGGATGCAATATTTTGCAGGCACTCTGGAATTAAATAGTTGCTCAAACTTTAAAGACCGCCAGAAAGCAATGAGAATAAAATGAAAATAAATCAACCTTAGTTGCCTAGTCCCAAGCTAATACTGATAGGCTCGGTAGAAAAATGGTAAATAACAGTACACCAAAACAGACAAGGCGAATCTTTTAAAAACATTAAAAAGACCGTACTTAATCAGCGAAAGATAAGTAAATTTAAAATTGTACAGAGTTTGAATGCGGATTACTACTAGCAAGCCGTATAATTCAGTGAATTTTATTTTGGATCCTCACATTTCGATAATTGACTGTTCATAGCCTTTTCCGGGCATAAAAATCAGTTTGAGAATGTTTTTTATATATGATAGTATCAGTTACATCCGCTGAAAGCTCATTTTAAAAACTGAAAATTATATAGAGTGTGCTCAGAAACGTTGTGAAATGAGGCGTTCTGAATAGTTTAAGCTCTTGAATTATTGACTTTGATTTATTAAGCTATATAGGCTCCATTTTATAAAATGATAGAAATGTTTATATATAAAATGCGAAATAAGTTTATTTAAACTACCACGCTATATTTAAATGTTTTAATGTACTTAATAATAAATTTTTTTGAAATATTGAGATTTACTGCTTTTTTTTTTAGAACCTTTATGCAAACACAATACCTGTAGTTATTTTTAATTATTTAATTGTTTAGACGTAGATGGGTCATTCTCAAACAACTGGCAATTTTGTTTTTGTATCCATCACTTAGTTGTCATTTTTGATAAGTTAAATAATTTTTATTTTATTTTGAATATTTATTTTTACTTAATATAAGTATAGTTGACTATAGAAATTACTTAAAAAACTCACAAATATAGTTTATTTCTAAAACATTTATTAGTAAATTGACATTACCATGGTTTGTCCTAAGTAGTGCGCTAGACAAGAAATCGATAATTTTGAATTAATGTATAATTATTTATTCGATTAATTTCTATCAGATGTTTAACAGAAGTACCTGTGGTAAATAACAGTGAAAAAAACTGTTTATTCCTTAATGGTTAGAATGCACCAAAATGTGTCCTTTCATTTTAATGACATTACCATGGACAGAAGCAATTAACATATATTTCCTAGTGCAGTTCAGAGTTTAGAGGTGGCAGCACTTCAGTCAAAAAGAAGAAGAAATACTTCATAGAACACAGCTATATTGGAGGGAATTCTGATATTAATAAGTGTTGTGTGTAAATTTCATTCTGCAATTTCAAGTGAGTACATGTTTTGTTAACATTACCGTGGCATGTGATATTTTAATAATTATATCTATGAAAATTAAAATATTGTTACTATAATGTAGTCATTAGATGTGTAAAAGTCAGCAACAAACCCCAGAAAATTTAAACTAATTGGTTAGCAGATATTGCAACCATAACCTCGTTTTGACATTACCATGGATTTTATAGTTGACACTACCGTGGATATTAGATGCCCATGGTAATGTCATCTTGTCCACGGTAATGTTATTTTCAGATTTTAATTAATAAACATGTAATTTTTATTGATTTAATTATATAATTGATTTATTATTATTGATTTTGTTAATTAAGTTACTTATGTGGTTTAGATATCACATAGTTTTATTATAAGATAGAACATATCTGATCTTCTTTGATGTGCTCAGCTATTTTTGTCATACGTACTTTTAAGAGTAAAAAAAAAAACACATTCTAAGAGAGAACTTATTTAAATTTCTTTCCTCTGACAAGTCTCTTGAGAGGGGAATTTACAAAATTTTGCAAACTTCATGTGTTAATATAATGTAATAAAACTTTTCCCATTTCTTATGTTCTTTCAAGCGCTCACTATCCAGTTACCAATTAACTTCTATTTTTGCACATTCAATTTTTTTCTAAGTAGTACTTCTTTTGTTTCTTTCAGCATTTAAATATTACCTAATTATGACAAAACCAAAGTTTAGAGGCCAACAAAAAATGAGCCAAGAAAAGAGATTAAAGAGAAAACGAGAGTGCGAAAAGAGAAGGCGGGAAGCAATACGCAATGATCCAGATAAGTGCCAGCAAGAAAAAGAAAATGAAAGGAAAAGATATTTAAACAGAAAGGCTGAGAAAAAAGTAAAAATGATTGGTGATTTAACTTCACGGGAACAGAGAGCATAAAGAAAGAAATGGAATGAGAATAACATAAGATCAAGAGAAAGGAAATGGAACGAGAAGAGGCTTCAGGAGAATTTGATTAACGAAACCCCACCTAGAAGTGATGAAGAAGAAAGAGCTGAACCTAACAGTCAAAGAGAACAGAATGTGATAATGCCATCGAGTGGAAGTAGTAGACAATCTAGTGGACGGAAGCGTGTACGTAAGGATAGAGCGAAGGCCTATAGAATGTTGACAAAGGTTCAAAATCAGAGTGAAATCAACAGAAAAAAAGCTGATAAATACAGAAAAAAATATGAACGATTTTTAGAAAAAATTAGTAAAAAAGAACACGAACTAACCCCCCTCCCCCGTAAAAAAGTACAAGAAATAACTAAAGGTATGAAAGTAAGCGAACAAATTAAAAAACCATGCTTTTTGGAGAGGTTTTGCAACACATCAGTTGACTCATAATTTCAATAAACTAAGAAATTAGAAATCCAAGCGGGTTTTTACAAAGGCTATTGCAGGGAAGATATTGAAAAAATATCGGCAAATTAAATATACTAAAGAATTTTTACCATACAAAGTATATGTTTCAAATAACTGTAAAAGAACGCCAATGAATTAATTTATGAAAAGGAGAAAAAACATTACATTGAAAACTTGAAAAAAAAAGTTATTGAGCTTCTAGAGCAGGACATAAACAGTAGATTATGTCCCGGGAAAAAAGATATTGTTGTTAAAAACAAAATAAAAAAACAAAAGCCTTACTTAAATGGAAGTCTGCAGGAACTTCATCTGAGATTTACTGAAAGCAGAGAAAATAAAATCAGCTATGCAACATTCTGCAGGTTAAAGCCTTTTTGGATAATGTCTTCCAAAGTAGCTGATCGTGAAAGTTGTCTCTGCACCACTGAAGAAAATTTCAAAATTATGGTTGATAAGTTGTATTCCCTCAATATTATACTACAGAAGAACCCTACGGAAGTATTGAGCGTGCTATGCTGGAGTACAAATTCTGAAAAATGTTTATCTAGAAAGTGTCATAAATGTCAATATAATAATATACCTTACCAGGAATTTAATTATAATGATAACATTTACTACTATCAGTGGGTAACGAAAAAATAAAATCGAATTGGTGCAAAAACTGACGGATATATCGTTGTCCAACGCATGCTAAAGGATGAAGTATTATCTCAAGTAGGAGACCTAGTTAAAAAGGTAGAAGATTTTTTACCTAAATATCTGGTTCACATTATGAATATTAATCATCAGTTTGTCGTGTTAACAAAAAAGAAGCAGAATCTGACTGATCGAGAAATCTTTATTCACATCGACTTCTCTGAAAATGATTCATGTAAATATGCCTCAGAACCGCAAACTGTACATTATGGAGCTTCAAGACAACAAATTAGTCTACATACAGGAGTAATGTATAGTAAGTTGGAAAAAATATCATTTAGCACATTGTCTGAGTCTTTGCAGCATGATGCTAAAGCAATATTAGCCCACATGATTCCAACCCTGACTGAATTTTTAGAAACGTACAACAATGTGGATACCTTACATTTCTTATCTGATGGTCCAACCAATCAATATCGTAACAAAACCATGTTTACTATCATTGGCAAGTGCATCCCTACGCTGTTTCCAAATATATCGTTAATATCGTGGAACTACAAGAAGCAGGTCACGGTAAGGGTGCACCTGATGGCATAGGTGCTGCAGTAAAACAAAGTGCTGACAGACTAATCAAAATAACTAATATTAAACAAGTTTTAAAACTTTTTTATTTCTGATAATTCTTTAAGTATTGGTGATTGGGTAGCGGTGGAATACGATGATATAAACTTACCCTGGGGAAGTGTTATCAGTTACTCAAAATAAAGTGCAAGTTAACGTGATGCTACCTGCTACTAGTGGAACCTATAAATGGGCACGTAAAAAGATATGCTGTTTTATGACTTCAAAAATATTGCAAGAAAAATTGAAAAGCCAACACCGAATGAACATAAAACTGGACATTTCATTGTAAAAGACTTATGTTAAAACTTATTTTAAAACAAGACATTTTATTGAGAAAGACTCATAATTTTCAAAATATAAAGATGTGGTATGTGTGTTAATTTTTAGAGTAAGAAGCATGAATGAGAGTGTGTGTGTGTGTGTGTGTGTGTGTGCGCGTGTGTGTGCGCGCGCATGTAGTACTTATCTGTCCAGTATCTGTTATTTTGAAATTTTAGTTAATAAACATTTTGTTCTATATCCAGAATTCATTAAATATCTCCCTTTACACGAAACTAAAGTTAAAATGACAATCTTCTGACAAAATTAGGAAGGAAGTTTAAGTGGTGAAATTACAATGGACTTATTGACATTACCATGGATTCAAAAATTTTCAAAATTTTATTTTTTGGGCCTGAGTAAAGTTTCACTTACTCAGTAATCTAGGACAATGTAGAAGTATCATAAATTTTTCCCAAACAAATTTGAAGAAAATTATGTTACAAAAAAAATAAGGCTGAAAATTACTAGTTGTTTGAGAATGAACCAGCTATAAGATATGTAAAAAAGAATAGAATACGGATTACAGTGTTAATTGCCGTATAAAATTTTTTTAAATATTGCAAAATACAAAATTATCACTTTGAAACATTCTGAGACTGAAGAACAGAAGTACACATATATATATATATTGAAACACCCGCGTTTCTTTCGTTTCAATCTTTACACTTTGGTGTTATATTTTTATAAAATCTCTTCTAGTAGTATTTATATTCGTTTCAATATTACTGACTTTATATAATAAAACTTGGGATTACCTGGTTAAAATCATTGATGTCTTGGGCGCCAATTTGTAATAATGATTACAAATATATTTATTGTGTTGTAATTGTCTTGGTAATGGTTTGGTTAATTAATGGTTTACTTATTAAATGATTTTCTGGTTACTTCTTCTCCGGTTGGGTAATACGATTCACTCAGATTAATTATAAATTAAATAGGTTGGACAGTTTATTAAAATAATTAGAATTATGCCCTGTGCTCACTGGTATGTATTTAGGATGTTCTAACATTCTTTTATTTTATTTTTTAATTACTTATGATATTAAAAGTTTGTATTAATGATTATTTGTGAGTTTAATCTAATCTATTCTCTTTATCTTATTTGAGTTCACTGACCTAGTTAACTCGTTTAAATAGCACGGTTTGTGCCAACATAAGAGCTGCCAACTTATTCTTCTGGAGTTGAAGTAAACACTAATGTTCAAAGTTAGTTACAAAATGTTAATTATTATAAAATAATACGTCGTACGCCATTAATTCTTTTCAGTTTTTCTTTTAAAATTTTATTCTTCTACCATTAAAATGAAGAACATTTCTCATAATATGAATTAACCAGGCTTGTCGTATTAATAACTCAACAGTTGGTAGCATGAGTTCAAAAATCTCAGAGATGTAGGCTATGTTTACGTTTTTAAATTATAACCCTTATGAGTTCTTTTGACCACAATAATTAACAATAAATGCCTTTTTTGAAGAACAAAACATTACAACATAAAATTAAATATGATATTATGAAACAATAACTTAAAATCTAAAGTGACGAACAGTTCGTAATTCAGACAGTGTCCGATGTTGGTGTTGACCTAGTTTGGCTAAGTTATTTAGATAAAAATTGAATACAAAAACAAAATACTATAGTTGCACATGAAATAATATTAATAGTGTTACTGTTTATATACAGAGATGATATAAACATAAGTTCACAAGTGTCTATTACTAGTTACTATGGGATCGTGATCATTAATTATTAAGTTCGTTATAAATTCTCAAAATAAACACTATACTTTCCTTTTCTTTATATTTTCTTTATAATTCACTGTTATGAATTATTCACTGTAATGTCGTTTAATGATTAATACCACTTCATTACTCTTGGCGTTCACTGTTGGGTTACATTCCCATTTGGAGGTTAGACTGGGGTTTGTTTATACTGCACATAACCTCAATCAGGATCAAGACTTTGGTGACAAGACTACTTACATTTTTCGTATCACAGAGGAGTCGTTATTTACTGTATGATGACCGGCGAAAGACTGATGCTTTGCCGTTGCATTATGGGTTAATTCACCTGACCGGTGAAGGATTCTGATTGGTTGAATTATTAAACATTTTCGTTTTTAATGACAAACATTCCTTTTTCTGGTTGATGCTCATCAACAGACGCCAAGTTAAGAGTCCCTTTTTTGATCAAATATATTAAAAAATCTTAAAACTGACATATCTTCCTTTTGCTACTTACAATTAAAAATATATTACTACCATTAATCAGCATTTTTTATGCTGATCATTTTGAGACCTTTTAAGGCATGGTTCTGTTCAGTAATAATAAAAATAACAATTTTTACAGATTGATTTAGTCTAGTATTCTCTATAAAATATTAATTTTTCTGTTCCATCACTTAATTCTTAGTTGTATAATTGGTTTTACCATAACATTATATCATATATGGTTTAACAATAGTAATAATAATTATAAACATCAATTTATTATAAAAACCTAGTATTGCCATCTAGGCCTAATCATGTCCATGCTCATTGGGACCTTAATTCCTTTCTCAAACTAAAATTACTTAATTCTACTACAAAGTAACAACTCTTAGTTATCACTTATGATCTACTTGAACTTTTACAATATACTGTATTTTATACTTCACTACAAGCTTTTCTCCTTGTACTGTCCATTATAAACTTCCACATTAGCTGTATGAAGTGTTTGTCAAAGCTGACAACTTATTATTTACATTATGCCTGGTCAATTCTTGACATTTCTCATTACTACCTTCTTACTCTACTAACATACATTCTTTCAGGGCCGCCCCTGGGGTAGAGCAAGAGGAGCGACCGCTCTAGGCGCCGGGCGAGGAGCGGCGCCAAAATCCGATTGTGAAAAAAATATAACTTTGTTGGCGCCTTTTTGCAACATTTCGCTCTTAGCTACCTACATCCTATAATGAAAAATAATTATGTTATGCGTATCATTGTCGGCGCGGGACTCGGCCAGCATGCCACGACCGACCGCCCCGCCACGTGCCACACGGTATCTGCTCGCTCCCGCGCCACCGTTGAACGAATTAACGAAGTTTGTATCAAATCTCGGTCTTCTTGATGGCCTTGCACGGTCCTTTTATAATTAGGTACATAGAGTTTTTGGTATTTGTTTATTATTTTTATTATTATTATCACAGTAGTACGTAAAATACTACATAGAATATCGATGTTCCTGTTTTTTTTTTATTATGTTATCTGATTTTTAGTTTTAAAATTATTCAAACTGATCCAAATGTTAAATACTAATTAATAGTAATTTTGTTTATGTTGCAGCAAGAGTGCAATATGAATAGCAACTTAATTTTGATTCAATAAACGTATTGATTTTTGAAAAGTTGGTGTTTTACTTAACAGAAACTGAATTATAATTGATTCGAAATGTGTCGACCAAGGGGCGCCGAACGGGATTCTCGCTCCACCCTAATAAAGGGCTAGGGCCGCCGCTGCATTCTTTTATAAAATTAAACCTCCGCTCAACAGTCCGTTAAGGACCAAGGCGTACCGCACGGCTTTTGTGTTAGTGTGACGGTCTATGGCTAGTACTATGCGCCACCAGCCGCTAGTTGCGGTATTCACAGCCAGGAGGCGGCGCTGTTATCTCAGCGCCTACTCAGTTTGCCTCACGACGCTGAGTGCACGCCGTACGGAACCTCCGCCGGGAATTGAACCCGGGACCACGAGCGCATCAATCGCCCGCGTTAGCCACTAGACCACCTGGAGGCTCGCATTCTTTTATAATCTACACTATATCATTTAACAGGTTTTATTTACATAAATTGTTATAATTTTTCCTACCCAGTAAATGTAGGCTTTTGTGTCATCAGTGTCTTACTGTTTACATTATTACTTAGTTTCTGAACATCAATAGTTAATTATACTTGTCTTATTTATTATTCTGTTTGTTATTCATACTTTTTATCGTGAAACAATTTATCTTACTTTCTTCTTTATTTCTTTGTCTTGCTTTAACATAGACATATGGTACATAACCTAATTTTCATTATAACACTTTTATATACAAATAAAACTGTTATTATTCACTTATTTTATACTAATCATTCTCTGAATCGTTTTAGTGACTTGATTCATACTCAGATGGTTATTGTCTGACTCTTTATTTCTTTTACTTCAAATTTTATCTAGTTTATTAATTTTCCTGATTGGTAAACTATTTAAGTCCTGCTGTATAGGCTTTCACCTATTTTTTACAACATTACATATGCAGTTTACTAGAGTTATTTATTATTAAGTTCCAGATAATAATCATATTTGGTATTGTGGTCTTATTATTTTATTTCATGTTCATCTCAACTTTACTATTTAACACATATTTTTACATTATACAGGTTCCTTACTTAATTATTATTCTGTTCTTCATTATTAGGAGAATATAATTATTTAGGTTAGGTTAGGGTATATTCTTTATGTAGAGGGAAACCAGTCCGTCTACAATAACTCGGAACAGTATAGCCTTGGTCTGCTAATGGGTTCCGTTCCATCGAAGTTTTTATTTCCCACAGAACTCATCCCTTATCCTTTCCTTGTGTCCAACTTAAGGATCTTGTGTTCTCATCTTATATTGGAGTTACATTTTTAACTTGGTAATAATATCTAATGCAAAGCATAAAAATCATATTTTTTTCAACCACGAACATACACGGCGATTCTATTTCACATTTTAAATTTTCACGTCGTTAGTAACTTGTATTTGAAGGTTTTTCATACCGTAATATGCTAATCGTGAAGACCAGACTTCTACTCTCTTCCTTGTGGCTGTCATGCAAGTGTAGTCCGTCAGGGAACTACAGAATATAGGCTGTATCTAAAAATAAAGTCCCGTTCTGATACAATGGGTTAAGGTAGGACAGGTGAAACGCGTCGATCACTGACCCTGGTAACACCCTCTCCGTTAGTTCACATTAACAAAGGACGTCACTTGACGATATCTGTTCTACGCTAGGCCTACATAACAAAACAATTTCCGCTTGGGTTGTTTTTCAACATGTCCTAGTAACGAGGAGGTTATTGTTTTATCGGATAATACATTTTTTATACTATCAATATAGACTATCGTGTTCTTCGTATAATGTTATTCGCACTGATTTTATTTCGTGGCTGCAGTTACTAATTTTATCATTGTTATTAGCTATCATTAATTTATTATTATTTTTAGTATTATTTTTGTTGTTACCATCATCACCATTATCATCAAACTTATTATAATATTAACACTTTTGAACGACAGATCACTATATAGTTCTGTGCAAAAAAAAGGGCCCAGCGTTAGCATAGGTTAATTCAGAGTTGAACAGGTCACTCCTGGTAACATTGTCGGGGTGACAATAAAGGATGAAGATCACTGGATAGCAATCGCTAAGTACATTGGATACGTCTTGCTCAAGAAGACAAGTGAGGAAGAAATCTTTCGGGACACATTGGATGTCAATGAAAAATATAAGGCATATAGTGAATACATGTCCGGTGTGAATGTGTGAATGTCACAGAAGATGTAGTGATGTATAGGATGAGAACAAGGAGGTTCCCGCTCAAGGGAAATGACGCGAAGTAACGCGAGAGCGGTTGCAGCATGGATTTACAACTACAAGAATCCCACACGCTGAGGAGAGAGAGAGAGAGAGAGAGAGAGAGAGAGAGAGAGAGAGAGAGAGAGAGAGAGAGAGAGAGAGAGAGAGAAAGAGAGAGAATAATAGAGAGACAGATTGACAGAGACAGGCAGAGATAGAAGTCCTTGCCTTTTTGAAGATTTTCCACAATCAGTCGTAAAAGAAAATAAACTATAAGATTGACACTAAATTTCTTAAGAAGACGCTCGGTTCAGTGTAATAATAAAAATTTAATATGATTAAACGGGAATTTAGTGGGAGATTTCTGTGGTACGAAATGAAGGATTCTGAGGACGACTTCCTTCAATTATATTCCCACGCGACGCGTTTCACAATCAGTTCAGTTGACGGCACATTTTAAAACGTTTGATGTTTGAAAAAATTTTTTTTTAGCAACATCAAGATCTTAGGTAAAAAGTTGTACCTAGCAACAGCGATAACAATTTATTTTTTTAAATATAGGGTTAATAAATTATTTGTACACAATTTTAACAAAAAATCTTTGATAACTTCTAAACCGGATGTGGAGGGGGATCTGGAAAGCTGGAAGACACAATTTCATGCCAAGACCTTTCGAATGATATCTAACTTGTCTACTTTTGGACAGGTGGCCAAAGCAATACAGCCCAAAGTTTTTCTTTATTCTTACTAATACGTATATAGATTTGTGGTATCTGAAAAATGTTTTAGCTTAAAGTTAATTACCTAATAAGGGTAACAAGAATAGAGTTACTAGGACATTAAAAAGGAGGATGTAGGCTACTATATTTGTCCTTGTTTTTTTATACGATATACGATGTTCGTATATGTTCGCCGGTTATTTGAAAACGGCTGGACCGATTTTAATATTTTTTTTTTTAAATTTGAAAGGGCATATTTCTGCGGTGGTCCCATAGTATCTAAAATTGGTATTGAACCAGTACTGAGCCAGTGTCAGTAGGGTATTCTATTTTATACTTACACTCGTGCTTTGAAAATTCAATAATAGACTGGGAGTACTGCTTTACTGGGGTTAGGTTTGTATCATTAGCTTTTGTTATTCTCAAATTACGACATACAACTGGATGCAGTTCTTCAATCCTCACAAAGCGCATACAGCACGGTACATCTCTGGATGTTGCTCTATGATCCTTTGGCCCTCTGACATGTGGATCAAGCAACCAAATTATTTTACATCTGTCTGTTCTGTATATGCCATAGCACTGAAAATGAATTATCATAAAATAATCCCATACTTGCGATTTTTGAAAGAAGTGATCAAATAATTATTCATATTTTGAAAAACCTTCGTTACTTTGACCTTCATCAATTTGAACATCAATAGATATATCAAAAAGTACATTTAAATGTATCCAACGAATATTAAAATATAACCGTGACTAATTCATATTTTATATTAGTCCGTCATCGGCTAAATACTCCCTATTTTGCTCTTGAGTATAAGGATTGCAAAATGGTATGTATTTTGTATAATACCTATCACCCACTATAACTATGTAAGCTATGTCACTTATAGTCCAAGTATGTTGATCTAATATGAAAAAAGCTACACAAGCAGATGCTGCTATGCCAGTATACTGTTTACCACGCGAATCGCTTAGAATCGTTCATCACCATGATGAAATGAATTAGGTAAAATCGACATGTTATTGTTTCTAGTTACATATTTATTTAACTCATCAATCGATGCTTTGATATTTCTTTGTTCGATATCTTGATTCTGCATGGATTTGCATGTCATCTCTGTATTCTACATTTTCTATCACCTGGATTATCTGAGAAATATTGTGATTCAATACATTCGCAAAGTTGGGTCTAGGGTCAAAACATCAATTGTTATGCTTTAATAACCGCTGAAATCCAATTTTTAGTCGTGCAATATTTATTTAGAATTCTATGTGCAGCTGCAGATTTTCGTGACTTTCTGCTATAATTAGTAATCCTGAACTGCACAAAAGTAATGGCAGTTGTTCAGCAACTTCTACGTCGCTTGAGCATACAAAACTAATTACCCTTTACACCAATTTTGGCTAAATCTATTCTGTGCCTTTATGATATATTAGAATAGAATTTTTCTTGCCTGCATTCGTTGCTCTATATCCTATAAATTCTGGTAGTATGCACATGACGACCATTTTATTTCAAAACGCTTGAGAAGGAATTTTACGTCTCTTTATATTGCTAGAGCAACGATGCATACCACCACACTGAACAATTCAACTAAATCATTGGCTAGATCAGCACGGAACGACGTTTCAAGTTTACAACGCTGCCTTGAGTATAATAATTTTCTACACACAACACGTGGAACATCAGCGAATTTATTTACTGAGGACATAAAATTATCTTCATTAATACAACTATATCGTTTATAATTTTCACTCATGTTATCTAAGCGTTATGTGCTTTTCTCTTCTGTTTCGTTTTGTCTTGCTTTCCGACTACGTTCTCGTGCTGGCGCAAAATTTTATTTCGTTCATGAGGAAGCTTATCATCCTGACGTTGGTAAATCAAATTAAAGCGATGCTGGCCCTGTTCATCTGACTCATGATCCAATCGATCACGAATCAACCACACGCTGATCCGTATTCGTTGCTCAAATGTTCACAGATATAATTGAGGCAGAGTTAGCTTTTGCAGTAGGTGACTCTTGAGATAATCTAGGAAGCATGTAATGTGTCATTTGCGATAGCCTAGCTTGTCGAACAACTGAGGTCTCTCGAGAACGTGATTTAACATTTCGCTGAAGATTTTTAATAGACGAATTTTTTTTTCAGATTCCTTAGACAGAAATACGTGATGTGTCTTTCGTTCGTTCAATCATTTAAAATATTTGTTTTACTAAATGCAAATTTGATTTATGAAAAAATAATTTAACCGATTGTGTAAGCAAAATTATCAAACTAGTACTAAAAATTGAAAAATAAAAACATTTTTGTAAAAAGAAATTAAACCAACTTTAAAAAAGATAAAATATGCAGAATTAGGTTTAATTATTTTTTTTACAGCATGAACAAAATAGATTCTCAATCTTAGGGGAAGCAGCACATAAAATTAAAATAAAAGAAAATTGTATTAACAAAATATGTAACGCACTTCTTTCTTATGGTTAAAATATAATGTTTTAACAATTTTCAAATTTGAATAACTTAAATGAATTTTTAAGTTTTTACTTGTATACCTGGTTATTCTTATTATTAACTTGCATCACTTATTAACATCTAAATTTTAAATATTATAGTTGTGTCTTGTTTTAAAACTATTAGTATTTCGTTCTTCGTTAATTTCTCTATTCCATGGTTCAGGAAAGAAGTAATGTTTTAGTTCTGACATGTATACTTGGTTATTCTTATTATAAACTTGCTTCACTTATTAACATATAAATTTTAAATATTATATTAGTATCTCGTTTTAAAATTATTATTACTGCTTTCTTCGTAATGTTTTCTATTTCATGGTTCAGGAAGGAATTAATTTTGAGTTCTTACTTGTATACTTGTTTTACCTATTCGCCCCCCCCCCCCACTATTGGTCTATACCTCAGTACTGGAGTGGACACCCTTTGGCGGACCCTTTGGGGTGTCCCAATTTGGCGGAAACCTTGCCAAACGTCTGAAGGTGGCCTCCGATGGTGAGGCCGAAACGTCTGTCTGTAACAACTGTCGACCACGGCCTAACAGCCCCCGGCTAATTGAGGCCGAAACGTCTGTCTGTAACAACTGTCGACCACGGCCTAACAGCCCCCGGCTAATTGAGGCCGAAACGTCTGTCTGTAACAACTGTCGACCACGGCCTAACAGGCCCCGGCTAATTGAGGCCGAAACGTCTGTCTGTAACAACTGTCGACCACGGCCTAACAGCCCCCGGCTAATTGAGGCCGAAACGTCTGTCTGTAACAACTGTCGACCACGGCCTAACAGCCCCCGGCTAACTGAGGCCGAAACGTCTGTCTGTAACAACTGTCGACCACGGCCTAACAGCCCCCGGCTAATTGAGGCCGAAACGTCTGTCTGTAACAACTGTCGACCACGGCCTAACAGCCCCCGGCTAATTGAGGCCGAAACGTCTGTCTGTAACAACTGTCGACCACGGCCTAACAGCCCCCGGCTAATTGAGGCCGAAACGTCTGTCTGTAACAACTGTCGACCACGGCCTAACAGCCCCCGGCTAATTGAGGCCGAAACGTCTGTCTGTAACAACTGTCGACCACGGCCTAACAGCCCCCGGCTAATTGAGGCCGAAACGTCTGTCTGTAACAACTGTCGACCACGGCCTAACAGCCCCCGGCTTAATTCTCACAATCTTGACGCCGGCCGTGAAAGGTTAAGGAATGTTTTCTTCTTACTTGGCTTGGGTTTACATTACAATATTTTATAATTTTTAATTTTTTACTTCATACAGCTTTTTTACATTACCAAATACATTTCTTACTAAGTAATTTACACTATTTTGGTGATTGATTTACAGTTATCAATGGCCTGTAAATTTATTATAATACCTACTTTTACATAAAGCTTGTGATCACTTGATTGGGCCTATGTTGTTATAGTTCTATGTTTTCCAGTCTGACAGTATTCAAAATTTAATCTGGTTGTAAAACATTTATAATTTTTATAAATGTCCTTATTTTGTCAGGATTTATGTACTGTCGAAATTACAGCAGTACGATATGAATTTAAAAATTATCTGTCATGTTATCAAAAATGCATTATTCACAGCCTTGCCGAACGTAGAATCTGTTTGGTGATGGTTTTTATCGGGGATGGTATCAAACACATCCGCTGAAAAGTCTCTGTGAACTGAAAATTATAAACACGTAATCAGATACGTTATGAAACCAGATCGTCTGAATACCTCGCGTCGTTACTATTGTTGAGAACGATGTTAACAATGAGACTCTTTCGTTGTATTCTCTTAGTACCTTAATGAAAATGCACTACTTTTATATTAAATATTTCAAGTGTTTAAGTGTAGGTAAGATTACAAAGAAAGAAATACTAGATTGCAATGTAGCTTACAATATAAGATTTTAATACAACCATGAAAACAGAGAAAATTAATTGTGGTTTCCACGGGCGAATCCAGCAAGCAATTTGGTGGAGGGGGGAAGAGTTGGCTTTGGGGGGGGTATGAAAAGTTGGACCATTCTTTATTGGTCTAAAGTATAAATGATAGGAACGAGTGAAGATAAAAAGATTATCAACACAATAAGTTTATTAACATATAAGTACAATATCATGTATGTGTTTGTCAGTTCATTGTTCTTTTAATAATATTCACTTACAGTTCAAAATACATACCGTACTACTCATTTAAGTTACATGTCAATCAAAAATTAAGATAGTGGCAAGGTACAGATACAATTTGCAGTAAGTTTAAAGTAAAACCATGAAAGTACATATTGTGATATGAATTTTGTATCATATTTACAATCACAAAACCATTCTACAATCACAATACGACGAAAAATTTTCGTCTGAAGTGACCATTTGCGGGGGGGGATTTGTCCATTCCCCCAAGAGTATCCGCGCCTGGTGGTTTCTGAACATTCGAAGACCGAATTTATAGAGGCACATGTGCAGCAGTAGCTTATTAATATGACGTAAAATAAAAGACATTATTGGAGGAGCAGTGACTTTGACGCTAAAATTCTGGATGTGGCCTTAATTCAAGGAACTGCCGTGGCTCTCATATGCATTACCTAGGCCAACTACATTACCTACGGCGCAGATCACACATAAAGTTTTATCAGACTAATGCGATGGATAAAAGGCGGCTACACGGAATTAACAGTTGGATTCATTTATCTACTGTTAAACGGTAATATTATAATTAATGGTGCCGGTAGTGGAGTGGGTCGGCATTTAGTTACACACGGAGAAACAGTAACAGTGGTCATAGCTCAGCTGACCGTGAACACGGTGACACCCAGCGTCAGGGTCATGGCCAAGATTTACTCACACACGTAAGCGACTTTCACCCCGAGGAGTTCCCTCAAATTAAACAACAACAAGAAGAAGAAAGGTCTACATGTAAATCTAATACTGTAAACAACGCGGCAGCGGTTTCTATTTTTGCACGGCGGCGTGACCAACATCGCTTGTAACAGTTTCCACTTCTTGGCCAATGTGGTTCGCCAGTGAAATCTTATGTACGTGAATATGTTTACATTGCGGCTACACGAGGAAACTTAATGTAGTACAGTCGAGTTAAATGCTAATAAATGGTAAGTGGTTTGCATCAGTGGCCAACTGCTAAACTCTTCTTAAGAGGTGAAATTTCTTATTTAATGTCAGGTGTAAGTATAGATAAATCTAATTTTAAACACTGAAGGATGGCTAACGACTCACTCAGTGTTGTACATTATGTGAAATAGCTTGTCGTAAGAAGTCAATGTGCAGGATCAGGGTATTCAATTCCCTGGTTTCTAGCCCAGGCACTCATTGTCGCCTGCATTACATCAGACGAGAGATGTAGTAGTAAAGTAAAAAGTAGAATTTGCACAAGCAAGAGGAGCATTTTTCATGAAAAGATCTCTTTTGGCGTCCAGAAACATGTTTCTGGAAACGAGGAACAAATTAATAATAAGTTTCATTTGGAACAAATACGCCTCAGAAACCTGGACCGTGAGGAAAGTGGAGAGGAGCTACCTTGAGGCTTTTGAGATGTGATGCCGGAGGAGGGCCTTAAGAATACCGTGGACAGAAAGTCCCTAATGATGAGGTTTTGAAGAGAATGGGTGACAGAAGGATTTTGATTGAAACAATTTAGGAAAGGAGAAACAGTATTGTTGGTAACCTGCTACGCTCTTCAAACTTGTTCACCACTCTGATCGAGGGACTGATTGAGGAGCGTAGTGGAAGGTGAAGCCCAAGGGAGGAGTATACGTGTGAGACAAAAGGAGGCAGAATGTGATTAAGAGACTTCTTCGGAAGGGAAGAAATTGCAAGCCAACCACCTCTGGTTTGAGAAGAAGAAGAAGAAGAAGAAGAAGAAGAAGAAGAAGAAGAAGAAGAAGAAGAAGAAGAAGAAGAAGAAGAAGAAGAAGAAGAGGAGGAAGAGGAAGAAGAAGACTCATTGTCACTGGCTGAGTTGATCTGGAGACTGATTTTATAGGGAGCCCGTAAATCAAAAAACGGGGCCTCTAGATTAGAAGCCAGGCGCCATATCCACTAGTCTTTGAAGCCCATAATACTACATAATTACATTAATTTTAATATAAATTAAATTAATTACATAAATAATGTAAAAGATTTCAGGTCTGTATGTTTCTTTGTTTGTCTTTCTATGTCTCCTCCTTCTCTCACCCTTTCGCTCTCCGCTTCCCCCTTTCTTCTTCTCTATTTTCCATTTATTTCTTACTTTTTTTATTTGCTTAACTGATGATTGAAATAATTTTAAAATTAATTAATCCTCATCGACTGTATTGAACACATGATTACAAATATATCAGTTTAATTTGATTCAAAATAATTAATTTGAAGTTAATGTTTGGCCATCAAGAAAGCTATTCCCAGAAATATTCAAAGCTGTGTTTAAAGTGACTTGAAATTTAAAGAATCCGGACCGTAGTTCAGTTCTTCTTCTTGCTTCAGATATTATAACTGCTTCGCTCTGTGAATGAAAGAGTGACTCAGGGAATAGTCATTGGGTGGTGAAAGGACATCGGCTCCCACAACGAGGATAACTGCCACTGTGGAGTCGTAATGCATGAAACAAGAAGAATTAGACCACGGACCGACAGCTCAGACACTACAATATAATCAGTGTGACCACGGTTGTGAAAAGCTGAAAGTTTAATTGGAAAGTAGACAAATATACGGCATGCGCCAAAACAGACAATACGGAATGTCACAAGCTACACGCCCATGCGTACCATGTGATCAGTTCATCGATTGTTATCGTGGAAATATAACAATATGTTTATGCTATTTTAAGCTGCTTAGTTCATCTCCTAACAACGTAGGAGAGCGAAAGAGATATTTTATTTGTCAACATTATTTTTGTTCACACAAAGGTGGAAATGAATTTTGCAAGCGGTTCCAGAAAAAGTCAACCAGTAACATGGTTTCAGTGTTGGAGGTCATTAAAAAATTCCGTTCTGCGGGAAGTGTGCAAACGCTGCACTAACTGTCCAGTTACTGTGATCACAAACACGAGTCAAGGATAGCTCTACGACAGGTATTACAGTCTGCAAAGAGAGGTCTCTAAAGAGAGTTACAATTGAATCACCATCATCATCTTCATAACACGGCATGGGCAAGGTGCTGCCTCTTCCGCCTTCAAAATCCTCCAGCCATCTCATTCTAGATCTACCTACACACCTGCCATCTTCGTCCGGCTGTGTTCTTTGTAAGTTCTAAGTAAATTACTTTCCCTATTAGAGGTTACTAGCTTATAGATGGGTGACTTGTGTGGAGGGGATTAGAGGTTACTAGCTTATAGATGGGTGACTTGTGTGGAGGGGCTGCCCCCTTACGACTTTCGGTAATTTTTATTCAGGGTTGGATTCCCCTAGCCTTTGATGCCCCAACAGCCACCTGTAAGGCAGCAGCAAAACATAATTCTATAACAATAGGATTATCATCCTATAACAACTAACTTACCATATCCTTCTCTTTCACCTGATATCACACTGGTGAGTTATTGAAAAGATTGTGATATACGTATGCAGGGGCGGACTGGCATCCCTGGGGGCTCTCGGCTGGAAGGAGTCAAGCGGCCCCCTGCAGCTACACACACAAACGCGCACGCGCGTATTTGTTGCGTATACTTTTTTAAATTATTTATTTATTCTTTATAGATACATGGTATGTACAGTATTTACGTAAGTCAACGTTTTAATACAAAACATACAGGACAGTTTATTTGATTATTTACACTTTAACATAACCAGCTTTAAAACCATAATTACCTACTATAAATGTTTCTATTGTAAAGAACATTTATATACTTCAAATCTATATAAAATCCCAATTAAAAATATTCCACAGTGTATTACGGCGGTGGAAACCCCTTAAGCTCGTTCCCCGGTCCATTGTCACTCCGTCCCACCAATCCATATCCTCAGTAGCGTAACTTTTTTTAACCGGGCCCTCCTGCAAGTTTATGGCATGGGCCCCCTTTTGAATCTTGACATAGCCCCTGAGGCCCTTCCAGGCCTTCGGGCCCCCCAGCCCTGAATGCTGCAATGATATTCAACCAAAAATGACAATAGCTTATTACTCGTCGCGTTAGTCAGTTGCAGCTGAGTTGGTTAATAAGCTGTATATAAACAAGGCTGAGAAATGATCACTTCCAATCTGACCAAAATAAATACTGAAGATTTATTTCTAACAATATTTAGACTAGAAAAGGTTTTTAATACCGATGAAAATATATATATATATATATCTCGTTTTTTCTCGAAATAAAATTTTCATGGCTCGGGGGCCCCTGAGCCTCCTCGTGGCCCGGGGCGCTCAGCGATCGCCGACCAGCCGACCTGGCCAGTCCGCCCTTCTACGTATGAGAAATTCAGTAATCGCTCTTTAAGGTCATGCTTGAGAATCTACGTGAACGTTATCAGTACTGCGTGAAACGCATCGAAAAACGTGTCCAACATGTTCTATGTTTTTGAAAACATAGGAACTGATTTTCGTCTATCGCTGGATCCAAGTAACGTTTGTGATATTTTTATAAACAGAATTATCACTGTTGCACACCACTATAGAAAAATTATTCCGATTAGCGCTTTCAAGCTTCTCAGCTTCTCAGCTCATCCACCTAGTGTCATTCGGTTTTTCCCAGTCTACATACACCCTCCACTTGTATAAAACAGTTAAAAACAAATATTTGTTAATATCTAAACAAGCTAACTACTTATGTCACTATCTTAAAAGAATAGTACGCTTCTACTATTGTTATGCTGTATTGTACAGTCGCCTAGGATAAAAATCGCTTCCACAAAATTTTGTTTTCAGTTTCTGTAATTGCGATTAGCAACAAAAGGGTAATTGCGACCTACTACGAAGGTATGTACGAAGGTATTAACTGCTAAAGCCGAAGACAATGTCCAACGCTCGAATTTCGTCAGAAGTCCATGTAAGTCCACTCGGAAAAGAGCTATCTTAGACCGGGGTTACCCCGTTCACTTAAGAAGCTTGTTAAGTGATCTGAAACTGAAACCATATTGACAATAATTTCAGCAAATGATTTATGAAAAGATGCGACTGTTGTTCGGAGTTTTGCAAAAGGTTCTTTATGCGATATAAATCAAATCCTGGGCAAACTTAATGGGCAGATGAAGCCTGTTTAAATTTAAATTCTCACGGATGAATTAAACACTCCTAGTATGATTATTTGGAGTGGCATTTGAAGCGAAGAGGTCACTAAGCCATTCTTTTTCTAAGGAACAGTCACTGCCAATCGATTTCGCAGATTGTAGAAGGAAAAGTTATTTAAGAGTTTCAAAATAGTCCTTGTTTTGCCGAGATTCAGTTGATGCGACAACCGATAGGGCACCGAATTATCACGGTTTAGAAGTGAGAAACCTCTTAAATGAGTAACTCAGTGATTGTATTGGTTATAATCAGACCGGAAAGACTGCCCAGATCATTCGACCTCGTGTAGTCGGATTCCTTCCTGTGGGATATCGTAAAGAACAAAGTTTCGTCACAGAAATCGGGAGATTTAGATTACTTGCACCAGTTAATCGAACACTCATTCCAGAACTTTGATACAAATCTCAAGTTGTGTTCCTTAATACGTGAATCGATTGAACGATGTACGTTGTGTATCGATCATAATAGTGTTTAATTCAAACAAGTTTTGTAAACACAATGTAAACACGTTTTGCGTGTATAACAAAATGTAAACAAAGTGATGTTTTCTTCGTACAGATTCTTGAGGAAAGTGACTTTGAGTGCACTATTGTCATCGCTACATGTTTCCCAAAGTTATGGCTTCTTACTCCAACAATTTCCTTTTACATATCCCTTCCTCCTCCTTTCCTTGAGGGGTCCAATTTATTGTTTCCCAACACAATATTATTTTTCATTTGCTGAATGCGATCGTACCATGTAGGTCTAAGTTACGTTGTTTGTCATAACATAATGATGAAATCTTAAAGGAAAAAAGTCCAATTGCTGGACTACTTTAGAACGAAAATAAAATGTTAAAAAACTAAAAAAAGATAAGCGGAAACAAAGATAGCATCATAATTAAAATGGTGGTTTGTAAATAGCCCATTTGGCAGAACACTGATAACGAAGTTATGGATTACAATGCATTCTGTTCATACGGTCAGTAGTCTGATAAAATATAACACCCGAGTATTCGTTTTGACGTGTGCAGATGTTTTTAACGTCCCCGCTTCAACGTTCGCGTAATTTTTTCATTCTTATCAAAGGCGAAACGCACCTGCACGATGTTGTGTTCACGTTTTGCGATCTACGGACAGTCCCGTTTATATCGCTTACTGATTTAACGGTAAACTACGGATCGATATATGATAGCAAACCGACACGAATTCATTGACCAACGTAAATGACTGTTATAGCATATAACAGTTAATAATGATTAATAAAGGAAGAACGGTTACAAAAAGCGATATTTACACTTAACAACAACCTACAAAATTTACATTTACGACATCCTAAAGATGTTTGCCACAAAATTAAAAACTATGGCATTTAAAAGCACTCATTCGATTAGTGAAGGAAAATCCAATTTTAAATCTACTTTGTTGTTTCAGTTACAAGAGAAGTGTCATTAAATTTGAAAATGACACCGACTGGGATAAATAATTTAGTAGAACTTAGCATATCTGTGTAACGGTCCGTACAAGCCTAAGAAATAAAACTGGAAAGTATTCCCTCGTGAAATTTTACAAAACCGTGACATTGAAGTTTGTTCAATCTGGTTGTTTGTAAACGCCGTCGCCAAACTTGTATTGTCCCAATTTTCACAAAACATGTGTGCTGTAAAACTGATTACACCACAGTGAGGAATGGGAACATACTCGGTTACAAGATGTTTTTTTAAAACTTAAAGACTTCAGTTGTGAAAGATGTGGTAATCTGTAGTTAGCGACGTCTACTTCCCGCCTCTCTATCCCTCTACAGTCACACACGCGCGCGCGCGCGCACCGTCTAACAAAAATACATAGAGGCACTGTAAAGAAACAAAAGTTAAAACTGTATATCCAGTTGTTGAAACAAGTAAATCTTCTCAGTCAGACTACCAATTTTAACAGTTGTATGCACCTATGAAATTACTATGACAATTAAGATTCAAACACAGACAAAACTGGATACACGGAAGCATACCTCTGTCTGTCTGTCTCTGTCTCTGTCTCTGTCTCTGTCTGTCTCTCTCTCTCTCTCTCTCTCTCTCTCTCTTTCTCTCACTTCTTCTCTTCTTTCTGTGTTTTACTCACAAGTACACGTTAAGCGTAAATTATTATCTGAAGTCGAAGTCTACTATACGTTTCAATTGTACACAGCACCATGGCATACGGAACTACTAACGAATATGCTGTTTGGAGATAAATAGCATATTCTAGGATACTATTTTATTTTGGATTTCTACAGCACTCGAATGAAAGCCACTGTAACAGGTAGACTTGTTCATTAGATAAAAAGTTACACTACAACTTTGTAAGGCATTGGGTTCTATGTACGCCATAAGCTACCTATATTATTTTAGTGGTATGCAAAGAAGTACAACAATGCTACAGTATCTTTAAACCTATAAGGTCAGCTCCCCGTTAGGGTTAAGGGACACAGAATACAGTTGGGAATAGTGATGAACACTTTGAGATCTATTCGAAACCACGATTTCAGCTTCTGAAACGAGGCCAGTGACTACTGAGCTACTAAAATTTCTTTTTGTTATCATTTAATGATAAAACTGAAGTAAGATCCTCATAAGTAAAAAACGGTTTTAGTTTTCACACGCGACTATTCATACGATCATCACATTCAGTATGGACGCTTATTGTCGTGTCTGGTACTGTACTTGCGTAGGTCTCTCATAAAGTTAAGAAATAATGTGCATTAACAACTAATTGGGGTAAAAAAAAGGTTAAACAATTACCGAAGGTATAACTATCAGTTGTTCTAGACGCGTCTAAAACAATTAACCCATAAGATTATGAAAAGGCAATGACGTATCTAGAATTTGGCCTTGGGAGGGAGGTCCGGAGTCCGGTCGAGTCGACTTCAATAAAAAAAAAAAAAAAACAGTTAAGACAGTCCAGTCAAATTAGGAAAAATATGGGACATAATTTATAAAGTTTTGATACTTTGCCATAATACTCGTTGGGGGTCTTAGTAGTTGGAAACAAAAAAGTTCCCTCCCCTAGGAGGTCCGCGTCCCCCTTCACCCCCCAAACTTTTTAGCGGTTTTTTTAAGTTTTTCAATTTTTACAAAAAACCACTCGATTTTCGACAACAACCTTTATTACAAACAATTTTCCCCATACAATTCTACATAAAAAAGATCTTATGCATGTTTTGTGTGCGAAGTACCATTTTTGTGTAACAGACTCCAGAAAAAGGGCGAAAATATGTAAGCATCTGATTTTGTCCTATTTTCAAGTTCATACATGCCTTCTTTCAATTTTTTCTTTTTTAAACCACATCACTAATCGATTACATCTAGAATATTATTACTTATTGTTATTCAATTATATATATATATATATATATATATTGCAAGGTAAGAGGTTCTAGCCCTGACCAGACTTGCAGAAAAGAATGCACAATTAGTGAAATTTAATACATTTATTGTTCTTTCTGGTACACTCTTTGTATTAAAATGTTCTTTAATTATTTTACATACAATTAATTTGTTGTTGTTCAAAAATCTGTTTGAAATGTCTTTAAATAAATGCTTTCTTGCTTTAAACAGTTCTGTAAATTTAATTAAGTGTTCAAAGTCTTCTTTTTGTAAACAAAATTATTTTAAATTAATGTTCTTTTACGTGCTCTTTAAAAGTTTTACAATTTGATAATGATTTTAAATTTTGCTTCCTGCTTGGTCGTCCTCTCTGTCCTCCCGGTCGACGATCTCGATCCGGCCTCCAGCGATCCGTCGTCTCGATTCCACGTTCCAGCAACCGCCTCCAGGTACTTGCTCCAGGTCTCCGTATTCCAGCCGCTACTATCAGCAAACGATGCTCAGGAACGGTAGTCGAATATCTCGCACTCCATGATGGTTTCCTGCTGCACTCGCTGCTACACGACTCTACGGACCCAAGGACGTCTGGAATTAACGTTGTCTGGAATCGCTTCCCACTGCGACCACCTTCGCTGACGTACTTTCAGAGAGACTGCTTTCAGAGAGAGATTAGAGAGATTAAAGAGAGCGTCGAGAAGACTGGCTATTCCTTTTATAATGCAGCCGAATGTATATCGCTGCGCTGCCGAGTGACGTCACCGCCGCTATGCGCGTATGCGTCGTTTCAATTTACTCTAATGTACTCTGTATCGGCCACGTGTTTTCCAACTTCCTCTTTCTTGAATCTTCTAGAACACATCTTTTTAACACATGAATATACTTCCCCAACATTCTATTCGCTACCCACATTACACAACACTTCACACACATATAAAATTATATCTTCATGGTTCTATTTTGTCTTATTTTCTAATTTTATCCTATTAATTCTAATTATTTTATTAATACTATTTATTTTTACACATTCTTTTATCGTTTGGGACATTTATAATAGCTGATAATCATTATTCTCTATATTCACCTATACTGAGACCGTTTGTAACATAAAAGTATTGTTATGTATAGTATTACCCCATATTATCAAATATTCCATTCTGGGCGAGTGTCAAAAAGGTAAAACAATGTGAAATATCAAAGGAAAAAAAGTATTCATAATAAAATTACGTTCACATGATGACCTGGTAAAGTAAATAATAGTGACGGTGAAAAAACAATATCACTGATTTACAAAGGATCCAAAGGATCATCAGGAAACTCATCATACAATGAACACCCTATTAGTGCAGCTTTGTCCACGACAATTCTTACACATAGCCGTGCAGCGTAAGTCTGCTTTAACACACTTGCACTTTCTTCCACAGCCCTGAGTGCAGCCACATGAAATCAGAGTTAGGATCCTTCCTGGAGCAGGTGCTTGTGTCATATACACTGGAAAGAGCGACGAATTCCGTTGCTTCCATCCCCAGGTCCTCGGGTCCAAGGAATTCCCCAACCACATCTGAATTTGCAGATATACACGATGTGAGTGGAGGCATGCTGCATCAGCGGTGGGTGGCAAGCGTGAAAGAATCGCAGCTTTGTTCGCTTGACCTACTAGCTCATTAAAACATTGAAATCTGCAATCGTTCAAATTGTTTGAACCACCTGTTTGCCAGATTTTGGTGTAAACTGCGTGAATGAATTTTTCGCCAGCTTGTTCAATGACCTCACGTGTCGATGTTGTCATTGAACACAGTGGGGACATCGTGGAGATGTTGGGATCGGTTGAATAGTTGAATTATCTGCAGTTTTCCTTTTCCGAAGAAGGCTGACGTAGCACCACAGCCACTCATTGCGTGAAGGAACAGAATTGATTTCCTAATTCGTGAATGATGGGAGAACTTTGTAAATCTTTCGAGCTGTAAAATCTTGTTTTGACATTCCGTCTACTTTCTTTCATCATAAGGATACCCAGCCATCTGGAGCAGTATTACTATCTTTTATATGGCTGGCTGAAAAACGTGTAATAACATCCTGAAATCAATCCAATTAAAGTAAACGGTAATAACACAATAAAAAATACGCGTTACTAAAACAAGTGTTTAGAAAACACTTATTGACTTAATTGATTTTCCTATATTTCAGATTTAAAACGTATGGACAAATGCTGTGTAACAAACCTGTTTATATGCTAAAAAAATGTTACTAGCTGAAAAAATAATTAAAGAGCCTAAAAATTAAGAGGTTAACAAAATTCGTCAACTTTTTTCGACCCTCGGGGTGGGGTCCGGTCACGTTCGTCCCCTCCCCCTCCCCGTAAATACGCTCCTGATTCAGAGTTATGGAACTGTAGTCAATAGCGTCAATGCGTCAGACACTACTAGGCGTCGAAGAAGGATTTGAACAAACATCTGAGAGACAAGAGATACTTGTTTTTCGTATGTGGATAAATAAAATTGACAAACTGTGACTTACTTTACGCAGATGGCGGGGTGGCTTAGTGGTTAAGGTTCGACCAACATGTCATTCAATCGCTGTAGCCGCGACGTAGATCGTCTGAAGGTCGAATTAATCCAACTGTTTCTACACGTCGAAATCGCAAACTTTTGTGCCGAAATCACAGAATACCTAAATTACGCTCGAGTCGCGTCATACGCAGATTCGGCTGCCAGTTGAAGTGCTTACTAGCGGAAGCAAGTTTTCATTAATCTCAGTTCTTGAGGATTCTGGCTTTAAATTCCAGCAAAAAGCGTAACGAAGTGGTGCACCCTGACCTTCCATTCTGTGGAAAGCAGAAGAGCACCAGTGTGGTGGCGTAATCATATCGGCTGCGAGTAGGAAGGAAGTGTACGACGTGTACAGTATGTATGCCAAAGAGCGGTGGCGGTGGCTCCGGCTATAAGGCTTGCCAGTTGGCCTACTTGTGGCAGTTACGTTCTGTGTGCTGTACGGCCTTGACCGCCACCGCCCTGCCCAACCACCTGACGGCGTCTCTCTGTGTGTTTGTGGATTTCTGTGTAAAATGCAGGTATTTAGAACCCGACCGCGACCCCGACCTCCACACTAACACATACACACACTCACGCCCACGCAGTGCAATAAGCTTGCGTAACACGTTTTATTTAAATTTTAAGATACCGTTGTATACTGCGAACGTTGTACACTACAAATCATTAACTAACAATAATAACATACTGATACATCCACACACGTTTAAACAGTACCGTACACAAATGACACTGTCTATTTACAAAATTTATAACAATATTTATACTTGAAAAAAAAAATTGTTTTAGTCGTAATTATGACGTATTACCGGAAACGTGAAAGTTACTGTTTTATAACAGATACGAAAGCAGACTATTTTTAATCGCTCATTTATTGCGGTATTCCAGTTAGACCTCTCTCTCTCTCTCTCTCTCTCTCTCTCTCTCTATATATATATATATATATATATATATATATATATATATAGAGCTCTTCGTAATTAGTAATGATGATGATCGTAGTATTAATAATAATATTCTCCTTAAAATAATCCCAAGAAAGTTACCAAATTTTGTCATTTGAAGACCTGCCTTCTTCTTCATTTGTGTCCTCTTCTTCAGCGCACCTAGAAGAGAACACAGGTCACAGCCTTCAAAACGCTCAGCAAAGAAATTTTAGTAAACTTCGTGGAAAGTGATTCTATTTTTTTTCTGTTTGATTGTGTTAAGTCAAGAAAAGTCGAAACGTGTGTTGATAATATGATACTCAATAATAATAATAATAACATTAAAAATAGGAAAAGTAGTAATAATAGTTATATAAACTGTACTAATAATAATAACAATTATTATTATTATCATCATCATCTTCATAAAATAACAATAACAAAAGTACAACGTGAGCAGAAATTCGCGTCATGCTTATATCCAATTCACCGAGAGTTGAGACTAATGACGTGACAACATGTCAACAACTCAGCTACAGTAGCTACACATTACAAGAGTAGGCAATATTAATGTAGTTTTGTCGTGACTAAGCTTTATCATTATCGCTATCATTATGTGTCGTGACTACACGCACATTATCATTACGGTAAAAAATACCAATAAAAGTTTTAAAAACACTGTAAGCACGTGTGTAATTTATATTAATTCTATTCTAATTTTATACGTGAAATAACTTCAAAATATAAATAACTGCATGAATCTGTACGTTAACAGGCCTAAGATAAACGATTTCTGCGTTCACGTGTACAGTATTTGTTTAAATCTCGTGTGGCTCGCACTGATTTTGTTATAATTAATTTCGACATCTCGGTGTATTTTTGTCTGTATAAACCTACTCCCAACTATCGGTAAATGGAAACTATATTGCGGTGGTATTATCTACTAAAATTACAGAATTGATTTCCTAATGGTAGACTAATGTAGCTCCTTACACGCTGTCTTATCTATACTGTCTAGGAAAGACTAATGTATGTTGAGTCATAAAAATAAATATCAACAAAATAATGTCAGTGTTCACCGAAACGTGAATCGTTTATGATTACAGGAGGCCTACGTGCTGAAGTAATAGGCGATGTCACCTCAACAAAAACCGTGCTGTGTTTACGAAATCCTACGTTGTAGAATAATTCTTTGTTTGCTTTAAAAAACCGCTCAGACATTTATTGTTAGTAGTATGCAATTCTTGTTGTCAGTCTGTTCATCTTGTATTACGTTTTAAACGAGGCTTTTCGGTGTCTCTACCGTTCTAGGGCTTATTCTGCAAAATCCTATTTGCTGATGCAGAGTAGGGCTTGTGAATGGTAAAGATAACCAAAGACCCCTTCTAAAACGATGCGATTGGAAGAAAAAATTGTTAACATTAGGCCTATAAAGAAATCAATTGGTGCACTTTATACAGTACACTATTTACACAGTATATATACGTTTAGCACAGAATATTATGCTTATTTGTACAACTTCAACAGAAAGTACCCTTAATAATAATAATATTAATAATAATAATAATTATAGTTATAGCCTAATAATAACAATACCAATAATATGTATCTATTTAATATTTTAGTTTGAAACTAAACGTGTGTATATATATATATATATATATACACACACACACCGACTTTTACGTAATCGTACTCGTATATAAAGTACATAAAAGGATACTTTACCAGTTTCGCATAACAAAATATTTGAATATAGGCCTAAGCACATAACAATAAAGGCCTTATTACTACAATATAATAAAGGCTTAAGTGTTACATAACAACAAATAGCCGTAATCATTATTAGTATGTATATTATTTAAATACGAGTTAGTAGTAGTTAAATAGTATATACGTATTAATAAAAACACTTTTTTCGGTTGACAACCCGTTTTGTTGATATCATTGATACCAAACGTTTCGCTCGCCCATTCTATGAAATGAAATCTTAAGTGATAAGGTTAAGTTAAGAAGTCTTTTACGGCTAAACGGTTGCTATGAACAATGAAATAATATCAACCGAAAAAACTTGTTATTAAAAGTTTTAACCGTGTAGATGTAAGAGTGAAAGGCATTCGTTTCAAAGCGATTACTACTGTAATAAACAAATTTTTTGCAATTATATGTTGCTGATCATATTCCTGTGTTGTGTGTAAAGAGACAAATAGACTTTCTACATAAACAGATGGGGGGGGGTGTATATTTATCTCGTTCATAAAATATAATTAAAGTGCCAGTGTTTCTATGTCTAGTTATTAGTGATTTCCTTATATTATTTTATAGTTGAAAGTTTTCCACAGAAGATAGATTTTTGCATACAGTCTTGCTGAAATTTACATTACATACCTGAAATTTTCCAACGTATGTTTTTTTAAGTCGTATATGTCAGGTACCGTGAATATTTTATATCCTGTGTCGTATAATCTAGTATTAATGACTTAAATCTAATATTAACTATTCTATCAAATTATATCTGATTTATTTATTGTGTATGTAAAATTTTTTTTTTTAATGGGTGGAAGAATTTTGACGTTTTCAAAATATTTAATTGTTTGACTGTCTTCAGACGGCTCACCTTATTCATACCGTTTCCGCGTATTCAGTGTAGAAGTTTGTATCAGTCCTGTTTTACCGATATATAAATTTTAAGCTCTTGCTTGGTCTTGATGATGTAATGCAGAGTAGGATCCAAAATTTAGTTAAAGTCATGAACACTCTATTCAGCAGGCACCGTCTCCTCGTTCATTTTTGATAAGATAAAGTACGCTTTATGTATACAAGAGAGGGTGAGATACGTTACACGTAGACAAGAAATGTAGATATACGGCAGGAACTAAATGTTATAAGTATGCTTGATGGAACTGCCCAATGCCGGCTAAATGGATGACTGCCGCATCCCCAAACGACTATTGAATTATACGCCAAAATGACGGAGAGGTGTGAGGCGTCCGAAGAAGCGTTGGAGTGGCCAGCTTCCGTCTGCTTTGGACGGAAACAAAGCAATTTTTGGTTTAATCGTTGCTGAAGATATGTTGATGAATTACATTTGGTAAGCCATTTTGTTAAACCGTCGCCAATTTGTCATCATTTTATTCAAAGCGTACAGTTTTACTGAAACCAGCGTACAGTTCGACGATGGCTTTTTTAGAGTTACTTTGGTATAACGGGTTTGTACTTCAACCACGAAATAAATCATGGAAACCAGTTCAAACACGTGATATATAATGAGAACAGAATGTTGGAAAAAAGTGTAGTTTCTTTCCTTTCTACAGCAGGAAGGCAACAATGTATAGTATAATATGTCTAACAAAATTCAAATGCAGTCGCAAACCCGATCTGTTCCGTTCCTAAAAAAAAAAAAATGTGGTGTCACTTGCTGCATGTATTCAGTTGGTGTTATATCGGAAAGGGAAATCTCCTAATAATTTATTAATTTCTACTACTTACTGATAAATAGACATCTAATATCTATAATAGTTGGTATATTAAATCTACATCTCAACAAAATATTTTATAAAATGTGTGAATAATTTGCTTTTAATTCTTTTTTTTTATATGTCAACAATAGGCAACAATATGTTGTTCGACAATAGGCTGCAAGATTCATCTTTGTTTGGATTTTTTGTAAGTTTTTTTTATAACATATTCTCTCGTCTGCTGTACTTTATAGAATCTAAAAACTTGTTGAGGTCACGGATCAGATTTTGTACCTCATCACGAAATTGATTCGGTCTGTAAGTCGCTTCAAGTAGATTCTACATAATACGCTCACCTTTATAGTTTTACAAAACTGTACATTACAGTACTAATACATCAAACCGTTTTGTTCGTTAGGTTCTTTATTCTGTTCTTATGAGCTGAGAGCGATTTGAAAGCTGCAATAGATAATAGATTTTACGGTTGAAAATGTATTTTTTGTGTTCAAAAATTACGTTTCTAAAAAAATATTTTTGTCATTTCAATTGGATCAATGCTGTTACTGTGATAAAATTAGTTAAAATAGGGATTCGTCCCATGAAAAGGTCTACAAATCGTCCCGGATTGTAAATGTTTATCCTAATGTCCTGAGAGTGGACTACCGGGACGCAGATTTGTCCCGGATTTAAAATTTTAAATATCCTGAGGCATGATTTGTTGTTTGTCGATGAGTGAAAAACTGATCACGAATAGAAGGTAGATTTATTTTTTAATTCGAGACTAAATAACGGTATACTCTGAACTTCTAAAACTGTGTAACTATTATTCACGATAATGCCTCGCAATGTCAACACTGATAAAATATTCTCGTATTGAAAATTCAATGGCCTGACAACAAAAGCAGGCTAAAAATAAGCACATTGGCTAGAATTTTTTTGTTTCAGTTCTACAAGTTCTCTACACTTTTTAAATGGACGGGTAGAATTATTGTATTACTATACACCTTAAATAAGCAAATTCGTAATAGCACTGGTACTCCTGAAAAGCAAATACGGTTGAAACCTTTAATATCAAAAGCATCAAAATCTAATGATTATTATTGTCTGGTATGATTAGTAATAATTAACATAAATTAATTTGGGTATAAAATAGTTCAATAAAAATTGTTTCTGGAAAAAATTATTATTATTGCGGGCGTAAAAATTTGAAAAAAATTCCTTCTCTTAAAATGTCCCGGATTTTGGCTCAGATTAGGTCAACCTAGCTAAAAGTGTAAATAAATTTTTATACGTACTTTCCAAATTAAGATTCATGTATAAAATTAATTCTCTCAAATTCTGCTATAAACAGCTGCTTTAACTGTTTGCTTTCTTTGGTATAGTGACTACAGTACTGAATAGCTGTTTAACTAAAGGTTTATTACACGATAATAAGTGGATGTAGGTCGACTTGAGTCTAAAAGTACACAACCTCCTGTGGACCTATATGTATATTCTGATACATAAAGTGTGAAATTTATGTACATAGGCTACTATCAGAATAAAATTCAAGTGAAACTTTTATGCAGTGCACTGAATGTAACCGTTAATTGGCACCGTGTGCACGTTTGCACTAAATTACTGCGCGCGCATGCGCGCGCTACACCCGAGGAGCGTAAACCTACTTACGTACACGGTCTTGAATTCAGCAATGAAGTACGCGACATATGACAGCCATGGAGCCGCGACCGCGACCATCCGTAACCACGTGACCTACCAGTTTTGTTTTTATTCTTCGTCGTATATAGTACGAAGTAAATTTCTAAATATCAACGATCCATTCTTACCATCTCTCTTCGACGATAAAGAAGGGTCGGTGGTTACCAGGCCGTACCTCTGGAAATACCAACCGTTTGAAGTCTTTTGTTATTTTAACCGAAAGAAATGATTTTAATTGGGTTAGGGGGAAATATTCTATCGTCTTTATTGACCTAAAATAAACAACACTAAATATTTTCATGAGCTGTTTTCAATATCATGTGATATGATGTGTGTTTGTGTGTGTGCGTGTGCGCGCGCGCCCGCTCTTAAATATTATATATTAAATATTAGACGATATTTGGTTCCATTTCTTACATAATATTCTGTAATGCTATTAGCGAAAATTAGCTAACGTGTGAATTAGAAGATTAATTCTAAGTTATCAAGTTAACTGTTTATATAAGTTGACTTACCTTGGGTAATAATGCATTACGTAGTGCAATACTTAAACCATAATGCTAACTATTTAAATTCCAAGGTAACGTAATATCTATACTAGAGGCGTGCTAAACTAGTATTTGAAAATACAGGTACGAACGAAACCGTGTCAAAAAAATAACACGTACAAATACCTGTTATTATATACCTATTATACATATACCTGTATTATATAATTTGTTATAAGAAATAAATTGAAACTAACAGTATTTACAGTGTTACTTTAAATGTGACTTTATTAAGTTGTTACTGTTTAAAAGAAAATAAGAAACAAGAGAATTTATAGGCCTATCTCCCTTTGGGAATACAGTACTAATGTAAGATTTTACTAGGAGTAAACAAACTGACATAGATTTAATATTAAATTATTGATTCCATTTTGGTTAGACAAAGCAGTTGCGAAAGTCAGGTAGGCCTAAGGAAATTTAGAGTGCACGTAATAGCACAACAAAGAATGTCAAAAACATTTACGTGTGATGTGTAGTGAAGTTAAAATCATCTCCGAAATCACATTAACAAAAAGTACTATATGGCGTATCAACTATAAGCCGATCTGTAGGTAACACAATATAATTCGCTTTTTCAAAATTTACCAAGTTGATGCCTAGTATAATACATAATTTGTTATTGAAGTTATACTTTTGAAGTTATACTTCTTTAGGCGCGTTGAGGGTAAAATTTTTTGTATGTAACGAAATGCGCGCGCACCATGCAACGGAAACGGAAAGTTAACAGGATGAAGTTAGCCGTGGACAACGTTCCTGAGGCCAAAAAACCAAAACATTTCGGTCGCCGATGGACCTGCTGGTGCTGATCGTGAATGGATATATAATTTAAAAGTAACAATTAATAACCCGATGATCTATTTCTTCAATTTTATTTAGTTATTTCATGCCATCAACGTCTTGCTCATTTATATATAAAACAAAAAGAAAATTGCTGCGTAACAATTATACATAGGGCAGAATCATACAAAAATTCTATTACCTAGCTGGTGGTTTACACAATACAGTTGCGTTAAATATAAACACAGACTTGTATTCGTAAACAATAATAATTGTGAAACGTTACACACACACACACACACACACACACACACACACACACACACACACACACGCACACACACACACACACACACACACACACACACACATCACGTGGTCAGCAAAACTGAATTTTTAATTACATCAATTTCTGTGTTCATTAGAAGTCTATTCAGAAACTTTCTGTGAAATATTTTTTGGTGACAAAAATTGTGTAACCAAATTTTAATAAGTGTTTAAAAAACATTTCGGTCGCGGCCCCGATGGACCTGCTGATGCTGATCGTGAATGGATATATAATTAAATAACTTTATATACATTGTGCTGTGAAATATTTTTCAGTGACAAAAATTGTGTAACCAAATTTTAATAAGTGTTTAAAAAACATTTCGGTCGCGGCCCCGATGGACCTGCTGGTGCTGATCGTGAATGGATATATAATTAAATAACTTTATATACATTGTGCTGTGAAATATTTTTCAGTGACAAAAATTGTGTAACCAAATTTTAATAAGTGTTTAAAAATATTTGAGGTTAATTTTTCGTAAGTATTAATTTCAAAAGTCTTTTTTATATTAAATCAATAAAAGTTTCGATAAGTATTCTATCATTATGTTTGCTTTAATCCAATAATCTAATATATATTTCTATATTTTAAATTATAGATCACACTTAATTATTCAGAAGTCTATCGAAAAGTAAATCCATTACTGTAATACACTAGTCGTAAGTATTTTGAGCTATTTGATAAAAAATTAATTTTTTATCTAATTAAATATTATAATATTGAATTTAAATTAATTCAATTGAATTAAATTTTTATCTTTTCGTGTATAATAGTCATATTATAAACACACAAACACACGTTTACATGCTATAAAAAAATAGTGGCAAATAAACCTCAGCAGTGTAGATTTGAACCAACTTTTATACCTTGCCGATCTACAACTATATTATCACCTATGCGAAAAGATGAGCCTGAATTCAAAAATTATGCAAATTGTTATAAAGATATTAGGGTTAATCTCGAAAATAATGATTACTCTAATTTTGATTATTTTTATCAAAATAACAATATTTCCTCAGACGAAGATTATTGCAATATACTTCGAGCTGGAATTAAGAGGCCAAGAGTTTTTCTCAAACGTCAACCATATGAAAAATGGCATAATAACGATAAACAAAAATAACTTGCTACATGTCATCTCCAATCTATTAACTCCAAACTGCAATCCGTTCCAAATATTTTTCACGGGTCCAGCTGGATGCGGTATCTATAACCGATAATCGTATTTACCATCTCCCTTCACTCCTCTTATCGTTCTACTCGTATGAATTTTTAGCATGCATGTTAACCCTTAGTTTTTCAATCACGCCAAAGAAGTATAACTTCTAACGCGCGTACATAAGTACACGCACCCACAATTTTTTATAATCTGTATTATATATCTACACAACACTCGAGAATAAATGTAACATCAGTATGATTTTTTTTTTAATTTATTAAAAACAGCTTCGTCTCTTTGACATGGAGATATTCTGAGCCTAGCTGTTTTGCTTCGTTTCGCACTTGTATGACAATCAGCACATGCGCAGATTGAAGTATTCAGCACCAAAAAGTGACTTTGTACTGGTGTACTCGTATTACTCGTTTATTCGATAGTTGAGTAGGGGGCTCCCGCAACTCGGAACCGAGGGATTCCGTTATCGGAACGATTTAACTCATGTTGCCAATTCCGCCGCTACTGGTCAATCCTGTCGAGTATACTCATAATATTCAGATCCTGCCTTATATCTGTGTTTCTTCTATGGTCGTAGAGAGTAGGCCTATACCCTGCCTGAGAAATCTCATTTCATCTGACCTTAATCATCATCATCATTATCGTTGAATCGGAATAGGTATTTCAACTTTTCACTCACTGTTATATCCGTTCCACAAAAACAATCGTTCCAATATACCTCTTATAGGTATATCGGCCCACCTCTAATCTTTACTCTCTGGTAATGAAACACAAAAATAAATATTTTGTAACAAGTGCAATTTATGAGGACTCTGGTTGTGGTTGGAAGTAGGCGCTTGTTTGGGGGAGGACGACAAAATTTTGTTCAAGGGAAAGCTTCAAGACCGGTTGGAGGCATTCTTCACTGTTAAAAGTTGAAATTTCATGCCAGACAACTTAAGAATGGACCCATAAATAGGAAACGATTGTTTTGATATCGTGAAGGCAAAGAGAAACACATTCTTTGATAACTTGCAATAGGGTTGCGGCTGTTCTGTCCGGACAGCATACATAGATAACTCATTTCTTTTCCAAATAACATGTTAACAAATGCTTTAAGAAATGCGGTCAGATTTACAAAAGTTTGTATGGACTGCATTTGGAAATAACGTATTACATATTGCAGTAAAAATAATAGCATTACATTTATTTATTGATAACATTACTTCTATTTGAAACTATTCCTCTCTTGGTAGTATTATTTCTGCAGAAGATATCGCAGCAATTAATGGATCATTTATCCAATTTATTGCAGTGAATCTTTCTAGACGCAAACGGTTTAATAATTGTGTATTTGGTTACGCAAATCTGCTATTAACTAAAATTGGTTAAACCCCAATATTATTTAATTAGAGGATTACAAACACTACTGATGTTTTATACAAAATAATCAGGACGTTGATGTGTACTACCAAGCACGATTTAACCTCAGAGCTTATTCTTATTTAACAGTTATTTATGCAGTACCTTCGTTGTCTGTTTACTTCATTAGCTGTATCGTGAGCAAACGTTTGTTTGAGATTGACGTCTTTCTTTAGTTCTACAAAGCGTGTACGGAGACCGCACACGTTGCTAATTGTCTTCGTTATACGTACAATTACACCTCTGAATTATTCCGCTCAGTGTGAGCGCTTGCCCAAATCTTGACAATACAATAGCCCACGTCTGGTCGCCTTGTTGTTGATTCTTTATGCATACTGAAACTTCGGTTGTAGGTTTCAATCCTTATTCAGGACCGCACACGGGAGGCCTCTTGCTAAAGGCACAAAATTCATATCAGTACTGTACTGTAGAATAAATTTAAGAAAAACATAATATCCATCATTATGTCCAGTTACATATTACGCAACATATGACATAGCCACAGAGCCGCGACCGCGACCATCCGTAACCACGTGACCTACCAGTTTTGTTTTTATTCTTCTGTCCATGAAGAAAATTTCTAAATATCAACGATCATACTATCATACCATACCATCTCTCTTCGACGGTAAAGAATGGTCGGTGGTCCCCAGACTGTACCTCTGGAAATGCCAACCGTTAAAATTTATTAAAGCATTAACATTTATTGAGGTTGTGTTATTTTTTTATGTGTTATCCGGTCTGCATATGCCGGCATCAACTTTTGTTTTGATTTGCAGGAAAGGCCATTGGTGTTATGACGTTTAACCCAGAATTGTACTTTAAAATGCATATTAGTTCTTGGTATCCAAGTCACGTATGAATAGTAAATTATAGATAAATAAATCACCTTATATCTGTCGTGTGACTTCGTTACGTCGATTAAAATGACGCGTTTCGGAACATCTGCTCCATCATCAGATTAAATCGCTCTACTGAGGTCGTTAACAGTTAAAATCACATGTTACACATAATTGTCGACTATGTAATTCACTCGCTTTCTAAATCTTTTTAAAACAAACTTTTCTAAATCACTCGCTTCTTTAAAATTTTTATGCTTTATAAAATTTCCAAAAAAATTGTAACACTTTTTTTTTTTTTAAGAGGGGCCACTAGATATTTAAAACTAGGCAGAAGGCCTAGAGAAGCAAAAATAACGCTGGGTCCAGTGAGACGGGACTTGCAATTAAACTCTCTGTTAATCAACAATAACAACTTTTATTACGTGAAGTTACATGCATCACAATTCCAAAACCCCGTAATCCCCATAATGTCCAAAAGCACATAATTGTGTATACAAATATATCCCCTGTTTGTACACATTGACGTAAAACATAAGTCTAACATAATATATCTGTTTAGATATACAGTATATATTCTCCTCAATCTGAAATGATCATGATCATAACGCAACAAATTTTTCCGTTTATATCTCGACATTATAAAAGGTACCCTTGTATATATAATTATCACTCTACCCCAAACACATAACAACAAATAATATCACAATTAATTTCACCCAATCACAGTTACAACTCAACACGCCATACTACACAAAAGCCCCACGGACCGCCTGTATATCATACTTTCATCGCCCCGGATATAGAAATATTAAATAACTGGAACCCGCCATTATCTATCAAACTAAATGGAAACTAATGTCATCAACAACGACAACCCCTTTTACATTTTTATAATTCGGCAGACAAACTAAGAACAGTAACAATTCTATGTCAGATACAAATATACATTATAAATTTAGAAAATATTTGGAATGGCTTTAATTAAAAAAATGTATAATGATCAGCTAAAGCTTGCTATAATGATAAGCAAAATGTAAAACTTGTTGATTTATATAATGCACAGAACTTTTCTAAAAATCTGCCATAAGAATGTAAAATGTTTAAAAATTATTCATTTATTTAATTATACACCAAGTCATTATTTAACCATAAGGAATTGATAGTAATAAAAACACAACTGCAATTAAGGCTACATACAGCCTGCCTAACTTTCACAAGATCTGACAATTACAAAAATTAACAAAGACCGGTTTGGCATATAATGGCCAGAAAATCTAAGTTACAAAATATAAATACCGCCTGTATATTTCATTCCATGTAAAATTTTATAATCTGAAAGTATTGAATATATATATAGACTTTAAATAAATAAAAATGTTAATTTCAGCCATATGTGCATATATTTAGAAAACATGATGTATTCGTCCGGCTGCATGAGTGTACCAGAGTAATCCTGACCTGACAAAAAATGACCCGTAGAGAACCTGCATGAAATGGCATCAACAGGTGCCTACCTATTGAGTGTCCGATCGGCTTCGTCGTGGTGCGCATCATTTAGAAAGCGAGTGAATTACATAGTGGACAATTATGTGTAACATGTGATTTTAACTGTTAACGACCTCAATAGAGCGAGTTAATCTGATGATGGAGCAGATGTTCCGAAACGCGTCATTTTAATCGACGTAACGAAGTCACACGACGGATATAAGGTGATTTATTTATCTATAATTTACCAGAATTGTACGTAGATACGATCTCTTTATTTTATAAACTGTAACGTATAAAGCATCTGCTCGATACGAAATTAAGATTTGTTTTTGTTTTGACGGGCGTGCGCCTTTAGAACTGGTAATTTATGTCCACAGTGACTGCACTTTCCAGGGAGAAATGAATAACAAAAATTTTCTAGTTATTCTTAAAACGTTTCCAAGCATGGTCTTGCTTTTGTTACACTTTTTTGATGTAATTCTTAAATCACTTACACTGTGTGTGTCATCGTCATCATCATCATGATCTGCAAGGATTAAACCAAGGATGGTTTGTTCAGGTCTCAAACAGGCAAAGATTAGAGCTGGTCACTCCAGCGCTTCCTCGGACGTCCCACACCTCTCCACCCATTCGCCTTATAGTTCCATAGTTGTTTGGGGATGCGGCAGTCATCCATTCGGCAAAGATTTTCCACCAATTCCGCCGATACTGGGCAATCCTGTCGAGTATACTCATAATATTCAGATCCTGCCTTATATATGTGTTTCTTCTATGGTCGTAGAGAGTATACCCTGCCTGAGAAATCTCATTTCAGCTGACCTTATACTATGAGTGTATGTCTGTATCTCTATACCTATATCAATTCTTGACTAATAAGTTCGCGGTAGTCTATGCTATCTGACCAACAGCTCTAAACCATTATTGAAAATTAGGGATCATTGACGCTCGAGAGTACTTTTTTATATTGTAATAGCACAAAAAAATTATAATTAATTTTCAAATGTCAGTTGTATTTTGTAGAGCCCCACGTTGGGCGCCAAATATGTAATATCAAAAACTTATATAATTAATTTTCAAATGTGTAAAAAATGTCAGTGGTATTTTGTAGACCCCAAGTTGTTGGTGCCAATTATGTTACGTGCAATATCACTAAAATAATTACTTACTTAGGCCTCACGTTTGGGTCCAAATATGTTAGCTCTGGGTTTATTGATTGTTAATTGTTAATGAGTATAAATGCTCAATTAGTCTCAGCACTATTCTGAGTTGTATGTTTAATGATATTTATTTATAAATGAGAACACACTTCTTTTGCTGCTCTGAATCATTCAATTTTTATTCCTTAATTCTCTTATTATAATAATTTTCTTTTTTTTCTAATAATTAATAACAAATTTTCCTTTTTTAAGGTTCCTGCTCCATCTAGCTCTCGGATGCATGAAAAAATTTTTTATCAGGGTTATAACCAAATTAACAATCGTCTTCACTAAAATTATAAATACATACAACAAGTTTTACGCTAATAATATACATGAAGAAAAAAATTTTAATGTGTAGTAATTAATTGTTGTTTATGTATGATTGTTGGAATGTTAGTTCTTGTGATTATACAAAAGAAATCAATTCAGATAATTTTACAAACTTAATATTACCCATTAAAAATATAAAACTAATAAAACAATTAAAATAATCAATAATTAGACATTAGTAGCACAATTGACAAGAGAAAAATAATAATTGTCTATTATATAGCTCATAGTTCATGAATTCTCAACATGGCGCGCTGCTGTTTGCTTTCAATACCCGTGAGATAAAACAATGGACGCCTTTTCCTTGAGTGGTACACACACTACTGAATATTTAATAAAAATTATATGAGTTCTACACTTTTGTTTGTTCAAAATAAGTTTGTGTCACTCACTTTGTATATCATAGATTATGTTTATAAATGTAGTCTCACTAAATGTGTTCGTTATTTAGTTTGTATTGAAGTGTTGTGTAAAACATTGATAGTAGTCAAGATAGCTTTTAATATGAAAACGATCTCACCAAATTCAAGATGTAGTACTCCATTTTAGGATATTATTTTCAACTTTTCTCCTTCAGGTTAGTCTAATATAAATTGTTCGTTAGTTTACTGATATCTCCTATAACTTTACTTGTCTTTTTACTATAACTTTCTTCTCTAATATTAGTTGGATTGGCAACTGATTCTGTTTGTTCCTTCTGCCTCGAACGCCAACACTAGACAAGAAAGACCTTTCTTCCTTGTAAAACCAGCTTTAAATTCATCTATAAGAGGCCTTGGTTTGTTTGGTGTATTTTTCGGTCTCAGGGCTGTTTTATCCGCCTCCAGTAAATATAAGTTTTTAATATAACCTTAACTTTCCTGATTATTTTTACATAATCCCGTTTATGTTTTTATTTCACTTAATTTTATATTGTCACTCACACTAATGAAGTTGATTTTATTGTTATTTGGTCACTTTATATAAAATACGTACATGCCATTCTCACCTTTTGGCTATACTAGGTTCACCACATTTTATATTTTATCATTGTTTACACTGTGTCGTTTGCCCTGTTTCATTATTATTATTTATCACTTTTCTATTCACTTATCTCACCTTGTATGTTTTTCGAATAAACACCATTATGAAAATAATTACCTTGTCTTTGCCATAACACGATATATGAGCTAATTACAAATCCAGTCTTAGGTTAAAGACCTAGCTTGACTTTTAGGCTTGTGTTATACAAATGATTTTGTTTAACTCTAAATACATTTTTTATTTACATACTACAACATTATTATTTACAATATTATAATAAAATATACAAAATCACTTTCCTAATCTATTGGGTAATTAGTATGTCAAAGACACAGTCCAGTCTAGTCCTTTATTATGTATGTTTGTAAAGTTATTTACTATGTTTGTTTACAAAGCTAATTCCTGTTTTTAATTTATTCATGCATCTGAAAATTACTTATTTTTTTACTCATGGTTTATTGTTTTACTTATTATAATTCTTCCTTATATAATTATTTTTGGTTGTTCTCATTTGATTACTCATTCTTTATTGCATTCCTCATTCAGTTACATAGTATTTATCTATTTGATTAGTTTTACTATAAATTTGGATGATTAAACTGAGTTTCCTTTTTTGTATTATGTCGTGATGCTACAATATCCGTTATGAGAGCACCATTTTCTTTTCAATTACGGGAGCATCGCAATGCTCGCGAGTAGCAGGTTGAGAAACATGCGCTGTGTTACGGTTTTAGCTGAGCGCAAAATTTCACGTGAGATTTTAATCCCCAAAACGGTCCTCTGATAAAGCTCATGTATCCAGTAGACAGCTATCTCATCTCTGTCTCTTTTTATTTCCATCCTAGCATTGATTTTCGAAAAAACTTTACTGAGTAACTACAAAATCGATATAATGCTAATAGAGATAATAATTATTGCCAAGAATTATCTTTTTAACGGATTATCAGGAGCTAAATTACCTGAAATCAAAGATTAATAACTGCAGAAGGCGGGATATGAAGGAATGTTTTTGTGGGGAAGTAGGCCGAAATATGTAAGGGAAAATTGTGAATAAATAAACTAAGTTACTGGAAGGAAAATTATTCTTAATATTTCTTAATATGAAAAATGAATGAAGTGTGATTAGAGTAAGAGGGGCTGTGGACATTACCGGAGTAATTGAGAGTAAACGATCGGGAATTGGCAAAGAGCCATCGATGAACAATAACGGGCGCCAAATTACAGAAGAAAGCGTGGCAGAACTGAAAGTCATGAAAACGGGGCTTCAAGCGGGAACGAGTGGTCTGTGAAATCAAGAGTGTTGTAGCTGAAGGCAGTGGAAACTAGACTGCAGGAAACCGGCAATATGTGGGGCAATTATGCTAATAACGATGATTTTATTTCTCATATAGACAGCCGATATAAATTCTATATGACAGGTATTAAAACGACTGTTTCTTCTTCAGTAATAACATTTATTGCGTTTGCCTGTTATTTCTTTAGTAATGTGATTTATAATGCAACAGTTTCTCAGGGAATACATTTCAGTACTAGGCATGACAATAGGCTTGGTGATTACTGGTAGTTCGTTTTGATATTAAACTTTATTAAATTATAATACAAAAAATATCTGCATTTACCATGCAATTTTATACAAATTTCACATTTCATAACTCATTCGGCTGATTCAGTATGTATTCGTATATTCAAAATATTGTTTATTATACTGAAGAATTAAATAAACTAATACTGTATTGTTGTGTTCGGTTGAGTCTGCGTGTATACAGTGATTTTTAATTTGGAAACATCGCTATTTGAAAGAAAATATTTGACGTATTCGTAAAAAATCGATATCTGAAAATCCGGATATGCCCCAAATTAGTGTGGACCAAAATATGTCCATTATATGAAAATTTCAAAAAATATGTATTTTTAAACCATATTTTCATGTTGTTATTTTATTCTTTGTTCTTTTGTTGTTGTTCCCCATGCTGCTGATTACGATTCTGTGCTTACTGCTGAAAGGTCTTCCGTTGGTAAAATTCATATCACGCCGATTGACATCATGACAGGACCGCTCGCCGTCGCTGTGTGAGTTTCACTTGGCTCCTTATGAAGAAAGCGCGTATAAATTTGATAGTCTGGCATGCATCTCGGCTTTACTGAAAAGTTTGAATTAATTCACAAGGTGCGTTTGATGCACCGATGATAGGTAAAACGTCGTTTATCTGACGGAACTACGCCAATTTTATTGTCCGGATAGAAACTTATAGCCTACGGGTAGAAAATTGTAAAGACGAAGAGTAAGAAAAGTATTTGTAATTTTTTTGAAAGAAACTAGATTTGTCCCAAAATGTCTGTTCCTTTTTCCTTTACTTTGTTGAATTATAGTGTATATAAAATGTAGTTCACTTTCTTCTCTGTGTTTATAATACTAATATTATGTAATCTTTGACTGGTTTTTGAAATCGTTCTTCAGGTTTTGTCTTTGACATATCATTTAATTCTAAAACTAATGTGGGGCAGCAAGAACCCCAGATGTGCTGTTAACGTGACATGATAATTCGGTAGGTACGCCTCAGGTAAGACTTGCACCTCCATTTCAACGTACTCATTCTGACAAACCTCCGATGTATTTTCATCGTTTAGATCGTATGCTGACCAGTCGGTCGCTCCAAACACTGTTAACAAAAAGTCAACTACATTCAAATAGATTTTAAAATACCGATCACGAACGACTTGGCGGAACGTCCTACAGGAGTGGAATGTGTACAATATGTGCAGAGGCAAAGTAGGCAATTGCCTACGGGCGGCAAAATTTGAGGGGCGGCAAATTTTGGAAATGTGAAATTTGACGGCTGTTATGTTGGTTTTATAACTAAGAGATATTTCAAATGCCGCTCCATTTCGTCCCAATATGATGAGAAACTTTTAAAAATATATGTTGTTTAGTAAAGAGATCATATTTACATGCATTATCTATGTGATAACCCCATTGTATTAATTAATTATTTAACTATTACTTCGTTTACATTCAAATTTCGAACATTTTTTACCGACTCTGTAATTTGACGTGAGTGAATGTCAATAGATGCCACTATAAAAGACATATAATTTCATGACTATAAAAGTCATATACTGTGAGCGTAGCATAATTTCGTACCCAACTCTGACCGGCACTGCGTAAATTTTTGGCGGGGTGTACTTCTGAATAAAGTCGTCTGATCACTTTTCCTTAACCCTGTCACCGCCCCCTCTTGTGTTTGTGTACTTATTAATATATTTTCCTTCAGTTATTATTCTTTAGTTTGTTTATTCAGACTTCAGTTAAAATATTTTGGAATAAACACGGCTACAGTAATTTAATGTCTTATAGTACTGTTCCTAGTACGATATATAAACTGTTCTATAGAAATGTATTAAGAAAAATTGGGAAAACAATATATAAAGAACAAATTTTAGGATAACTCAAAATATGAAGGATTGAATTAAACGCGTAAATGCATCTCCCCCAACAGAGGTTTGTGAGAGGGTGGCAAATTTATACTGCCTACGGGCGGCAAAATGGTAAATTCGCCTCTGAATGTGTGTAAAAGAAATCACTTTTGTGGTAGATCTGAAGGGAGAATTTCAAAAGTATTGCCACTGTAGAGCCAAGGTAATCTCGTATTACCTGAGCACGGGCATAACCAGGTAATGCATGATAACTAATCCAATTCATGGGTACGCATTCAGTTCATAATATAGCTGTCTACATATTTCTTATCTGTTAATAAAAACTGACGACATAGAGTAATATTTAATTTGATACTTTTACTTCCATGTTCCATAAGGAAATGGAAGTATGGTCATGGCGAAAAAAATCGTGTTCGAGATAACGGCAGATTCTGATTATACTACCATCAAAACCTGAAAAAAGTCATTTTTCGAAAAGTGTCTGTGTGTAGAATTTTTTTTTATGGCAAACGATAACAGCCGCAAATTCAAACATAATCAAATAATTGTTCGCATACAGCCCTGAATTGTAGAGAACTCAAGGTCTATTGGTTTTGGTGAAGATCGGTTGAGGGACAGGGGTAGTTTACCTGCAACGTTTTACATTTTAACAAGAGTAAAGTGCTTAATTTTGATAAATAAAGTATCCTGAAAAGAAGGTCATTATAATCCACTGTAGAAAGGTAGATGAAATATCTATAAATGAAAAGGGTAGTTGATGCGGGGAGGGGGTATTTTTTTTATAAATTAAAATGGTAGTTGATGATGGAGGAGGTAAATATTTATAAGTTTTATGTGTACTACGTTATTGACAACAGAGAAGTAGTTTCTATGGAAACATTTCATTTCACTTTAACAAAATTCTATATTTTTCATTTTAATTTAAATCACGTATGAGTGAAAATATATCCTTCCTGGCAGGCAAGCATACCTCAATTATGTAATGTTTACTTTTCCAAAGTTTTATTATTGTAATTACCGCAATAAAAAGGCCGGCAGGACACACACACACAAAATCGCGTTTTTATGGCCTCACTCATGTTTATTTTATTATGTTTGCACGCTTTTTAAATGGAAAGTGCCGAAACCCACACCAACACAACGCGTGCAAGCCGAAAAGGTGGACATCGATTTGCTTCCTGTGGATCGCTGGACAGTGTTGTTGTATTAAAGCAATTAATGCAATATGTGTACTTATTTCTATTGTGATATGAGAATTATAAACTAATATGTGCATGTGTGTATGTATGAAAAATATATAAATATTTTCTCCTTTGGAAAATTGTTTGCCCCTCCTTGAAAATATTTTGACCTCCCTGATGGCTAGTTATTTACTAGCCTGTGTGGAATATAGCGTTATGACATGGATCAGAATGGTGGGTGTTAAACAGGAGGCACAAACGTATTAAGAAAGAAATATTTTTTCTGAGAAATTTGTAATTATACGGGTGAACAGAATAGTCGTTCAGGAAATCAGAAGACATTTCGATTCGTTTCTAAATAGACGTTTCTGGACATTTTAAAATGGCATGAAATTGCATCAATTTCTGGTACACTGGTATCGATTGAGCTAAAAACCATAATACTTCAGTCAGTCATTAGAGAAACCTACGTTAACTGAAAATACGTTAAATATTTATAAAAATATTACGGAACATATGACTATACACAAGTGCATATAACACTTCTATAAAAAATGAAAGTACCCTGTAATTTATCTATTGTTATACATACAGTGTGAAAATATTGTTAGACCTATGTATTCACATTTACAGACAGACAAAATATATTTCCTTAAATCACATAAGACTGAGTCTGCAAGTCTTCTTCTTCTTCTTCTTCTTCTTCTTCTTCTTCTTCTTCTTCTTCTTCTTCTTCTTCTTCTTCTTCTTCTTCTTCTTCTTCTTCTTCTTCTTCTTTTCCTTAAGCACTACAGCCCAACGTGAGCCCTGGCTTCCAACACCAATCTTCTCCAAACCTCTTGTTCATTGCCATCTCAGTGTAACCCCTAACATCCATTCTTCTGAGATCTTCTAGCACATCATACAACCATCTTATCCTAGGTCGGACTGCTTTCTGCTTTCTAGACCTGTGCCCTCAGAATTTTCTTTGGCATGCGCTGATCATCCATCCGTTCTAGGTGACCTAACCATTGTATTCGTTGAGCCTTTAAGAAACTCACAATGTCTTCGTGATTCAATAGCTCGTCTATCTCCTGGTTATTTCTGATTCTCCATTTTTAATCTTCTTTAATCGGCCCATAAACACGTCTTAAGGTCTTTCTTTCAAACCTTCTTGGTGTTTCTGAGTATGTAAGACTGCCATTTCTTAATAGCAGTTTTTTAATAACAATTGATTTTTCAATGTGTCAGTTGTTAATGCTTGAAATCTTATTGTTAAATCTAAAATAACTGTAAACGTATTGCGAAACAAAATTTTTTACATTTTAGACGTCAAGTTCTACATTTTTATACATATGAAAAATATTATTATATGTGGGTATAATTTAATAATAAAAAATTTAATTTTCTATGGGTACCGGTATTTAATAACATATCCATTTCATAGTGACAAAATTATGATTATTTTTTTATAACCAATATTACGTAATTACACTTTACCAGCATTGTTTTAACGACATGTAAACAGGCTTTCGTCTATTTCCACTACCAGTCGCAGTCAACGTTTGGATTAACTTTGGATTAATTAAATATTTTGTATATTTACAATCTACATACTGAACCCATATTTGACAGACTTCTGCTCCTAGCTATCGATTTACGGGTTGCTAAAAACGTCATTCCTGTGCTACAGAAATCGAAGCGTCAGATCGCAACGTCTGGCCATTTTAACGAGCCGTACATGCTCGCTCCGCTCGCAGCTAAGGGTATATCACATGTAGGTCCACCGCATAACAAAACTTATAATCACCTATACAATTTTCTTCTTCTCTATGTCTAAATATATCGATATAACAATTTATAATTTAATAATACCATTGTTTGTCATTTGAACACACCGAACTACGACTCATACTACGACGAGACATCCTCAGTGTTCTCAGTCCAGCCCCAGAGGATGCGTCATCGTAGCATGGGCGAAACGTTTTGTTTTAAAAGAAATAAAAATACGTGTGTTAGACTGGAAAACAATGTTATTTTTAATGAAATCCACGAAAGTTTACGACCGGAATTTATCATTTGTTTGGTATTTAGGCTACATATTCCTTTCTTCTTCTTCACACCTAAATATCATTTCTTTATAAGTAACTGGATGAGTTTCTTGCAGTATTATTGTATAATATTATATATTATTAAATTATAATTACTTCTTAAGTATCTTAATTTTTATCGTTTTAATTGACCTGACGCACGTGTTACTGGCTGTATCAGTATCTTTAAAGTTTGTAAATGAATTAATTCATTTCGTAGTTTGTAAACGTTAACTACGAAAAAATCCCAATTCGAAAGTAAGGCGGGGTGGCCCAAAGCCCAAGGGCCACCTCTTGCCTGTTACTAAACATGTCTCATTTTTTGTGGCAGAACTCAGTTTTCAGTAGAACTCGTTTTCCCAGTAGTACTCGTTTTTTTACTTATACTGGTTCTGTGAATAGATCACTGAAAAAAACCACCGAACTCGAAAGTAACGCAGGGTGGCCCCAGGCCTCGTACTATACATGTCACTTTTTTGTGGCAGAGCTCGTTTTTTCGTTAAAATTCGTTTTCCAACAAGTACTCGTTTTTTGGCTAACCAAAAATAAACGTTCATTATATACAATATGTAGAGTGTATGTTGTCATTCCTTAATACATTGTTTTCTTGTGTTTTCCATTAACCATAAATATTTTAATTTTTCAGTTTACATTTGCTGTCGTAGTTTTGTTAATTTGTCTACTCAAAATCGTTATGTTCTTTATTTTAAGTATTACTCTGTTATGTGTTGTATATACAAATTAAACGTTATGTTTTCCTCAACCATGGCTTTTATTTATTTCAGCAGTAAACTAAAAACCAAAAACCGTAGTCACCTAACCTCATAAATGAAAACAACACTATTTTCGCTTTGCATTAAGAACTAGGACAATTTACAATTAGTACATTTCTTTTTTTCACATCGTAATATATCGATACAATCGCATATTAAAAACATCGAAAATGTACTGCAGGAACGGATAAAGGTACAGTTCCCATTTATGCACAGGCCTCCTGTTGGGTTAATCATTTATTTACGTCAACGCGTGTTCAGTAATCACCTACAGTCTCTGTTAATAAAAGTGGACGGGCAGTAGTAATAGTAGTAGTAGTAGTAGTTCTATGGCAACGATTCCGCTACCGGCCGCCAACGGAATTAATTATTAGCCTAACGTTCCGTTATTCATTAGCACATTTTCTGATTAGTCATCGTCGGGCGGTCGTTATGTACACACGCAGATCCCACATGTCTCTATACAATCGATTTATTTCCTTCTGCTCGTGTTTAGGCCTCAGGCCTGTTCCGGCAGATTTATTTCATCAGATGTAAGTGACATAAGTAAGGCAAAGCAAAGCCTGCAGCGTGAGGTTCTCCAGTACCGTATTTACCATCCTTTCTGTTGATTGTATTTGAAACTTTGAAAATAACACATTGTTGCAGTGACATAATAAGCGCAATTTGAAATCACCTAACAGTCATTCTCTGTTTTGTTTCGATTCTTAATACTAGTAACTCTTTTTTTAACATTCAAACAGATTTATTACGTAGCATTTGCGGGTATATTTGAAATATAAAATATAGGAAAATCAATTCAGTCAATAAGTAACTTGTAAACAATTACACAGCATTTTCGTGTATGTTTGAAATATGAAATATAGAAAAATCAATTCAGTCATTAAGTGTGTTGTAAACACCGTTTCAATAACTCCTATTTTTATTGTGTTATTACAGTTTATTTTAATGTGATTGAGTTCAAAATCTTATCACACATTTTCCAACCAATTTACTGATGGTAATATTGATTAATCTTAACTTGTTTTTTTCTTTTGTATGACGGGACTCAAGACTTGTAACTTGTTTTTTTTTTTGTCCGGGCCTCCCTCCAAGCCAAATTCTAGATACGCTGCTGACTTCCAGTATTAATTATTCTGGTAATGAGTTTAAAACGTCAATATAGTTTTCCTGAAATAAATTCTCTATTTAGATGAGATCCAAGGACTGCAATACTATATAAATGTCGTATTATGGAATGTAAGCAAGATCACAGCGATGCCACAAAATATGGTAGAGATAAAAAAAAATTATTGCCAAGAGAGAAAAATAAAATACGTTCCATATATTGCAAACGGTTAAATTTAATAGTTGTCATATATAACCAAATTATAGAAACAAATAAACAACTAAAACTGTAACTGACAATTTTTATTTTTCTTAATCGATGGCCTAAGAATTTAGTCAAAGACTACACTTCCGTTCGTAGTAAATATTTCTCTTAACGTTACGCCCACAAAATCTGTGATCGTTCTCGGGAGCTGAGGATGACGAAGATGAGGAAGGTGGAAAGACCTTGCTGAAAAGCCTAACAAAAAAAAAACAATGATACTAGATCTTTTAACAAGGTTTTTCAATTGACACCTATCAGGTTCTGAGAACAGCCAATCTAAGGTTCTGAAATTTTTGGCGTCTAAACGCTAAGAGAAGGAAACTACTATCGGTATTGTAGCAAGAGGTTTTACCAAATGAAGTTCAGCCATCGAGCAGGAGTTTTAAAGAGGGAAACTACAAATGTATCTGTTGGATCCTGCAGTACAATATGAAAAAATCCCATATATATCAATCTGTTGGTCTGTCTTTCCAATTTCGATCTGTTTCCCATTTCTGTTCGTGCACTATCTAATTAATATCTCTTATCGCCTGAATTTTGGGACTCTTATTGCAATGTAGAGCATATTTAATTTTTTAATGAGTAGAAGACAAGGTAACAAAATTAAAGTACCCAGAGTCCGGTTACTGCTGTCTTCAAACCTGTCTATCATGAAATAGAGTTGAACAGTCTCTCACATCAATTTGGTGGTTTTTAGAACTCTACCCCTCTCACTCTCTCTCCCTCGCGGTCCCCTCAGTCCGTGCATTTCTCTTTCTACTTAATGTAGCCTATTCTTACGCGTATGAGATAGACAATCTGCATGACACGTACGTCATAGACCTGTCAGCGGTGTTGACAAGATCCGCTAACAATGCAAATCCAAAGGCTCCAGACTTTTCTACGCCTTCCAGAGGCTAGTCGATTATTATTCTCCACGCGTCGAAAAAAATTGCCGTGGAATAATCTTGCAACTTTGATTATTATAAATAGCGGTGTCACAGAAGCGACAGTCAGTTTGAGACTGCGATTCAGTGCGTGTTGCGAAGGTTTAGTTAAAGCTGTACTTGTGAATTATTGAATACGGATATCTATGATTTCGCACGTGTATTATTCATTACGACAATGTTAATTGGATGATATTTATTGTTTTTTACGTCGTGTGTGTGTGTGTGTGTGTGTGTGTGTGTGTGTGCGCGCGCGCTCAACATTTACCGTTCTCAATATTTTGTTAAAGAATAAAATCACCCGAAAACTCTTGAAAATTGCAAACTGTATACTCTCCTACAAACTCGCATTCCATCGGTGTGCCGATTGCATACAAGATTATCCTCTTTTCTTTTTAAATTTACGTTCGCTCTCGTGTTCTTACACAGTTTCCGCGAGTATTTACTCACATCGGCGGGTCTTCACGTTTCGTTCCACACGGGATAGTATGTCAGTAGGAGTAGCTCCAGAAACATTAATTCTGCTCTAAGAGAAACTGGTCACTCTTGATAATACATTATTCGACTGCTACACGGTAAATACACTTACTTAGTTACGGTCGAAGATGACCACACCGCGCTACTCTCTCAAACGTGACAAGGTATAAAGATTATTTTATAACATGAATTTTTTAATGAAATACATTAATTTTTGGCTGTTGTAAAATTATTCAATGTATTCACCTTATCTTCAGAATGTCCCCAAATAATAATAAGAATCGCAACAGTGACGGTATGTTTTTATCTTTGACTCGTCAGAGTGTTTTTTTTTTCAGAGAAACGGATGACAAGCTCATCAGCATTTCTGTGTTACGTGCGCGTAAGTGTCGTTACACCGTATAGACTATTACGCAGGTATACTAGTGGTTCGAAAGTGCGCTGTCTCTTGCACTGCAGTCGAGATCGTTGTCACTAAACCAGAGGAAAAATCGCGACCTTGCTTTGGCAAATTGATGCGTTTCCAGCGCCACAGAAGAAAACTGTCAGACTAACAGACAGTGCTCGCAATAGGCAATTTTTTAATTTTGCTTCTATTGCTTCTCAAATTGTAAAATTTACTGATATTCCTAGTAACGCTATAATTATAAAAATCGGGGAACGTGTACACCTTCCGTTTATAATGAAATCATTCTTCTTCTTCTTCTTCTTCTTCTTCTTCTTCTTCTTCTTCTTCTTCTTCTTCTTCTTCTTGACTTCACAACCCAGCTTCACAATTTCCACCTATTCCGTCCTGTCAGCACTTAACACTCGCGCATCTCTAAAATCATTCTTTACTCGTACTCTAATCATTCTCCCTCAAATGCTTTCTGATTTCGGATTCTACTCTGATAGTATCTCAGCTGTGAGAGTTCTATGGTACCTATCCTTCTTACATGATCCATCCAATATGATCTTCAACTTCAAGACCTACTAAGTCAGTTTTTTGTGTTACTCAATAAATTAGTATTATTTATGATCCAACATAATGTCGCACAGCCCTATACATTTTCTTCAAACAGCTTTATCGACACGGAGCTTTACAACAAGAACACGAATTACAGGCCTACCGTACCTTCTGACATTACTAATAGCAGTTCTGTTTCAAGAAACTGAGATATTCGTTTTGCCAGATCTTCGTAAGGCTTTCCTTCCCAAAGCACCCCAAACCGCAATTTCGAAATCATTGCGCAGATCCAGTTTCTCAGTTTGAAATTTGTTGATGTTCATTGCTTTAAATACCTTTGTTGTCACAAAATGTTAAACCTAAATGTAATAACTCTCGTTATTCGCATATAATCTGAAATGAAAACCGTCTTATGAGAAGATGAAAAACGTGAAAAACACCGGATAATTGTTGATTAGATTGGCACCGACAGGTCCGATTCACTCCAATTACAGTAGCAATAATTAATAAACAGAGCAAGCAGAACGCAGTGTTCATTCAGTTTGTTAGAGCGGAACAAGTATATAACAACCTTGGCACTGCGACCTTCCTTGCGTGAATTGTATTTTCCTCTTTGGCTTCTAATAACATTATTTTATTTTGCAACATGTTTTTATGTTATTATTCTTTTTAAGCCTACAGAGAAAACAAGATCTGTGAGCTTGTTTCAGAGCTGAATAAACATTTTCTGAGTAGTTGTTAGCTTGGTAGTAACATTATTTGCATCGGCCTCAGTGGGAATTAATTAATATATAGTGACAATTTTTGTAAGAAGTAATAGTTACCAGCATAGAAAAGATATATTCAGAAGCCTCAGAATTAAAAATTGACAGTTACGTTTAATCATGGGCGTGAATGACAAGGCTACATTTCTCTACAATGCTGATAATTCGTCAGCATTAATCAGGGGCTGGCCTCCGATTTTAACGTCTCTTCTCCAGAAAGTGTACGGATGTTATATTTAATTCCAGTTTAAAAAAGCTCTTTTAATATCGATGTATTGTTTTTACGTCAATTGTAAATAACAGAATCATTTGCAAGAAATATTTCCAGGTAAGAATTTTTGGGTTTACAGATAAATCGATGTACAAATTAAAGGGGTCTGTCGTTTTATAAATTGCAAATGGGTTGACTGTTTTTTTTTTTTTCAAAATGTTTTATAGTCATTTTTCAATGATACTTCAGTGGTAAAAAAGATTATTTATATTTTCAAGGTATCAAGGTATATACGAGGTATATATATTCTCGTATGTTGATTTAGAACTCTTAGACAAATCGATCGAAGAGTAGCCTATAATATTTTAATATTTAAACGATTTTTCAGTCGAATCGGCTCCATCATGAGAAAAGTATACTCGACAAGGCAATTTTGTTTCGAAAAAGTATATTAAATTATAAATGTATTAAATTTAAATACAATTATTCAACATTATATTATTAATACTTTTATTATTCATTTTAATCGTTATTAAACAATTAATTTAATTATTATTTTAATTAATATTTAATGTAATATCTTTTTTATTTTTTCATTGTAAATTAGTCACCTTCATCTTCCCTCAAGCATTAAGTCCATGGCCTGTTCCATCCTCTACCTGTAGTACAGAGCACTCCCTCGACACCACCGTCAGAAAGAAGCCAGTCTACATTTAACCATATTCAATATGTGTAGTGGGGGCTGTTGGTGTGTTCACATGTAGCTATCGTGTTGTTACTGACTGAAGCCCGCTTATCTTAGCAACAGTATCGTATTGTCCCAACAATGGGAAGCCAGGGTTGGTTTGACTCGTCCTTGAGCCGAACTCCATGCAAAGCGAGCTCACTATCACTGAACCCCCTCCGACCTCTAAGATAGTGTTAATGGTATAATTCTATAATGCCTGTAGCTCTAAACTGTGTAATAAAACGGTAGTGGTGTCAGCTGTCAACACTTTCCATAAAGAGTAGTGTTTTGATATTTATGGACGGACCGATATTTTAAACCGCTGTCATTGTACAGATCTGTGTTGTTTAGCAACAGAATAAGTTTTACGTCGATTACACGTGGAAGTTGTTAAATACTTCATACATTTTTTATTAATTAAAACCAGTGTAAAATGGCCACAGATTTTCAGTCTGATGTTCATTACAAAAGAGAACGTGAAATATATAAAACCGGAATTAAAACGTATAAACGCAACATGAATGGTAATCGCTCTGAGGCGTCCCTCGACCATTGGCCATCTTGTTTTGAGTTTCCTGTTACATTCTCTGTCCAGTAGCGGTCCTATCAGCGGGTTCTCGTGGATTCCGAGTTTAACGTGATCTTTTCTTAATTTTATGGTGAACAAATAATGGTGTTACATGAGGCTTCGCACGCGAATATTTGACTTTTAAGAAATATTTTAATATAATTTTTATTGTCTACGTTTATATAGCGTTCTGTCAGCTCGTATAACAATTTTGTACTCATTAGTCAAATTCTCTCCAAAGCTGTTTTCAACACTTGTACTATTTTAACTTGTACTAAATTATTATGTTGGTGCAACAGCCTTTGGAGGTTTAAAAGTATCCGTTTATAAAGCCTTTGGAGATATTTATAAAATACTTGTTAAATCAAAAACGCTAAATTCTTTAAGTGTTACTGTGTTAGAAGCATTATATAACACATTAAACGTTATGTTTTCCTCGATCATGGCTTTTATTTATTCCAGCAGTAACTAAAAACCAAAAACCGTTGCCACCTAACCTCACAAATGAAAACAACACGTATTTGCGCTTTGCATTAAGTAATAGGACAATTTGCAATTAGTAGGGGAAAGTAGGGTAGCCCCGATCAGGTCGGTAACGAGAATATAGTACGCTGTAGCGATATCTGTTGAATGCTAAACTCTAGCCAGTTGCACAGTGAACTAATTAAAAACGACCGCTAACCATTTCCGCCATTGTACTTACAGTGAATTACAGAAGTGTGTTTTAGACAAATTTCTTCTTATTTCTTCACATCTTTAAAGCAACGTAATGATATTTGCCCTTAAATTTTGAATTATTTAATGGTACAGATGTATTGTTAACGTTTTCAGCATTATTTGAATTCGTTATTTACGGTTTTAAACTAACTTACTGTAGTCTCAGGTTATAAAACTCAGTAGTATACGCGGTGGGGTAGCACCGAACAGGTGAGTGGGGGAATGACGATCAACTGTAATGGGTTTCAACTGTACAACACCATACTGAGTTAAGTACTATTAAATACTAATGCGTTGCCCTTATATGTTCGTGATACTTTCCATGGCGTAGCTAGGTTTTTTTTTGAGTTTTGTACTGATTAATAAAAACTTTTTTTAATATGGCGTATCTTAATTTAAGAGTTACCCTCGGCGTCAAAGATTGTCAATATTAGTGTCTTCTGAATAAGAAACTATTATAATGTGTATTATAGGAAAGATTTTTAGTAGGCCTATATGGAGAAAATACGTATACACACAAAAATTAAATTGCATTATTTCTCATACAAAATACACAGGATACAGTACATTGGCTTATGAACTAAAAAAAACGAATTTTTAAAATTTATTTTTAAACTTAGAATGTAGTAAGGACCATTTGTAGATATAAGTAACATTCTAATGTATCTTTTATCAATATATCATTTGCTTTTTACATTGAAATTTTTGTATTATTTTTTTATTTTTTCCCATTTAATTTGCATAGGAAATCAACTCATCATTACCCCGCGGGTGGGGGAATACCGATCAAAGCCCATTTTTTTACTTTTTATGCAATAAGAAAAGCCCCATTCAACTTTAACGCTTACAGTGTATAACTAATAATTTGCTCTGTTAAATCAACAATTTTTTACATTTGTAAAACTTTTAGCCAATTCTTCAATTTTTTATCGAATTTCTCCCTTAGGTGATCGGGGCTACCCCACTCTCCCCTACATTTCTTCTTTTCCACATCGTAATATATCTATACAATCGTATATTATATAAAACATCGAAAATGTATTGCAGGAATGGATAAATGTACAGTTCCGATGCCGCTAAATAGCTTTTGTTTACTTACTTGTTACTATGGTAATTAATTCTGGTCTCCATGGTGTTGTTGACATCTTTAGTAGTAGTATTTCATTACTCATTCATTGCATCGTCAGAAATGCGTATAAACATAAATTTTATAATCGTTTAAGACAATTACAAAATATATAGACATATCTGTATACAAAATATATCGATACAATCGCATATTAAAAATATTAAAAACTGCAGGAACGGATAAAGGTACAGTTCCGATGGCGCTAAATATTATTTGTTTATTTACTTGTTAGTATGGTAATTAATTCTGGTCTCCATGGTGTTGTTGACATCTTTATACGCGTCAACGAAAAGGCATAATTAAAAGGGCCTAGATCGTGCGATCGGGGCAAAATATAAAATTCAAAGTTAGCCAGTGTTTTTCGCCTTGTATCAAAGGTTACCTGTGAAAAATTTGGTTGGCAACCGGTGTAACGGTGTGGGTTTGTATTCAGTACACATAAATCCTCAGACTTTGAGTTTTATATATATAGATGATGTCTTGTACATTACTTACCGTTCAAATGTTTGACTTGAGACCTACTACGGCTCATTTACTGTCATTCTCAGTAGTTTTGATTGACACAGCTTTGTTGGATTTGCTGGCGCAATTCCGTAGGACCACATAGATATTATAATAGCTTTGCACATTGGGTTTGTATTATTCATTATTTGATGTCTTTCCTTGTATTCAATACAGTTGTTTTATGTCTAAATCTAACTGATTAATTTATTTGAACGTACTTTGTTTCCATAATCTCTCCATGCTGTCCATGTACATTGCAAAGTATCTGAATTCATTTTTCGGGAATAAGGCAATGCTATTTACATGCATGCCAGGTGTGGGGTTTTGTTAAGTGTGAAAGTTGCCTAGCTAGATTTACTTTCATCAGTGTACTGGTAATTCCACGTTAACATCTTCCCTGCGCATCCATCATGTTCCCTGCGGAAATGTGAATGTCTCTCAGTACGAGACCAATCTACCGTACTTCTTTCCGTCCTACGTAAATTCTTTACGTCATAATATACTCTCGGTTTTCCCCGAAATGTTTAATTTTGTATCGATATTTATTTTTATTATCTACCGTATATTAATTTATTCTTTTCCCAATTCTTCTTCTTATTCTGCCCCTCCTCCTCCTCCTTCTTCTTCCTATTCTTCTTGGTTCTTTCTTTCCTTTGCCGTTACCCCCTTGATGGTAGCCTCACCCTCTTGACGACTTCCTGTCATTCATCCTGTTCAGCCGCTTTTATTCCCCAACTTCTTATTTCTCCAGCTGTATATCGTCTTCTACAACTAGCTAGACCTTCCAATCTTTGTCCTCCCTTTGGTCTCCGTACTTATTTTTTTTTATAGTTTTGAAAATTTTATTAGAGATACACGTCCGACTCTATACTTTTACAAGCCAGAACCTTCTGTAAGCTTACGAGCTCGTGGTTCGTTCATTTCCTCTATGTCGCGTATTCTTGGCAACAACTTTTCTGACTATTTAAACTCAATATTTTAGTTTTATTCTCGTTATTCTGTTATATAGTTTACGATCGTTTACAATAAACATTACCTCCTGGCTTGTAAGTTGTTTACAGGCTTCTGTAACTTCCATATTTCTCAAAATTGTGAAAGACTTGTGTGTCGTAATGTTTTAGGCCACGGTAACGTTCACCGTTAACGAGACGAGCTATTAAGACGACCAACTTATAAATTGCATTTTTTGTGAAACAACGAATTTCAGTGTGAGCGTAAAACGTATCAACTTACAGTGCATCACAATCACATAAGAGTTTCTTCACACAGAATAATTACGATTCGTGCTTCTTCCAACATTTATATTACAGCGTAAAATAATGTATTATTTACACAAAAGGGATATTAAATACGTTTAAAAGACGCTACTTGGGGATAGACGAAGAAAGCTAAATAACAATTACGTCTAAATCAAGAAAGTGGAAAATTGAGAAATCATAGAACTGTAATGAAAAGAACAAGAAAGCATTAAATCCTGTGTGTTCATTACGTCATCCTTGCTATCATAAACAAATCGAACATAGATTGTAAGTGAGTGAAGACATCACACGATTTAATAGAAAGTCTCGAACTAATGAATGTGACTGTAAACTATCTAATTAAATACTCGCATTTCGCCCCCTTGTCGTTTGGAACGAACGGACGACTAGAAAGTGCCAATTATATTTATGTCATTTGTGCAATAATCTTGAAATATGACTTACACCTGTTAAGCGATGAAGCTACACAAAGAACGTATAAAAATGTGTATTATTAAGTGTTAGTTGATTGAATGTGTGCCCTATGAAAGTTACTAGCGTATCAGTCGATAAATAAATCGATACACTCGATGTATGCAGCTCACACACACACTGCGGCCGCGGGACCGTACATGGAGTGAGAATTTTCGGCTCTATTCGGAACAGCTGGTTAACTTTCTCTGCCTGTAGCCGGACCTCCTGCCGGTACAGTTTAACATAAGTAATCTATTATTTATTCATCGTTTTTATCCATCAAACGCTAGCCTTTTAGTGTTTGATTTATACTAAACAGCAGACGCGCATGCGTGATACGCGCGTTTGACATACTTTCTTCTGTGTACGGTACTATTTATTCTGAAAGAACCAAATAATTATAATAAAATTGACGCTTACTATTAATACTTACAATGCGGATAGGTTTCCTCGAAAGTAATAATGTGTACCTTCTTCGAAGCGAAACGTTTTCTTACATTAAATTATACTTACTGAACTTAATTGTATTTCTTCGTTTTAACGGATCAGAAAACATATGGCTAGTTTCATTTTTAACCACTTAAACTTTTTATTTCTGAGTGACAATTTGCATAATAATATCATATTATTATTCTTCCTTTAATTTATTTTTTTATATTATAGTTTTATAATAATTAGATTATAATTTTAAAATTATAATTAAAATAATAATGTTGAAATAATTTTAAAGTTACAGTTTTTGAAACTGTAATTTTATAATTTTTAATTTTTATAATTTATATTATTTTGAAACAATATGCAAACCTACTAAGACAATTTCTGTTTTCTGAGCAGGCTGGGAGGTTGCCTACAACATCTACCACAGTATAGAGATGACTAAGCTTTAAATACTAAATAAAAACTGAATTTTAAATTTATTTTCGTTAAATTAAAGTTTCAACAATTCCTGTGTTTTAAACACATCTAAATGATATGTCTTACAGCGGCTATGAAAAAAGAGCTGTGGATGTTGTTAATATCTCTAAATGGATAGAGTAACTGTTGGAATTCATACTCTCTTTCTCCTATGGCACTACAGCCCTTGTTGGGCCCTGGCCTCCTTCAATTATTCTCCCATTCTCTTCTGTCGGTAGCCATCCTCCTCCAGGAACGCATTATCAGTATTTCTTTCGCATCCTCATACACCGCGTCCTCCCATCTTCTCCTCGGTCTTCCCACTGGTCTTTTTCCATGGATTCTGGTATTCAATAGTTTTTGTGGTATTTTGTCTTTCCCCATTCTGGCTACATGACCAGCCCACCTTGGACGCTGTAGTTTTATGTATTGTGTTAGCGGTGGTTCTTTATACATTTGATACAATTCAAAATTATATCTTATTCTCCAGCCGTGTACGTCATTAACTGGTCCCAGGATTCTTCGTAATATTTTTCTTCCAAAGGTATCGAGAATGTTTGCTGCTTTGGAGTTCAGGACACACCTTTCGCAGCCGTAGGTTAGGATGGGTCATATTATTGATTCCTATATCCTTAGTTTCGTGTTTCTGTGGATGTCTTTGGATCTGAAGATACTTGCTGTGGCGAGAGTCGAGTTATACCATACATTTTTAGTCATACAAAAGAATATAGCTCACAATTATGATGATTGGGTAATCGACAAACACAAACCGTAACGTTTTGATGTCCACGGAAAGACAGACGTTTGATCTACTGCAATTATTACATTTGTGTTGCTTAGTGACATAACTCACTTTTACCTAATTGTATTTTGGAGTCTATCAACCATTAAAATTGTGTGTGAATCATCGTGCAGGTTTCCATACACTCGTTAATTCTTAACAACAAAGTGTCTTAGGCAAATTAAAAAAAATTTACATCCTATCAATTCAAAGCTTATGCTTTGAAAAATTACTGAATTTTAATATTACAATAGCGTTATTTAAAAAAATTACACATATATGTAAGTTACACAATATAGGGTGTGTGTGTGTGTGTGTGTGTGTGTGTGTGTGTGTGTGTGTGTGTGTGTGTGTGTGTGTGTGTGAGAGAGAGAGAGACAACGACCGCGTACGTGTTTAGATTAGCATTTGTCTGCCAACTGTTCATCTAATGCTTCCTCGATAACATTCCTACTAAGATTACTACAACACTGAGGAAGAAGACGAATGGCATTGCACCAAGTGTCTTGAATATCATCATCATCTTCTTCAGAAAGGATTAAACCAAAAATGGTTTGTTCCGGTCCTACGCAGATAGACTAGAACTGGTCACTACAACGCTTCTTCGGACGCCACACACCTCTCCGTCCATTCGGCTTATAATTTCGTAGTTATTTGAAGATGGCGACAGTCGTCCATTCGGTTAAGACGTTCCAACCATATTGGGCAGTCTATCAAGTATACGCGTACTTATGACATTCAGTTTCTGTCGTATCTCGATATTTCTTTTGCGATCTCATTTCGGGAGATTTTGTTAAATCTAATGCTTCCTCAATCACTCATTTGTTCAAACTTTATTTGTACTAAATTTGTAATTGTTACGTGGAGAAGCATTCTGCTGTTAGGCTGACGACACATGGGAAATTTCCTTGTACTTAATATCTTAATATTTCAATTTCATCCTGTACAATACCTGAAAATATCATTCTTTACAATTTCCTTGTGTAAATTGTACGCATATGTCTGATTAATTGTTACTCAATCTTACATTTTTATAACTTTTATAGAACTCATAGCAAAATACTGTGTTTTTTTTTTTTTTTTTAACTTACATTCGCGTATTCAAAATTCAATAATAGACGGGATTACTGTGTTACTAGGGTTACGTTTGTATGATTAGCTTTTATTATTCTCAAATTACGATGTAAAACTCTATGGAGTTCTTCAATACTCACAAAATGCATACACCTCGATTCAACTCTGAATGTTGCTCTATGGCCCATTGGCCTAACATGTTAGTCAAGCAACCGAAAGTATTTGACATCTCTCTGTTCTGTACATGCCATACTGAAAATGAATTAACATAAAGAATCCAAATTATTTTTTAATTACAATAAACCTGTGACTTTCGAAAGAAACGATCAAACCATTTTTCAAATCTGGAAAACCTTCGTTACATTGATGTTCATCAATACGACATTCAATAGATATATCAAAACGTACATTCCAATTTATCCAACGATTATTAAAATATAACCGTGTCATCGCTAAATACTCCCTGTTCTTCTCTATTAGGATTTGCTCGCAATGACATACGTTCTCTATAATACCTATCATCTACTAAACTATGTAAACCATGTCACTTATACTACAAGTATTTTGATCTAATAAGAAAAAAAGCTACACATGTAACTGCTGCTATGCCAGTATAGTGTTTACCACGTGAATCGACGTTGAACCCTTCATCACCTTGATGAAATTACCACATAAAATCATATTTTGAATGTTCATCCTCTTCATTCACAGCACTTAATGAACATTAATTGCACCACTTTCACGTGTGAAATTTTCTTTGTTTATTTACCTCGTACGCGTTTCGGCGTGATGTTCCCCTTCCTCAGCGAGGTGTGATACAGAATGTCTGCACCTTGTAACGGTTTTTTCTAGTTGGTAGGTTGTGTAGGGGGGTGTGGAAGTGGAAGGGAGTTGGCGCGGGATTCCGAATTATTGTATGTTTTATGTATAATTGTGTCAAAGAGTGCGTGTGATTTAAAGTGTAATTGGTCGTTAAGTATGTTGTTATGTATGTTGACAACATACTTAACGACCAATTACACTTTAAATCACACGCACTCTTTGACACAATTATACACAAAACATACAATAATTCGGAATCCCACAACATACTTAACGGCCAGTTACACTTTAAATCACACGCACTCTTTGACACAATTATACACAAAACATACAATAATTCGGAATCCCGCGCCAACTCCCTTCCACTTCCACACCCTCCTACACAACCTACCAACTAGAAAAACCCGTTACAAGTTCCAGACATTCTGTATCACACCTCGCTGAGGAAGACGAACATCACGCCGAAACGCGTACGAGGTAAATAAACAAAGTAAATTTCACACGTGAAAGTGGTGCAATTAATATTCACATAAAATCAATATGTTATCGTTTATAGTTACCATATTTATTTAACTCATCAATCGGTGATTTGATATTTCTTTTTCGCATACATTTGCATGTCATCTCTGTAGTCTGCATTTTTTATCACCTGGACTATCTCAGAAATAGTATAATTCAGTGCATTGGCAAAGTTGGGCTTAGCGTCAAGATATAAATTGTTATGCTTTAATAACTACAAATTCCGATTCTTAGTCGTTCCATATTTATTTGTAATTCTCTGTGCTGTTGCAGATTTTCGCAACTTTCTGCTATAATTACTAATCTTGCTTTACATAAAAGTAATGGCAATTTTTCAGCAACTTCTACAACGTATTGAGCAAATAAAACTTATTGCTCTTTACACCAATTTTGGCTAAATCTATTCTGTACCTTCGTGATCTTTAAAAATAGAATTATTCTTGCTAGCATCCGTTGCTCTTTATCCGATAAATTCTTCAGTTCTGGCTGTACAGGTATGACATTTATTTTATTCCAAAGCACTCCAAAAGGAATTTTACGAGCAACGAGTACACACAACTACACTAAACAATTCAACTAAATCATTGGCTAGATCAGCACGGAACGACGTTTCAAGTTTACAACGCTGCGTTGGGTACAATAATTTTCTATACACAGCACATAAAACGTCAGGGAATTCAGTTATTGGTGACTAAAATTATCTTCATTAATACAATTATGTCGTTTATAATGTTCACGCATGTTTTGTAAGCTTTATGTTCTTTACTCTTCTGTTTCGTTTTGTCTTGCTTTCCGACTACGTTCTCGTGCTGTCGTCAACCTTTTATTTCGTTCATAAGGAAGCTCATCATCCTGACGTTGGTGAATCGAATGAAGGCAATGCTGATGCTGTTCACCTGACCCATGATCCAACCGACCACGAATCAAACACACGCTGACCGCGTCATTCCTTGCTCAAATGTTCACAGAGATAATTGATGCAGGATCAGGTTTTGCAGCAAGCAACTAGATTATCTTGAGATAATCTAGAAAGCATATAATCTCTCACTTGCGGCAACCTAGGCTATCGAACGAACCTAGGCTTCTTAAGAACGTGATTTAGCATTTTGCTGAGTATATTTTAATTGACGAATTTTTTCTGTTTTTCAGCTTCCTTAGCGCAATATTCTCTTGTACATGATGCATCTTCCGTTCGTCTGACCATGATTTAAAATATCTGTTTTACTAGATACAAATTTTATTTTTGGAAAAATTTAACTAATTACATAAGCAAAATTGTCAAATTAATACTAGAAACTGAAAAATAAAAATTTTTGAAAAAAAATTAAACCAACTTTAAAAAGACAAAAGTGTTTCAACACACCTGAAATTGTGTTACAAAAAGTTATAAAACTGAAAAATAATTGTTATGCAGTATGGAAATTATGAAATTTCATAAAACACCCTGTACGAAACATTTATTATAAATTTGTGTACTTATTATGTTATGCTATGTGTCACCACTTATTTCAACACTGCTAGTTGCTTCGTTCTCGACGAGGCCTTTCGGTGTATCCAGAAGGCCTGAAGATGGTGGACACACCGAAAGGCCTAGTCGAGAACGAAGCAACTAGCAGTGTTGAAATAAGTCGTGACAAAGTTGGTGTTAAGATGGCTGCTAATGAAACTAACATAACTGGTTATGATATGTGGCTGAAAAAAGAAGCTTTCACATAATTTTATCCCAGTGCACATGTGGTGCAGAGTGTAATGCTCTAAACATCAGTGATAAAACTAACATTCCTAGAACGCTGAGGAAGAAGACGATTGGCATTGTACCAAGTATCTTGGATATCATCATCATCTTCTTCAGAAAGGAGTAAACCAAACATGGTTTGTTCCGGTCCTACGCAGATAGACTAGAACTGGTCATCTTCGCTTCTTCGGACGTCCCACACCTCTCCGTCCTTTGGGCGTATAATTCCATAGTTATTTGGAGATTCGGCAGTCATGTTTCGGTTAAGACGTTCCGACGATTTTAGCCGATAATGGGCAATTCTATCAAGTATACTCATGATATTCAGTTTCTACCGTACCTTGACATTTCGTCTGCATACCTGAGAAAGCTCATTCCGGCCGAATACGACTGGCCTGGGATTTTGTTAAAATTCATTTCTCTTAATCATTAAACAAGTAATAAACACCTACATTAATTCAGACTTTGTGTGGTCAACGTACCTATATTGTGAGAATAATTTAACCATAGTACGTCACAGACGATTAGCTTATCATAGTAAAGCTTCCAGTGACGCTACAATCTTTGCTGTCCGATGGTAGAGCAGGACGGTGGTACGGTGTACTTTGAAGCAGAATTAAGGGGCAACATTAATAGGAGCAAATAAATAGCAAATAGAACAAAATGGGATCGTGTCAGAAGCGGACGAAAACATTAGGACTGCGATTCATGAGAAATCAATAATCCACAAACTACAGAACAGGCAGTTAGAATGGAATGGATAATCACCAGGGTCGATCAGAATAGATTGACCTAAACCTTGCTGGTAATGGGAAGACGATGAAAACGTAATAGAGGAAGACCAAGAAGCCGTAGTTACTGAGCATTGAAAAATTTGTAGAAAACGAGGGAAATCAATAGAGTAATTATAGGAAGTGAAAAGAAATAGAGAGAGGTGGTGAAAATTTATAAGGAAATTAAATTAGTTAAAGAGACGACTGTGACGATTTAAAAGGAATTTAAATAGCACAAAATAATTTTTATTCAAAATAACATGTGAGAAAATATTTAACCCTCCCCTTTGTACTTATATGCCTGTGTCAACTTGTAAAAATCTAGTACGGACATGAAAATTACTCTGTATTGAAGCGAAAATTAATAATTATTATAATTAAATAAAAAGACGTGATAATAATAATCAAAATACCTAACTCAATAAAGAAAATGTAGGATTATTAATAGTAGTTAATTAGTATGAAAATAATAATAATAAAGAACGAACTACTTTTCTCTCTCCGCGTGAACTGCTCCCTCTTCCCTACTAACCGCCGCAAAATCAGCCCCAGTCGAGCCAGAATCTCAGACAAGGTAACAGCTTTACCATGTGTCGTGAAGAAAAACGTGTGACTATATAAAAAAAAAAACAAACGATGTAACTGAAAGTACTCTTTCGTGGTGACAGACTCCACAAGTAATTGAAAGGTGGTAAAAAGTAAAATAAGTTATGTAGTTGAAATGTAGTGAAATAACTAAAAGTAACTAACTTAGCCGACACATCTCTTTAAAAAGAAACGAAATGTTTAAATTGTAAAGTATGTTCTATCCAAATATTGAAGAGTAACATTAGTGCAGTTAAAAACAAAATGTAAAAAAAGTGAACACCGTACATCAGGAGTGAAGCAACAACGACAACCTCACGAGCTCCAGGTAACAGAATCCTTCCGTCATGATCGCAACTTAGAATCTACCAAATAAATGGAGGCACCCGAACGACAACGTAGAACTTCTAGGAAACCCAACTGAAGAGTACCAACAGAGAACCTGCCGCCGATCACATTATATCAAGGTGAAACCGAACCATTATCTTTCTAACAATGGCAACAAAAACAGTACATTTTTGCAAAGACTTATTCTAATCGTGTAAGTGTTAACATAGTAATGTCTGTAATTACAATAATGAAATAGTAATCTGATGATAGTTAAAGGTAAAAGGTAATTCGAAATTTGAGCAAACTACTCTTCTAATAGTTTGCATAATGTTGACTTATTTTAGAATATTATTAAGTTAAAACCCGGATCCGAGGTATTCAATGTAGTTTATAAATATATATAATTTTTTATTTTTGCTCACCAGAGTAACATTTTAAAAAGGCATAAGAGCATTTGATGCAGAATCTTTGAGAAGTTTATTTTATTAACGTAACAAAACAAAAATAACAATTATTTTTAAATCATTATTCAAGAAACTATAATAAAGAGATGTTTTTGCTAAATATCCAGAGAGCGAGTAAATTTGCGTAACCTAATCCTAATTCCTGTTCTACCTATTTCCAAATTTGTTGGTAAGTAATTTGTACTAATAACGGCAGCCGGTTTGATTGAAAGTAACCATTTAAACTGGTTCCCTCTGTTATAATGTCTCAGACAGGGGAGACGTTATACGATGCCTTATAGGATTTCAGGAAACGAGAAAAAGTTCCTTCCAAATGAGTAGTGGTAAGCCCACGTAAGTATTTTGCGCATGTTTTTCAAGTAAGGTCTATATTTTTATAAACACCGACGTACATTGCTCTTTTCTTACGGAGAAAGTAGCGTGTTGTTTAGTTTCACTGCTTTTAGTACTCCATGTTCTAAGCAACTTTTCTTATTACAGATTCTTATTAAAATTGCGTTTCTGGAGTTCTGAAGACGCTCTGAAACCGCATTAGCTTCGATCCTGATAGGAAACTAGTAACCACTTGCATTCATCCTCTTTATGATCCTCTTTTTCATCTTCAAGAGTGTAATAAATAGTACTAGACAACTGACTTGTCCCAGATCTAAATCTTCTATCAAGTGACAGGTCATTCCCCAACATGCCATTTACTTATAAGTCTATTTAACCAAACAGAGAAAATTGTCAGAAAATTTCCTGTAATGAAAAAAAAACGTTTTATTTACAAGAAGTGAATAATACAGATATAGGCCTAATATCTGTAGCAGTTTCTTTCAATCTTCAGCTTCCAATTTTGAGAAAATAATTTTAGTGAAAACTGATGTCATTGCGTTGTTTGAGTAAACTATATTGTTACGTCTGTTCGCTGTCGTCGTGTTGTTTAGTGGAAACAGAATAACTGGCCCCGATGAAATCCCCTAATTACAAACTTTAATCACAAACAAACAAACAGTTAGAAATCAACAAAGCCGCTCTGATACAATAATTCAAGTTAAATCGGTCCAACACGCAACACTAAATGTAGCCTTATTACAGTTTCGCACTAATTAACACAGTAATCACTTTCCACTAAAATGCAACAATAATCCCGAACCGCACTTGAAATATGGCCAAGTGTAACTGAACTGGGCAGCTTCGAAATCCAGTATTTCTACCTACCTTGCATTGTAGTGAGATAACGGGTCCGGATGTTGGCAGAGTAGTCGACAAACGTCTGGAAGGGGCACGGACAATTTCCAAGTATCCAGAGTGCTACGCAACTCCGTCGCGCAGAACGATCTCCAAAAGACTGGAACAACATCGCGCACCCCGGCATGCCAAGAATCACGCGATGCGGTACTGTTTATTTCCTCAACGTATCATGAATTATACGCATGATCTAGCATTCATATTGACGCCGGTTGTTCGTTTTAGCACACAGTTGCCTGCGTATGTACATGTGTCAATCGGCCGTCTGTCATCGCTTTTTCGCATCACTTCATTGAAAACAAACGTGTGTTAGTATTAAACGTGATACTTCCGAACATGTTACCATGTCAGGTGCGCAAAAGTCAATAATTTCTTACGTTATTGGAGATTGACACTATTCACCATCCCTGCCAAGACGGCAGTTATGTGACGCCTGAATCAATGTAATAATCACTTACACGATACAGTGAGCACAGATTGTACGAGGGACAGTCAAAAAATTAGTTGCACAAGTTAAAAGAAACAACGTGTGAAATATTTATGAAAATTCTTTTATACGTCTGAAAGTACAATTAAAGTTCAACTTTTCTACAAAACTGCCATATTTATTTAAAAACACGAGTTTTTCTATACCATTGCTGAAAAATTCCCGTCCGACGTTCGATAACCATCCCCATGCAGCATTTAGCCTTCTTTATCAGTATGATATCGCCGCTTCCCAGTGGCTTCTTACAAAGGACCAAACAATATATACCGAATATAGAAATCATACGTTATACAGTCACGACTGTATGGAGGATGTTCCCACTCCTTCCACTTGAAGGACGAATTTTCAAAGAATTCCTTCGTGATGGGTGCCCCTCTGTCAATAAACGAGGCACCCATCGAGCACAATTTTTTTGACAGTGCAAACGTTTTTCGATTTCCATGCGAAAAACCTAAGGCATCCGCAGTTTCGTCAACTGTGATTCGCCTATTTGCAACCAACAATTAATGAACGTGTTGAATATTGCCATCCGTTGTCCTTCCCTACCAATAATCTTCTTCTTCTTCCTCTTCTTCCCCAACAGAAATTAGGCCTTGGACTTGTTCCGGCTTCATAGAATTTATTCCCATATTTTCTTGGGTCTCCCTACGCTTCTTCTTTCAGCTGGTTTCTATCTACTTGCTGCTTTTGGTAGTCTTCGATTGCCCATACAATCCAGATGGTCCTTTCAATTTCTTCTATGCATCTCTATTTCTCATTTAAGTTGTATCCCTGCCGGTAACCATCCTCGATATCCGTGCGGCTATTTTCGAACAGCTCACACCATTGTGATGCCCCGACGTGTAAACGCTGTGTCACCACTGTACACAGCATTCTTCGCCTCATCTAACGGATGATTTCCAGTAGCGTTACACCACCTTGCCTACAGAAAAAGAGTAAATGCGCAAATTTCTCAATAGACAAGCGTTGAAAACTATAAAAAATAGACAATTGGTAATCATAAAAAAGTACTCTTCATTCCAAGAAATATTGAATAGTCAAAGGTAGCGTTCGTTTTCTAATTTAGGAGGCGAAATTGAAATGAGCATCGAAATGCGTTCTATAAAAAACGAGGCTAACTCAATTATTTTCTAATAATTCCAGGAAACTTTTAAAGCGCGTGCGCGTGTGTGTGTGAACGTGCGTGTAATAAGAATTCTGGTCGTTTTATTGCCGAAACTGGTTTTACACAGTTGACGCCGGAATTCAGCACGGCGAGCAGGCAGGCTGTTTGCCATTCAATCCGGTTCATCACAAAGTGGAACGCCGCGCCGATGCCGGTCTATCGAAGATGAAAAGCGAAATCCAGATCAAAATTGAATTACACCGTCTGTTCCGATGATATTTTTTCCTCTTTCGGAAAGTAAAAATCGGTTTGGAGAACCATACATGACTTCCATGTTCTAAGATTTATATTTAAAATCATTTTCGAAATGAAATATTTCCATAAAACTACTTCTTTCTACTTATTGCTTCAGCCTTAACCACAGTACTGTGGTCACTAACGTATACCACCTCACGTTATCGCACTCGATTTTCACTGATGATGGCAGTCGATGGCACTGCCGAAACGTCTGGTTTTGCAGAAAACATTGGACTACGGCCAAACAGCCCGGGAAGGAATTTTAACAACAAACTACTTCTTTGTTGCCGATAACGTAGTACACATATACGAGGGGGGACCCATAAGTAACGAGAATTTTTCTCTGGCAGTTGGTAGAACGCTAGTTCCGACTTCTCCCGCTAGGTGCCTTCACTAGACACCATTTTGTATCAGTTGCCCTAGCGGCATTGTTGTGGAAACATTAGCGCGGTCAGTGTGACTATTTTTTGTAAGCGCTGTTTCACGTTTTCGGCGATTTTTTTAATGGCAGACATTAAATACCAACGTGCTAACATCAGGTTCTGTTTCCTGTTAGGGAAATCAGCAGCAGAAACTGTCGCAATGCTTCGGACGGTTTATGGGGAGGAAGCTTTGAGCCAGGCAAGGATTTACGAGTGGTTTTCTCGTTTTAAAAGTGGTCAAATATCAATTGAAGACGAACCACGACCGGGACGTCCCTCGACTTCCAAAACGGACGAAAACATTGAAAAAATCCGTGTTGCGGTCATGTTTGATCTTCGTAGAACAATCGATGAATTGGAGGAAATTACTGGAATATCCTGGAGTTCATGACTACGAATTTTGACTAAAGATGAAACGTGTTGCAGCAAAATTCGTTCCGCGTGTGCTTTCTTGTCGGCTCAAAATCCTTGCCTGGCTCAAAGCTTCCTCCCCATAAGCCGTCTGAAGCATTGCGACAGTTTCTGCTGCTGATTTCTCTAACAGGAAACAGAACCTGATGTTAGCACGTTGGTATTTAAATTAATTTAAAAATCGCCGAAAACGTGAAACAGCGCTTACAAAAAATAGTCACACTGACCGCGCTAATGTTTCCACAACAATGCCGCTAGGGCAACTGATACAAAATGGTGTCTAGTGAAGGCACCTAGCGGGAGAAGTCGGAACTAGCGTTCTACCAACTGCCAGAGAAAAAATTTCTCGTTACTTTTGGGTCCCCCTACGTATATAAAAAATATGCATAAATTTAATGGCTTGTATAAGTTAATGTTTGATCTCCATTAAGTAGTGCTCAAGTTTCCAAAGTTTTAATATTATGATGTCCGTAATTAAAACATCAGAGCAGGTTTAGTGTGTATGAGGGTACACCGTGGACAAAAATTTTCAACATTTCCTATTGAGCGGTGCTTAGAGTAAAGCTACGAATCTACAGTGTACGTTTCACAGAACAAACACGCGGAAAAGAAGGAGCGCTCCGAAGTCACTCATGGACCCTCAGCATCTTGCAGAGGGTTCATTCCCTAAAGACGAAAAGTCTGTCTATGAATCGTTCCTCTGTAAACACGTGCAGTTACACTGCCCAGCGATCCACAGGAAGCTAATCGCTATCCACGCTGGACACTTTTTCGGCTTGCACGCGTTATGTTGGTGTGCGTTTCGGCACTTTCCATTTAAAAAGCGTGCAAATGTAAGAAAATAAACATGAGTGAGGCCAGAAATAAAGCGAATTTTGTGTGTGTGTGTGTGTGTGTGTGTGTGTGTGTGTGTGTGTGTGTGTGTGTGTGTGTGTGTGTGTGTGTGTGTGTTCCCTGCCTTTTTATTGCAGTAATCATAATAATAAAATGGAAACGTAAACATTACATAATTGAGATATGCTTGCCTGCCACGAACGATATATTTTCACTCATACATGATTTACACTAAAATGAAAAAATTATAATTTTATTGCCTGGCAACAAAATTATTTTATTTTTAACAATTACCATTGTTTGAAAAAGTTTAAATGAATTTTCAAGTACTTTACTGTTGTTAAAACGTAAAAGGTTGCAGGTAAACTACCCCTTCCATTTAACCGATCTTCACCAAAATCGAAATTCCTTGAGATCTCTACAATTCAGGGATGTATGCAAAAAATTATTTGATTCTGTTTGAATTTGCGGCTGTTATCGTTTGCCATAGAAAATACCCTTGTTAAAACATAAAATGTTGCCGGTAAACTACCCCTTTCCCTTAACCGATCTTCACCAAAAAGAATAGGTCTTGAGAACTCTACAATTTAGGGCTGTATGCGAAACATTATTTGATTCTGTTTGAATTTGCGGCTATCGTTTGCCAAAAAAAAAATTACCCTTGATAAAAGAAAACCGTTGCAGGTAAACTACCCCTTTCCCTCAACCGATCTTCACCAAAAACAATAGGTCGTGAGTACTCTACAAATCAGAGCTGTACGCAAAAAATTATTTGATTCTGTTTAAATTTGCGGCAGTTATCGTTTGCCATAGAAAAAAAATCTAAGATAGACAGACACACACACAGACACTTTTCGAAAAACGACTTTTTTCATGTTTTGAGTGTAGTACAATCAGAATCTGCAATAATCTCGAACACGATTTTTTTTGCCATCACCATACTTCCCATTTCCTTAAGGAACATGGAAGTAAAAATTACCCCCTCCTCCTTCAACTACCCTTTTCATATATAGATATTTCATCTACCTTTCTACAGTGGATTATTATGACCTTCTTTTCAGGATACTTTATTTATCAAAATTAAGCAATTTACTCTTGTTAAAACGTAAAACGTTGCAGGTAAACTACCCCTTTTACCTTAACCGATCTTCGCCAAAAACAATAGGTCTTGAGTCCTCTGCAATTCAGGGCTGTATGCAAAAAATTATTTGATTCTGTTTGAATTTGCGGCTGTTATCGTTTGCCATAGAAATAGTTCTACACACACACACACACACACACACACACACACACACACACACACACACACACACACACACACACACACATTTCGAAAAATGACTTTTTTCATGTTTTGAGGATAGTACAATCAGAATCTGCCGTTATCTTGAACACGATTTTTTTCTCCATGACCATACTTCCATTTCCTTATGGAACATGGAAGTAAAAATAAAAACCGCTGTTTCATTTTTCGAAACATGATCTTTTAAAGGCCCCTTTCCCAATTCGGTTAAAGCGATGCGAGCCTTTCATCGACAATTTTTGCTAAAAATGTAACGAACATTAGAATGCAAAATAATTTTACTGACGCAAACTGTTAAAATCTAATTTTTGTTTTCGCATGTTGTCTTTTTCGTTATGTTCTAATAATAACTGTACACACACAAAAACATATATACATAGACATTTTTTATTACAGTTCTTTATTGATGTGTAATCAACTTTTATGTTACGTATATTACTTCACTATCAAATATTTTATTTCTGCCTGAAACATGTCTGAAGTAAGCAGAAAACATCTTGGTAGTATAGTAATATAATGTGAAGATACATCACACGTAGGTATGTATTAGTAACTTCCTCAACCTAGTATCATTTATGCACTCTCTGCAACATATCTGGTCACGTGTTTTTCAATTGCCTATGTGCTTGTATCTCCTTGAGCGTTCGACATCTTGATTATATTTGTAACAATTTAACAGACACTTACGTGCATTCATACAAATTGTGTAGTTCTCTGCCTGTCTATAAGCTTACTTTTTTTTTCTTCTCTGATGAAAATGAATATCCTCACCGAGGGTTTTAAGGAATAATGATAGACTATTTCTTCTCAATAAACGCGGACTAGTTCACTTTTGGTCGCTGAATTATCTTACGTATTCCACTTTGATCAAGCATGTCCATTAGTAAGCCTACTCCGCATTTTGTACGGTAGTTGTTTGTTTCATTGTATGTATTCGTCTCCAAAGACATTTCTGAAGCGCGCCTTCTCTTGGAACGTGGCCCTTTATGTCCCTTAACCCCTAATCAGCAGGCTTTATGACCGTGCACTGTCTTCTCACCTAATCAAATGCTCCCTCCCCGTAGTTTTATTCCCTTTATTCTGTAAACTGTATCGTCTATTCTTGTTTCGTTGAGAATTTATTTAATTGTTTTGTGTCTCTTTTATTATTTCCAGTATAGTCATCTCCACGCTTGTCTCTACAGTCCGTAGTTTTTACATTGTCTGCTGTTCACTGTCCCCGTTTCAACCATACACCGCAGAAACTCCTTCCTCAAGTCTTCTGTCTTGCGACAGGGTCAAGAACGTGCGCTTCCAGTTCATGAGAGCTTCCTACTTTGATATCAATTAATATCATATTTCGTCTTCCCCTTTTTTCTTTTCATCTATCTTCGCTTGTGACATATTTTCTCAGTAAGACAGGTTTTGCTTCTTAACTTTTTTCAGTCATCATTTTGTAACTAGTTACAAACTTTCAAACAATTTTATTGTAATAAATATATTTACAATGTGTACAATGAGCTCTCTTTAGCGCACTCCTCACAATAGTTTACACATTATGTATGTGCGCAGTGGTGCCCATCCCCCCCAAGGCCCAATGCGCAAATTCCCCCCCCAAAAATTCTCAGCACTCCCCCCCAATTGAAGCCTATACAAATTATTTTAGTTAAAAAAGTCATGAAAAACAAAACAAGATCCTACACTACAGTTACGATAATTGTTACATTTGTTAAGTTGTTTTAAATTGTATCATTGTTTTAAAAGATAAGGCGCTACACTGGTGTGGGTGTGGATGAGAAGCAAAGACATTTGAGAGATATATTTTAAAACATATTGGTCATATTGGAACGTGGATGGCCATGGCCAGTTTAAGCTTACAGAATTTTATCATTAGCCCTAATAATATTGTTTAGAAGTTTTGTATGTCATTACTTTGAACAAAACCGGCTAGATTCAAAGGGTATTGGAGTAATTAAAAACCAAGCAAATATTGTACATAGCAAATTGTATTTAACAAATGTGTTGCTAAACTAAAAATGCATTTTAAATAATTGTACTATTAAAACCAATACAATGAAATGACGCAAAAACGACGTACAATGTAGTTTAAATTATGATAGGAAAAATATGTTTGTGCAAAAATATACATTTACATTAGTTATCACCTTGTTTAAATGTCTTGTACAAAAGGTGCTTTTTTCTTTGTACATTTGTGGTTGCAAATTTGTTAATGATTTCTTCGTTTTGTATCTGGCTCAGTACGTTGTTTTCACAGGATAGAATCAACAAACTTGACAGCCAAGAGTCTCCCATGCTGTTCCGAAGCCGATTTTTCACTATTTTCAAACGGCTCATCGTTCTCTCTGCAGAGCAGCTGGTCACGGCAATAGATAACAATATTCGGTACATCACTGTCAGATTAGGTAGAGCCGAAAGGTTAAGGACACACCTGAATGGTCTAATGAATCCTCTCATTATCCATTGGTCCATCAGCCTATGTTTCTCACTTCTTTCTTTACCTCCTCATTTTCACTGCCATCTGGATCCTCTGTCCCTGCCGGGATTCGCACTTCATCCTCTGTTATCTCCATCCTTTCAGCTTCAGGGGAATGTAACATGTCTGATATGTCGATGTCTGCGTGAGTGACTTTGTACACATTGCAAAACGTCTCCAATTCTGAAGCAATTAGGTCATTGTCCAGATTGTAATACTCACACAGCTCTTTTATCTTATCGGGGTTGAAGTCTTTTCCAGTCTCCAATTCATGTGCGATTTTCATAATTCCTCCATGAGAAAAATAAGACATTTGTTTAACCATGGCAAGCGAGCTGTCCGGGAAACGATCATTCAGTTCAGACAATAATGAGTCTAAGACTAGGAAATAAACCTCAACCTTCATTTTCTTTACAGGGTCATCAATTTTTTCGTCTATCGCAAGTTCGTCCATGAGGCGTTTCCGTTTTCGGTTTCGCTGAGTTCGGACTTGCAAGACGTTGTGCTGATCAGAAAATTGTGTTATTGAACTTGTAAGTTTGTCCCATTCTTTTTCACTTCTTAATGTCTTCAGTTTCGCCCTCGTCTCTGAGATAACTGCTGGTATCATGCCATAATCAACTGATTTGGCTTGTAAGCAAATTGTGATTGGAGAAAGAACTTTAAATATAGTTGAAGCAATGTGCATGGCACATATATTTTCATAATCTGACATACTCTTGATCAGTCCTTTCGCAGACGCTTTAGTGTCATTGTCAGATTTCTTGTCAAGACAGATTTCTTTGAGGGTCTCTTTGATGGTTTTGAAACATGTTAGCACAGTTTTGAGAGCATCACTCTTACTCGACCATCTTGTAGTCTGCACTCGTTTTACACTTTTCATTTTGTTTTGTGCTAGGCCCTTTTTCAAATTGTCGATAAACATGTGGTGACGTCGATGCCCAGACGTGAAAACATACATCTCGAAGGAGGGAGAACATGTTTCGCATTTGAGGGCAAACATCAATAGACTTTTCTACCACTAATGCAAACCGGTGAGAACAACACCGTACATAAAATGCTGGGGGACTCTCTCTAAGCACAACAGATTTTAAGCCATTGTACCGACCTCTCATGTTCCCTGCTCCGTCCATGCTTTGCCCCACCATGCCATTAGGGTTGATTCCTATGGATTTTAGAGTGTTCATTAATTCGTAGGCTAGGTTTTCCCCTGTTGTGTCTCCACTTGTGAACACTTTGATCAACCGTTCTTCCGGTTTTACTGGATTGTTGGGAGCTCCTTGCTCATCTAGGTGCTCAACATATCGGGGCAAAACCGTTGTGCATTCTTTTTTGCTTATGTCTTGTATTGAATCCAGGATGACTGAGTAGGTGTTACTTAAATTTATATTGTTGACTATTTTTGAGACTACAATGTTACTCATAACATTAATCAAGTCAAATACATTTCGATAACTGAGAAAATTTGACCCCAATTTTCCCTTTTGGTTTCTGATTTTTCTATATTTTCAAGGTACACTCTGGCATCGGGATTATACTTAGCTATCAGTGAGAACAGTTTCACCAATTTCCCTTCTGAAACATCCTTTTCTCTGAATGCTAGCATTTCTTCACCTAAATACCGACAACAATCAATTATTACCGACAACACTTCTCTGTTGTGATGAACGAGTTGGTCAGATTCTTCAGCAAGTGAGGAGTCTATTCTTTTCTGCGATATCCACTGGATTCTAGCGACTTGAGAACATAAATGCTGTTTTGACTCTTCATGCTGTTCTATTTAGCGCTCGCCTCGATGCTCAGTCCAACCTCTGCAGCCAGTTGTACCCCATACCGTTCTTTCTCCTGGCAGAGCAAATAGAGTGCAATGCAGGCAAAAAACCGCATCTTTCATCGGACTATAAACTAGCCAGTTTCTTTTACTTCTAGTCCCATCAGGTAAAGTGCTGATTTTCCAAGCTGGATTAAATTTTCTTCCGCCTGTTGAAGGGAAACTCATCGAAGACAAATCTTGATTTTCTAGTCGAAGACCCAAATTTATCTCCTCCGCCGATAGTTTGATGTTGGCAAACGATGCAGGGTCTTCTACATCATGAACACCAGGTAATGGGTCTGGATTATCTGGTTGAATGTTTTCTGGGCTCAGATCTGAGCCTGAAGGGCTACTGATTTCTAACTCTACATATGGCGGTAACGATAATTTAGTATTTAAATTTGAAGTCACAAACGAAGGAGGTGCTTTAGTTTGCATTTTGTCTTCATTTCCACCCTCCACGATATCAAATGTTGGATTTATATCTTGGGACTCGTCTGGGGTGTCGCACTTGAAGTTGATGGTACATCTATGTCCTCAGTTGTAGGGTCATCGTTAGCAACGTCACTGGTTACGTTCGATCTAAAAAAAAATACAACGATTTTAGAACTCTCCCCTCCCCAAAGTTATTTTATTGTTTGCTTTATTTTATTATTTTTAATGTTTGCCGTATTAGTGGAAATAACAGAACAACAAATATAATAATATGTTACCGGTAGTACAAAAATGCTAATAAGCCCTAATAAAAATTACGCAATAAAGCGATTCCTTTGTATCTTATATAAAGTTGTTTCTATTTTGGCCTATTCAAACAGTAACTGAACGAGACAAAAATAATTGTATTTTACATATCTGGAATCTAAACTATGATGTTGACTGGTACTGGGATCAGCAGAAGATTCAGCACTAGTGTATTTCACCCACGGGCCGTCACCGGACTTCACTTCAACCATTTTAAAACTAATGTTTAGGTTATGTCTAAATTTATAGGCGTATTTCTTCTTACAATCTTCTAACCACTTCTCTTTTCGATGAGTTGTGTTACACATAACCTCCATACACTTATACTTAAACGATTGTTTCAGTTTTTTCGGCATTTTGACCAGTGGCGAAACTAGTAGTTAATGAATGGGTAGGCAAAAATCTTATCTTAAATTTCTTTTAAGGAATCACTAAAAGGGTGGTGGTTCAAATCGGACGCTGAGGTAGAGTTTGCTGTAAGCGAATGGTTCCACAAACAGCCGTAAGAATTTTACTAGCAGGGAATCTACAGGTTGGTGCAACAGTGGAACTCATGTCTTAGTGTTAATGGAGACTTCTTTTAAAATCGTTGAATAAAAAATGCTTTACAGCTCTATACGTGTTTCTATTGAACAATCCTTGTATTAGTCATACACAATAATACAGCTGATTGAACTTCAAATTTTTAAACTTGATTAGTTTCTATATGTATATATATGTTTAATGTTACAAATAATTCAAATAACAATCTTGATCATCTGTTAGTTCAGCGGAATAACAGGGACACTTTTAATAACCGCATAAAATAAACACACTTATAAACAACACAGCGCGCTTTAACTTGAATGTTTGGACCACAGAAATGAGGCATGCCTCAACGTTCTATGTGTACAGCACGGGACAATCCCCCCTCCCTTCACTTCCCTATCAGTCCTGCACATTGCTTACATACGATGTATACAAAAAACGCTGAGGCAAATTCAGGTTGCCTCATTCGCTTTAAACGAGCTATGCCGAGTCTCACCTGTCACCATCTAACGGTCGCTCAGTAAAGCACGTTTCGGCCTAATAAATTCGACAGTCGCGGTAACAATGTATAATCTTTACGTTAAGTAGTTCATACGTATTTATAATTTTTATTCTACAAATTTATTAGGGTAGGCATTGCCTCCATGTAACTTCGCCACTGATTTTGACAACTATCACGAAACACGAGATTACATTCCAACCCCAACTCACACAAACAAAGCACCGCATTACAGAGTAAAACTCACGGGCAGACTGCCGCCGCGCGCGGCTGGTGGACCAGAGATAAGAACTGAGGACACACCCCCTTTACTCCACTGCCCGCCGGTCTACAAGCTTAGCACACGCACACATTTTTACATTCACGATCACGGACTCTGACTTATTGACAGGATGTTGCTGCAGGCTGCCAGGGTCAGTTTTCCAAATTCCAAACAAAATTTACTACTAGTTGTACTGGTAGAGACATTTATGCCGCCAGTCCGTTAAAACAATCATAAAGATATGCAATTGCTTTAGTTTTTTACTAATAGCTTAGTTTGTTGCACAAACACGGTAAAAATTTCCATCAATGTTGGATTTAAAATGTTATTCTTGAAAAAATCCCCCCAAAAAATCCTTAAAATACACCCGAAAAATCCCCCCCAAAAATTCTCAATGCGCAACTTGCGCTATGATCCCCCCCTGTGGGCACCACTAATGTGCGTATGTTTCTTTAAACATTTCACTTTCCAACAGTAATACAAACGGTTTCTGACTCTCCGAATAAGTCTAGCGTTATCAAGTAGTTGTAATACTTCATGATTTTATGTTTATAGAGTCTTTATTCATATCTAGTCTTAAAGCGCTTAGTCTCATCAGTAACCACAGGTATTTTCAAGTCCCAGTAGATGCTGGACTTGAAACGCGTCATTTAGAATACAAAGTCATTTACATACTACGCGGTTTTTCTTTTTTAAGTAATGTAGAAAGTAAGTTCTATAATGACATTTTCAGTAAGGAAAACGAAGTCAAGTTATTCAAATGTGACACATTTAATATTTTTTATTGGCAATAAAATTCTAGAACAAGTATTGTACTTTAACTGTGCTTGTATATAAGATTACTGTGTAATTATACAAGTATTATATAATATATAAATGTGTGTGTGTGTGTGTGTGTGTGTGTGTGTGTGTGTGTGTGTGTGTGTGTGTGTGTGTGTGTGTGTGTGTGTGTGTGTGTTGTTGTTGGTACTATTGTTTGAAATCAAACAAAATGCTCAATGTGAATTAAGTTTTGTTTTAAAGCGTGAACATACAGATTCTCAACCTAAGGGCATGTAGCACATATGATACAAGAGAAATTTACAAACAAACAAATAATGCATTTAATTCATTTTATTTTTTAACTTACTATAATAATTTATTAATTACCAGTTTATTTAAAATATTTTTAAACTTGCCATTTGACGACATCAAACTCCCACCTATGTAAATGGCCGACGCCAACAACTAACACCAACAAATACTTGGCTGTAACTAAATTTGAATCTTGAATGTTTATTTTATACGCTTCAGTTTAATGTGTCACTGACTGGAAATCAACACTGTTAATGTCATACAATAACGTATACTTTTTAAACGTTCGGTTTTATCTCTAAGTTACACAGACGAAATATTAGAGTCCAAGTGTTGTGTTTGCAATGTATTTAAAGTTGTCTCAAATGAATGTGTTTTAAATATTACCCACTATTACCCTTTACCTGCTACGTATTCTTTGTAAAATTACTTGTTTGATTATTTTTTACTACCCTTTCCGTTGTATGTTGTTAGTTATAGTTTGTCTTGTAAATTATTCTCTTTCTATGTTGTTAATTATATTTTCTTTCTTTTTTACCTTTAAACACTGTAATTATTCACTATTACTGTTCTTCTTTATTTTGAACTACTAGATTGACACTGATTAATAATTATTTACTCTTTCTTTCGCTAATATACCGCACTCTTTCGCTTGGATGCTATCTGATCAGACGCTTAAACAAGAGTCAGTTGGCGTCTTTTTCTAGAATATACTATTGTTAGATACCACTTCCTTCTTCGGTCTTAGATTTAGTTGTATACTATAACGTTTTTATATTCTTATTTTTTTCTTCACATGGCATTTTATGTTCACAGTATACTTTAATTACACTTATTTTTATCTAGTTTGCTTTTTGTTCACATTTAACATCTCTTTTATAATTCATAAGATTTATTATAGTGCCTGGCTTCCCATAATGCTTGTGATTCCTTGTTTAAGCCTGTGTATTATTTTAACTTCCTTTTCTTACAAACTACTGCAGCATTTTGTACACTATGATCAATTCAGTTTTGCTTGTTTGCACTATTATATACATAATTTTAAGTTAATTATTTACATCTTTTTACAGACATTAGTTATTATTTTATTATTTTTATTTTAATCATTTAGTATATTTTCTAATTATACTACAATTTGACATTTCATCCAATCCAGTATGGCTGAAAGCCTTCTTGCCTTTTCCTCTAACCTAATCTTTTACGAACTTTACAATCTTTAACAAGTTTATCAAGGTTTACTTACTGTAACAATTTACAGCAGTATAAATTGTTACTGTACAAATAGTGCATATATGCATATGCATATAATGAATGACTATTAAAGCAAACTAATTAAAGAGAATCTGGAACACAATTTGAAAGAAAAAGTCCCAGAAGGAAACGCAATATAGTTACCAATTCTATGGCTGTATCCAAATCGTTGACTACCATGAGAGGTTGACTTAAAAGCCTTGCGGGCAGTAGAAAAGGAGTTCATCGGTCCATACAGAACAGTTTAAGACGAAGTAGACTTCCTAATAACAGTATTAGGAGCGTCAAGTATTAAACTTAAAGGGCTTGAAAGCACAGCTGTGTTACAAAACAGACTAGATGAATCGTGTTAAACGACTGTTTTGAGATATAGGATATCGAAATAAATGATGGCTTATGTCCCCTTATGGAAGGAGAAATGTGGGTCGCTGAAGCTTGAATTCTGAACAGACGACCGACGATGTCAAGAACTGGAAACGCAAACCCGACACTTTCTAATATTTTTATTACAATAATAAATACAAATTTCTGAACACACATTACAAACACATGTTTCAAGTTTGTCGGTAAATTCGAAACCTGTAGCGGTTAACAAAAATAATGTTTTATATTTAAAAAACTTAGTAGTGTTTCACAAATTCAGCAAGCACCGAGCGAGACTACATTCAATATTAACACTAAATTGAATAATTATATAGCATAAAGTGTTTAAAGTATTTACGCACTTTTTCGGTCTTATTAGTCAATGCTGGAAAAGGAAAATCCGCGATCTAGAAGCAGCACATTAAAACCAGTTTATAAATGTATAACGTTTGTAAAAAATATATCGTTAGCGGCAACAGTTTTGTCTTCATTTTTTACTGCCATTTTGTGCCCAGCAGCTCTACAAACGTTAGAATGCTCGTCTTTTTAATCTCTCTCTTCATTTTGTGAACTGTGTTGACGAATTTCGTGACCTATAGTTACAATTTTCATCCGTTTATATTTTTCCGTCTCCTATCCTCTTCAACGGCATAAAGAGTTGGCCCAGCATTATGATCTGCCCGTCATACTGGTGATTTATCTCTGATCTCTTATAGTTTCTCAGAAAAATATGCTTAGCCATTAATTCTATGCACAATGTGTCCGAACATTGTAACCGGCATGAACAACATTGTTTTGACTTTCATTTCCTGTCGTCTAGGTAGATTGACGATTTTGTTGTCCATGACATGTCCGAGTATTATTATTTACAAATAAACGCTATTCTGACGCGGAACAATACGGTGAAAAAAAGATTAATTTTTTTTATTTTTACCTAATTACCTTTAAACTTTTACCTATAACAAAATAACTTAAAATTTAGAAATTAACAAAATTCATCAACTTTGTCGACCCTCTGGGTCCGGTCCCGTTTGTTCCCACCCCCCGTAAATATGCCTCTGCCTACATTCAGGCACTTATTTCAACGTTGCACCAGCTTCTGCATTAAAGAATGCTGCTGCCAAGGTACCCCGACCAATAGCTGTCGCCATTAATGAGATCATCATTGGTAGGCCTTAATCTAGGTGACACGATAGTACTGGGGGAGTACCGGTCTCGATTCGGCTACGATCGTCAGCAACTCCCGTCCGCGAAATTCCCTGAAGTTGGAACCTTTCAGGTACGTGAATTCTCCCCAATAGCGGGTCCCCGGCGAACGGAGTCGAGCGTAGGATAGTCATATCGACGATTCGGAGCCGGCTTTCATCCGACGGCGATTGACAGGGGTGACGGCCGTCTATATTTTTCGGGTTTCGCACGGACGAGAGTCTCGTCGTCCGACGCTATCCAGTAGTTCGAGGCACAGTCCCCAACGCCCCCAGCAAACGATGGGACGTTTCATGCACTTTACAGCTAGCGGGACAGTTAATGATAGGCTCCGTGCTTACTATTCGAACTTCTATAAACAGAATAGACAAAGGATTTTCATGTAACAATGTAAAAGTATACTGGTCACTAAGCCATGTTTCTATGACAACTTATCTGTTATACCAGACAAGCGGAGATTAATTTTAGAACAGCCATGTACAATACGGTATGTGTAAGCCATCTTAAATACTAAACAAGTTTAGGAAAGTATTTAATGTAAACAGTAAATTTCTACAAAGGAAGAAGCAAACAAATCATATTAGTGACATAGTGTTACGAAAACAAACGCTTGTTTTTGAATTCGGTGCTTTACGAATTTCTTAATTTATTCTGACTTTCTCTTACACTATATAAAACTTAAGGGGAGAGAGCATGACATTTAGATGAAAACCTAAAATCTTGATTAAGGATTTTGAGGGTACCCTGCCATGCGCGTGTAACAGACTATACGAAAAATAAATATCGTTCTATCATCTAAATGTCACCTTCTAGTTAATAGTTTTGTTGGCAACTTTCTTTTAATCGTCATCAGTTCGAACATTATGCTGTTGCGACATGTAGCTACAATTTGAATAGAAACTGGCTTCTACTCAGGCTAAAGATGTCATTCATCGTTGTTCATCTCGTTAGAATAAAGCCTTTGTTTCTTCCGTTGCTTACTTTCAAAATGCCTATGAACTGCATCATTCTGTTATCACAAAGAGTAACTCTGATAAGTAATATCACTACCGAAACTTGATATTATATGATTGAGTAATTAGCAGAATTTTCCTACTATTTTACTAGCTAGGCCTACAGCTTTATTTTTAATTTGAATTGTTCATGGATTTCGTTGTCCATGACGTGTCCGTTACTTAACTAAATATCACTATAATATTGACGACTCGGAACACTAAGTTTTTCATAAGTAAAAACGTAAAGTTTTACCTTATAGCCTAAACCGGCTTTCACCTATAGAAGGCTTCATCAGAGGCTCTGATGAAGCCTTCTATAGGTGAAAGCCGGTTTAGGCTGTTAGGTAAAACTTTACGTTTTTACTTATAAAAAACTTAGTGTTCCGAGTCGTCAATATTATAGTGATATTTGAATTGTTCAGCTCATAGTTTCACAGTTCATTCTCCTGTGATTTTGAAAGTGAATACCGGAATTGTTTTCTCGTTAGAGATAACCCATACTCAGATTAGAAAACGAAAAAGCTTTCAGTACAGGTACAAATGGAGACAAAGGATTCTTATGAAACTATGCTGTAACCTATACAGTATCCCCCTGTTGAAAGGGTTCTGAGCAGACCCCCCGTCTTATTCCCTTTCTCTGTTACGTGTAAACACTTCCTTTCATTTGAAACATGAAAATAATAAGACCTACTTCATATCGAGTTACCTGCCACGACTTCTCTAAGTGCTACATTTTCTGTCTGTTTGAACGTAAAATGTAAATTACTAAATTATCGTGTATTGTTTTCCTTAAATTTAAGATGGTTCAACAATTAAAAAATATGAAATTTAAATAATTCGTATTGACACAGAAAAATGTTTTTGAAAATTCTACGTTGTTATACCAGAATTAATTCTGTCATTAAGCGATAATAAAATAACTAATTATTAAGCATTTATGCTTCCGGATGTATACATTTAATAATTTATAATAATTATAAATTTATAGAATTTATAAAAATATTTAATAACAAATCAGAATTTTGGAGTAAAGGGAAATCTGTCTTTACGTAGTCACAATTACACAGAACAGAAAATGTGTTGGCAATTTGACTCTATAAGCATGAGGACAGAGTGAATAATCTTGCCAGTTATTCTACAATTCTCAGAAGCCTTCTACTGAAAGTATAACGGCTGAATATAATGTAATTTATTTTAACGTTGTTTGGAAAGTCAATTATTATTAAGATATTTGTTTGTAGAGTGGTTTCTTATTCAAAATGTACAAGTGAAATATATTCGTAAAACACGTTTTGTGAATAGTAATACGTGACTTATTATCTGAATTTTTTAAATTAATTGGAGTCATATCATTTCGCAGAAAAATCGATGCAGCGTTGTAATAGCGGTTTTACTGTAATTAACAAACACAACATTTTTAAAGTCTTTCAAGTTCGTCCCAGACTGAACTGTGGAAGACGGAGAGGGGATTATCGAGGGAGAGGTGTTTGGTTGGATAATGCTTCGGAAGGTCTGATAAAGATGGGAGATTGCAAGTGAACGAAAGAAGCGATGATCAGAAATGGCTGGAAGTATACAATGGAGAGGCCCAAAGTCCATCACGAGCTTTTCTTCACGACCAGAAGAAGAAAAGTTCATTCATCCTAAGGATTTTTTATATTATTATTAATAACATCTTAAAATAAATACACTGTAAGCAGGTTTATTTTCACCAATTTATCGCCTATTTTCACTTGTGTATAAATTTTATATTATTTTAATTAATTATTTTATATTTATTAATTTTATATCTGATGACAATTGTTGAATACTACTGAAACATTGTAATTCACAAAATAATAAAAATATATTCTAGTAAAAAGTTGTGTTATCATAAATAATAATATAAAAAATATATATACAAGTAAAAGCTAAGCATATATGAATGTAATCCTGAGGATTTTATTTTCTATTTTAAGTACAAGGAATTTGTTAGTTGTACCTGTATTAAGTATTGTAATAAAATGGAACATTGGAAATTAGGCAACCGATGAATAGGAAAACCTCCGCAAGCGTTCAGCCAACGAGAGCAATTATTGTAAATTACTAGCCAGGAGTAACCCAGTGTCTAGGGATAATCGTAAGAGCTCTTGAAGATCTTCTGTTAACATATCGGCAGAGAATTAATACTTCATCAAAATGATTGGATCGAACATGTTTTCAGAAGACCGGATCACAAAAAAAAAAAACAGAGAATTTAGCTCTTGAAAAAAAAGACTTAAAAGAAGTGTAGGGGAACTGCGGGTACTCGGCGACTTGAACAAAACAGAAACTTTAATTCTTTGCACGGAAGCGTAATTCAGTCTCGTGGCCTCATGTCGATAAAGCATTAAAGAGTTGTAAACTCTTAAACCCGTACTCGATGGAGAATTTAAGGACTGTGCTTGTATGAGTGTGCTTACAACACTTCTAAATGAAAGGTACTATTTATGAATTTTCATTAATGTCGGCGTATATCGTGAACTTAGATAATAAAAATGGCTCTTTTTTTACCGTCTAAGAGTTAGGCAGGATAGGCTGCCTTATGTGAGCCGTTCGAAAGGCAGTGAAAGGTCGTTCTTGCGTGAGACATACAAGAAAGGCAGTGTGGCCAATCCATTTTACTTCACTCCAACGTTGCATCTTCTGCCGCCCATTATTACCACAGGACATTGTCGCAAATCCAATTTCTATAGACTGACGCTAACGGGGGTTGAGAAACGCACCTTGATTTTATGGTGGGCCCACTAATCGAACCCGGGCCATACCCACTGGTGTACTAAGCCTTGTTCAGAAGATAAAATTTATAAATTTAAAGTTTCTTATGCAATGGAATGTAGATCGATGGTGAAGAGAGGTGTAGGACGGCCGAGAGCGAAGTGGGTCCCGGAACAGTTTCAGGATGAGCCTAATCCTTGAGGTTGATGATGAAAATCTTTTTAGTAGTGAACAATTTTCAAATGCCGATTTAAATTAGTTCAAAAAATGATTGACTTGTCCGAGACCACGTAGTCTGGTTTCTAGACAGGTGTGAGACGTAGACGGCAATGGCAGGAAATGCGGTTAGATTTTTAGTCATAGTCTGCGCAAACCTCAGTTGAAAATACGGAACGGACGGAATACTTTGCAAAAATGTTAGCTCGCATAAACAGCAAATGCGATGAGTGACGAAGATATACATATACAAATCCATGGTTTCCTCGTGTAAAATCTTAGGTAGTCTATTACTTTTCAAGATGTTCCTGTGTTTTAAGCCCAAGAAGTGCTGAATTCGGCTATGTTTCGGTAGATTCTCTCTGCCAATTGCTTTTAACCTTTTTTCAGATGTCCTGCTCTTTCAGAGGCGAAAATTCATCGGGACTGGAACAAATCTGAAAAAAACGCAATGTGTTGTGTAAGTCACTTATACTAACCTCTGCAAGCTGTCTATTCTCATAGTCACATTTGCATGTAAGCTCGCTATTACCACTACGCATAGACTTTCACAGTGTCTTTGCCTACATGCTACCGTCAGAGTTACCCTCGGCTACGAGAACGCTGTGCGTTCCAATCAATGTTTTGTCGTGAGAAATGTCCAACGGTTTTCATGACACAGCCAAACCCAATTTTTTTCATTTGAATTTCTTTTTCTATCGGTTTTTGGTTTGTCATTCTCCTGACTTGTTTGTTGATAATCTGGTCTGGACAAAAAAAAACGTGTAGTCTAATATTCTCAATAGACATCTATCTACAAAGACCTGAATTTTCCTACTGATAGCTTTTGTGGCTTTCTAGGTCTGATAGCCGTGTAAAAGAACAGATTTGATGCTGGAAATAAAGTCTAGGTGTGTTATTCAATTCAAAAGACTTTCTGGCTTTTTATATTCTCTCCTCAACGTCGCGATCAGTGCCTAGGAGCTTTACCTACGACTGAGCCAAGTAAAACAAACAATCTCAGTGGACTGATTGGTTTTTGCAGTTTGAGCAATCTCAATTTTGCAAATAAATTAATATAGATTATTAAACTTTCACTTGTGAAACTTACTTTGTTTCCTCCCGTACGCGTTTCGACGTGATGTGCGACTTCATCAGCGGTGTGAGACAGACTGCCAGTAATTTGTAACGGTTTTATTTGCAAATAGGTTTAGCATTTCGAGTGTTTGAAATTTTCGTACTACTGTTTGCGATTTGGGGAGTAAGTCTGCTTCGCACAGCTTTACCCTCCCGTGTGAGAACTCTCTACGCTATCTCGTAGTAAAGGCGGAGGATAGTTACGAATGCAACCGAATGGAGGTGGTTGTATACGTGTTGTGTGTATATTAGTAGGTGTGACGTATTTTTCTTTGTAGGTCGTGACAAGACAATGGCTTTCGAGGGGGGGGGGGCTAAAGCGCTAATCAGAATGTGTTCCATTATTGTAGCGTGTAAACGACCGATTCGAATAGTTGGAGAAAAGCAGTCAAAAACCACAAACACTTCAATAATATTGTATGAACACAATTATAGTTCACTGAACATTAAAGCTACAGACAACTTACTCGTCTGTTTCAGGTAGCATCAACGCTGCACCAGCTACTGCTACTAGTATTGGCACTAGTATGCTCCAGCCAAGGTGTTACATACTTCTACAAGAGAGGAGTACCGCCTCCTCCTCTTCCTCCTCCTTTGCCGCCTGCCAAACTACATTACGGACCCAAACCTCCTCCACCTACGTTTTACCACCATTTCGCCAAGCTGCCGCCATCGTCCGCGTACCATCACCTTCATGATCACTTACATGCTCACGATCACTTGCACGCACACGATCACTTACACGGACACGATCACTTACACGCACATCTTATTCGCCCAGGCTCCATCCACCATCACATCCCGTTGCGACAACCCATTCGCATCCCGCTGCGGCCTCTACCTTATATAGCAAAACCAACTCCTCCTCCTCCACCTCTGCCGTTTGCTACTTCTTGGAAAACGCTGTCTTCGTTCCGACCGCCGGTCCTTAAAGAGACGTTCCACGCTTCTCCGCCCGCCGATTACAACCCCTCCGACGATTACATTAAACATGACGATGACAAGGGACCTATACACACTATACCAGCGCCTAACTTAGGTCCAGCCGATAAACCGCTCAGTCAGTCACTGTACAACGGCTTCTCGTCGCCGTCCGCAGACTACGGCAAACCTGATCCATCGTCAGACTTGGCAGCCGTACTGAACCACGCTCAGCTAGTCAACCAACCGTTGTCAGCACAAGGCTACCAGGTTACAGAGGATCCCAGTATTCATCGGCCCAGTTCACCGCAACCGTCGTACTTCGCTCCGGACCCGGATCCCAGTGTGCCGGCACTGAAAATCCCGGAAACGACAGACCCTTATTCGCAGCCGAGCAACGGTCAGGGTCCGATAGACCTAGTTCTGCAACAGCAAGCTGAACAACAGCAACTGCAGGCTATTCAACACGCGCAGCAACAGCAGTTACAGGCGCAGCTGGAGATTCAGCAACTCCAGCAACAGTACCTGCAGCCACAACTTCAGCAACCTATAAATGGTAAGTGTATGGATAAGTATTATGCCACTTCAGTGTTGTCTTGTCTTGTCTTGTCTCATGGTACCTTGTCGTTAACAATAGCAAAAATAATTGTTTCTTCTAAATTCGATACAATTGACGTTAGGAACTGATACTTTGACAAAAATGTTTCTTGTACAAAAAAGTAAGTACTGTTCGAAGAACTGTTAAAAGCGACAGTATTAAAAAGTGCATATGGCGGGATGTAGATATACACAAAAATAGGATCACAATTATGTAAATAAATTAAATCTTATTTTCCCTTCAAATAATAGGCCTGCAACCTGTCGCACCTCTGGCCAAGGTACAACTCATGCTTCATCACCTTCACCAGAAATCAGACATCCAATGGTGGTGGCAAGCCTTATGGTGAAGAGGGAGTTGTGTGCGCGCAGGGCGGACGCACGCACACACCAATGTTACCTATACAGACAAGACCCCTGTATTATTGTCTTCAGCAATAGGGGTAGGCAAGTGGAGCGAGTCATGACCTTCACTTGATCCCATGACCACAGCACAGCCGTAAAGATTGTGAGTCTCAAATGTTACCACTGTGCTGGCTTGCACCAAAAAACATAAATAATTATTTAAAAAGATAAATAATTAAATAGAAAGGTAAATAAATAAAATAAAAGATATACATAGAACTAGAGGTTTTATTTCATTTTTACTGTAACAAAAAGTCATGGTGTAGACCTGTATATGTTTTTATCATATGAAAATGTATATGTGTATTTTATCATCATACAAAACTTCTGAAGAGAATTTGGTAAAACCTTAGAATTTTGGTAAATCCCAAAATACATTAAATATGAATCTATGTAGGAAATGTTATAAGCACATTCACAGGACTGCAAACTTACTATTTCACTATTAAATTTAAATTTGAGTCTGCCTGAGTAACTTTTGGTAAAAATTGCATGGCAAAAATTATCTATTAAACATCCAAAACTTTCACATACTAAATTGTTTTAACATTGAAGATGTTTATAAGGACGTGTCGCACATTTGCGGCCGATCGCTGATGCGTGATCAAAAATGGGAACCGGTGAGTTTCCATAGAAACTACTTCTTTGTTGTCAATAACGTAGTACACATATAAAACTTCGCTTATGAATGCGACTACATTTAACTTATAATCTGTACATTGGTAAATGAAAAATGAATTCATTGATTGGTGAATGAACATAAATATATATTTTTTGGATTTATTGAAGCATTTTCAATGCCCTTCTCTGTGCATTCCATTTGTGCAATGCCTGTAAATTTTTTTATGTGTATGAATATAAACTATTAAAGTAAAATGTCATAAAGAATGCTAACACATTATTACTTTGTTACTTTAAAATACGTAATGTTTTCATTTGTGTAGTTAGGTGATAATGTTTTTTGGTTTTTTAGTTTACTCTCTGAAGAAATAAAACCCATGGTTAGGAAAAACATGATGTTTAATGTGTATATACAATACCTATAACAGAGTAACATTTAAAGTAATGAACATAACGTTTCTTAACTAAATAAGAACTGAAAATGTAAATTGTAAAATACAATTATTTTTGAACAGGAAGATTAAAACAAAAGAAACAACATATTAACAAATGAAAACAAGATGTGTTATTATTTAGATGGCCAATATTCTTTTATGTTATTCAGTAAAATATTGAAAACTTCACTGGAAGCAAATTTTGTATGAAACCAAAAAGAGAGAGACGCTCGTAGCACCATGCCTTATTTCAGATTAATTGCTTTTTCAGTGATCTGCTCAGAGACCAAGTGTTAATGAAAAATGAGTTCTGGCACAAAAAGGGAGACATGTATGCACTCACAGGCATGCAAATTGGACTAATGAGAATGACACTAAATCAGTTTTCCTTGTTTCCAGGATGATGAAAAATATGCTGCTTTAAATTAAATGATAAAAATATCGAAAATAAGTACTACTGTTATTTATGTGCCCCACAAATTCTACCTAGTGAAGTGTTTTAGGTTCATTAGTATCTGATTTAATATTAGCCCTAGGGTTAAGTTAAATTTAACAAATTTTAATTTTTACTTAATTGCTTTCTTCTGCAATGCTTGAATTGAGATTGTATAGTTTATTTATTGGCCAGTGTTGAATATATTTTCATCTAAATGTCTCTTATAAATCAGTTGATAAATCAATACCTACAGTACACATCTTATTGTCAATAGAGCTTCAATACTACATATATATAATAGGGTTGCTACAGCTAGTGCCATCTCCCTTCCTTCAACCTGGCTTTCCAATTCTCCCGATGTTCCCATTGTCCTTCATCAAGTCCTATACGTTGCATAGATTCATCCACTTCATCCCTCTAAGATCTTCTCGGTCTTCCCCTTTTTCTCCTTCCTAATGGACTCCATTCCATCACTTTGTTGATCCACCTATTTTGGGCTCTCCGAACATGACCATACCACACCAATCTTTTTTCTTCGATGTAGTCAATTACACTTCTTTCCGTTTCCATTCTTCTTTTGATCTCCTCGCTTGTTATTCGGTCTGCTCTCGTTATTCCACAGCACCTCCTCCAATATTCCATCTCGTTGCAAGAATCTTTCTTTCACTCTTTTTGTTGATAACCCATACTTCCGGTGCATATTCAATACTACAATCAATCTTAATATAATTTTTGAAATCAATTCAATTAATCTTCAGTTACTTGACGGGTTCACAACCAAAATGAGCAAATTAATCTTACTCAATTTCGAGACAAATTTGTGATTTTAGGAAAAATTGTCCTTCAAGTCAATTCATTCATCACATAAATTAAAAATGGAAGAATACACCACATTGATCTCCAGTAGAAGTTATTATAATGAATGAACTGGAATTTGGTTTGCTATGGCTATACATAATATGGGATCTATTCCACACACTGCAGCCTTTAATTAATATTACATAAAAAGTCCACTTTGGTTGTGAGCCCTTCATTTCTAACTGATGAATTAGTTTCATTGTAGAGTATCTGCTGGTTGTAGAGCACTTAGTCATAACTATATTTAGTTCAATTATTCTAGTTGAAATATGCTATGCTAAAAAATATTTGATATTATATAGTCACATATGTCTTCTGCTTACCTCATACAAGGAATGCTAAATTTTTGTTGACTACAAACATTTATATGGGTAGTCCTTATAAAACTTGATAAACAGTATTTATTTAAATTTTTTATCTTTATTACTTGATAACAAGAAACAAAGTAGATACAAATTGTTGAATATGTACTCTTTATATTTTGGATATACTTCCACCAAATTTGTTTCAAATTTATTTACAGTTGCAAAAGGAAAATGTATTGAAATCCATTACATATATATTCAATTAACCAAAATTCAGGTATTTTTTTGTGTTTCAAATTAAAAATTTTAATTAAAAAAATTTTAATTCATAAGTAATTACAATCAGATAAACTGATGATACTAATGTCCATAAATGTTTCATAGATTTTACTAAAGTCACCCCTTATTGTGTATTAGTTGTTAAATAATAAATTAGATTTATTACTGCTCTGGACATCCAAATGCTGCCAACTTCTCATTTAGAAAACAATGCTAATGTGTTTTGTCTTCAGTATATTTCTCTCATGATGCAGTGGGAACCTTTAGACCATCAAAGAGGCATGTAACTCTTTGTTTATATTCTGTCTAATAATAAAAAGTGCCTGCATCTATTGTGTTTGATAATGTTGATTGATGACAATATTTTACTTCCTGCTAGTGTACTCTTAGGGTACCATACATGTAGAGTGCAGGTAGGTTGTCAGATTCCGAAACCAGCGCCGACGAATGCAGGTTGCCAGAGCAGGTAGGGTCATATAGTGAATGCAGATTATATGTGCTCAAACACTACAGATTCAATCACAGTCATAATGTTAAGCAGTGAAGAAGCTGTGTGTTTACTCATTGCTTCAGAAAGGTTAGGTTAAAACTGGAACATGAGAGAAGTCATGTCCACAAAATTAATCTCTATCAGCTTACCTGCAACACCCATTTCCCTCTATATATCTAGCCAACAGACATCCACAACAACCTGGTTGGAATATTCCTTACGTCTCTCACCCCAAATTTCAGGTTTCATTAAAACTTTCAATATCAATGTTTCCGTTTTCATGAGGTAAATAAGGAACTTAGCTCAACTGAATAGAACACTTGGACTCAGCACTGAAACCGAATAAACATTTCATTCCGATAAACTCTGAGTCAGACTACCTGCATGCGTGTATTGGAGCCTGCTGCCACTATACGTGATCTTGTCTAAACACTGGTGACTATCTGTTGCACTGGCTTGCACCAGTCAGCCAGAGTCTGAAAACTTGCCTGCACCCGACATGTACCCTTATTACTTATGTGTTCGAAAATAAGATTAAAAAATGGAGGTATGGTATTACTGCCAGAAAATTACATTCAATATCAATTCAGATTACCTTACTTTTACTATGAAAATATAACTAAAAGTAATTTTTTATACATTTTTATATAATTTTTGTATATCTACTCTTCAAGTCTGGGTTCGAGTCACATTTTAATTCTATTGCCTTTGAAAGGCAGTAAAAGGTTGTTTTGTGTGTGTGTGTGTGTGTGTGTGTGTGTGTGTGTGTGTGTGTGTGTGTGTGTGTGTGTGTGTGTGTGTGTGTGTGTGTGTGTGTGTGTGTGTGTGTGTGTGTGTGTGTGTGTGTGTGTGTGTGTGTGTGTGAGAGAGGTACTGAATATAACTTCTGAACTATACTGAGTGCTCAACAGATGTTTGTTTGTAATAGACTTACAGTAATGGTCGAGGCCAGGAGGAATGAGTAACATAGTCAGTGGCCTACATGATATGATAATACTACGTTTTTTTTGCATAGTACAACCTGTAGCCAGCAGTGGGGCAGCCACCACTTCAAACACGTTGACTTCACAAGACCTTTACAATCTGTTCAATGGTTTCTCGCAACAACAGCAACAGCAGCAGTTGTTGTCTCAACAGTATTTGACGCCACAGCCACAACTCAATTACCAGCAACTCTACAACAGTGCTCTGTTATATCAGCAACCTCAGCAACATCAGCCACTCTATCAGCAGGTATGTGACAGATATAATAACTGTTCAGAAGCAATTTACTGACAAGAAGTGTAAAAAAAAATATATTAGTTCTACTACACAGTTGTAGTCTATCTACAAAGGATCCTTTTTGGAATGTATATAATCCACTGAATAAATGATGCTTACCATACGGTAGAAGTAGACAACTCATCCAAGTTGTGATCCACAAATGCCTAGAGATGTGTGGCCATAATTATGTTGTCCCCATTTTCAGTCTTATTTGCACATACTCCAGATGAATATTGTCAAATGTTAAAATAACATTTTCAAAAATTATGCTAAATTGTATGAAGCAGGTCACCAAGGCCTAAACTTTTTGGGGAAAAAGAAGAAGAAAAAATTATGCTTCCTCTTAAATCAAACCTGTTAAATAATACAAATACTACTTGTTCACTATACAAATAATTGATAATATTCTTTTAAATATACGTTTGAAGTATATTACATTAATATATGTTGTTACGATGGTCTAACTGATCGTAGTATGGTACAGTGGAAAACAAAATATAAGACACCAATGAAGTCAATACTAACCAGCTTTAATTTATCACAAATAATAATTTGTAATTAACTCGTACAATAATTCAACTTAAATTCGTCCACACGCAATAATAATGTCAACTATAAAGAATTCTGCACTTGATATAAAGAACACAACATCCACTTGATATCACTTTACAGATCGCCCAACATAAACTGAATTCTAAGCGGCAACTATTGTCTATTTATAGTCTGCTTATGTTCCATAATTTGTGTCAACAACACTCGAATCGAAAAGTCTAGAGAATACTTCAGTGTGGCCTTGGGAGAAACACACACCTGTCAGGCTGGCAAGAAAACACGTAGACTGACACTCTCCATTGTTTAAGACGTTCCATCATTGCAATATGAACTTTACATACTGTAATAAATATATTACACCACAATAAGTAAAAATAAGTTTCTTCAGGTTAACACAGTTATATCTACAAAACAGTAAAGACGTAAGCTGCCCTAATGTAAACTGGGTAAATTCTTGGGATATGTTGTCAATGTTTATTCTGTTGGAATCTGATAATGTCTATTATCATATACTATGTAGTGTACTTTTCCACCTATGGAACATTAATTTGCCATTTAGTTCAGATGAGATGATTCTGCCAATTTATTAGTGTTCAGTAGTCATAAAAGCTCATTATTTAGTAAACCACTTAGATCAAATTCATCATCATCATCATCATCTTTGGCTTGACAGTCCCTTGTGGGCCCTGGCATTCTTCAGAAGATTTCACCATTCTTCTCTATTCATAGCCATATTCTTCCAGTTTCTAATTCCAAGAGTACTGATGTCCTGACTCACCCACAGGGTGAGGGGAGGGGGAGGGAGGTAGAGTGACCGACTCGAGTGATTGAAATTCACGTTATCGGAAACCGAACCAGAGCGGAATAACTGCAACGCAATATAGTATGTCGACAGGATTTGCTTTGATACTTAAAAATACCAGCAAACGGCCACTCGAAAGTTCAGATTCGAGAACTTGTTCGCTTAAATTTATCGTAAGGTAGTACATCAGACAAGAATTTATTACGGAGCGATGGATCAGGAGGAAGCGAGTGGAAGTACGGCGCAGACTTCCATCGATTCGAGTGTAGAAGGAACTAATTTGGTGGAAAAGCTACAATTGGAAGCAGAACGTCGAAAACGAAAGCTCGAATATTGCCGAGAGTGGAAAAAGAAGCAAAAAGTACAGAAAATTGAGCAAGGTTTGGTCAAAACTCCACTAACTGAATCTGAACGTCTGCAACGAAAACGAGAAAATCAAAAACGCTATCGAGAACGTAAGAAAGAAGCAAAGATGAAGAGCAATGAACAGGAAGGTTTGGTCAAAACTCGAATATTGCCGAGAGTGGAAAAAGAAGCAAAAAGTACAGAAAATTGAGCAAGGTTTGGTCAAAACTCCACTAACTGAATCTGAACGCCTGCAACGTAAACGCGAATATCAAAAACGCTATCGAGAACGTAAGAAAGAAGAAATGAATGAAGCAAAGAAGATGAAGAGCAATGAACAGGAAGAATGTGAAGAGAAGCAAGTGAGTAATTTAGCAAGATATATCGAAACGCACTTTTATAATGACAATTTGAACGACTACTGCTTTGTTTGTGAACGAATTTGGTGGACTAAAAGCTTAAAAGACGTTACTGGACACGCAGACGTTATAGAAATACTTAATAAACATGGTTATAATATTCTTGACAAATCTAAAGTATGCCACAATTGCTACACATGCCTAAAGAAGAACAGGTTGCCACCTTATGCGACAGTCAACGGCTTTAAGTATCCACAAATACCAGAGAATTTACCTGAACTAATGCCAATAGAGGAACGTTTAATATCGCCGCGCCTTCCATTCATGCACATTCGTAACATATTATACTTTGCTGGCGCTAAACGTATAATCGGACAAGTCATAAACGTAGGCTACCAATAAACCTTGATACCACTACTCTGCAATTGCCTCGCATGTTGAATGACAATTTGGCGTTTAACGTTTGCCTTAAGAAGCACATAATCAACAAAAGTTCTTATATGCGAGGACTGGTTTCTAAAAGTAAATTAAAGCTCTGGTTAAAGCATTTGTTGACGACTGAGCTATTCAGATATTACAACATCACGATTAATGACAAGTTCTTCAATAATGAGCCTGAAAATGAAAGCAGTGCGTCTAGTGAGGATGAAGACGAGGATCAAGAACGACAGCAAGTAGAATGGAAAGACTTATTGTCTCGCATAAATCAATCTAATAGCAAAATAACAAGCATACAGCGAGATGTAACTGGCGAAGAGTACATCAAATTGCAGCAGCAAACCTTATTCTGGTGTGAAGATTTTATTTTTCATCTAGCCCCTGGACAAAATAATCAACCATTATCGCTCGCATTCGATGAAGATGCAGAAGAGTTATCATTCCCAGCGATATATTATGGTGTGAAACGGCGGTTTACTTGTCGAGCCACACCATTCATGATAGCTAGTAGCGAAATACGTAGACGGGATCGGAGAGGTGTAAAATCCGATCATATCTTGTATACGGCTGCTAAAGTGCCGCGTTTGAGAACAATAGCGAATGTAAACTTAGCGTTTCGAGCAAATAATAATCAAATCAAGACGAGATCTGGAAGATACCGAGTTTGTTAAGAGCATGCTGCTAAAAAATGAAGCGTTCATGAGAAACATACCGAACTCAATTCAATATTGGCATCAGCGTAAAGTGGAATTATTCAGTATGATGCGACAATTAGGCAAACCTACCATATTTCTCACATTGAGCGCTTCAGAAATACATTGGCCTCATCTCTTAGAATCGATTTATCGCTTTCAAGAAGATATACCAGTAGACGTGCCGATAGATCCAGCGATATCTGACGGCATGTCGAGCACAACTCGAGCAGAATTGGTAAACAACGATCCAGTTTTGTGCTGCTTGTATTTCGAGAAATTGGTGTCGATCTTTATTAACGCGTTTAAGAAACCAAATGGCGTGTTCGGAGATCATTACGTAGTTGATTATTTCAGGCGTATCGAATTCCAACATAGAGGTAGTCCTCATTGGCATATGTTACTATGGTTAAATAATGCACCAACGTGCAAAAATATCACAGAGAATGACGATTTAACCGCCATTACATCGATAATCGATCAAATAAGCACAGTCGATAGTTCAAAATTGAAAAGCGAACGAAATTTACAGACGCATCGGCATACGCATACTTTTTACAAGCGAAATAAGTATGTTTGTCGATTTGGAGCTCCATTTTGGCCAATGGATAAAACTCGCATATTGAATCCACGTATAAATAGAGATCCTAACATGCAAGAACGGTATAAATTATTACATAGAAATCTCGAGAATGAAAGTTATGAGAGTTTTGACGAGTTTCTTACGGCTAATATGGTCGATTCTGTAGATGAATATCTTGAAATTTTAAGACACGGTATCGCAAGACCTATGGTGTTTCTGAAACGCAGCATAAAAGGCATATGGATAAATCCATTTAACGTTGATATTTCGGCAATTATACAATCGAATATGGATATCCAGTACATTTTAGATGAATATTCTTGTGCCGCTTATGTCGCTGAATACGTCAACAAAAGTGATCGAGGTTTTAGCAGTTTACATCGTGAATTGATCAAATTACGGGACGAATATCCAGATATGGACTATACTGAATGCTTGGAAGAGATCGGTACTCGAATAATGAATACTATCGAGATGTGTTCGCAAGAAGCAGCTTGGTTCTTGTTGCGACTGCCAATGTCTGAAGCTTCAAGGCCGCTTACACACATACCAACCCAACACCCTTCACAGCGTTATCTGATGAGGAAGACGGGAGATGGACGAACGAATGTGGCGTACGAATATCGTACAGAAATACGAAAAACGGCCAATTGAGCTAAACGACGTCTGTTTGACTGATTATGTGGCCAAATATGAAGTAACTATCAAAAAGGAGCATTATAATGATGACGGCGACGATAATGACGATGAATGTCCGACTATTGAGGAGCAATATAATCTAAAACCACGAACGTCGAAAGATAAAGTTATACGGTGGGTGAATTATAAGAAAACATCAGATGCCTTGAACTACATGCGAGAGATGGTTTTGTTGTTTTATCCATTTAGAAATGAAGAGCTTGATTTGTTAGACGATTCGTACATTCGGTTATACGAACAGCACAAAGAGACACTTTATAAACGCAAGACGTCTTATATTAGTGGAGTTAACTTGGAAAACATAATGAAAATAGTAGCAGAGGAAAGCGATTTACAGCAGGAATCGGCATCATATGGGTTAGTACGGACCGTCAATGATGATGAATTTAGACTGTATGCAGAGAAATGTCGTCAAGAACAAAATAAAGATATAGCATCTGTACGTCGTAAGACCAACGTACGGACAGTTAAAAATAAAACCACACATGAAGAATATTGCCAAATGATGCGAGGATTAAATGAAGGTCAGAAGTCGATTCTTTTAGAATATATAAATCGTTTGGTGTATAGCGATGTCAGGCCTTTGCAAGTGTTCTTCACGGGACCTGCTGGATCTGGCAAATCGTACGTATTAAAGATGCTGATGAAAATGGCAAATAGAATGATTCCACGGAGGCAAGTGGACAGTTGTGCGTATATTGCTTGTGCTATGACTGGAAAAGCAGCTGTGAATATCAACGGGACGACTGTACATACAGCTCTGAACATCGGCATTAACTCTAAGAAGCGTTTACAGTTGAGTGGTGATGTGCTTCAATCGATGCGTTGCGATATGATCGACGTGAACACTATAATCGTAGACGAAGTGAGTATGATGGGCTCGGATATGCTAAATATCGTAAGTGAGCGTTTAAAAGCTATCGGACATAACAATATTGATAACTTTGGTGGGTATAACGTGATATTTTGTGGAGATCTAAGACAGTTGCCACCGGTTAATGCTAGAGCAGTTTATATTCGTCCGTCGAACATGTTACAAGATCGTATGCTCTGGCAAAATTTAGAATATTATGCGTTGCAAGAGGTGGTACGACTACACGATCGACAATTCTCTAGCGTACTGACTAAAATAGGCAACGGAGATGAGCTGGACAAAGACGAATTGCAATTACTAGAAAGTCGATTTCGAACAAAGGAAGAGATCGAAGCTTTAAACATACAGACGCTATACGTTTATTCCATAGAAATGCCGATGTCGATATCTACAATTATATTACCCTGTCGTTGAGCACGAATATGCTACTCTTGCGGCTGATGAGATACGTGGTTGCACGAACGATGAGCAGATCAAGTCAGTCATTAATAAAATAAATCGCCTGGATGTCAACAAAACGGGGAATATGTTGAAGAAATTATTGTTGGTGATCGGCCAGCCGTATATATTAACCCAAAATATCGCTAAAGAAGACTATTTAGTGAACGGTTCGTTTGGGTATTTACGGCATATTGAGTACGCAGAAGGCGGCGTTGAGGTAAAACGTCTATGGACTGAGTTTGAGAACAAGGATGCCGGTGCTACACGAAGGCTGCAGTATAAAGCATACGCTCAAGCTCATGGATTGCTAACTTCATACACGCCTATTTTAAAGCGTGAAGCTGTTATTGATGTCGGTTCTAAAATCATCAAAGCTCGACGTGTGCCTGGCAATGCCATGACTATACATAAATCGCAAGGCGGTACGTACGATCGAATTGTGTATGAGTATGACAAAACCCACGATATCTCCTTAGTTTACGTCGCTCTTTCTCGTGCACGCACTATCGAAGGCTTATATTTGACAAACAAAATGGATGATTTCAAGTTTTATCACTGCAGAAAGCAAAAGAATTGTCGTGAAGCTTTAAAAACGGAATTTACTCGTTTAGAAAAGAATAGTATGTCATCGATTGTCTATAGATGCCGACAGCGTATTAAAGATAATCCGTTAAGTGTCGGCTGCTGAACATATAAAGCTTGGCTGCGTACCACGAAGATTTAGTATCAGACCCGGTCTTGAACAAGACGGACATACTTGCGATCACTGAGACTTGGATGAAAGACGACGAACCGAGTATAGATCCCTGGTTATACTATAGTCTCCAGGCATAACAGCTCGTCTACTAGAGCCGGTGGTGTCGCGATTTATGAGTCTATCAAGCCTTATTTGAAGCGTTGTACGCATTTCCAGTTGGACACTACGACACTACGTATGGTGATGTGTGTTGTGTTCGTGTTGAATTTAAGAATACTCAAGGACTAAATGATAAACTCCACAACATTTTGATGTACGGACGACCAAACATCACTGAAGACGAGTTATTTCGTTTATTTGACGCCGCCCTTTTGCGCTTTAACGAATATAGCATGCGCAGCTATACGTCACGTACCGATGACCTATACTGTAGCCCGTTAATTATATGTGGTGATTTTAATTACAACTTGAAACTGCCCGAAGCTGGACGACTGCTCGCATATTTGGAAGAATTTTATTCGGTACGTTTAGCATCTGATCGAAATATCATAACCACTCGTAATGGTACTACGATTGATGGTGTATTTTATAAGTTGCGACCAACCGAAGTGGTCCCATACGTTTCATATTTCACTACGCATCGTCCGATGATTATACTTCCAAGTGAAATCGATGAATCTCAAGAAGAACAGCGAGCTTCTCTCCGTGAGATGTGTTGATTTTTGCAAAAATACGATGCACGATTGTCTGAACATTACACAACCGCTCTAGTCTGTACTTTGGGTATATATAGTATGGTAATCTGCTAATGCAAGCATAACAACTTCTAGGCTTTACCAGTGGCGTACCAACGCCTTTGGGGGCCCGGGGCGGGAGTTCCTGGCCGTGCCCCCCCCCATTATTAATCACTCCCCATATTGTGCCTCTACTATCGGCACCACAAAGCTGAGTCATAATCTTATATCCATAAAAACTATTGGAAAAAAAATATGTGGAAAGAACTAACTATGTAAGTATTAATAGAACTTAAAGGAAAACTAAAATAAAAACACAGATTTTGCGTTTTTTATTACTTTTTCAAATATGTAGTTTTTATTTCAATTAAAATTAATGACAACATGTAGAAAAATGCTTAATTTTTCAACTTAAATCCTTACTACGTACATGTTCTGACGTATTATAAAACTAGGCAAAATATTTAATTAACTTCAGTACTGAATCCGTATATTGTGAGCATTATTTGCTGAAAAACATTTTCAACCATTGTTAGTTGTAAATGAAAGTGTTGTACTGATAATTATGTGCTACAAAATATGTATTATAAGACAGCAAAAACCTACACAAAATAAAATACTCTCAATGATTTATAGAAACTGCTTTATACGAGCTTTTGCTTCTGCAAATATTTTGATACATTCGTCAAAATTTATTGTATTAGCTACTTTACTTTCTATAGAAAGTATGGCTAAACTATTCAGTCTTGATTGACTCATTGTTGAGCGAAGATAACTTTTTATTAGATTTAACTTTGAAAAACTTCTTTCACAAGAAGCGATGGATACACATATCGTTAAAAATATCCTAAGTGCTACACAAAGGTTGAGAACTGATTCTTGTAAGTCCATTTCGATAATAAAATCCAACATTTTCAATGATGACCATTGTTTTGCCACTTCTTTTTTGATGTCTGCAGCTTGAACGTGACGTCGTAGCCGCTGTATTTCGGGTAACATTTCTTCCTTTTGGAGTTCATCAAATGTCTGGGTTAGGTTTGAAATGAGCTGAGGGAGTTCTTCACATCTGTCTCCATAAGATGAGCAGACTGTATAGCAGCGAATCGTTCATTCATAGTTTCCATTGAAGCCGATCTCATTGTCAGTTCTTGATAAAATTTATCTATACATTCAAAAATGCATCTTCTTAAATCTTGTTGTACAGAGAGGCCTTCGTCTCTTGCGTTTTCTCCCGGCATCATTTTCTTGAATCTTCTACGTCCACTTTTTTCAACTGGTATGTCCAAGTCATTACAAGTGTTTGTTGCAAAATCAAGCGCACTTCCAACCATCTCTTCTCGGTTTTCTTGTAAAAAAAGTTTCAAAGTTTTCAACTTTTGTACACTTTTGTCAAGTGTTATCCCCTTTATCTGAAGATATTTTTGAGCATGGTTGACTTCTTCAAGAACGTGACACCACAGATGAAGGTAGGCAAGAAACGTGAAGTTGCAGATGTTCGTCCATAAAATTTCTGCTGAACCTCTTGTGTCAACATTTTCAGTTGGTTCGCACAACTTTTCTACAGCCTTTACCAACTTTTCATAGTATTTAATCTCAGGTTTTACTGCCTCATGATGTGCACTCCATCTAGTTTGTGACAACTTTTTTACTGTTACTCCTAAGGTTTCAACTAGTACATCCCATCTGTGAGTTGAACACGAAAAGAAGTTGTAAATGCTTTCTAGTGTACCAAAAAATGTAATACAAGAAGGGACACTTCCAAAAGCGTGAACTCGGACAAATTGAGCGAATGATTGGCACATGGGACAAACATTGCTTTTGAATTCAACTGGCGAATCCTTGTTTGAACACCGGAGTGGACACCTGCCATAGTGGAAGCGTTATCGTAGCCTTGACTTCGCCATAGATTCAAGTCCAGTCCGTCACTGTTAAGTGCATTCAATATTTCTTCTGTAACATCAAGAGCCTTCTTACCAGCAAGAGGGAAAAATCCTAAGAACGACTCTCTCACCTCAACTTTTCCGCCCTCAATATGCACATACAAATAGCACACCTAGTCAACTGCGGACTGACCCAACTGTTTTCGTGTTTGTAAACCACGCAGCGCCTGGCCTTCTTCAAGGTCATGTCCAGCCGCGACTCATGGCAGTGATGCCAATCCATGCGTAATTTTTTTATGTTGTCTTTTATTTCAATGAAACATAAGAGTCCGCGGTGGCTTAGTGGATAGAACGATAGGTCTTCTCATTCGGAGGACCGAGGTTCGAATCCCGGCCCGGCACCTCTGGCTTTTTTCGAAAGAAACAATGCTATGTGCTGTATGACAATAACCGCTGTACTCAAGTGGTTCGGATTCCACTATAAGCAGTAGGACCCGTCATTATGGGGAGTTATGACCCATAATGACGAGTAGGATTAGGGTTTTAATTGTAAATGGGTATATCCCGTAAAAATGTTAAATAAATAAATAAATAAAATAATAATAATATTCCTTATAGTTAGAAACGTAAACTAGGTTATATGATTTATTTCTTATGTCATAAAAATATATATATTCGAAGGCCTCTTAGAATTTAGAATTACCCGCAATAATCTATGAATAGAATGGGTTGTAAAAAATGTGATTTAAGTTTTTTATGAGACACATTTTAAATTTTAAATACAAATTCGTCTCGTCGTCTCGTCGTGGGGCCCCTCCCAGGCGGGGGCCTGGGGCGGTATCCCCCCCTTGGTACGCTACTGGGCTTTACGAAGGCTCATATTTTATTCTTTCAGTATAAATAGTAAGTTGAACGCAGTCCATTCGACTATCGTTTGTGTTTTCCCGAGTATAAATAGTGTTGTGAATCAACAAACAAATTATCCATCATGTCTTTAAGTCGTTTTGTTAGTGCTCATCAATCAAATGATGATGACGAACCTCAAGTATCAACTTCGATCGTCGAACCATGCGAATATACGTTACGTCCTGATGATGGTAAAGATTCTTTCTTTCAAGCAACAAATCTAAAAGATATCTATGATGATTTTACTAATACGTGCAAGGATAAGATCTGTATTAGTACTGTCGACAAACTGAAAGAAACTCATCTTAAGTTGACGAAAAAAGCGATTGTTCGCCAGCATTTCGTTCAATTCCAATATAAGGAGGCGCCTCATCTACTGCTAACTACTAACGCGTACGGGTTGTTTATCAACGATTCTCAAAATTTCGCCTCCAGAAACGTAATACAGGATTTAGATCATCTTCAAACCAAACATCGTGTGAATTTGTTGTTACCGACTGTCAAATATTGGTGGAATCAGCAGAGCAAAGAGTTGATGGAAGCGTTTATCGAAACATTTGTTACCAATATGAAATGTATAGCCAATACATCTGCCTTTATTGATGCTGTTGACCGCTATAAATTGCATGATTTTGCAAAGGTAGTTCAGAATATGAAAGCGAAAATATTATCGGCCGATAAAATTGGTAAGAATGATCGAATTACGCCTGCAGTATTTGGAGTAAGATTGTATAATTCGTTCGGAACACCATGTAAAATTACAGCGCCTTTGTATAAAATTAAGAACCAACAAACATTAACTTGCGGCAAATGGAAGGAACTCAAGACTGCTGCTTATATGCATTCGGTTCTCTTATTGAAAGTTAACATCATCGGGGATCAATCTAGATATGTTCGTCGAGACGCTAGTCTTCGATAAGTTTGAACGAATGGAAAAGATTAATAAAGCAGGACCTCGTAAAGTATTGTCGCGATTTACAATCCAAGAGGATCAGACGTCTTCGGAAGAGGAATGTGATGAACAGCCTGAGAAAAAGCGCAAAATCAACACTGATGATTGGTGAATGTGAGCGCGCTTATGACTGCGATTACATTTAACTTATAATCTGTACATTGATAAATGAAGAAAAATAAATATATATATATTTTTTAGATTTATTGAAGCATTTTCAATTCCCTTCTCTGTGCATTGCATTTGTGCAATGCCTGTAAATGTTTTTTCTGATTTTTGGTCCTGTTACCTTCTTTCCTGTTACCTCTTTTCTTGAATGTTACACCTCATTACCTTAAAATTACAAACTAAGTGCGGTGAATAAGTTTGTAATATATACATTATTAAAAACTCCTAAATTTAAAAAAGTGTTTTGCTTTAATACAAGTTTAGCGATTTTCACACTTTAATTTCAACTAAGCTCATCATTAGATGATGCCAGTAAAGATTACAAGATAATTAAGTATCTGGTTTAGATGTGATGAGGTGCCACCAATATGAAATCATTGTTATAACTGTCCAGTTACAGTTTGTGAAAATTTCAAACAAATGTCTTGATTACTTTTTTTTGGACAGTGTTTTAACATGGACAACTTCTGCCTATTACAAACAGTAAACAAAAGCATTTTAATTAAAAATGAAAAGAAATGATAATATCAAAGCCAAACAAAATTTGGTTTATGGTGATGCTGCATCTTCAGTATCAACAAGAGAAAATTGGACTGAATTTAAATGTGGCCACAAAAGCATTTTTGATGAAGAATACCAGATGTAAAAGTGGGCGACATTTTAGAGACAATTTAAAAGACATATTTAAGAAAGTAATCATATAATATATAATAGTATGTGATTATAAGCACATCCACTGGTCCTGATTTGCATATAGAAAAATGCGTACAGAAAAGCTACTCAAGACGGATAGGGTTCTCTTCTTTTACTTTAAAAGGCTTTAACTTGGCCAGGGTGGTTCATAAAAGGGGCTTTAGAATTCTGGACAACCATCTGCATTTGCTATCAATAATAAAGTAAATTGACAAACTGGCAGACCAAATCTAGCATTGATCATTTTGTTCTTAGAGGAAATTGTCTTACTAGGAACGCAGATGCCCCTTCCATAACAAAAAGCTTGGAGAGAGAGAGAGAGAGAGAGAGAGAGAGAGAGAGAGAGAGAGAGAGAGAGAGAGACAGAGAGAGAGAGAGAGACAGAGAGAGAGAAATATTATTAAGGTAAATAATTTATTAATTCGTACAAGTGATTTGGTTACCATATTAAACATGAAACTTATAAATTAATTAAGAGTCGATGTTAATCACACAAAAGTGTCTTTTAGCCAGAACTTTTTAACATGTTACTTTTTTGTTTATAAAGAATATTGTTTAATGTATAATAGAGAATGAGCTTTTTTTATTAACATACACAACACAATAACTCTTTTTCATAATGTTTTGGAGTTTGTGATAACAATGACAAAATAATAACATGTTAATTTCTTTATCATTTTTACAAGAAGTTAGACTCATTATATCTTAAATGGCATTTATCAAATGACAAATTTCTTAACCATATTAAATATAATGGTTATTGGTACATTAACACTGTAGGCCTATATATCAATGGTATATTAAATATGGTTGTGGAATATTAAATCTGAATGACAATCAGACAAAGAGTACTTTGTAATTACAGAAACTTTTACAATAATATAGAAAAAACTTAAATGTATATTAAAATTTATGGTTCATCAACAATTTTTTTTTAACATTTAATATCTTCTTCTTTTCTATTTTTCTTCTTTCTTTCCTTCATCCTTTACAAATATACTTTTGGTTTTCTTTAACAGAAAGCCTATCAGATAGTGAACTGGATGTCCTATTTTCTTCTCCTCTTTTATGATCCACAAGTCTACACTCAAACTTACAGCTCATTTTGCCTATGTACAGTTTACTACAATCCTTACATTCAAGTTTATATGCCCCACTTTTTGTTAAATCGGAATTTCTTCTATATTACTATTCTTAATTTTATCAGACACTGTCATACACTTTTTAATTGCTACATCCTATATCATACTTCTTAAAACATTCCACAACACTTTCTGTCCTCGTTCCTATGTATGTTATTGATCCCATATAATTTTTATCGTTCCTACCTCTCACATTGTCTCTTGTACAGATCTTATCCATTATTTTGTTAACTACATTCATATCATAATAATTATTTTTTTGCTATCTCTTTTATCCTTTTTAACTCCTTACTACTATTCTTAATTTTATCAAACACTGTCATACACTTTTTAATTGCTACATATTTATTAAACTTTAAATACACTTTATTCATTCTTAAATTATGTACTCTTAAGTAAGCATTGTACAAAGAACACTGGTACTAACGAACTCTCTAATGTCTTTAAAAACATTAATTACTCTTTGCTAGAAATTATGGTGAATTGACTTTTCAGCCATAGTATTGATTGTGTGATATATGATTCAAAGATGACACACACAAAATGGAGATCATTCTTAGAAAAATGTTATTTATGTTTAATCAGAGTTCTAATTTCAATTCTAATTTAAGATCTTTTTATATAAACTTTTAAATAACATTTATTAACTGTGATGATACAAAACCATATATACAAAAGGAATATTTTTAAAAATTCTTCTATTAGAGCTACTAAATTTTATGATTACTGATAATAGAATAGATCAGACTGATTCTAGGTGCTTCCATTATTACCTATACAGAGTTGAATAATAATGATGGACAAACAGGAATTTGGAGGAGGGGATTTGTTGGAAATAAAATTATAAATTACGAAAAGACATCAAACTTATTCTTCCAAAAATTTAAAATACAGTTTTTGACTATTAATAAATTATATTTTTCAAATGTTTTAAAAACAAAACAATGATTGCTGAAAAAAATAAAATAATTTTCTCTTAATAGAAGTGTAGGAAAGGTTTGTAAAAATACAGTTTTTGACTATTAATAAATTATATTTTTCAAATGTTTTAAAAACAAAACAATGATTGCTGAAAAAAATAAAATAATTTTCTCTTAATAGAAGTGTAGGAAAGGTTTGTAGAAGCTATTTGGAGAGAAGTTTCCCCAATTCTCCTTTTATATCCTTATGAGATCTGCATAGAAGGTCAATGTCGGTATTGTGTGAAGTTTCCAGTATCAAGCCTTTTATTAATACAGTTCAGATAGGATTTACTGGCCTGCATAAGCGCTAGAGCCCACTGGATCCTGTCTTCAACAAAGTGGATGCCCAGCCATCTGAAGTCTTCCTCAGGACACCATCCCTCCATCTTATTCTCAGTCAACCTTCCCTCTCTTGCAAACACTAAGACTTTCTTCACCTGTCACACTGCATCCAGCATATATGGCCACAGAATTTTATTATTATTATTATTATTATTATTATTATTATTCAGATTCTGAAGTTGTTTAGAAGGTGCTAAAAACAGTCTCTATAAAGTTTAATCAATTTACTGAATATTTTATGAATGTCAGTCGTAATAACAAAATAACATTATTAACTCTGCGTTAATAAGATTTGTTATCTTAAAATCTTTACAACTAGCAACTATAAAGAAGATAGCTTGTTTCAGTCAAACAGGAAAATGTATTTATTTTATTTATTTTTTGTTATTTTTCATTATAAACTAACTGTTTACTGTGTTATAATATTTTATGCACTTTTTTAGGAGGCACAGCTTTCACAACAGGAATTCCATCCTCAATTCCAGACATTTAACTATGATGAACAAACACAACAAGGAGCTCATGGTTCTGATAGCTTTCCCTCTGCATCACTCAGCATAGAGGTAAAGAGGGCTGTACCTAAAACATCAGTGTCTACTGGTTATAGTGAAAACTCCTTGAAAGATAGAAGCAGCATAGCATCTTCACTTGCCAATCTGAATTTGTTACAAAAAAGTAATATTGCTGTTAGAAGTGACACAAATAGTTATGATGATAAAGGAGATTCTGAAATTCTAGCAGATGGAAGTGAATCTGAGGGTGTTATAAGCAATCATGTAGATTATGATGACAAGTTGACTCATCCCAAGGAGACACAATCAGAAAGCAGTGTAATCAATCAAAATTTCTACACCACATTACCAAACAAGAAGGCAGCTGAAACATTAGCAACTCTAGCAGCTGCTGGTAACATTAACAACCAAATCATGAAAGGTGCACCAGCAAAAAAAGAAGAAACAACAATCAAGGCCAATGATTACAGTGAAGAAAATGAAGAAGTTGACCAAGAAGACGTATTAGAAGAAGGAGAAGATGAAAAGGCAGTAGAAACAAAACCTGATAAAAATAAAAAGGATAACAATGTTCAAACAAATGGTCATGTTCGAGAAGAAAATTATTACACAAACAATAAACAGGAGAACATCAATGATGACAAAGATTATGATGATACTGAGATGGAATATACACAGGATGAAGAAGAACCAGAAGAAAGTAATCAGTCTACCAGCCAAAGTTCCGTTTACAATGCACACTCACAAAGTCAGATACCATATGGATATAAATTAAGACCCAAAAGGATTTAAAATATCCCACTATAAATCTAATAACATATACCATACCAAAAGTATAATTTACTTTTTTTAATTCATATTTACACAGAAAAATTACCTTTTCTATATTCACAATGATTTATTAAGAAACCATTACAGTCTGGTATACAGTACCTTATTAATTTCACATTTGTAATACAAATGTAAAAAAAAAACTAAGTTTGTTATCTGATGAAACCATTTAATGTTTAATAAAAACACCTCTAACTTATTTTAATAAATGTACCAGTAGTGGTTCATCTACAACCACTGATTTATTGAATTCATACTACAAGCAAATTACTCAAAAGATAGTTTTATAATACTAGTATGTAATATTACAACCATATCTGAGCCTACGTTGAAAGCATTTATGTAATATTTCTGAAAAGTGTGATCATAGTGAAATATATGTAGTAATCCATTTAAAATTAATATGGATATATTATGAAAACATTATTAAATACTATTTAACTATCTTATTTAATAATATTCTTATTATTTTTAAAAGTGTTAATAACTTAAATGATTATTTTGTACCTGATATGTATATAGATGCCCACATAAAACAATACTAACTTATGAAACAAATAGTTTTACAAAAATGCATTATGGTAATGTGAAAAATTTACAACATTGTTATCTAAATAAACTGATTTAATTACATTTTGTAAGAATAAAATTAACTGCAAAATTTGTGTCTTTGTAAACATTATTTATATGATTTATTATGTATATATAATTAATTTATATTTAAACTAATAAAATTATTTCATGTTTGTTGGATTATTATTTTTAAATCCCATTTTTCTATTAAATTAATGTAATACTGTACTTAAAACCCTGTGTGTTTTTGTATGTCTTTATTTGACTAGTTCATTAGGATTACAAGTTAATTTTTAAATACAGGCAGACGTCTCAAGGACATATGCATATCAATCCCTAAAATAACTCTGCTAAAATGTAATGAAATGCAATTATTATACTAAAGGATGCATAAGAAATTTCAGTATGAACTTTATATTTTTAGAAGTGTACACATAATAATAATTCTTATATAACTCTATTTTATAATAATTCTTAAGTATAAAACGTTTACCTTTTCATACAAATTAATCGCTATCTGAGTCCCACAAAAGAGGTAAAGTGGCATATTTTAGATTTGTGTAATTGAATTATGGTTGACATGTCTTAAAAAATTAATTTATTAAACAAAATTTCTTAACAGGACAAGTGATAAGATCTAGTTGATTAAACATGAACCATTTCAATAACTTGAATATCCTTTTCTTGTTCTGTTTTGATTAAATTCCAGACCTTGCTGATACAACCAGCAACTTGTACCAGTAATATATTAACAAAAGGTAAAACCTGTTACTTTGAAAAATATGATCTTAGTGGTCCCTTATGTTATCATGAACTCTGACTATAGAAACAAAATTTATCATTTCCTCAGTATAAAAATAATTATAGGCCTATATTTAAAATATATAAAGATATGCTATAAGGAAAACTGAATCAACTTACTTCAAAAATCTAAAGGACATTTTGATTTTTCACTCTGTTTTCTAGTCTTGTACAAGTGTCCACTGTTTCTACTGTTAATGGTTCTGTCGCACTTCTGACCCACTGTTACAAAGTCTAGTGATCGTCTCGTATGGTACAGTGGAAAAAAATACAATACACCAATTAAGTCACTAATCACCAGCTTTAATTATCACAATTAAACAGTTTGTAATCAACTAGATAGTCTCTTACAACAAATCAAATAAAAATTGTTCACACGGAATAATTATGTCAACGAGTATAAAACACAATTGTATTACAGTTGTCCCACACAAATTATAAAACACTTCGCCACAATACTTTGAACCGCACTGGAATATATCGCAACTCAAACTGAACTGAGCGTCGCTGAGTACTAGTATTTATATCCCGCTGAGACACCAGAACATTCCACACTACGCATCAGCGCTACACTAAAGCGTAATTGATTGCATCCTTGACACAGTGCGCGCGGGTGGCGGAGTCTAGAAAAGTCTCGCTAAGGCATGTTGAGATCACGTACACACACATTACAGCCGGACTCCACTGGAACATCAGAGAAACACGTAGACTTTTCTGTAATGGTGTAACACTCTTTCCGCATTACGTAACAATATTCTGCGCCATTCGCATGATTTAGACGCTTTTAATTATGCCCTTTTGTTGACGTGTATAAAGATGTCAACAACACCATGGAGACTAGAATTAATTACCATAGTAACAATTAAATAAACAAATGCCATTTAGCGGCGTCGGAACTGTACCTTTATCCGTTCCTGCAGTACATTTTCGATGTTTTTAATATGCGATTGTATCAATAGGCCTATAAGTTATTACGATGTGAAAAAGTAGTAGTATGCTACTACTACTTTATTGTATTATTGGAATTGAAGGCATCGATTTTTACTTGTTTATTTAATTTATAGCCTATATCAAGTTTAGAAGAAAATAGATATTTTAACTGGCCTTGACACCGTTGACCCATTCAAAACTTGCATGGTATTCTTGTCTTTCATTGATTTTTTAAATCAACATTAGAGTACAGAGTATGTCGTTAACTACTATAAGTTAGCAGACCTCACTGCATAGTGCGTAGTTGTTGATTAATCTGAATAACACCGAGTCGTTGTCCGACTTTAATTAACTATAGCCATTAATTGTTTCTCTTTTCAGCAACTTTGCGTGAGCGTTAGTAAAAAAATCTCGGAAGTTCTGCTGCTGTGTTCACTTCTACTTTCTCTTTCTTTTCTAAGGAAGCCGTCGATTAAAATTTGCGGTCAATTAATTTTTTCAGCCGATGCAAGTCGATTGATCTGTCTATAAAAAAATTCTCAATAAATCGTTATTTTTAATTAACCAAAAACTGAAGTGTCGAGTTTTTCTTCCGACACCACACAATTGTATGTCGTAAAAAAACAAATATTCTTCACATTTTTCATGACCGAAATTTGATATCTGTTCTCTTTTGCTTTATTTAGTCAGTGATCCGCTGTGGTCTAACCCAAGACAAATGGAATGTGGAAAAATAGAGTCTCCTCTACAGCGCTTACCAAATGTACAAAGCAATAAAGAATACGTATTAAATAGATTTAGAGCTTAGGCGATTTGGATTTTCCTGTTTGAAAGGTTACCCAAGAGTCTTTTAATGTTTCTCGTTGACCCAGGCTTCGCGGAGACGCTTAACTAATACGCCCCTTCGCTTCACAAATGCCTTTTGTCTCGCCTTACGGCATCTTTACATTCAGAACGTTGTGGATTCTGAGTTCACCTCCTATGTACCCCCTTTCCTCAACCTTTTCAACAAAGTAGGCCTACATTTCAACTTTCCGTAATTAGTGTCAGAGATGGTGGTTTTGGAGAGAGAGATAGAGAGAGATGGAGACAGACAGACAGAATAGTGAGAAAGAGGAGAGGAGAAGGTGTAAAAATCCATGGGATTTTTATTTGGCTACTGATAACGTACTTGAAAATAATGAACGAGTATACTCATATAGAGTATATTTTTTAATCCGGCTTGTGACTTCTTTTTAATATATAGATGACGCGTTTCAAAGCATATGCTTCAACATCAGATCATAAAATATCACTCGTAGGTTGTCATCGGTTAACAATCCTTTGCACTGTAGCCTATACGTGTCAGTAGGTGTGCACCTATTCACGTTTAGTTGACCACATTGAGTATAATCATTATTATATAGCCAGTTTGATGGTTGTATAATTGTTATATAACAATTATTGATATTTATTGTTATATAACAATAAATACTACACACAGAACGATGGCCTACCCATGGGCTCCCCCATATCCAGCATTCTAGCAGAAGTCTTCCTCCAACACTTAGAAAAAACAAAAATACTCACAAACAATGACAGACACTCACATAAAATACTATATTGGCACAGATACGTTGATGACATTCTAATACTATACAGGGGAAACAAAAGACAATGTGAACAGTTACTAACGCACATAAACAAAATACATAAAAACATAACCTTCACTGCCGAATACGAACACAACAATACCATAAACTTCTTAGACCTCTCCATCACAAAACTAGAACACAGGCACAAATTCAGTATATACAGAAAACCAACTACAACTGACACACTAATACACAACACCTCCAATCACCCAATACAACACAAACTAGCTGCTTTTAGAACCATGATACATAGACTTAACAACATCCCCTTAGATGAAATAGACTACAAAGACGAACTAAACACGATAAAATATCTAGCAGAATCTAACGGTTATGACAGAACAATAGTCAGTAAACTCCTACACAAAACACAAAACAAACAACAGACAAAGACAGAAAACAACAAATTCATAACACTAACATACATCAACAAACAAACAGAAAAAATTGCCCACAAATTCAAAAAAGCAGGATACAGAATCGCTTACAAAACTACTAACAAAACAGAACACACACACTATCAAAACGCTATATTATTTGACTCTCAATATATCTATATTATTTAGATTTATTCACATACTTGTTAATGTTATGCCTTTCCAATATGACTTTATGGATTATTGTCCATTCACTACATTTGATTTTCTGCTCCTTCTTAGAACTTTTCCATCCATCTCACTAACATACACACACACACACACACACACACACACACACACACACACACACACACAAACACTTCTGTTTCCTACTGTTACGTACATTTAATTTACTACTGTGGATAATTTTATTTTACAGTTAAGAATGGACCATAGAAGTTTTGAATTCTATATTGTCTATATAAAGGAGTTATTAATAATGGAAGACAGAAAGTAATTTACAGTGTACTTTGAAGTTTGTGAAGTTTGAAACTAAATGTGTCAGAAAAGTAACAAAAACGGATGAGAAGGGTTAAATACAGTATAGTCTATTGCTGATTAATTTGTTGATAAGAAAAGTTTAACATTTATATGTTTGAGCCTGACAGTTGAATAACTCAGTAGTAAAGAGTTTGCTTTACTGTGCTGTGGGTTTGACTCTCAAGCTCAAGTCACTCCAATGATGAGGCAGTATGGTAACCTAGCTGAGATAGGTGGGTCTTAGTTAATAACAACATGACATCTACATGTAAACACACACAACACCCTCCCCACTGTACAGCCTGTCACTGCATACAGTTAAATGTAGACTGGTTTCTCTCTTGTGAGAACTCAACCGTAGTTAGAGGGCAGAACAGGCCGTGGGCCCTTTGCTTAAGGAAAATGATGGCAATGTTAATGATTGTGATGATGTACTTTAAACTACTATTTCAAAAGAGAAGGGGAGAGAAAATGGAAGGAAGAGAAATAGAAAGAAAGAGGATAATAGTTATTATATGAGGTGTGTACTGAAAGTAATGCCTGTTGGCTTATAATGTATTTATTAACAGAAGATAAAAATTAAAGTTATAAACATATGTGGTATATACAAAAAGTATCCAACTTTATTTTTTTACTGTAATTAGTCATGACCTAGATGTGCCAACAATTGATACATGCATGATACATTTAGAAAGGACTTCATGCACATGCATGATTTTTTTTTGTTTCCTCATAATGTCACCAGTTGAGTCAATAACTACAAGAAAGTCACATGGTGCTACACATGTTTGTCAATCTAGTTTTCTTTACAGTGACCGAATGCTTGGAGCAGAGATACTGCATCAAGTTCTGTCAGCAACAAAGGGATACCCAAGCATAAACTATCCAAAACATTCAGCAAGCTTTCAGTAGTGATACAATGGGGATTACACAAATTAAACAGTGGTACAGCCATTTCAAAGATGGCTGCTTGTCCATGGAGACTGATGAGGTTGGGATCACCATTCCTTCCACATACAGAATTCTGAATGAGGATTTGGGCATGCACAGAGTGGCTGCAAAGTTTGTGCCCAAGCTGCTTTCACCAGAACAGAGACAACTCCTTGTTGAGGTCCCAGAGGACATGCTGCAGTTTACCAACAGGTATCCTGAGTTTCTGAATATATGGGTGTATTTGTACAACCCGAAAACTCAGGTCCAGTTGTCACAATGGGAGGATCTAAGTTCCCCAAGGGCCAAAAAACCACAACAGATTTGGAGTAAGGCGAAGGTGAAGGTTTGAACTACCGGGGCATCTTGCACCACAATTATGCACTAGATGGGCAGACACTCAATAAGGAGTACTACTGAGAAGTTCTCCATCATGTTTTGTAACAGTACATTATGCAATGCAACCTATTTTTAGATGGTGACGAGTGAGTCACAATTATGCACACGAAAAGGAATGTGTAAAACAATGTCGTTGTTTGGGTGAGGCACAACAGAATGGCGCCTTATGTAATCAAACTGTAAACAAGTGATGTCAGCCAAGGCAGCAATATATGGCCGAAACCGGAAAAAACTGGTTTTTAATTGTGGAGTAAAACGGACATGCTGTTGTGTAAGACGACAAACAAGACTCAGTCTCACAATCACCAGCAAACAGTACTGACGTATTTTTTAGTTCCCGTGGGCAACCACGGTAGGCCGAGCTGCCAAGGTAGGCCTACCGAACTCAAAGTTTGTAAAATTTCAATGTAAAATTATTGAATTATTGAAGAAAACAGTGAACAGTAGTTTATTGGAGTTTTGGAATGTTCTTTTTCGTATTTTTCCATCAAGAACATAGTTATTGGGGAAGTGGGCAATTTTGCCTGGATGGCACAACTACAGTGAGGCTGTCCGACAATATAGATAAGTACAAACACGAAAAAGTAAAAAATAACGGGTAATGGAAAGTTTTTTGGCCAAACAAAGTGGTGAACTAAAACTGTAAAAAATATATACAGAATCAGGGAAAGCGAGTGTGTGAGAAAGCGAGAGGAAAAAAAAGGGGGGTAAAACAAAAGTACTGATTTGCTGTTTTTTATTTTTTTTGTTTTATTTTCTGTATTGTAATTGAAATATAATTTTTTATTAATAATGAGATTTTTCATTACAATGTGTTAAGTTAGTTTATTATACCATTCTACCTAGAACCTATTCTCTGGGTCCAAATGTTCGTCTAACAGCCTTGGAATTTTCTGTGAGGAAGAGTTGGTATTTTAAATTGTTTTCACGGGCAAAGTTGTTACGGTTTCTACATTTCCTCCAATCAAAATATGGTGGTGACCCTGGGGCTTTTGGTGTTTTTGTAATCTTCTGTCTGAACTTAGGTAAGTAAAAAAGTAGTATCGGGGCTTAATTCCTTCTAGATTCTTTCTGCTCTGTATTCCGAAACGTCACAGTTGGTAATATAGTATGACACAGGAGACCAGAGTTATGAGCTGCAGGAAACTGGCAGCTGCATCATGATAATGCTCCAGCCCATTCAGTACACGTCATCCAGACTTTCTTGTCTAAGCATGGCTTCTGCAAGTTTGCCAGGCTCCCTACTCTCCTGACATGGCTCATTGTGATTACTGCCTCTTCCTGAAGATGAAGAACACCCTAAAATGTTCGTATTTTTAGAGTAGTGAGGAAATAATGCAAAATGCAACAGCACAGTTGCACTCTATCCCAAAAGAAGCCTTACAGCGTTGCTTCCAGTATATGGAATCACAAGGGCCTCCTTTGAAGGGGATTAGGTATTGTAATCAATCAGAACCTTTTTTACGCGACCAAGATCATACACTTTTTGTACAGACCTTGTATATATACAGTGAACCTTTGTGCACAGAATGTCACTGTTACAAATAGTCTCTGTTGAATTCAACATACTTGTGCCACCTGAATATCAGAAAAATCTGTGGAGCACCCTCTGACCCACACCCTAATGGCATCTTTCACCTCTTCTGTATTACTGAGTATGGTACCCAAAAGGGTATCTTTACATCTCATCAGTATGTCCTGTAGGGAGGATGGGGAACCACTAACCATTTGTAGAAGGAATTCGTTTGTTACTAAAGGCATGTGAATCCTAGCATTATCATGAAGTTATAATGAAGATTTTTCCTCAGGTCTTTTTCTTCTGATGGTTTCTCAGAAGTTTTTCAGAGACACAATGGAACAGTGACTGTTCACTGTTGAGCCCTATCCTAAGTGAAGTATTGTGTCATCACTCCACTGACTGTCTCTTAGTCTTTGGATCGTACTGATCATCCAAGCCTAGTCTTCAGTCTAAACATTTGAAAAAAGTTCTGTTCATTGGCTTCAAACATGGACAGCAGTTCAGAACACACTTTCCCTTACTGCGAACACAAAGAAAAATATATCACTCTTGCATGAAGATATGCTCTTTCAATGTTATGAATTTCATACACACAACATTGTTATTACAAATCTGATGGACAAACAGGCATTACTTTTGGTACAACACTCATACATTTTCAGAAAACAGTGCAGCACAGGCATTTTGCTCATACATAGCACCTGATAGACAAATCGCAGTCATCAAATTGTTACTTCTCCTTAACACTGTTCATGCTTGCAAGCCACCAAGTCTGACCAAAATTTTATACCACAGATCTTCTCAGTGTTTATTGATACTCATGGTCTTTCACAGTATCCACCCTACTCCTTACTCCCTCTATTCCAGAGGTAGCTTAAAGCTGGGCGACCTGGCAAGCTGACTAGGGTGCTGCCATTTAGGGGAAGGCATTTATTTAAAAAATAAAAAGTTTAGGTTTTTTGACATTCTTTCCCATTTAATAATTTTCATCATTATACCTACAGACATTTTTTTTATATTAATTAAGCTATATTATTAACAATCAAATAGTACATTGCAATACTGCCGCATAACATATTTACCATTAACTACATCCATATTGTAACAAATTATATCAATCGGTTTGTTAATTTTTATTTGTTTGTTTGTGTAAAAAAAAAATTTTGTTTTATTATTTTTTATTTTTTTTTATTTTTTATTTTATTTTTTTTAATTAATTTAATATTAATTATTTGAAAATGTTTCATGGTGTTCCGAACTTCTAGTAATTTGTTTTAATTGAATTATGTCCTTTTCCGTATTTAAAACTCCTTCACCAGTTAATAGGATTGTCTCCAAGAACAAGCTAATTATTATGTAGGAATAAACAATATTAAATTTTATAATCTTCAAGGAATTTTATTAACAAATGGTTATATAATCGATTTTCTATCGATTGATTAATCGACTCTCTCAGGGTATTTCAATAGTGTGTACAATTATTTATTATTGGGTTCTTTTAACTGTTATTTTATAGATAGTCAGAGAAAAAGGGCAAAGTATGGAAAGTATAACATTACAATATATCAGCTTAAAAATTAAAATACATATATAACATTCAATATATAAAAGCAAGTAAAGAAATGTTCGAACCATTCAGCTTTACAGGCAGTGTTGCGTTGGATTGTGGGAAGTCAAAATGGCCGCTCCTTGTAAAGATGTCAGACGAATGCACCTCGCTGATTCTGCTTCCAATAAAGGCTGCTTTCCCTATGATTTCTCGTTCCTGCAACTGCGATTCTTCCTTCGAGTGTTCCTGGTTAAGTGTTGTGGTTCACTTCGATAAAATGTGTTGTGTTGAGTTAGATTTCACTTTCGTCTATTAGGTCACTTTTCGTTTCGTTGTGTAGAATTAATGGTTTTACTCGTTTAAATTGTGTGTTCACTTGTGTTCTGTTCTGGTTTAAGTTAATTTAATGTTTGTTGGTGTTCGTTTCACTGAATTTACGGTTTAGATGTAATTTTATAAAACTCACGTTTTTCGCATCAGGCTAGGCTTATCGAATATCCGCCATTTATGTCTACACTATTAGGTTAATAATTGCTTAAGAGCTCGTATCAAGTGTACTTCACAATGTCTAATAATGAACTAACTAACTTCCTTCGTCTTCTCATAAAGTCTTAGCCAAATTAATATTAGCAATCCATTGTTTCAAAATTATTTTACATCCTGTACATGTGAAATTTTTACATTATACTACTGAATATATTTTTGCTATTATTTAAATTTATTAATTACTAAATACATAATCTTCTTCTTCAGTTCATTCTGCTTGATTTGATACCAAATAAGCTAGTTTTACTAAGTTTTTTTTGTCTAAAATGCTATATTTACTTCATTTTGAAAATGGTAAGTCTTAAAATTCACTTCCTGTTCTTCTCAAAAATGTTGCCATTTTACATGTTATATTAATGATTGTATTAAATCTCAGATTGACACAAAAGGTTTATCTTCCCTTAATTTCTTGTAATTTGATTAATTGGTTCTCTTTTTAAATATTATACATTAATATGTGACTCCCCCTTTGCATTTTCAGTTTTTACATTTGCATTTTTAACAATAATTCTTACTATCTTTTTACAAAATCTTTCTTAATTATAGTTCCAGTTACATGACTCTATGACTGATTTACCTTATATAAATTCCATCAGTTTAATTGTTTTTCTGTACTTATTTCATCAATTTTGATGCGGTTTAGTTTTACTATTTGTCCTAGATTTTTAACAGTTTTTACATACAAAGTTTTTAAATAATACATTTTGTTTATACCCTCTCTGACTTTCTACTCTAATATAATATTGATTAACATTTCCTTATTTTAACAAAAAAACATTTAGTATATAATTTATACTCTTAATTCATAACACTTAATTGAAATTAACAATGGTCTTTCAAACTCAGATATTTTAATCTGGATTAACTATTTTTAAAACATAATAAACATTTTCATAATAAAAGTTTTATACTAAAAGGATTCTACTCTCAGACATTTTATCCTTGAGCTATTTAAACTTATTCTAAATAAACAAAGCATATCTGTCCTTCCATCATCTACATTATTTCTTACACCTAGATTTATTTTCAGTTTTAACTGTTTTTTGTTTGATTTTGGGGTAATGATTCTTGATCACTTCACTTTTTATATGGCCAGCTCTTGCTTTATTTACTGTCATTCTAATGAATGTTGTATATAAAGAGTGGCAGTTATTATTTAGAAACACTTGTATTATGTGTCGTGATAATACTCTATTTAAGATTATTCATTGACATAATATAAACACTTTAAAGTTGCATTATTTCACAATTTACTCAGTTTATGAACTTCAATATTGACACATAAGGTTTATTTAATATAACACAAAAACTTGCACTGATCCCCTTTTTATTCTTTGATTTTATTTCTAAATAGTTTTATAGTCTTTTTAAAATCAAGAAAATTACTTATAGAGGATAATGAAGGTTTGTTTTTTGCTTTATATAATTAATTCACATTGGTTCACTTTCAATTCTACTTTATACACTTTTGGCTTATATTTATTTTACATGGTTTCTAAATTTGGGTATTTGTTATACTTTCATTTGTTATTATTTTTATTACTTTCTTTTGGGGTTTGGGTTTTTGTTTTCTTATAAGAGCACTCCTTCTTCATGTGGATGTTGTCTTGTTCTGGTTTCTTCTTTAATTTCTCCTATTCTCCTTGTTTCTTATAACAGTCTTTCCTTTTCTTATTGTGGATGTTGTCTTGTTTTGGGGTTTCTTCCTTACTTACTCCTATCCTACCTGGGTATTACTTTACTTTATTTTTAGTTTTGAAGTTTATTTTGATTACTCATCACTCATTGTAATATTGGTCTTAACGAAACTCTTTCTTCAATCTATGATTGTGCTTTACGATGGTTCTTAATTAATTTTTTATATTGCTTTCTTGGATTTAAAATGTTTTTATTTTATTTTATGATCATTCTCTCCATTCAGAACTATGGGCATTATCTGTCATGCTACAGATTGCTCTCCTCCAGAAGTGATTATTTCAGACTTGATTATGGATGAAATAATTGCTTATGATAACTTTTTATTTATTATTCTTCGTCTTCTTCCCCATTTCTATATCGACTTCTTCATACTTGAGCTTAATAAACATTATAGTCTCTTATCTGACTTTGATTCTTCTTGGATAGTTAGTGTTTTCTGAGATTTATTATTATTATTATTATTATTATATTCTTTCTTTTCTTAACTTCGTGTTTTATCCATGGGATATTAGTTCCCTAACATTCCCTAACACATGAGTTGGGGCAGTTCAGAGAGGCACTGTTGGCAACTTACTCTGCTGGCCATACTACACTTCTAATTGATCAGAGGCAATTCATCTCTGCTCAAAAACATAATGCTGCTGGAATTATCTACAGACAGTCATCAAATAAAAATTACATATAGAATAGTCTAATTTTCGACTAATAAAAATATCTTTGGATACTTCACTTCGTTGTTTCTCAGATTATCTCACATTTGCTATCTCATTTATTCTTCTTAGTATTTATTATTCTCATTATATATTCTTCTAACTTTTTAGCTCGGCTGATACATTCATTTTTATCATGGTTGGAAACTTTGTTAATATGTTTGTTACTAGTTATGGTGTAACTTTTTCCTTTTTCGTCTGAATTCTCATTATATCTTCTTCTGGTTATTGATATTGATAGCATATTTTTATATTTCATTTTTTTTTTCTTTAGTTCTTATTAATTATTTGAATGGTACTATTTTATGTCAGTTAGTTTTTTCAATTGGTCTCTTTGTAATTGACATTCAAGTTGTTATTATGATCATATTATATAAACATATTTTTCTTTCTTTTCTCTTTCTCAGAAAGTTATTAATCCACTTTTGTTTTCATTAAAATTAATTTATTAATATTATATTTTTTCATGTGGTCTTTATTTCTCTTTGCCTTTCATTAATGTTTTATTATTTTCTCGTCAAAACCATTTTCTTCATATGTTTGGTATGAGTTGTTCTTTGTTTTTTTTTTTCAGAACTGAGTAATATCATTGTCATCCTTCTTGATTATCTGTTTCCATAATTGTTTCATAAATAGTTAGTCATAGGTCGTTCTTATTATATTTTTTTTTCTTTTTTAGATTTTGATAATTTTAGTATAATAACGAATTCTTCTCTTTCAATAATTTCAAATTATTTTCTTTTAAATTATTTGTGTAAGTTGGTCTTACTATTATATTTTAGAATTTTGATGATTTTTTCAAAATTCAAATTCTATTCTTCTTCTTTAAATAGTCACATTATTCTCTTCAAATTTTTTATGTAAGCTGGTCTTACTATTCCTTTAGAATTTTGATAGTTTTTTCAAAATTCAAATTCTTCTTAATTATTCTCAAATTATTCTCTTCAAAATTTTGTATAAGTTGATCTTATTATTCTTTAGAATGTTGACGATTTTATTATCACAAATTCTTCTCTTCTTAATTAATTCCAAATGGTTTTCTTTTAAATTATTTGTGTAAGTGGGTCTTACTTATATTTTAGAATTTTGAAGATTTTATACTAAATTCATATTCTTTTTCTTATCTCATTCAAATCATTTTCTTTTAAATAATTGGTACAAGTTGGTCTTATTTATTTTTTGAATTTTGAGGATTCAATTATAATCTAAATTCAATCTTCGTAATATTTCTTTATGGAGGCTTGGTTGTATACTCCTTTGACTTTTCCGGAAACTATTTCTTTCAGTTCGTATGTGTTGTTGTTATTATTTTTGGCAACGAGATATGGTCCAGTATAGAGTAATAATAGTTTCTTCGTTATCCCTTCTAGGGTGCTGGGTAGTTCTCGGTTTTTTAACAGTACTTTTTCTCCCTCTTTATACGTGATTACTCGTCCAATCGCCTTTTGATATTTGGCTTGCCATTTCTCTTGGTCTTCGGCCACCTTGTTATAAAATTTCACCTTGTCAAACTTACGACCATCATTCATTGGGAACTCTATTATCTCTTCAATCTCTCGGGGGGTTGGTTTCTCGTACATGGTGGAGTAAGGGGTAATTCCTATAGCTGGATGGTGAGCAAAATTTAGGAACTTCTCCGTGGCTGCTAAGTACTCTTGCTACTTCTTCTGTTGGTGGTGACAGTATGTTCTCAAGATTCGCCCCACTTCTCTCAGTACCCTCTCTGCCGGATTACTACTTGGGTGGTAGACTGAGGTCTTGTATGTTTTAATCCCAAGTGATAATAATGTGTCCCGCCATCTTCTCCCTTTGAACTGTGTACCATGGTCAGTGATGATTGAAGTTGGTTTTCCTATTTCTGGCACATATAACTCCGTTATGACTCCAAGAACTTTTGTTGTGGTTTCCCGATTAACCGGGCATAGCTTTACGTACTTTGTAAAATGGTCCATGATTATGATGAGGTATTTGTATCTGTGTCGACCGCCACTATGGGGAAATGGTCCGCAGATGTCTAAAAACACTTTCTCCAGTTTCGCTTTAGATGTTATGGGTATCATTATACCTTCCTTCTTCTCGTTATTAATCTTAACACACTGGCAAATATTACATGATTTTAGGTAATTTCTCACCTTTTGGTTAATGTTTTTTATCTGACAATTCTCCTCTAAGGCCTGTATCACTTTCAGGGCTCCCATATGGCCATACCTTATATGGTAATCGATTATGATTTCTTTTTCGATGTGGTTCGGAATAATCACTTTCCATTTTTCTTTATTTAAGGCTGTTTTAACAAATAATATACCTTTGTTAATATGGTAATATTTAGAAACGGTGTCATCGTCTGCTTCCAATCGAGTAATAATATTTTTTAGCTTAGGGTCAGATTGTTGGTGGCTGCGGATGTTTACCAATAACGCCTCTAAATCAGATCTTGTTTTAGTAAGGTTGTAGATTTTGACTAAGCTCTCCTTCTCTCCCTCAAAAGTCTGGTCTTCCAAATTAATGCGTGATAATACATCTGCTACAACATTCCTTTTCCCCGGGATGTACTCCCATTGTAGGTTGTACTCTTGCAGGGCGAGTACCCATCTAGCCAGTCTGCCGTGACTCAACTTGCACCTACGTAGAAATGAGATGGATTTATGATCAGTGCGGATGGTAACTGGATACACTAAAATATATGTCCGGAATTTGCTACATGCGAATACTACACTGAGCAATTCTTTCTCTGTCACATTGTAGTTCTTCTCGCATTGATTCAGGGTTCGACTAGCGAAGCTAATCACCAGGTGGTGACCCTCCTCATCTTCCTGATATAAAGTTGTTCCTGAACTGATGTTGCTAGCATCACAATTCAAGAAGAAAGGTTTTCTAAAATTCGGGTGACGAAGTATAACGATCTCTAAGAACTTGTCTTTGATTAGTTGGAAAGTAACGTCCTGTTCTTGACCTCAGATCCATTTGTTCTTTGAAGACAATTGTGGTTGAAACTTGGCTGTCAGCTCGGAATATTGATGCTGAAACTTTCTGTAATAGTTACAGAGTTCGAGAAAAGATTGTAACTGTTTCCTGTTCTTCGGTTTAGGGAACTTCTGAATTGCCTCCACTTTTTCTGATGATGCAGTTATACCTTGATCATCTAGGTTAAAACCTAAGAACTCTACTTCTCGAGCAATGAATTTGGATTTCTCCAATTTAAGAGTTATATTATTCTTTGCTAACTTCTCGAGTACATGTTCTACTCTGTAACAGTGTTCCTCCCAGGTTTCTGAGGTAATCAGCAGATTGTCTACATATACTGTGGTAAATTGGAGTGCTTCGTGCCCAAGGATCTGGTCCATACAGGCCACAAAGATGGCTACTGAATTCACAAGTCCGAAGGGCAATCTCTTGAACTGGTAATTGCGCCCTTCGAATATGAGCGCCACATACTGACAACTCTGTGGGTGCAACTCCACTTGCCAGTAACCACACACAGTGTCCCATGTACTAATAAACTTGTTGCCGTGAAATCGTTTCAAGATCTCTATCTCACCGGGTGATGTTCTGTCATTAACGATTGTTTTATTTAATTCGCACGCATCCAAACAAAGCCGGACTTGTCCATTTTTCTTGGGAACAGCTATGATTGGACTAGTGAATGGAGATTGACTAATCTCAATTATGTCACTGCTGATCATCTTATTAATTTCCGCTCTCACGGCCTCTTTCAGTGAATGCGCGATGGGATATGACCTCCGGTTAAATTCCACGTTTTCCTTAAATCCAAGCTTACACTGATAATTCTTTATCTTACCAGGTTCATCGGAAAATACTGATCTATACTTTTCATATACACTTATCAGACGATTTGCTTGGTGTTGGGTATTTTCTCGTTGGTGGTTCCGCACTGGAAGTCCCGTATTTCCTATATCTTCACTGACCATAAATCCTCTTCTACATTATTATATATTATCTGGTTGTTCAGGGAGCTGTTCTCTACAAAATTTATTTTCTGAAGTTGTTGGTGTATACTGCTAGGAAGTATATTCTCGCCTCCTACTAAATCTGCTGTCCACGTTATTCCGTCTGAAAACAGTGATACCTTTTCTTGGTTCAGATCTATAATAGCGGAGTTCCTCCTTAATACATCGCAACCTATCAATATATTAAATGGCAGTCCAGTGGCGACTAAAAATACCATATTTAAAGCTATACCACGACTAACGACATTTACAGAAACTTGTTTTCTAATGGTTTTGTTCTGTCGGCCAGTTGCACCTACTAAGACAATATTATTTACTGGCAACATTGGCAATGTTTTACCACATTCTTTCTGGATTCTTTCCAGTTCAATTACATTTATTATTGATATATTAGCACCGGTATCAATCATGATTTTTGCAGGGATTCCTTCTACTTCCGCTTTTATATAATATTTCAGAACATTTATAAGCCCTCACCACAAACTACATACATTCCACATTTGTCACACATGTACATAATGAAAACCACAGTTACACAAACATAGAACACAACATGGAAATATTACACTACTTACCTAAAAGTAGAAAACTAAACACAGCTGAACAATTTGAAATATACAGATATCACACACTACAACCAAACAACATATTAAATGAACTATTACATTATAAATCACATACACTATTCGATACACTGATCCAAACACACAATTTGAACCTCAGCGCCAATCCCTTCCCACCATCAACCCCCACCACACACACCTATAGTCCATAATGGTTATTTTGTAATCGACATTCAGTATTTACTCCCACTGAGGAAGAGGAACATCACCTCGAAACGTTTGGGGAAGTGACAACGAATAGTAAGTTCATATGTGAAAGTTTATATATATTAATAAATTTAATAAAGTGAACGAAGAGGATGAATCAACAAGATAATAATATTTCATTATTCTGACTATCGAGGCTAGTTTCGTTCTCCTCCAATAGTTCATTTCTTATGTTTTTCAAATAATTGTTGCTAATGATGGTAATGTTCTTCGATCCAGTTGCCTCTTGCAACTCTTGTTTATACCCAGGAGATAGGAGCAGTGAAGGGTCATGATAATTTATCACTGCCTCCTCCCGTTTAAATTATTGTGTTCGTCGTTGTTATTCGGATTGACCGAGACATCGTTCTGGAAACCTTGCGTTGGTTCCTGCCACTCTGTACTCTGTTCAAACGTTTGTTCATGGTTTTGTTGTCGGCCAGGATAATCTAGACTGGTACTCCTTCTATGTTGTTTGTACCTCGGACCATCACGTTTTTCGCTCCTCCGTCGACGATCTCCATCGTGGAAACTGTTCCTTCGCTGACGGTTATATCTTCTTGGCCCCCGATCTTCAGCTCTTATAAAATTTACTCGTGGTTGGGAAACTCTGTTGTTATTGTTATAGTTATTTGCATTGTAATTTCTATTATTTTGGTAATACCGTTCAGTATTACCGGGATGGGGATTTCTCTGACTATACGAATTATTAGGGGGTTGATAATAATTATTTGGGTTATTTGGGTTGTGGTTATTGTTCCTACTATTATTTGGATTATTGTTAAAGTTATTCCTATTATTGTTCAGCGGGTTATTATTGCCGTTGTAATTATTCTGATGGTTACGGTTCCCTTGGTAGTTGTTCCCGTTCTGGTTGTTACTGTTACTGGGATACTGGTTATTTCTTATTTCTGGCCTATTGTTTCTCCTTCTACTCTGACGGTAGTATTCCTCATTTTCATAACTTTCCAGTAACTCGGTCATGGCTTGCACTGTCTTAATCTGGCTACCCCTTCTAGCTCTGATTATATCTTCATCATAGTGGTAGGATAACTTGTTCACCAGGCATTCCTCGGGTATTTCCGGTTCCAAATGTTTCACCAGACACACCTTCCCTAAGAAATAGCCGTCATGGTGTTTCCTAGTTGGGCCCTATATCGTCCATGGCAGATATTGTCTCGTATCAGGTTCTGCATGGTTTCTGACCAGTACTTAGCTTTGAACAGGTTCCTGAACTGTTGGTAGTCCACGATCTCACTTCGATTCGCATTCCACCAATTGTCAGTCATTTCCCTGAACGACTCGTCCAATATCTCCCGGTTGTTATTCCACCTACTCCCTCTATGTTTGGCGAAGTATTCCTCAATCCGGGCCAGGAACTCCTTCGGTTTTCTTTTGTACTGCTGGAAATTCAGCCATTCCCGATTTTCATTGATTGGTATCCCAGTAAAGTTGTTGGGTCGATTTCTCATGACTTCCATTTCTTCTTGGCTCTGCCGTACCTGACCTGTGATATTTGTCATAGCCTCTTCCATTCCATCACATCTTTCCGCGACTTGGTTTTGTACCTTCCCTAACTCTTCCTGGGTTTCTCTTCGGTTTTCTTCCATCTTCCTTCTACTGTGTTCTTCGATATTAGTAAACTTGGTGTTTACCTCTTCTTTGAATTCCTGTACTTCCCTCTCGGTCTGGTTACATTTTCTGTCAATGTCCATGATCTGTTGTTTTATTACCATGGTTTCTTCTTCTATTTTCTTGTTTGTATATTCCTTATTATCGTTGAGTTCCTTGCTCATCTCTTCCTTTAACAACTCTATCCTCTCATCTAATTTGTCCAGATTTTCTTGGTTAACCTCCCTTAACTCTTCTCTTAATAGTTGGTTATCCTCCCTCAATTCTTCCAACTTCTCCTCCATTTTCTCTTCCATCTTCTTGTTATCTTCCTTCAACTCTGCCTTCAACTGTTTGTTGTTGCTTTCCATCTTCTTACTATTTTCCTCCATCTTCTCTTACATCTTCTTACTATTTTCTTCAGTTCTCTTATTAGTACAGTAGAGCGTCAATAATTCGGACGTCAAAAATCCGGATCGTCGATAATCCGGATTCGATTCTGGTGAAAAAAAAATCGCATGAAGTGAATACATTTGTTTAAAAGCGTCGGCACAACTGTAAAACTCGCTGTGCCCTACAGAGTGGAGCGCGACTTGCGTGTTGTGTGGAGGAGGGAGGGGCAGTGAAAGCGGGAGAATCAAGATCGTACAGTCACATGTATACCTGCTACCCTGCCCCTGTCAGTACTGTATGATTTACTGTACTGTATGTATTTTTATTACTGTACTTTACTGTATTTTGTTGTAGGTCTAGATTTACTGTACATAAAATAAGACAGTCTGTAAATGCAATACTGTACATACAGTATTTTTTTCTGTAATTGAAAAACGTAAAAATTTAACTAAATTAATGGTTTTATTCATCCGCTCCACTTCTGTAACCATCAGAGTGAATTATGAACGATTTTAGCAAGTTTTTTTTTACTGAAGACGTTTACCGGCGCTTTTATTGGTTCATTTCGAAAATCCGGACAATTTGATAATCCGGAAGGGGTCCGGTCCCAATTAATCCGAATTATTGACGCTCTACTGTATTTTCTATTTTGTCAATCTATTCCTCCTTGGTTGATTTGAATTCTTCCTTCAAAGACTGGTTATCACTTCCCATCTTCTTACTAGTTTCTCCTATGTCCTTCCTTAATTCTTCTTTTGTGGAATCCATTTTCCTATTGGTTTCCTTCAATTCTTCCTTTGTGGAATCTAATTTCTTACTATTTTCGTCCATTTTCTCCATCATTATCCTGAGCATCTCTTCTATGTTCCCATTCTCCGTTCGTGAGGGTTTCTCGGGTTATTACTCTGGTGGTGTAGGTTGTTTATGTTACATTGGGGGTAATAACATTTCCACATCTTCCACTGGCATCGCCTCTTTGTCTTCCATATTGATTTCAATTTCCTTTTCGGCCTTGGTTGATTTGAATTCTTCCTTCAAAGACTGGTTATCACTTCCCATCTTCTTACTAGTTTCTCCTATGTCCTTCCTTAATTCTTCTATTGTGGCATCCATCTTTTTACTAGTTTCTCCTATCTCCTTCCTTAATTCTTCTTTTGTAGAATCCATTTTCCTATTGGTTTCCTTCAATTCTTCCTTTGTGGAATCCAATTTCTTACTATTTTCATCCATTTTCTCCATCATTATCCTGAGCATCTCTTGTATGTTCCCATTCTCCGTTCGTGAGGGTTTCTCGGGTTGTTCCTCTGGTGGTGTAGGTTGTTTATGTTCCATTGGCGGTAATAACATTTCCACATCTTCCACTGGCATCGCCTCTTTGTCTTCTATATTGATTTCAATTTCCTTTTCGGCCTCCGCCGCCCGTTTCTTTGATGTTGCTCGATGTTGCATTTTCCCTTTCTTCTAACTTTATAACTGCTGCCAAGCTTCAATTAGGGATTGGTCAAATTATAGTGGCCTATCAATCACTAATTAAAGGCCCTCAGTTGGTCGCCAATTTGTAACAAATTAAATAGATTTGTTTTGTTAATTTGTTTTTGTCTGTAAAAAAAATTTTTTTGTTTATTATTTAAGTTATTTTTATTTTATTTTATTTTTTTTGTTTTAAATTAATTTAATATTAATTATTTGAAAATGTTTCGTGGTGTTCCGAAAATCTAGTTATTTGTTTTAATTGAATTATGTCCTTTTCCGTATTTAAAACTCCTTCACCAGTTAATAGGATTCTCTCCAAGAACAATCGATTGGTGACTTTCCTTATTTGGAGGTTATCTTCCTTCGTGGTTGTGAAATTCTGGTAGTTATTGCTCAATTAAAATTATATATTATGCTAATTATTATGTAGGAATAAACAATATTAAATTTTATAATCTTCAAGGAATTTTATTAACAAATGGTTATATAATTGATTTTCTATCGACTGATTAATCGACTCTCTCAGGGTATTTCAATAGTGTGTACAATTATTTATTATTGGGTTCTTTTAACTGTTATTTTATAGATAGTCAGAGAAAAAGGGCAAAGTATGGAAAGTATAACATTACAATATATCAGCTTAAAAATTAAAATACATATATAACATTCAATATATAAAAGCAAGTAAAGAAATGTTCGAACCGTTCAGCTTTACAGGCAGTGTTGCATTGGATTGTGGGAAGTCAAAATGGCCGCTCCTTGTAAAGATGTCAGACGAATGCACCTCGCTGATTCTGCTTCCAATAAAGGCTGCTTTCCCTATGATTTCTCGTTCCTGCAACTGTGATTCTTCCTTCGAGTGTTCCTGGTTAAGTGTTGTGGTTCACTTCAATAAAATGTGTTGTGTTGAGTTAGATTTCACTTTCGTCTATTAGGTCACTTTTCGTTTCGTTGTGTAGAATTAATGGTTTTACTCATTTAAATTGTGTGTTCACTTGTGTTCTGTTCTGGTTTAAGTTAATTTAATGTTTGTTGGTGTTCGTTTCACTGAATTTACAGTTTAGATGTAATTTTATAAAACTCACGTTTTTCGCATCAGGCTAGGCTTATCGAATATCCGCCATTTATGTCTACACTATTAGGTTAATAATTGCTTAAGAGCTCGTATCAAGTGTACTTCACAATGTCTTATAATGAACTAACTAACTTCCTTCGTCTTCTCATAAAGTCTTAGCCAAATTAATATTAGCAATCCATTGTTTCAAAATTATTTTACATCATGTACATGTGAAATTTTTATATTATACTACTGAATATATTTTTGCTATTATTTAAATTTATTAATTACTAAATACATAATCTTCTTCTTCAGTTCATTCTGCTTGATTTGATACCAAATAAGCTAGTTTTACTAAGTTTTTTTTGTCTAAAATGCTATATTTACTTCATTTTGAAAATGGTAAGTCTTAAAATTCACTTCCTGTTCTTCTCAAAAATGTTGCCATTTTACATGTTATATTAATGATTGTATTAAATCTCAGATTGACACAAAAGGTTTATCTTCCCTTAATTTCTTGTAATTTGATTAATTGGTTCTCTTTTTAAATATTATACATTAATATGTGACTCCCCCCCTTTGCATTTTCAGTTTTTACATTTGCATTTTTAACAATAATTCTTACTATCTTTTTACAAAATCTTTCTTAATTATAGTTCCAGTTACATGACTCTATGACTGATTTACCTTATATAAATTCCATCAGTTTAATTGTTTTTCTGTACTTATTTCATCAATTTTGATGCGGTTTAGTTTTACTATTTGTCCTAGATTTTTAACAGTTTTTACATACAAAGTTTTTAAATAATACATTTTGTTTATACCCTCTCTGACTTTCTACTCTAATATAATATTGATTAACATTTCCTTATTTTAACAAAAGAACATTTAGTATATAATTTATACTCTTAATTCATAACACATAATTGAAATTAACAATGGTCTTTCAAACTCAGGCATTTTAATCTGGATTAACTATTTTTAAAACATAATAAACATTTTCATAATAAAAGTTTTATACTAAAAGGATTGTACTCTCAGACATTTTATCCTTGAGCTATTTAAACTTATTCTAAATAAACAAAGCATATCTGTCCTTCCACCATCTACACTATTTCTTACACCTAGTTTTATTTTCAGTCATATCTGTTTTTTGTTTGATTTTGGGGTAATGATTCTTGATCACTTCACTTTTTATATGGCCTGCTCTTGCTTTATTTACTGTCATTCTAATGAATGTTGTATATAAAGAGTGGCAGTTATTATTTAGAAACACTTGTATTATCTGTCATGATAATACTCTATTTAAGATTATTCATTGACATAATATAAATACTTTAAAGTTGTATTATTTCACAATTTACTCAGTTTATGAACTTCAATATTGACACATTAGGTTTATTTATTATAACACAAAAACTTGCACTGATCCCCTTTTTATTCTTTGATTTTATTTCTAATTAGTTTTATTGTCTTTTTAAAATCAATAAATCTATTTATAGAGGATAATGAAGGTTTGTTTTTTTTGCATTATATAATTAATTCGCATTGGTTCACTTTCAATTCTACTTTATACACTTTTGGCTTACATTTATTTTACATGGTTTCTAAATTTGGGATTTTGTTATACTTTCATTTGTTATTATTTTTATTACTTTCTTTTGGGGTTTGGGTTTTTGTTTTCTTATAAGAGCACTCCTTCTTCTTGTGGGTGTTGTCTTGTTCTGGTTTCTTCATTAATTTCTCCCATTCTCCTTGTTCCTTATAAAAGTATTTCCTTTTCTTATTGTGGATGTTGGCTTGTTTGGGTTTCTTCCTTACTTACTCCTTATCCTACCTGGGTATTACTTTGCTTTATTTTTAGTTTTGAAGTTTATTTTGATTACTCATCACTCATTGTAATATTGGTCTTAATGAAACTCTTTCTTCAATCTATGATTGTGCTTTACGGTGGTTCTTAATTAATTTTTTATATTGCTTTCTTGGATTTAAAATGTTTTTATTTTATTTTATGATCATTCTCTCCATTCAGAACTATGGGCATTATCTGTCATGCTACAATATTGCAAAACATTTACCAATATTCAAATAACAATTCTGATGTCATTGTTGATTTCCTATAGAATTTTGTTCTTGGATTTTGTTGTCCATGACATGTCCGTTGGTTAACTAAATATAAGTTTCTCTGACAAAGCTTATAATAAGAGAAAACTGGTTCATGCTATAAGGTAAAACTGTTACATTTTTACCAATAAAAAACTTCAAGTGTTCCAAGTTGGTAGTGATATACTTATATTTAGATATTTGTTTTGCACTTGCAGTCGACCTTTCTTCCGTATTTAATAAATTTATTTTTCCTTAACTTTTCCTGAATTTTAATAATTTATTATTATTTTAGGCCAATTTCAGGTTGTTGGTGTTATTCCCAAGATCTCTGAAAAGATCAAGTATAGTACCTACATAATGGAGCATACCGTCTGTTTTCTCCCTACCAACATGGCTTTATAAATAGGCGATCTACAATTACCAACTTGGTATCCTTTCTGCCTGTCACCGATCCAGCAGTTGAGAGTTGTGGCCAGGTGGATGTCATCTACTTGGACTTTATAAAGGCTTTTGATAAACTGCCACACCATATTTTTCTGAATAAATTAATGGGTTTTCGCATTAGTCCCCAACTAATTCAGTGGATCGGATCTTACTTTCATCACCAGAGCTTTTGAGTAAGATTTGGTAGAAATACATCTGCCAGTTTTATAGCCACTTCTGGTGTTCTGCAGGGCTCCAATTTAGGATATCTCTTTTTATGTTTTTATTGGCATAACATCCATCCTAAATTGTGATGTCCAAATGTTTGCAGATGACATCAAGATCTCACTTCCCATCAGTAGCAATGAGGATCATCTTACACTTCAACAATATATAGATAATGTTGTAGAGTGAGCACAGAGGAATTGCATGCCACTAAATCAGAAGAAAATTGTAATAGTTGCATACACCTTTAGGACCAATCTGTCTTACTGTGCTTATAAGACAGATGGTGTGGCCGTAGAAAGAAAGGATTTAGTATCTGATCTGGGTGTTCTTATGGATACAAAGCTTCTCTTCACTCAGCATGCTGAAAGTGTTGTCTCCAAAGCCCACAGAAATTTAGGCCTTATTAAATGGACTGGGAGACACTTTAAGAGTACAGATACCTGAATGACTCTATAAATATTTTTGTTTGAAGCCATCTAGAATACGCTTCAGTTATATGGAACAGGAACCTTGAGTACACAACTAACTTTATTGAGAGAGTTCAGAGAAATTTCTTGCATAGGATGATAAACAGATTCAACTTATTAGGTTGTGATCCGGTGGTCATGAAAGCTTTTGGTTTTCCTTCACTCTTGACTAGAAGAACTCACACAGGCCTGTTCTATTTTCATAGAGTTCTTCTTGGACTTAGTGGATTGCCCATGACTGTTATTTTAAGGTTCCTACATACACGCTTCTTGTAAGATCCAACTGGACATGAAGGATCATGTAGTCCAGTAGTGAGATGTATTGGAGTTGCCAACCTCTATGTTGACGTTCTCGACTTCTTTAGTGACAAAAAGAAGTTTCAACGGGCAGTAAGGGATGGAATTTTCTAACTGTATGTGTCAGACCTGCCACATTAATTTTGGGGCGTGACTTATTAGAGGCATAATACTTAGTGTGTCTTCTATTTTTTTCCTGTTACAGATGGTTTCTTACTTGACTCAATACATCCCTCAGATTTATGTCTTTTTCAAGTGTGATATACTAAGGTTCTATGAACCATTCTATCACACTTGTCCCCTGTTCTTCTACTGGCTGTCCTTCTGTCCAAGTGGATGAATCAGCAGGGTGAAGGGTGTGAGGGATCTCTGCAAAACTAAAAAAGTTACTATTATTATTACTAATACTATCATTAGTATTATTATTTTTTGTTAATAATATTAATGTTTTATGAATCATTGATCACAGTTAAGTTTGCGTAAGTTTGTATAAAATACTAATGACACTTTCAGAGTTATTCACTAATTTGCAGTTGTTAATATTGTAACGCGTAAAAGGTGTGTTCCCTCTTATTATATTGTACAAATCTAATAATCGTACTTTCTAAATTGTATGTTATTTAGCCTCACTATTGGGATAGCCAATTTGTTACATCTAGAATTGAATCCATGGGTTATTTATCAGAATTTGTATCTTGTTTAACTCGGTTGTTATTTGTATATACTTTGTTAATATTAAATTAAGGATGAGTATCTGTTCAGGGGGATGTTTGTTGAGTGCCAATTTGCAATCACCGTTTGCAAATAAAATTTTTTGGTGAAAAATAAATAATAAATTTTTATAAAATTTATTTAAATAGTATGTGGTTTCTTATTCTGTAATTAACTCTCTTTTAATCCTTTTCTTTCAGCAATGAATATGATAACTGTGTTCATTAAAACATATCTAAAAAAATCTGCTAATACTTTCAAATAATGAGTGTTACCAACTTAATCTAATTACTGAAGTCAACTCACAGTATCAGATATTTTGTTCAGTATATCATACCCATTTGTATTCATGAAATAAGAAACGAATAAACCTTTTTCTGTATTTTGTAAACTCAAATCCTTTATTTATTCTTTAACTTGTTCTAAATGTCAAATATAATTCTTAACAAAGTTTGGCCAGCTGTATTTTAATATGCTCAGAGTGGCAGCAGTAACTCTTATATCTCAGGCGTTTTAAACATTTATATTTAATAAATAAAATACAATTATAATGTGTTAAGTAGGTCCTTTTGGCTACGATATAACAACAGTTTTGATAGGAAAGTACCAAAATACATATGATTAGAAATAGTCACTATGTGTCTTAAAAGGATTATATAAAGAGTGTAAATAGTTCAGTGTATAGGTTAGGTTATTAAAATGTTTTTTAGACTTAATTAGATTTATATATATTAACACTATACATCAATGGTTTGTTTATGCTTATGTCCATACTATTAATTATTATTGTTCTCAGTGGAAGTTCAAAAATGGTTTTTATAAAAAAGTGTACTCAATGTCTTTGAAACCTTTAGTCTAGGCTTAACAGGGAATGGTTCAGATTAATTTTAGATCAAAAATACTTCTCTCCCAGTGTCAATTGGTCCAATTTCTTCATAGATGTCCTGGTTTAATTCTGTAGAGTCCTGTAGCACTTTTTTCTTCTATTTTAATCTTGATAATTGTAATTATTTATTGTTTATATTGAGATGCACTGATATAACATATATTATAATTTACTTTCGTCACTATAAGTTGTTTAAATCAACCTTTCTTCATTCAGATTTCAATAATACTCCTTCTTTTTTCTATCAACATATTAGTTGCTAAGGCCTACCTTCGATATCTCCCTGGTTTCCAATGTAACAGTTTTTATATCACCCTGGTGATCTCATATTATTAATATAAACAAACTCTTACTATTTTGTATTTCATTTTCTTTAAAAGGTTATACCTTTTTTTATAAGAGCTTTTATCTTCATTTTATTTGTTTCTTTGTTCTTCTGATAAAAAACTGATCATTTTGACATCACTCTTGACTATTTTCTGATCTATATTTCCTGAGTTAATGATTCACTTTTTTATTATTTTTGTTCCAAACTTATTTTATTATTATTTCTTTTTGTACCTTTCACTTTCTTAAATTTATTTTATACATTTAGTAATCTTTTAACATAAACTGACATTGTTTCCTTATTATTTTAATAGAAATTCTTATTCATATAATTTAACTGACTATGATTTTGGTACTTTCTTGTTAAGAGTAACATTAGTGTTATTAACACTATCATACATACTAGTAATTAATGTGTCACAAACTAATTACTAATAACTATTAGTAATAGGTTATAATTCCCCTTAACTGACTGTGTTTATAAATTTACAGTCTGCACAAATAAAACAAAATTCCATAAGTAAGTTCATTAACAGTTTTCTTCTTACTTATCATCATTGACATCATTTTAACTATGATAAACACAACATACAATAAACAATTAAAATAAAACATGTTCCATTAAGTCTTTCTTAAAAATCTTATGTCTCTTGGTACTTTTTACTAATATAATCATAGTATATTTATGTTACTAGGGCATGGTAAAAATGTCATGTAACATAATGCCCCTCCCCCAGAAAACAAGTTATTTTAGTAATAATTAGATTGCTTAAATAAGCTGATTGACTTCACCATTACTTTTCTCATTTTCCATAATACCTTTTTATTTCAGCACCTAAAACTTGATGTTGATTCTTCATACTTTTCACACCTCGAGTCATATTGTCATATTTATTTTTTATTTCTTTACCTCATCGTTTGTATCATCCCTAAAATACCATAATTCCCTAACATTAAATACTACATATGGGTTCGGATTCGGAGGGGCACTATTGGCTTCCATTACTCTGCCGTTTTCCCTAAATATATCTTCTGAAATCAGAGGAATTTCATCTCTGTCCAGGAAAAAATAAAGTTGCACTATCACAACACAATACATATAATAATTACCTACAAGGTAGCTCCTTCGCTACAAACTTATATTCCAGGGATTGTTAAATTATTTCTTTGAGGTCTATTCACATTTTTATTCTATGACTATTTCACTTCTAGTGTTTTATCAGTTCAAAATAATTTTCTATCTTTCACATGTAATTGGTTAACCTTACTCAACCTACATGTTGTATTATTTCCATCTTGGCGCTGTCAATCAATAATATTTTAGATTCTAACTTATTTTCATCTAAATCATTCTAACTCTTCTTAATAAATTCAAAATAATTTCTTCCGAAACACATGGTAAGCTGTTCTTACTTAATTTAGAATTTTGATGTTTTTTTCTTAATAGATTCAAAATAATTTCTTCTGAAACACATGGTAAGATGTCCTTACTTAATTTATTTCTTGGGGTTTTCTTCTTAATAGATTCAAAATAATTTCTTCTGAAACACATGGTAAGATGTTCTTACTTAATTTATTTCTTGGGGTTTTCTTCTTAATAAATTCAAAATAATTTCTTCTTAATAAATTCAAAATAATTTCTTCTTAATAAATTCAAAATAATTTCTTCCGAAACACATGGTAAGGTGTTCTTACTTAATTTAGAATTTTGGGGTTTTCTTCTTTTCTTTTAATTCATAAAAATAAAAATTTTTTATTTGTAATAACTTCCATATTATGTTATTAGTATTAATAAAATTAATCCAATCTTTGTTCCATTAGTTTGTTTTAGTCCATTCCCAGAAAATCAGTCCCTTCTTTCCATATTTTCATCTTTAGTTCATCCATTGTCCAATACATAAGTTGTCCTTGTTGCACGGACTATTATTGTTTTCAGTATGAATTCTATCCTTGTCCACTTTATCACTACTACCTTGTATTCTGATTTTTCTGCTGCGAAGTCTTCACTCATTTCAAGACCTACTATTGAATTTCCAATCAATTCTGTCCTAATGATATATCTTTCGATCACTCTGTATTGCAATTTTTCGAACACCAAATTTTCAATGGTATCTTTGCCTGCTTTTACCACTTTATTCTCTAGTTCATTAACCAAATATGTCACTGGTATATCAACTATTGATGATATAGCTGATATTTTATTATCCCTTTCTTTTTCTGATGTATTCATTTTAAATATAAATTTCCTTAAGTTTTTCCTATAAATTGTTAATTCTGTTCTTTCTATGTAATTAAAGATTGGGAGATTACGTACATTAACCAGCCCACTCCTAATCATATCTAATTCTTCCTGTGTATTTTTCTGTTTCTTGGGACGTCTTTTACCTATTTTCTTCGTCTTCTTTTCTACATACTTATTATTCTCTTTGTTTCTGCTATGTTTCTTTTCAGGTAACAATACACTTTTGTCTTTTTTATTTTCTATTTCCTTACTACCTTCTATTTTCTGATTTACTGGTTCCCTGATTTGATCGTTTGGTATTATTTCTATCTCTGTTATCTTATTCAATGTTTTCACCTTTTGCTTGTCATCTTCTATCGTTGTTTCTATTGACTGGTTTTCACCACTCCTTATTTCTTTTTTATACTCTTCTAACTGTCGTTTCAATTCTTCTCTATTTTTCTCACTCTCTTCCTTCAATTGTCCTTTTAATTCCTCGTTTCTTTTTCTAATATCCTCCTTCAACTGTTGTTGTAATGTTTCATTATTACTTTCAATTTTTGTATTTAATTCCTCATGATCTTCCCTCATTTGTTTCTTTCATTCCTCATTAGTTTGTTTTAATAAGGTTTCATTATCTACTCTCATTTGTTTAACTTCTTCTTGGTTACTATCCATTTTCCTGTTAAGTGTTTCGATATTTTTTTCAATATCCTCCTTCATTTGTTTCTTTAATTCCTCATTATTTTGTTTCTCTGTCACTGTCCATTTTCTTTTTAAGTGTTTCACTGTTACTGCCCATTTTCTCCATTATAATTATTAACATCTCCTGCATACTCATGTCTTCCTTTTGTATGGGTTTATCTGGTTGATCCCCTGGTGTATCTCTTACCACCGTTTCCCTTTCATCAGTCACTGTTATTGGGGTATCTCTTACCATTACTTCTACTTCTTCAACTGTGGTTGCTTCCTTATCTTCTATATTTAACTCTATCTCTTCTCCCTCCATCCGTTTCCGTGACGTTGCTCTTCTCCTTGACATCTCTGTTCTTAATCGTAGCCGCTACTAGAGTAGAAATCACTGTAAACTCACAATAAGAGTACAAAGCTATTCTATTAAAAGCCTCACTAGTTGGGCTCCAATTTGTAGTGTAAAAGAAACTCTACGGGACCTTTAGCCTCACGTTATTGGCGTCAACTCTGTAACGTATATGAGTGTATTATTAATATATTTTACCGCCTCACTATTGGTTGCGCCAATTCTGTAACGACACCAACGATCATACTTTCTAAATTGTATGTTATTTAGCCTCACTATTGGGATAGCCAATTTGTTACATCTAGAATCGAATCCATGGGTTATTTATCAGAATTTGTATCTTGTTTAACTCGGTTATTATTTGTCTATACTTTGTTAATATTAAATTAAGGATGAGTATCTGTTCAGGGGGATGTTTGTTGAGCGCCAATTTGCAATTGCCGTTTGCAAATAAAATTTTTTGGTGAAATATAAATAATAAATTTTTATTTTTAAATTTTAAAGAATTAAAGAAAACTAAAAACTTGTTTTCATGATTTTCACTTGTCATTTATTTAAAAAATAATACACCACGACAGCTGTTTTGGCACACAGTGCCTTCTTCAGATGGTAAGAGCTGACTAGTTACGTACAATAAAATATCACATAAAGCCAATGCTATGAGAACGATAATCGACTTAATTTCGAACAATAAAACAATACACATTACATATACACACCTATATACAAATTAGAAAGGAACGTACATTTACTTATATAATTTCAAATTTAAAAGCGGAGAGCTATTTAAATCAGTTTGGTTGTTCAAAAGCAAACCTAAATCTTTACGCTTATTAATTTCGAGGGCTTCAAGTAAATCAAGTTTTTTACCTTTTTCCAAAACATGTAAAATTTTAAAGTTATCATTAAAATTATGATCTTTTTCCGACAAATGATTCGCATAATTAGATTTACCATCCTGATATCTCAAACTGTAATTGTGATCGTACATTCTTTTTGAAAACGACCTTCCAGACTGGCCAATATAAATTTTGTCACAAGACCCACACAATAACTCATATACTCCTGACTGTTGGAGTTTCTCTACTTTACTCTTATTATTCTTAATATATCTACCAAGAGAAGATTTCGTCCTAAAAGCTATATTTACATGTTTTTGAGTAAAGTATTTACCAATTTTATCCAATACAGTACCTATGTAATTAAGTGTGTGGAACTTTTCCTTATGTGTTGGAATAGGTTATACTAATCTTAATGCTTGTAAATATAGTTTTTTATTCAACAACTGATCGTTTAGACTTGACTGATAACCATTGTTAACTGCTATTTGTTTTATAATGTTAAGTTCTTTTTGAAGATCTGAATCTAAAAGTGGGATACTAATAAGTCTATGAATATAACTATGAAAAGCTGCTAACTTGTGTGAGTATGGATGTGCAGACGTGTTGTGTATAACCATATCCGTATGCGTAGGTTTATGGAAAATGCTAAGATTGAGTTTATTATTTTGTTTTGTAATTGAAAGATCCAAAAAGTTAATACTATCATTTACTTCAATTTCTATTGTAAAGCTTATGTTTCTATGTAAATCGTTAATAAAATTAAGAAAATTCTGTACACCAATGTTCCCATAATAGAAACTATAACTACATTAGAACAATTACTAAAAATAAATAACACACCTGAAACACACATAAAAGAGATCATCCACCTAACAAAAATTATCACTGATCAAAATTATTTCGCACACAATAACATGTTTTACACTCAAACAGATGGACTACCCATGGGCTCCCCTATATCAGGTATACTAGCCGAAATATTTATACACACCATAGAACAGGAACACATACTGAACAATAACAAATACACCGATAAAATAATATATTGGCATAGGTATGTTGATGACATTTTACTCCTCTACAACGGCAACAAAAGACAAATAGAAAATTTCCACAAGTACATTAACACTAACACCATAAATTAAAATTCACGCTTGAAATAGAACTAAATAATAGCATAAACTTCTTAGACCTTACAATCACCAAAACAAACAACACACACACACATACAAAATATACAGGAAACCAACCACATCAGACATGGTCATACATAACTCATCCAACCACCCAACTCAACACAAACATGCAGCTTTCAACTACATGCTCCATAGGTTCACTTCAATACCCCTAAACACACATGACTACCAAGATGAATGAAACACAATCAAATATATAGCAGTCAAAAATGGATACAACCCCGAATTAATAAATAAACTACACAAACGCATCCTAAACACAAAAAGCAAAACACATCAGACCAACAGCACACAACCCAGTAAATACATAACACTTACATACTACAATTCCAATACGCACAAAATTGCAAACACATTTAGGAAACATAATTATAAAGTAGCATACAGAACCAACAATACCATTAAGAAACACATAAATAATACTAACAAAGACACAGACACATACAGCAAAACAGGGGTATATAAATTAAATTGTAATGATTGTCACCAATTCTACATCGGCCAGACGGGAAGATCTTTTTCCTCCAGATTTTCAGAACATTTAAAAGCCCTCACCACAAACTACATACATTCCACATTTGCCACACATTTACAAAACGAAAACCACAGTTACACAAACATAGAACACAACATGGAAATATTGCACTACTTACCTAAAAGTAGAAAACTAAACACAGCTGAACAATTTGAAATATACAGACATCACGCACTACAACCTAACAACATCTTAAACGAACAATTACATTATAGATCACATACACTATTCGATACACTGATCCAAACACACAATTTGAACCTCAGCGCCAATTCCCTCCCACCATCAACCCCCACCACACACACCTAAGTCCATAACCGTTATTCTGTAAAATGACATCCAGTATTTACTCCCACTGAGGAAGAGGCACATCACCTCGAAACGTATGGGGAAGTGATAAAGAAAGTAAGTTCATATGTGAAAGTTTATATATATATAATAATATTTTATAAAGTGAACGAAGAGGATGAATCAACAAGATAACTAAAAGTATATTACATTGTGCTATGCTAAAAGTGATTATTATTGGTTTTTTAAGGAATGTATTTGTTACAATTTAAATAATTAACATCTATAATTACGTTAATAGAATCGATCTTACGTATAACAAATCTCGATATTGTTCCTTTTTTTAAGGATGCACAGTTTCAGCAATGTCAATAAAATTATTCTTAATTTTGGTTCATGTGAGAAACAAAAGGCAATAATAGTATATTCTCCTTTATCTTCCATTCGCTTGATTTAGATTACTAAAGTCGGGTCTATATTTTGAAGTTGTGAGAAGATCCTACTAACAGCCCTATTCTTGAAGACCTCTATAGCACTCGTAACACATCTCAGTACCATTTATTCTATGAAGTTCCTTAACCGTGAACTAATTTTCCCAATGATTTAGTAGTAAAACTACCTTACCTAATTTTGACAAAAAAGTTAAAGAGCAACTGGAAAAAAAAGAGAAGAAAGGTTTCAAGTTTTAGGAAAGCTATCGAATCTACACGAATATTAGCATGGTGTGTCGTTAATGCAGGTCGCAATGCGATACTACTATTATTACCTAAAATATTATTTACTTTCAATTCTAATTCATCATTTTCCATGTCCGTAAAGTTCAATATTGGTGGAAACAAGTCACGAATTGAACTAATTGCAGTGAATCGTGTTTTTATGTTGTCCATTACAAACTCTAATACTGGGTATATGACTGAGGTTTTAAATTTATTTTCTTGATCTATGTTTACTGAAAAATCACTATTGGATTGATCTGCACTTTTTTCCACCTTTTGGGAGATTCAGGAGGAACTTTTATTAGTTCTTTTGCAATTAAGTTTGGTTCTTCAATTATGCTGTCTGGATTATCACGCAACAATTTCAATTCTGTCAGCAAATCTTCCACTAGAGTTATTTCAACAATGAGTGTGATTCCTTTGCTTTGAATAACAACATTTTTTTAGTCAATATATGAAAGCACTTTGAACCAAAAAGATGCCAACATTAAGCACTTTGTGGAATTGAAATATTTCTTAAGCCCTAATATGATGTTGTAGGCAGAGGGAGTTAGACTAGAAGACATCTCTTCTAAAATATATCCAACAATTTAAGTACTCCTGGGTAGTGCTTAACTACCAGTTTGACAGCTTGGACCCTCTCACTTCATCTTGTTTCAGGGAAGCTCTGCAGTGATAAAGGAATGTGCTTTTTCAAAACTTCCCAACATTTTTCTCTAGGGCTGCTAGAGAAAAATGAGTAAAGACTTGCAACATGTCCGAAAATGTCATCACATCTGCATTGAGTTTTGCAGCATTAACACCCACATGTTTCAAGGAATGCGCCCCACATGGTAAAAATATTATGGATTCGTTCTTTTCAAGAATTCTACTTCCAATGTAGAACCCAGTACAATCTAACGTATAACCAAACAAGTACATTAAAATCCTTTTTTCAACATAGGCCTAATGCAATAAAAAGCAATGTGCAGTTTCTGTTAACACGCAAATGATTAAGTTTTAATAATGGGTTAGAGTGGAATTTAATAATTACAAATTTTGTGGACTTGTGAAATTAGTAACACTATGTACTAATGTGTGATTATCAGTTGAATTTCTGAATTCCTTTGATTCATTAATAAATTTTTATAATTTGTTTCTTTATGTCTATTTAATGATTTCTGATTAGTTTTTAATCTTTGTGTTTTCATTATTCATTTGTAAATTCTTGGATTTTGTTGTCCATGACATGTCCATTGATTAACTAATTATCATTAAAACACACAGAGGACTGATCTTCTTTTGCAAGATCACAAGTATGTTTCAAGACCATTTGCAGGTCAGGCATTGTTCTGTCTGTTCACTTCTGAAAGTGGTTGAGGAGCAAGGGGGAAGATGTCTCCATTAAAACACACACACACACACACACACACACACACACAATCCTTTTTTTCTTTATTTAATTTGAATTCTGTATTAGAACAAATGTTTTCAGAGTTTACAAGTTTTTTTTTTAAGTTTCTTGAATTAATTTTTTTAATTTTATGCAATGTGGACACATACAGAGGAGTGTTAGTTTTTTATGTTTTTTTCAATAAATAAAAATGAGAGGAGAGAGAGAGAGAGAGAGACCAAAAATAACACATACAGAAATTTCATCAGAACTTTTCCTTTCTAATAGTAAAAAAATAACTAAATAATGAATGAGAAAGAACATTAACAAAATTAATGGAAATTATAGTTATTATTTGTTGTCTAATAAACAGGTACTAGTAATGGCTTCATATACTTCACATCTTAAATTATAAACCTATTACAAACATATTTGGTATAGGCTACTCAGCTAGAAACAAACGTTCAGACCAATAAAAATGGTTTAAATTTTGCCATGCTGCATTATTAGTACTGTTGAAACAGCAGTTTGATTATAATTGTTTTTAGAACAGACTTCTGGAATGATGTGTGCAAAATGATTAAAGCATACCTCCTTACAGTGTATAATAAAATAAGTTATACTTTGTAAAACATCCTAGAAGCAAACTGTGACATCCAGTAACTGTTACTGAAAAACCTTACTAAGGGGCTTATAAAAAAAAATTACAAGCTTGCTCTTTTGAACATCTGATGAAAAGGTTTTGTAAAGTGTAGGCCTACCTAACATAAAAACGTACAATGTTCGATTTGTCCTTGTGTTGCATACTTCCATAAACCTTAGTTAATGTGTGTATTTATTGTATGGATAAAAGGCTGTATATAACATTAAAGGTTGTATTTATTCGAAGTGCCGGAATTTACTTCCAATTTATAACCTAGTACAATCTAACGTATAACCAAACTAGTACATTAAAATCCTTTTTTCAATTTCAAGAGGAGTGTCAGTTTTTAGTTTCAAAGGATAAAGAAAACACTTGTTTACAATTACCTCTAAGATGTCAAGGGTAATTGTAAATTGGGGTACCCGTAAATTGAATTTTAGAGCTGTATTTATTATTTATATTTAAACAATTTTTTGTACGCAACATAATAACAAAAGGTTGAAATATTTGCAGTAATTTCAATTTTAAAATGTATACACAATTATTAATCAATCAAAATGTTTCAATCCATTTTCCGTTTACAATTACCCCACCTAACCGCAAATGTATGGTGTGTCGCTATCTTCAGTTAGTACTTTTAATTTTAATTGCTATGAAAGTAAATTGAAATAACATGTATGAAAAAGAAACGTTAATTTTAGTAGACTTTAAATGACTTAATACAGGGAGTCTTTAAATTTGTTTTAAAGTTTTTTCCTAAAGCTCTTGAATTTTTCTTAGAATAGCCAAAGACCCAATGCCATTTGTACACCACGTGGTAAAATTGTGTTAAAATGGCTGATGCGCGAATATTTGTGAGGTTTGTTCGCATGTTTCATTACATTTTTAATCAGTGTTGTGTTGTGAGTTTAACATTCATTTAATTTAAGAATGATTAGCTACGATGAACTGTTGAGTGTTATTAGTACAGAAGAGGATGCAATTTCTTTTCTTCAAGAAAAAGGTTTGGTTCACAGTCATCGTCAATGTGAACAAGGACACGACATGGTATTAGCTCTTGCGCAGCAACAGCGTTGGTGTTGCAATAAGAGGACTTGCCGTGAGTATAAGGTAGTTCGCAAGGGCACATTTTTAGAGGGGTCCAAATTACCGCTGAGAACAATAATAAAATTTATTTATTTGCGGTGTGAAGGCCATAGTAGTGTGAAAAACAGTAAAAAAACAACTGGAAATCGGCGTCAACACACACACAGAGTGGACGGCTTACTTAAGATATATCTGTACTGTAGACGTCATGAGAAACCCACGGAAAATTGGAGGACCAAATTTAACAGTTGAAATTGACGAGAGTGTGTTTGCCAAGAGAAAAAATAATGTTGGCCGAGTGTATCCACAACAATGGGTATTCGGTGGATACTGCCGAGAAACAAAGGAATGTTTTCTGTGTAGTGTGGAAGATAGATCAGCCGCTACCCTCCTACCTCTCATAGTGGCAAATATTGAAGCAGGGTCTACTATAATGTCAGATGAGTGGCGTTCGTACCGTCAAATTGTTAATTTGCCACAACAGTACAGTCATTTGACTGTAAACCATAGTTATAACTTTGTGGATCCTGAAACTGGAGCTCATACTCAAGGCGTAGAAAGCATGTGGCGGTCCTGTAAATGCCGAAACATGATTTAATGTGGTACGAGAAGGGAACGCTTAGATTCCTATTTAAGTGAGTTCATGTGGCGAACAAGAAATAGAAATGAGGATTTGTTCCAGAAAATGCTGGAAACCATCAACAAATATGAGCCCCCTTTTTACTAAAAACAAATATAATTTTGGTAAGTATTATCAATTTTGGTAAGTATGTTCTATTTAGAATACGTTTTCATAATGATATTGACTTTGAAATCACATGCTTAGTTTAATTATTCATTGCTCAAGCTTAATTAATCCAATACCATTTTCAAGGATTTTAAGTATTCTGTAAAAGTATTTTGTTTCCTTATTGATCACAGTACATGACACATTAAAAGTATTCAGTACTTAAAAGTAGGTTAGGGTAGGTTAGGTTGTCGTTTTCAAAACAACTTCACAGCAGCTGTAACAAAGTTAATTATAAAATAATAATCATTTTGTATATTTTCTTTTACAAGTGGATATTAAGCCAAAAAGCTGAAATCATATAAAGTGTAATAATCATGTTCAGTGTATTATTATTTTTAATATCATAGGTTACAGATTAAACTAACCTTATACTCACGAGGTATAATTGTACTGATTTCACCTGTAAAAGAACGGTTGGCTGAAAATAAGACACAATTGTAACACATATCAGAACCTGTGTGTGTGTGTTTTGGTGGATGGGTCAATAATCTGTAAACCCTTTAATATTGGTCTCCTAGAATGTTGACTGATTAAACAAAATAATTGATTAATGTTCATATGTCAGTACTTTGTGTGTCTGGTGATGTAGGCCTAATTTATTTTTCTTTACAGGCGCAAGAAAAGGTTAACATTTAGGCCTACATCATCATTATGCAGGCTGAGGAACTGAAACTTCCAGCACTATATTCAGGTTTGTAATTTACACAGTGAAACCAGTCGAAACAAAGTATTAAAATCCTTTGAAAAAAAACAGGCACATTACATCATACATACACAGTATCATCATTGTATGGTGTTCTGTTGTATGACAGGTCCCAGATATTACCAATCATCTCCATTCATATGTATTTGCCTTGAACTTTTGAGCTTTCATCTCTACATAAGATACTCCACTTTGCATTTCGTACACAAGCTCATCTTCTCTCCTTTCATGGTTCTTTCAAAAACTGGTGTTAATTGTTCATTTTCTCTCAGGATTAATATACTTATACTTAATATTCAATACTTAAAAGTTGGTTAGGTTACATTATTTAATCTAAACAACTTCACAGCAGCTGTAACAAAGTTATTTATAAAATAATTATCTGTATTTTTTTCCTTTACAAGTGGATATTAAACAAAAAACCGATATATTCTTATACCATAAGAAGTAATATAATCACGTTATGTTCATGATGAGTTCTATTTCTTGTGTATAGTGTGTTTCAGTGTTTGCATTAAACAAAACATTTTTAAATCAGTGTTGAACACTTGCCAAGTAGTGTGCCTGATATTTTCCAACAAATTCGTATACTGTATGAGAGTAGACTATTGATGTATACTACTTTACATGTCAGAAGTATAACGATATATTTACAAATTACTTTATTCTATATTCTTATGTTATTTCTTGGATTTCGTTGTCCATGACGTGTCCGTTACTTAACTAAATATCACTATTACATTAACGACTCGGAACACTATTTTTTATATAAGTAAAAGCGTAAAGTTTTACCTTACAGCCTGAACCGGTTTTCTCCTTTAAAAGGCTTCTTTAGAGGCTGCCGCTGTAGCGCTGTCCATCTTGTTGTGGGTGACGGAATCGAATTTCGAAAGATCGATGCTGTGTGTGTGGGGTGAGATATGTTCGAATAATGCGTGCGATTTGAATTGTCTCTGTTCGTTTAGGATGTTGTTTTTATTTGTTTTTGTTTGTTTGTATGTTTCCAATTGTTCTAGAGTGTCTAGTTTTCGGCCTTTTGTGTGTATGTGTAGAATGGTCATGTTATTGTCGATGTTTTTATATGTGTGGTTTGCTTCAATAAGGTGGTTTGCAAAGGTGGATTCTGTAGTGGAGTGGAGTGCCTTTGTGTGTTCAATGTATCTCTGTTTGAAGCTACGTCCTGTCTGGCATATGTAGAATTTATTGGAATTTGAGCAATTTAGCTTGTAAACACCGGGTAGATCGAATTTGTTTTGTGCTTTGTGTGTGTTTTTTGATAGTGTGTGTTCTGTTTTGTTAGTAGTTTTGTAAGCGATTCTGTATCCTGCTTTTTTGAATTTGTGGGCTATTTTTTCAGTTTGTTTGTTGATGTATGTTAGTGTTATGAATTTGTTCTTTTCTGTCTTTGTCTGTTGTTTGTTTTGTGTTTTGTGTAGGAGTTTACTGACTATTGTTCTGTCATATCCGTTAGATTCTGCTAGATATTTTATCGTGTTTAGTTCGTCTTTGTAGTCTTTTTCATCTAAGGGGATGTTGTTAAGTCTATGTATCATGGTTCTGAAGGCAGCTAGTTTGTGTTGTATTGGGTGATTGGAGGTGTTGTGTATTAGTGTGTCAGTTGTAGTTGGTTTTCTGTATATACTAAATTTGTGACTGTGTTCTAGTTTTGTGATGGAGAGGTCTAAGAAGTTTATGGTATTGTTGTGTTCGTATTCGGCAGTAAAAGTTATGTTTTTATGTATTTTGTTTATGTGCGTTAGTAACTGTTCACATTGTCTTTTGTTTCCCCTGTATAGTATTAGAATGTCATCAACGTATCTGTGCCAATATAGTATTTTATGTGATTGTCTGTCATTGTTTGTGAGTATTTTTGTTTTTTCTAAGTGTTGGAGGAAGACTTCTGCTAGAATGCTGGATATGGGGGAGCCCATGGGTAAGCTCTCCATCACAAAACTAGAACACAGGCACAAATTCAGTATATACAGAAAACCAACTACAACTGACACACTAATACACAACACCTCCAATCACCCAATACAACACAAACTAGCTGCCTTCAGAACCATGATACATAGACTTAACAACATTCCCTTAGATGAAAAAGACTACAAAGATGAACTAAACACGATAAAATATCTAGCAGAATCTAACGGATATGACAGAACAATAGTCAGTAAACTCCTACACAAAACACAAAACAAACAACAGACAAAGACAGAAAACAACAAATTCATAACACTAACATACATCAACAAACAAACTGTAAAAATAGCCCACAAATTCAAAAAAGCAGGATACAGAATCGCTTACAAAACTACTAACAAAACAGAACACACACTATCAAAACACACACACAAAGCACAAAACAAATTCGATCTACCTGGTGTATACAAGCTAAATTGCTCAAATTGCAATAAATTCTACATATGCCAGACAGGACGTAGCTTCAAACAGAGATACATTGAACACACAAAGGCACTCCACTCCACTACAGAATCCACCTTTGCAAACCACCTCATTGAAGCAAACCACACATATAAAAACATCAACAATAACATGAACATTCTACACGTACACACAAAAGGCCGAAAACTAGACACTCTAGAACAATTGGAAATATACAAACACACAAAAACAAATAAAAACAACATCCTAAACGAACAGACACAATTCAAATCGCACGCATTATTCGAACATATCTCACCCCATTTTTTTCAATAAAAAATAAAATACTTTTTAACAAAAATATGCTTTTAATTTAATTTATTGTATTGTATTTAATATTACTTCAGAAACATAAATACCATATAATTAAAGTAAAAATAAATAATTATCTTGTTGATTCAACCTCTTCGGTCACTTTATTAAATTTATTAATATATATAAACTTTCACGTATGAACTTACTATTCGTTGTCACTTCCCCAAATATTTCGAGGTGATGTTCCTCTTCCTCAGTGGGAGTAATACTGTAAGTCGATTACAGAATAACCGTTACGGACTATAGGTGTGTGTGGTGGGGGTTGATGGTGGGAAGGGATTGGCGCTGAGGTTCAAATTGTGTGTTTGGATCAGTGTATCGAATAGTGTATGTGATTTATAATGTAATTGTTCATTTAATATGTTGTTTGGTTGTAGTGTGTGATAACTGTATATTTCAGCGAAATATTTATAATTTTCATTATGAAAATTTGTTCTTTTTCTTCCAGATTTTCAGAACATTTAAAAGCCCTCACCACAAACTACATACATTCCACATTTGCCACACATTTATATAACGAAAACCACAGTTACACAAACATGGAAATATTACACTACTTACCTAAAAGTAGAAAACTAAACACAGCTGAACAATTTGAAATATACAGATATCACACACTACAACCAAACAACATATTAAATGAACAATTACATTATAAATCACATACACTATTCGATACACTGATCCAAACACACAATTTGAAACTCAGCGCCAATCCCTTCCCACCATCAACCCCCACCATACACACCTATAGACCATAATGGCTATTCTGTAATCGACATTCAGTATTACTCCCACTGAGGAAGAGGAACATCATCTCGAAACGTTTGGGGAAGTGACAACAAATAGTAAGTTCATACGTGAAAGTTTATATATATTAATAAAAAAATAAATAGTTGTATGTTCCTTAAGGAAATGGAAGTATGGTGATGGCAAAAAAAATCATGTTCTAGATTATTGCAGATTCTGATTGTACTGTACTACCCTCAAAACATGAAAAAAAGTCATTTTTCAAAAAGTGTCTGTGTGTGTGTCTGTAGATTTTTTTTCTATGGCAAACGATAACTGCCGTAAATTCAAACAGAATCAAATAATTTTTTACATATGTGCTTGAGTTGTAGAATACTCAAGGCCTATTGATTTTGGTGAAGATCGGTTACGGGGAAAGGGCAGTTTACCTGAAACATTTTTTGTTGTAACAAGAGTAAAGTACTTAATTTAGATATAAAGTATCCTGATAAGAAGATCTTAATAATCCACTGTAGAAACGTAGATGAAATATCTATAAATGAAGAGGCTAGTTGAACAGGGTGGGGGTAATTTTCTATAAATGAAAATTATAGTTGAAGGGGGAGGGGATAATTTTTATATGTGTACTACGTTATCGGCAACAAAGTAGTAGTTTGTTGTTAAAATTCCTTCCCGGGCTGTTTGGCCGTAGTCCAATGTTTTATGCAAACCCAGATGTTTCGGAAGTGCCGTCGACTGCCATCATCAGTGAAAATCGAGTGCGATAACATGTGGTGATATACGTTAGTGACTACAGTACTGTGGTTAAGGCTGAAGCAATAAGTGGAAAGAAGTAGTTTCTATGGAAACATTTCATTTCGTAAATGATTTTAAATATAAATCTTAGAACATGGAAGTCATGTATGGTTCTCCGTACCGATATTTGGCTAAGTGACCAAAATACCAGGTAAAGTGGTAAGTAAAAAGCCATTCCAATCTCCTCAGCCTACACATAGATATATATTATTGCCTGTCTTCTTTATTTACAGTGTGGAACAGTAGATCCTGTTACAGTATACTGGATTTAGTACTGGGTTGAGGCACAGATACTTCTTAAATAATACGTCTACTCTACGTGAGTGTTGTGGTTGGTTAGGTAATGATAGTACATTATTGTGTGTAATGATAGTACATTAGGTCTGACGTTTCTTTACAAACCCAATTGACTCTGTAGTGCTCAATTCTACGTCTTTTGACCGCACTGTAACTGTTTATTCTCCGTTTCTTCCAGCAATTGTTCATGTAACCTATCTTGTATGTTACTGTACTAAATTTTAAAATAAACGCATGTATCTTGTAGCATAAGCTATTAACCGTAGTGCATACTCCTTCTTTATCTAAAAAGTGGTAGATATGTAAAACTAACCTATTAAAACTGTGTATTTAATAATACTAACTTATTAACCATAATGCATGTTCCTTCTTTATCTAGAAAATGTTAGACATTGAATATTGTGTTTTTACAGAAACACCAGCTAGCCACAGGTAGTCATGAGTGGTAAGGAGGTAACTCTACACACTTCTACATTCTCGATGCATCACCTGGAAAGATATTCTGGACCTCTGCGGACCTCCACATGAACTCACTTAAATAGGAATCTAAGCGTTCCCTTCTTGTACCACATTCAATCATGTTTCTGCGTTTACAGGACCGTCACATGCTTTCTACGCCTTGTGTATGCGCTCCCGTTTCAGGATCCACAAAGTTATAACTATGGTTTACAGTTAAATGACTGTACTGTTGTGGCAAATTAACAATTTGACGGTATGAACGCCACTCATCTGACATTATAGTGGACCCTGGTTCAATATTTGCCACTATGAGAGGTAGGAGGGTAGCTGCTGACCGATCTTCGACATGGCACAAGAAGCATTCCTTGGTTTCTCTGCAGTATCCACCGAATACCCACTGTTGTGGATACACCCGGCCAACATTATTTTTTCTCTTGGCAAACACACTCTCGTCAATTTCAACTGTTAAATTCGGTCCTCCAATTTTCCGTGGATTTCTCATGATGTCTAAGGCACAGATATATCTTAAGTAATCCGTCCACTCTGTGTGTGTGCTGGCGTTGATTATCAGTTGTTTTTTTACTGTTTTTCATACTACTAAGCCCTTCACACCACAAATAAATAAATTGTATTATTGTTCCCAGCGGTAATTTGGACCCCTGTAAAAATGTGCCCTTGCGAACTACCTTATACTAACGGCAAGTCGTCTTATTGCAACACCAATGCTGTTGCTGCCCAAGGGCTAATACCATGTCGTGTCCTTGTTCACATTGACGAGGATTGTGAACCAAACCTTTTTCTTGAAGAAAAGAAACTGCAGCATCCTCTTCTGTACCAATAACACTCAACCATCGTAGCTACTCACAACACAACACCGATTAAAAATGTAATGAAACAAGCTGTAACAACACCAATTGGACAGTAATGTGGTAATTTCATATTTAAAGGTTGGCTAATCTGTACGCTCTGCCTCACGCTTATCGTGAACAGGCTAAAACACAGTGCAACGTATGTCGGCGGGCAGCGGACGTAATCGCGTTTGCTGCTTCGGCCCTGTCATTTCTTCATTTTTATTTTGTCGTCGAGACAATTTATGTATGCCTTAGGCCCTACAACATTATATTGTATACATACAATATATATTAGCAATACATTGCTAATTCTTGCTTTCACGTAGTTTGAGTGTTGCGTACTCGCGCCTCAATTTGCCATGTAACATTTTTTACCCGACGTGGTTTTTCAAAATTCAAATGCGTATCAGATTTAGCCAATCTTACAATTCAAATTAAATTGTATAACGAAACATTAATAAATGTATTAAATTACAGTCCACGCTCATCATTATTTTCTGCATCCTGGCAAATACATTTAAAACATTAACTTCCTAACATTTTTTTGGTCGCTCTGTGCCTGGATTCATCATTTTACCTTCTTTCAACTTATACCAGAGCGGCTTTCATCATTTTTTCCACATCAATTTCTGGCCATCACGGACCGTGTCGGGAGTTATTCAGCATTTCTTTCGTCGCCATTGAACCTCGTGACAACACCACTACAAGACCATCCATGTGTTGACGCCTACACACCAGATTGAGCAGTCATCTATCCAGTCCGTGCGTGTCTGCCATCTATTCCACGGCCTCGATGCTCCAGGACATCTCACAGAAGGTACGACATCAATGACATCACTAACAGGTGCGTAGAATGGCGGAAGAAGGCCTAAAAGTGCTGGTTAGAAAGAGAGGCGGTTTAAAGTCTGCCATAGTGCGAATCAATTCTGCTATAATTAATTTTGATAAAAACAGTAACACTAAACATTTTTTAACTGTTAGATTGGAAAGTCTAAAGAGTTTAGCAACAAAATATGATGAGGTACAGTCTGAAATTGAATTAATTTCTAAGGACATAAACGTGCTCAAGAAGACAGAATTGAGGTTCTGTCTTCTAACCTCTCTTTCAATTCATTATACTTTCTCTTTAACTGATATAATTCTATTTCTCGATCAATACACAACTCTCTCTCAAAACATCTTTCATCAACATAATACCTGTCACTACCCCCTTAACTATCTCACTCCATGCAAAGGGCCACACAAAATACTTATTACATCTCCTGGCTTTACCAGCTAAATCACAAAAAACTAAGGGAACATTTTGAGACACCATGTCTCCCACATAACTACTGGAGGAAACTCTGTCCTCATCAACAACATGTGAAACCTCTGTTTCACTATAAACTTGGGGAAAATTTGCCCTTTGCCCATCTAAATTTTCATTACACTCTCTCACACTTTCATCAGCACTCGCTAACAACACTTCGTTACTAAATTCTACTTCAACATCTTCCTTAATCACCTTACTCTCTAATACCACGTTTTTACACATATCATTATAATTTTCACTTGTTTTACTCTTACCTGTATTTATCACACCCACTCCCATTCTCTCAATATTCTGTTCTAATTTATTCAAGTTATTTTTAAATATTTCATGGGTATTTTCTACATGCTTATTGATCTCATTGATATGGTTTTTTAACTCATTAAATTATTAATGTTCATTTTGTTCGTCTAGTTTCTCATTGACACTACTTTTAATTTCTTTGATTTCGTTTTTCTGTTCATCGAATTTATCATTCATTTCACTGAAATTGCTATACATCATATTATACAATCGTGTTAGCATATTGTCCTCATCGGACTTCTTATTTTGGTTGACTGAAATAGGTGTCGATTGATGTTTGATGAGAATTACAAAGTTGTGTGCAACACGACACATTCCAATGCAATTAGTTCACCTCAATGTTTCTTTGTTTGAACAAAGCTTTTGTTTAACACGTGGCTGGCTACATAGGTGAAAATGAATTTACGCCTTTTTAATAAAATCAAAAACCCCTCCTTTTAACCCCATTACAATGTGATGATCGGTGAGACCGTCGTAACAATTTAACGAAACATCCCAATGAATTCAATATTATACTTTGAGGATTATAATTTTACATATACACTAATGTAAAATATAAAACATTATTGTTATCTGATTTCAAGCTTGCAGAGTCAATCCAAATAAATTATGTCTGAATGTATGTACACACATAACAGGCAAAATACAAGTGTTCTGTCTTGTCTGCTGTCATAGAAAATATATTCTGTATTTCTTTATGGTTGCAACTTTGTTCATGTGAGTGAAAATTAATTTATATAAATCTCAAATCATCACCGGAATCTACACTGTTGACTGTAAACAAATACAATAAATTCCTTTTGTGATCACTTTGAGCCAATATGAATTTAATAGCACTAGCCAAATAATAACAATAACTGATAATAAGATTATGCAAGATTTGCCATTACTTTCCTATACCTGTGATTACAGGCATATTGATATACCTGTTACTATGTATAGAGGTGTTACTATATATATTGTATGTTAAAACTGTGAGGTGTATTTTATAATCTGGAACATTTTATACACATGATTTATGCAAATGATTTAATCACAAAAGATTATGTAAAACACAAAATTACAACAAAAGTATCTATAGAAATTAAAATATAAACAAAATTATATAAATGACAAATTATTCAATAAATGATTAAATATGTACCATAATTTATTAGATATTGCAATTATTTTTTATAGAAACAAACATCCACTAGCAGCTACAAAACCAATTTTCCCTATAATGTACCTAGCAAGATCCTGATCTTTTCGATACATTGTTGGATTGTTAATGCTAGCATTTTTTTATTCTTTTCCCTAAACATTTTGAAACCATAATTTCAAAGCGATACTACCTGAGATGCCTTTCCATTGCGTTTCCTTTTGCTCCAAAAAAAATATTTTGTGGTGTTATGTCTTTATTCTTTAAAATTTTGTGTGAGGGAGATTGCAATATTTTTAACTGAACTGTAGCATTTCATTGTCTCAGTTTTTTGTCATTTTTTGTGCTACTGTAAAGTGTTTACTTTTTATTTACACTTAAGTCATGCCGTTTTTATTTTACATTTTTACACTTTCTGTCAAGCTACTGTAAAGCTACATTAAAATATGCAATTTTATTAAAAAAAAAATGATCAAACCAAGCACTTGTCTGTAATGAACAGAACACTGTGTAATAACTGAAATATATGAGTTTTATTTAAGGTTATTGCTGGCTCTCACATCCTACCTTCCAGTATTTGCGTATCATCCGTCAGAACAGTGAATAACTCAACAGGATACTAAGTCATTCTTACTACTGTTCAGATGCATTTAGCATGTACACCAGAGGCAGATTTATGCATAGGCAAAGTAGGCAACTGCCTACGGGCCGCAAATTTTGTAAAGGTCGTTATGTTGTTTTTATACCTAAGAGATGTTTCAAATGCTGCTCCATGTCGTCTCAATATGATAAGAAGCTTTTAAAAATATATATTGTTTAGTAACAAGGCTTATTACATAAAGAGAATAGTTCATCATTTACTTCTGATCTGTATATGAAGTAGGCCCTACATCGTTTTTTCACAATTACATTTACATACATTATATATGTGATACTTCCATTATATTAATTATTTAACTATTAATTTGTTTACATTCAAATTTCGAACATCCTTTACCGACTCTGTAATTTGACATGAGTGAATGTCAATAGATGCCACTAGCTGCTAACAGACAGACTATGAGCATAGAATAATTTCATACCCAACTCTAGTGCCAGTTGAGCTTCGACCTGCCGAGGAGGGAAATAAGAGGTCTACACATAGTACGTGTCCGTTAAAAACCTGTTGTATTTTACATAAATCGTTAAATATATATTCATCAAATAAATTGATAGGCAAAAAGTGATAAGTGAAAGGATGATTATGTCAAAAGATGTGTGTATAATGTATTTTCATTTATTATGTTAGGGTAATATTAGTGGAATGATAATATTCTACCACTACTGTATTACAGTATACAAATGTAGTGATATATCTTGGCACAATACTACGTAATAAATTTGGATAAAAGGCTCATTTCAAATAGAAAGGATAGCTGGTGTGATCAGACATAACATATTTGTATTAGTTTTTTGAGAATGTATTCCTATCAAACTACAATAAGCATATTTTCAAACCTTTATGGATGTGCGCCATGGAATTTACAGATTGCACCAAAAGAAACAGTTAAAATATATCTTCAATTTGTAACGTCACAGAACGTTCCATAAAAGAAATCATTTATATAGTAAGTTAGCATAAGAGGAAAGTGAAGTGAACAGTATCGAACCCAAGTAGTCCCAAAAAATTGTGTAATTTTGTATAATAATTATTTCTATCAACTTGAAAAAACGACCAAACTATGACTTAGACAAAACCCCATATATATTATTAAAGTGAATAAGAGTGAAAAAACCATAAGACACTATAAGAGAGAGAAATAATGTCAGAATCCACCATCATAAAGTCAATAATTATTAAGTTTTATAAATATGAATAGGGTATTAAAAACTATTTTTTGTGAATAAATGGACATGATCCATTATTATATTATGTGATGTACATAAAATAAATGTATTAAATGACTTAAATACATTATTAGAAAGAGTTTAAGTTAAAATAAAAATTGTATATTTGCAATGACAAAAAAATATTAATGTGTTGGATTTGAGACCATACACCAAGATTTCATGAAAAAATTAATTATTATCAGATTTAAATAAAAACTATATGTAATTGTCAAGCAGACAATAGTGAACAATTTATCTTAAATAAAGGAAGCTGTCAAATGAATAAAAAGCAGCCAAAATAGCCAAAAACAGTGTTAACTAAAAACATGTAATAGGCATCTAATATTGTATAATTTATGAATTTAATGTTGCCAAAATGCAACCAAACTGTATTAGAAAGCTGTAATATGATATAAAGCAACTATACTAATATACCTGACCAACTTTAACATTGTAATAGTCAAGTCAGCAAAATATTTACTTATACCATGTATGGCTGAAGCCAATTATCCAGTACAAAAATAATCATATCTGGCTAAATACTTACATAATACTAACAAAAATAAGATAGAAAGGTACAATACATCAGTATACTTTAATAAGAAACAAACTCAGTTGAAAGTAAAGTCAATTCTAAAAGAATTTAACTAATTAGAGTGAGATTTGTCACACCATAAAAAATGACATCTCAAGACCAATCAATGATGCTATGTCATCTTGTGATAAATATAATATATGTACAGAGTAACCAGGTATCACAAAAGATAGACAAAATAATAAACTCTGTGTGTATAGTAGTGAAATAATACATATATTAAAGAAAAAGACTAATCATTGTATTAGAAAACTGACAAGAATCTAGGCCATGAGCAGAGGCCATATAAAATTGTATTTATTTGTGTTTTATTGATGTTAAAATTTGTTTATTTTGTTGTAGGAAAGTAGTAGTAGTAGATGTTCAGCTTGTGGAAGGAACTTTGTAACTGCACAACAATTTTTGTTATAAAAATTGAGTTTTCAATGACAACAACTCAAGGTGAGGGTTGTATATTGTATTGTTTATTAGACTTAAGTTAATTAAATACCAATCATATTTAGTATCGCTAGATTCAGTTAATAACAAGGAATTTAAATACATTAATGGCATACAAATTGTGAGTACTAATGTGAAACTGTTTGATAAATACCAGTGTAAATTTTGAAATATCCTTTGTATGAAGAATAAGAAATTCGTTCTAAAAGCTTCTACGGAAGTAAAAATTGTTCTATGACATTCCATTTCGTTTATTCTCGAACAATCTAGAAAGAATTTTTACACAAATATACCGGAAGTCGATGAAAACAGTCATGCTGAATTAGTATAAAAGCGAGACCAAATTCGACCCAAAAAACACTTGAAGATTGAACTCCAGAACTGATGCATCTCACACAACACTGATCAACGCAGCTAAGGCGAAACCAAAGAGGCGAGAAATCGACAAGACACGGCAGGAAGGCTTTTCCCGTACATAGACATAACCGACTGACTTAACCTCAACGAGAGTCTACGCCAAAAAGTATCGCTGAAATAGAGCAGCGATACGGCAAATTTTAATAGAAATCACGCAGCCAGAACGTCGACGGCCCAGGAGGGACCAAACATTTAAATAGAGAACGAATTCTGCTGTGTTCGCATTGACTGACTAACGTGACAAATAATTCCCCCGAACGTAAACAAACAATACACTAAGCCTTCCTCAACACTGCATGGGAATCAGCGCTGCGGTGGCAGATTTCTGAATCAACGCTAAACAGATGATTCGTAGCGGCGGCGTTTGAACGAGATTCTACTGCCAAACGTTTTGACAAAAAGTGCGGAAAAAGTAATGATCGCAAAATTTGACTTTAAATAGATTCAGTGTACACCCGAAGAGGCGAGATTGAGAAACTACCCGAAGGAAGTGTCCAGTGAGAGAATAAACGACCATTGGAACGTGAGTTACCAAAATTAAAGTCATTTGTTACCTGGTTACATTTATCACACAGTTGTACTTTACACGCCACACATACACCTTCAAATCACTTAGTTTTTTCTTGTAAGGCATCTAATTGATATGTCTTGGTAGTTCAAAGGAGTCACGTCCTGAGAGTAAAGATTTTTCACATATTAAACTCATGCTTTTCAACTGAGTCAAAATCTGAATTATACTAGCCGATACTTGATTGGATATATAAAAAAATTGTCAATAATAATAACTTGTAAAATTTTTTCTCTGCAATTTTATAATTTTTTTCTTTTTATGAATGTTAGTCCTTCAGACGATTTGTTTGTTTTTAAAGAATTATTAAACTTAACTGATTTTTCCAAGCTAAACTGACTTGTTTAAATTTTTTCGTAGATTTAAAAATTTTATCAATCACATATTTTTTTTTTTTTTTTCTTGGAACAAACGTTTCCAAGTGGCGCCCACAAAAAGCATAGTATTAAGTTGTATTACAGGACTACATCACTGCAGAGGATCCAGTCAACAGAGTAAGTAACAAAAGTGCGCGGAGGTAACGCCCGACACAGTTTACAACACAAACAACAAAACCCACACTACATTCTCTTTGTTATAAATTGGCTTCCATCGCGGGGCTTGAAGAAGGACGTACTCACTCATATTCACACACATTCCCTTCGTTATAAATTAAACAAAAATTGGTCTTGTAATATGAGTCAGTAATATAGCAGGAACTAATCAGTTAATTGCTATTACAAAATGCCTTATTCCTTTTTCATGATGATCAGATTTTGCTATACACATGCATAAATAAAAATTATTAAATTGCTTAACTCTCAACACAAAGTATTTAAACTATTTAACATGAAAAGTTCATCATGTCACATATTCTAGTAATAAGGTAAGTTTTTGGAATAGTGTTTTAGCTGAATTTATACACTAGGAGGACACTCAGCAGTTTAGTTTGTGTGTGTAACTCTGGTTAATCAAAGAGAATTATTTGTGTAAATTCAAATTTAGTAATACAAATCTACTACCATAAAGGCCTGGAATGCTATGCGTTAAAGAATTTTAATTAACTTTATATAGGGAAATCTGGTTTACATACATTATTTCTGAAAATAATAATCCTGAAATGTAATCAGTACTTACATCAAGTTAAGTGCAATAATTAAATAGATTCTTCAACTTGCACATTGCAAACTTCAGGTGCTAATGCTTTACTTTATTTTTAATTCAACATCAATTTATGTTCGGCAACGTTAAAAAGAACATGTTATGGCCTCTGAGAAAGTACACAGTTAGTGGGAGCTGGCTTAAATGAAGGTAAATATTTTATCTAATAATTAGTGTCCCGTGTTAGAAAACATGTGCAATACATATTATAAAAAGAAGGATATTGTTTTTACTTCCATGTTCCGTAAGGAAATGGATGGCGAAAAAAATCGTGTTCGAGATAAGGGCTGATTCTGATTGTACTACCCTCAAAACATAAAGAAGTCATTTTTTGAAAGATGTCTGTGTGTAGAATTTTGTCTATGGCGAATGAAAACTGCCGCAAATTCAAATAATTTTTTGCATATTGTAGAGGACTCAAGGTCTGTTGATTTTGGAGAAGATCGGTTAAGGAGAAGGGGTAGTTTACCTGCAACGTTTTATGTTTTAACAAGAGTAAAGTACTTAATTTTGATAAATAAAGTATCCTGAAAATGTCATAATAATCCACTGTAGAAAGGTAGATGAAATATCTATAAATGAAAAGAGGTAGGGGGAAGTTGAAGGGGGAGGGGATAATTTTCTATAAATTAAATGATAGGTGAAGGGGAGGGGATAATTTTTTATATGTTGTAACGTTACCAAATATGGTAGTTACATAAAATAAGCAAATATAACGTCAAGTGACGGGAAAGCATGAAAGTATTTCTAGATAAATAAAACTATGTGAACAAAAAGTGTGTATCTACAGATATATTAGTGTAAAGTTCCGACTATAAAGAAGAAAGTGTAACAAAGCAGCAGCATACACGAAATGAAGAAAGAAAATGACCATGAGCCAAAATAAAATGTTAGTAACCAGGCCCAATAGATTCCAACAGTGAGGGGAATCAACAAAATAACTACCAATAGATTCCAACAGTGAGGGGAATCATCAAAATGACTACCAATAGATTCCAACAGTGAGGGGAATCAACAAAATAACTACCAATAGATTCCAACAGTGAGGGGAATCATCAAAAATAACTAGGCCAAATAAAAGGAAGAAACAACTCAAGAGCAACCACAATGATGGCAGACAAACTAATATATATTGACAAATATGAATATTATGAAACAACGACTACTACAATGAAAATATTGAAGAAGACGTTCAAACCTAAAGAAGAAGGGAGGAAGAAGGACAAGGAAACATAACATGAAGAGAGAAGAAAATGGATAGACCATACAAGAAATAATCATTCATCAAGTGTACTAGAGACAATACTAGTAACCAAAAGAATAGTGATTGTCGACTATGAAGAAACAGTGTTTAACATTTAAGAAATCACAAACAATTATAGTGAGCACTTGATATAAGTGTGAAAACCTGTGACCAGTTAACTAATTTTAACCTAATAAACCCCACAAACAATTCCAGTGATAAGGTTTATGATGGAAGAAAATGTGTTATTTTCATAGTGGAAACATCAATGTTTAAATAGTCAAAAATACACAAACAGTTAGTGTGACTAATTTAATGAAGATTGTGATCCAAATAGATAATCATAAGACCACCAAACAATGTAAGATAGAACAGTTATATTATTGTTCATAGAACTTGACAATAAAAAATCTTTGTAAATTTCAAAAGAAATGTAACTGAATGCCACGGCAAAACAGAATACAATACAAAGAAAGGACAGAGAAAGAACAATAACAAACAAAAGTAGTTTGTTAAATAACAAACAAATGTGACAGAAACTAGTTACAAACAATGACAAGAAAGATATTGTCATTAGTTCAAGAATATTTGTATTATTGTTTAAGAAGAAGTAGTGTAAACATGTGTATTAAAACAATTCAAATATTGTAATGGAATACCATACTGAAGTCATGTTAGTAGTAGCAACATGCTGCATTAGAATATGTTGTACATTGTTACATAACCCCATAGGAAAGGCACCTATGAAACAAAAAATCATGCATGTTAGTTTAACCAAATAACCATTAACAATTGTGTCAATCAAGGATTCATTATAAGTAATGATACACCCTAATAAACAGTGTATTATGTTGAAATACACTACAAATAAAGTAGACCAAATATAATAGCACAAAACTAGAAGAAATGGAACCTAGTATGCCAAATTAGTTAAACAAAATACAGTGTTAAAACATGTACTAAGATTAAGGAAAGTATTACCAGTAATTAGATGAACATCTGGTACTACTATGAGAACAGATTATAAGTATAATGACAATAGTTTTGTAACCAACATATGGTAAACTAGCTGACTATGAATACATAGCCAGAAGTAAGTAGAGGCAATGTAACCAACTAGTTAAGCAAGATACTTTATTAAAACTTGAACAAAGATTAATGAGAGTGTTACCAGTAGTAAGAGGGACACCTAACACTACTATGAGAACAGACCATAACCATGAGAATAGTCATTTTATATATAAATTATTAAAAACTGAATGACCATGATGGTGGAATCAGAATGTAAACAAACGATATGTAGCAAGTTATTTATGCAAAATGCAACATACAAACTTGTTTAAAAGTAGATAAAAATGTTAACAAAGATCAGAAGAATGTTTGATACTACTTTGAGAATCTATGTCAAGTATAACAATAACAATAACAATTTAGTTATTGATCTATCAAAAAATAACTGACTACCATGCCATGACCTAATGTAAACAAACCCATTACTAGAAATTGAAGGGTTCTCAGATAGCTAAAAGCTAACAAATATATGAAATGAATTAGGTACTATAATTGTACACTAGTTGCATTTATAACATAAGATACCTTATATAGAAAAACCATAAATAAAGTGACAATTTTAAGAAAAGAGATAGGAGAGTGGTGAAACAATGCTAATAGTATATGAAACACAGCCCTGTACATATACTAAAGTACAAATCCATGTAAATAGACATTTATATTATTGTTACATTACAATATCAGTGTTATTAGATAAGGAAAAATAGTTTTAAGGACAATTGTGAATAATCAAATATGGACGCTAAAGACGCCATGACCAGACATTGTTTGGGTAACAATTATTCCCAAATTTTGTATTAAACAAGTTGAGATATAGACTCAGATCGTTTAATCAAAAGTGTTTTAGTGTAATTAGTTAAGTTTGGTGTAATAAACTTGTTAAATATAAGATGCACCATAAAAATCGATAAAATCGCTATAGTAATTTAAATAATGGACGGATTATAATCTTGTTTGGACTTTATTTAAAGCTCAGGATGTCTGCAATTTATTGACACTAACCGTCTAACGATTAGACAAATATTAAGAAAGTTATTACGATTTTAAACTTTTTAATTATTTTTTGTATCAGTGCTGACGTCAAGTTAATCTCAAACCGAAACGCAAAATTGGTAAAAAATTAAAAATTTTAATAAGCCAAGGTACTTTGGGTCGGAGAGTTCAAACATTTCAGCCAATCGAATGAATGGAAATCGGCAGACAAGCCGGAGACGTTCCGAAGGAGCGTCACAGTCATCTATCAATCATCAACTAGACAGGACGTGTCACTCGGCGAACCAGATATATGAAGAAGTTTATTTTTGAATTGTGCACGACACGTAAACATCAGTAACCTACACACATCTAACCTAAATACAACACAAGCATTAACGTGTGTACAGTGCGGAGTGAATAAGATTTAAATACGATCAGTGTACAATATCGATCGTATTTGCGAGTGTTGTGCGAAAAATAAACCAGGGAGTACAATCTTTTTCATTAATTAACAATAAAACAGAAATAAAAATTTCTGTAAATACCTATTGTTTAGATACTACGCTAATCAATAATAGCGAAGTATAATAATGCTGATGAAATTTATCAGAATTGACGAAAGAATTATTTCGCAATTTTTAACATGATAAATAAATATTTTAATTATTTTTCATAATTAAAGGAATCACAATTAATGTATTTATTACAAAATACGAGCATAGTAAATAGTCGCACAATTGACTAACGTTGTGTTTTTTTTTATTGTTTATTATTGAAGATAAATATTTTAATTCTTATGCGAAAAAATATTCTATGCTACTGATAGTTATGCATCAGAACTATTATAAATAATATGTATATGCTTAGATTAAGAAGAAATCAATACTCAAGATAATTAACTCTAATAACAATTCACGTTATGAGATAACCTTAAAATCATAACCACAATTTGCCACCTCTTTGTCATAAGTCTGTTCTCATATAATCCAAACCAGATGAAAACTATAACAAGAGTTTTTTTATTTATAACTTTTTCTCTTGTAAATAAATAATTCCCACAGTGGATTATTAAAATATAATAATACATATTAGCAGTGCAAACCAACGCACTTGTTTATTGTCAAGGCAACTACTCAGTGGCGGCGATAAGGCCCCGCAGACCCCGCGGCACGGGGGGGCCCCGACCCTCATGGGGGGCCCCAGTTGTCCCAGTCATGGGACATAACTTGTAACATGAAAAATAAGCGTAAACGAGTTGTAAAACGCTTCTTTGTTGAATTATCAGTTGACCATAGAATTGACGACCCAGTGAAATCATTTGAAGTAAAAGTTTTCAATGCAACACTAGATATTGTAATAGCTCAGCTACAAATGAGATTCGAAGGATTGCGTTGCATTGATGATAGGTTTTCATTCCTGACGCCTCAGAATTTAGTAAACTTCTCACAAGAGACAATAGTGGAGAAACATAAGGCTCTGGTAAATGTGTATCCTGGTGACCTTTCCACATCACTGCCTGACCAAGTAATATCCTTCAAAGCTCTGATGGCCAAAGAAATTGTACACAAGAAAAGAATTCGAGAAATGATGAATTTACTGGTTGAAGAAAACAGCTGCCTTATGAGTTGCCTCCCAGACTTAACTACAGCTTTGCAGCTTTATTTAACCATACCTGTCACAACAGCTACAGCGGAAAGAAGCTTTTCAAAACTTAAATTAATTAAATTAAGTCATACTTAAGAAGTACCATGGCCCAAACTCGGTTGAGTGACTTGGCACTGTTAAGCATTGAGCATGAAGAGACACAGAAAACTAATATCAACGAAGTGGTTGAAAAGTTCTTAGCTATTAAAAAAAGAAGACTAGGCTTAGGAAAACAGTGAACTTTGGTTGATCCTCATCTGTAAATATTGTACATTACTTGAGTTCGAGTGTTATTGAATTGGATTAGACTTAAGGAGAACTTGTATAGAGTATATTCAAGAATTTTACAAATTCAGTTACAAACTAATTTAAATGTTTGAAAAAAGCTAGAATGTTACTTTGATATTCGTTTTTAAATAATAAATTTTTAACACTCTGTGTGCGGTACTGTTTCATAGTCTGAATTTAGATCTTTGACGTAAAAATAAATCATTCTTTTTGTTTTGGTTTTTTTATAGTTTGTATAGAACTTTGTCTATTTAGCAACAATGAATTTTAAGAGTTTGTACTCGTGTAAAACATCCTTTGCAAATTGCAAACGCTTTGTGATAGACGAGAAAGTATTCACAAACCATTGTTGTGAAACACACGTAAATAGAAACTCATTTGAGTGTTTTCCCCTATTACGTATACAAAATTTAACCATTTTTATAGGGCCCCCTAATTAGTTTCGCGGGGGGCCCCCGTTTTGTTAGCGCCGCCACTGCAACTACTGCATACTGTGTACGAATTCCCGCGTACGATAATACCATAATTATCTATTATATGGTACCAATTTTCTATTTTAATATTTGTTTGTTTGTTTTTTATTAATTGTTCATTTAATATCATTATAAAACGCCACATCTTGTATCTGGCATCATGTTACTTAAAAGAACTACACGAACTTGGTAATTAACTTATGTAAGAGGACATAACCTCTCTAAATAAAAACTATTGTATAACCTACAGGGTTACCAGCCTTGAGGCTAAGGAGAGTTTCATTTTAATTTTGTTCATTGTAATTATTCTCAGTAAAATTATTAGTAACTGATTGTCAATTTTTAAAAGATTTTATAGCATTCTTAACTGTTAATAAACCTCTATATTTTGTTACCAGTGGAAAAAGAGTTTAATTTCAAAACTTAAAATAGTTCATTTTTTCATAGCTAGTTCTACCAAAAGGTGGCGGAAGAATTCAAATATTCCTGATAACTCAGAACTTTATTTAGCTGTTATATTATTATTATTGTGCATGCTAGTCACGTTTGATATTCAAACAGAATATCTACTTGTATATGTAGCGTGTATGTTGCAGCTGAGCAGTCACCTAACAGAATAACAATATCCACATATGGTAAGTGGGGAGGTTACTAGCGGAGTGCGAGAAATACTTTTAAATTAAAGGAGTTAACCAGTGATACCCACATATTTATCAATCACAATCAGACTGATAATAATAATTATAATTTGAACATTTTATTATACAACATTATTGCGGATACCGGTGCGTATCTGCAAGCAACACAGTCACACACATCTATTATATATCATCATATTATCGTTGTGTTATAATGTGTACTACGTTATCAGCAACAATGAAGTAGTTTGTTGATAAAATTCCTTTCCAGGCTGTTTGGCCGTGGTCCAATGTTTTCTGCAAAACCAGACGTTTCGGAAGTGCCATCGACTGCCATCATCAGTGAAAATCAAGTGCGCTAACGTGAGGTGGTATATGTTAGTGACCACAATTCTGTGGTTGAGGCTGAAGATAGAAGTAGTTTCTGTAGAAATATTTCATTTCTAAAACGATTTTAAATATAAATCTTAAAACATGGAAGTCATGTATGGTTCTCCACACCGATATTTTAATTATTTGCATCAAATAGTATTATTGTTTAATACATGTTCTATCCAGATCAAATTATGTGTATACAGTTCTGAAAAAATTAGACAGGCATAAAATTTTTTTTGTTTATTGTAAACTGTATTATGTTTGGAAGTATCCCAAAGTAAATTTAACATTAATCATGTCAATCAATGAGGCCAGTCCAGTTTTTTAAGGCTAGGAGAATCCTTGAAATGTTTGGAGCATCACTAGGTCATGATGGATCTAATCATCAAACTTCAGTTTCTGTGAAAAACTGGCAGATTTGAGTAGTCACTTGATAAAGGATGGTATTGTAAAAGCAACAATTCTTTCAGAATTATTTTATAACCCTGTCAGTGTGCAAATAACTATCACTCCTTTAGATCATCAGCAGATTTAAACTTTTCTTATTCGTGCTAGGAATGTATCATGTAAAAATGGAATACAAGAACAAATCAAACATTGTACATTGTTTGATCCAAGAAATTAAAAAAAAAAACTTGTAAACTCTGAAAACATTTGTTCTAATACAGAATTCAAATTAAATAAAGAAAAAAAGGAATTGTGTGTGTGCTAGTGTGTGTGTGTGTGTGTGTGTGTGTGTGTGTGTGTGTGTGTGTGTGTGTGTGTGTGTGTGTGTGTGTGTGTGTGTGTGTGTTTTAATGGAGACATCTTCCCCCTTGCTTCTCAACCACTTTCAGAAAGTGAACAGACAGAACAATGCCTGACCTGCAAATGGTCTTGAAACATACTTGTGATCTTGCAAAATAAGATCAGTCCTCTGTGTGTTTTAATGATAATTAGTTAATCAATGGACATGTCATGGACAACAAAATCCAAGAATTTACAAATGATTAATGAAAACACAAAGATTAAAAACTAATAAGAAATCATTAAATAGACATAAAGAAATAAATTAGTAAAATTTATTAATGAATCAAAGGAATTCAGAAATTCAACTGATAATCACACATTAGTACACAGTGTTACTAATTTCACAAGTCCACAAAATTTGTAATTATTAAATTCCACTCTAACCCATTATTAATACTTAATCATTTGCGTGTTAACAGAAACTGCACATTGCTTTTTATTGCATTAGGCCTATGTTGAAAAAAGGATTTTAATGTACTTGTTTGGTTATACGTTAGATTGTACTGGGTTCTAAATTGGAAGTAGAATTCTTGAAAAGAACGAATCCATAATATTTTTACCATGTGGGGCGCATTCCTTGAAACATGTGGGTGTTAATGCTGCAAAACTCAATGCAGATGTGATGACATTTTTCGGGCATGTTGCAAGTCTTTACTCATTTTTCTCTAGCAGCCCTAGAGAAAAATGTTGGGAAGTTTTGAAAAAGCACATTCCTTTATCACTGCAGAGCTTCCCTGAAACAAGATGAAGAGAGAGGATCCAAGCTGTGAAACCGATAGTTAAGCACTACCCAGGAGTACTTAAATTGTTGGATATATTTTAGAAGAGATGTCTTCTAGTCTAACTCCCTCTGCCTACAACATCATATTAGGGCTTAAGAAATATTTCAATTCCACAAAGAGCTTAATGTTGGCATCTTTTTGGTTCAAAGTGCTTTCATATATTGACTAAAAAATGTTAAATTCTTGGATTTCGTTGTCCATGACGTGTCCGTTACTTAACTAAATATCACTATAATATTGACGACTCGGAACACAATGTTTTTTATAAGTAAAAACGTAAAGTTTTACCTTACAGCCTAAACCGGCTTTCACCTATAGAAGGCTTCATCAGAGGCTGTCGTTAGTAGCGCTGCTCGTCTTGTTGTTGGCGACGAGAAAGTGTTTCGAAAGATTGAAGCTGTGTGTGTGTGGTGAGATGTGTTCGAATAATGCGTGCGATTTGAATTGTGTCTGTTCGTTTAGGATGTCGTTTTTATTTGTTTTTGTGTGTTTGTATATTTCTAATTGTTCTAGAGTGTCTAGTTTTCGGCCTTTTGTGTGTACGTGTAGTATGTTCATGTTATTGTCGATGTTTTTATATGTGTGGTTTGCTTCAATGAGGTGGTTTGCGAAGGTAGATTCTGTAGTGGTGTGGAGTGCTTTTGTGTGTTCAATGTATCTCTGTTTGAAGCTACGTCCTGTCTGGCCTATGTAGAATTTACTGCAATTTGAACAATTTAGTTTATATACACCGGGTAGATCGAATTTGTTTTGTGCTTTGGGCATGCGTTTTGATAGTGTGTGTTCTGTTTTGTTAGTAGTTTTGTAAGCGATTCTGTATCCTGCTTTTTTGAATTTGTGGGCAATTTTTTCTGTTTGTTTGTTGATGTATGTTAGTGTTATGAATTTGTTTAAGACAGAAAACAACAAATTCATAACACTAACATACATCAACAAACAAACAGAAAAAATTGCCCACAAATTCAAAAAAGCAGGATACAGAATCGCTTACAAAACTACTAACAAAACAGAACACACACTATCAAAACGCATGCCCAAAGCACAAAACAAATTCGATCTACCCGGTGTATATAAACTAAATTGTTCAAATTGCAGTAAATTCTACATAGGCCAGACAGGACGTAGCTTCAAACAGAGATACATTGAACACACAAAAGCACTCCACACCACTACAGAATCTACCTTCGCAAACCACCTCATTGAAGCAAACCACACATATAAAAACATCGACAATAACATGAACATACTACACGTACACACAAAAGGCCGAAAACTAGACACTCTAGAACAATTAGAAATATACAAACACACAAAAACAAATAAAAACGACATCCTAAACGAACAGACACAATTCAAATCGCACGCATTATTCGAACACATCTCACCACACACACACAGCTTCAATCTTTCGAAACACTTTCTCGTCGCCAACAACAAGACGAGCAGTGCTACTAACGACAGCCTCTGATGAAGCCTTCTATAGGTGAAAGCCGGTTTAGGCTGTAAGGTAAAACTTTACGTTTTTACTTATAAAAAACATTGTGTTCCGAGTCGTCAATATTATAGTGATATTTAAAAAATGTTGTTATTCAAAGCAAAGGAATCACACTCAATGTTGAAATAACTCTAGTGGAAGATTTGCTGACAGAATTGAAATTGTTGCGTGATAATCCAGACAGCATAATTGAAGAACCAAACTTAATTGTAAAAGAACTAATAAAAGTTCCTCCTGAATCTCCCAAAAGGTGGAAAAAAGTACAGATCAATCCAATAGTGATTTTTCAGTAAACAAAGATCAAGAAAATATATTTAAAACCTCAGTCATGTACCCAGTATTAGAGTTTGTAATGGGCAACATAAAAACACGATTCACTGCAATTAGTTCAATTCGTGACTTGTTTCCACCAGTATTGAACTTTACGGACATGGAAAATGATGAATTAGAATTGAAAGTAAAAGTTCTCATTAGCAAGTTTAAAAATGAATTGGCAATGGATCTATTTGAAGAAATATTACACTTGAAGAACATTTATAAAACAGAGTTTGAATCAGAAAAGAATCCACTAAGCCTACTCCAAAAACCTTCAAGCTGTATTTGTGAACTTCTGTCTTGCCTACAGGCTTTTCTGTACTATTCCAGTTACAGTTTCGTCTCCTGAAAAATCTTTCAGCAGGTTAGCGAATTCACTGAAAACTTGGCAGAGAAGCACTACCTACCAAGAAAGGCTTAATAATTTGGCAATTTTAGCTATTAAAAATGAATTGGCTAACAGTATTAATTTATCAGTCAGATGTTATTGACCAGTTTGCTCAAATGAAAGCAAGAAAAAAACTTTGCACTACTTAAGCCGTTTTAGAAACAGGTCTCTCACTTATAATTGGTTATACTCTTAGACATATTTTTGTTTATCTTTGTAACAATTGACTTATATATCACTTATGTGTTGATAAACACAGATTATGTTTATTTTTGTCTTAAATTTAGACCATAGTAACATTGAATTCCACTCTAACCGATTATTAATACTTAATCATTTGGGTGTTAACAGAAACTGCACATTGCTTTTTATTGCATTATGTTGAAAAAAGGATTTTAATGTACTTGTTTGGTTAAAGGCCTACGTTAGATTGTACTGTGTTCTAAATTGGAAGTAGGTTTTAATTCCGGTACTTCGAATAAATACAGCCTTTTATCCATACAATAAATACAGCCTTTGAATGTACACTAAGTAAGAAAATGTTTGTTAAGTCTAATTAATTTTAAAACCTAAAAGGTTAAGTTAGATAATTAAACGTAGACACAACCTCCCAAAATCGTCTCTGTACCGTAATTATGTGCGATAAATGGAAACTAATTTCTGTACTTCCAATAAATACACCCTTTTAATAAAATATGTGCCAATAAACCCCAATAAAATATGCACCAATAACGAAGCCTACTAAGTTAGATAATTAAACGTAGACACAACCTCCCAAAATCGTCTCTGTACCGTAATTATGTGCGATAAATGGAAACTAATTTCTGTACTTCCAATAAATACACCCTTTTAATAAAATATGTGCCAATAAACCCCAATAAAATATGCAAATAGGTTATAGGCCTACGTTCTAAATTGGAAGTAGGTTTTAATCCCGGTACTTCGAATAAATACAGCCTTTTATCCATACAATAAATACAGCCTTTGAATGTACACTAAGTAAGGAAATGTTTGTCAAGTCTAATTAATTTTAAAAATCTAAAAGGTTAAGTTACATTGTTAAACGTAGACACAACCTCCAAAAATCGTCTGTGTACCGTAATTATGTGCGATAAATGGAAACTAATTTCTGTACTTCCAGTAAATACACCCTTTTATTGTACACTAACAATGTAAATTTTATTTAAGTTATATTGTCGTACATAACCTCCATAACCTGGCATTAGTTACTTGGGAAGAAAATAGTTCTAGTACACATCGAACACGGAAGGAAAGTACAAATGCGGAGGCGAAAGTTGTTTGGCCGCAGGATTTAGTGAAAGACCCAAATCGATATTTAAGGTACATTTAGGAATATTTTCTTTTATCTTCTACGCAAGTACTTACAAATACGAAAGCAGAATAGCAAGTTTAGGGTATGTTCTAAATAGACATCTAAATAAAAACTATACGCTTTTAAAATCGGCTTTACGTGTGATCTGATTTCGAAAACCCCGAAAACCACTTTGTTGTGTTCAATAAATAATTTAGTCTATATGTTGAAAAGATAAAAATTTGCTGTGCAGAGTTTACGTTCGATACTTTTTCGATATCTGTGCTCGACCTGTTTGCCGGTGCCATGAAACGAAAGTTGCAATGGTGCGTATTGTATTTACGATATTAAAAATGTACAGTATATAGCTAATATATTCTAAGTAATAGTAAGTATTGCCTGTTCGTACACAGTTATTGATGTTGTAATTATGGGTCATTTAAAGAATGACGTAATTCCATGTTAAAATCTAAATTTGTACCTTTGTGCTTTTGGTATATGGACGCAACTTGAACCTTCACAGAATTATGGGCCCACTAGTCATTTTAGATTGTTAAAAAACAGTAACCATAATTTGTAGTTTGCTTTTTTTTAAAGAAAAATAAAGATTATAAACGTTTTGATTGTGTATAGGTTCGTGCGATTATTTATATATATGTTCGGTAAGATTTGGTTAGGTTTGTAGTTATTCAGTCTTTGTTATGTGAATAAAGTTTTTCCAGAAAGATTTTGTTAACAGTTTGCAGGTTTGTGAAGTAACTAATTCTCATTATAGTAGAGAGTTTTAGCTGCAAAAGTGGAGTGTTTTCGTATTGTTTCAAGTAAACCCTTTTCATGAAATAGAAAAATCGGTACAGAATACAGTTCCGAGAGTTGAGAATAATTCATAGTTGTAGACAGGTGTTTTTGAGAAAATATTTTTGTAAGATACCTTTGTGTTAAGAAAATTATAGATACCTATATAACAACTGTAAGTAGAAGTTTGGGAGTTTTATATAACTATATTAGATTTCGAAAATGGTTATTTTCTGTTATTATTCGTAGTAGGAAAAAAAAAGTTGTCAGACGTAGATAAAATTTTTTTTTAATTTTCTAAATGGAGACGTAATTTGTGTTAACTTAACAATAAATTGAAAGGAGTCTGATGCGTTTGTTGTGTATAAAGAGAGATAGTTCATAATAAAGCATAATCTCACAGCTCTAACTATGTAGATTGTTTTAGAAGTATATTTTGAAGTCATGTGAAGAAAATGTTGTTGTTTTGGAACTACTCTTTATCTCTAATTATGAAAATTGTATTACAATTGTTGAGGCAAAATAAAACCTATATGAGGTTATGTGTTAATTACCCATATAAATACACATTTCCATCATCGTTTTTTCCTTAATTATTTAAACTGGAAAAATATAATTATATAGTTATTTTGATTTTTGTTGTCATTGTCTTCTGCATTGGTATTTCAGTATTCCTGTCTTTTACTTTTTATATGAGCGACATTATGAAGAGTTTACTATGCACATAAATATATACATACAAGGATAAAGCTAATGTTTACAGTAAACCTGTAATAAATTGAAGAGTATCTTTATTTTTTCAATTTAGTTCATAAGTGAGACTGCCGTGCACTTACAACTACACCCTTTAACAGTTATGTTGTATTTGTAATTTAAAGTTTGTAAAAGCTTTAATTTTAAATTTTGTAAACATCCGTGTCATTATTATCAATTGAATAGTTCATTCCTATTTACTTGTACTACAAACTTGAGATTCATTTGGTTTCTGTGTCTTCTGCATTGTAGTCTTCTTGTTTACCCGACATTGGTATTTCATTTCTTTTATATGAACTAAATTATTAAGAATTTATTATGTGTGTCAGAGGGTAAAGCCAATATTTCATTTGCTATTTGAGTAGGATGTATTATTCGTACAAGACAAAACTTGGGTTGACGTCCAGACATATATAATAGGCCTATATCTTTACTAACACTCAGAATGAGATCAGAGTGTGATATAATCAGTGCACAATGTCCATTGTACATTGCATCCCACAAAATGTTTGGCCTTCTGTTCAGTTTTGTAGAGTATAGTATGCATGTGAAGTCTAAGAAAAAGCTTCAAAACAGTGTTCAGATGTTATTTGGATAGGCTACCCACAAAGTGCTAAAAAAGCTTTATCACACACACACACACACACACACACACACACACACACACACACACACACACACACACACACACACACACACACACACACACACACACACACACACACACACACACACACACACACACACACACACACACACACACACACACACACACACACACACACACACACACACACACACACTATCTGTAGCATATGTATCACATCTTATGGTTGAGATACACTGCTTCTTTTGAGATTTAAACTGAAATGACTTATTTATCTTCCATTTCCTGTTACCTCTACTGTGACTTTATCAACACAGTACTTTATATTGCACACAACTCCGTACACTTGTTCATTACAAAAGTCTAATGTCTGACTTTTAATGGTCAAAATAAACGTCCTACTTCAGTTCTCTTATTGTAAACAAATGGTCAGATGTGTATCATAATTTGAGCTGTATTGTGTGTTCAAGCAGCCATACGCCCTGAAGGATTAAGCGACCCCCCCCCACACACACACACATGCAGCCCGGCCTACTGCCGCGTGGGCCGGGCTGCGCGTGTGTGTGTGAGCACGTGGGGGTGCGAGGGTTGCCTAATCCTTCAGGGTGCATGGCTGCTTGGACACAATAAGTGTGTTTATAATGGTGTATTTTTGTGATCTTTCTTAATTGTGCTTTGTGTGTTGAATTTTACTTTCTTATGTAGAGATTTTGTTTTCTAATTAAGTAGTGTTTCCTTAGCGGAACAAAAGGAAACACCAATTCAAACATGTAAGAAAAATTTGACATTTTAAAACAATTTGATAAGTTGCCAAAAACAAGCTAAAGAAATGCAGCTGCTCAGTTAAAAATATCCTAGCCTCTATTGTGTAAAATTGAAAAACAGAAATGGTATTTTGACAGCTGTAAAACAAAACATTAACTTGTAAAACAAAAGAAGTCGAAGTGGAAAAGGTGAACAACTTGGAATAGCATTACATTGTGATACCAGAATGTTTGTGATTAAGATGCTTGCGTTAATAGTCCATTAAACTGCCAAAAAGCCGAGGAACTTGCTATAAAAGTGAGACAAGACAATTTTGTTGCATCTGGTTGGGTTCATACTTGGACGAAAAGAGAAAACATTGTTTTCAAATAAACATGTGGTGGACTTATTGTTTCTGTAAATCATTTAAACTGTCTAATAGAAGACGTTTTCAGATAATTAGACTGTTAATAAGTATGGTATTAATATAAATGGTAAGAGACTTGAGATTTTCAGATAATATATAATAATAGTTTTACGATAAAGAGCAACCAGCGTTAATATTTGAGGATCTGTGCGCAAAGGAAACTGAAGTGTGGCTAGTATAATCTAGATAAAATGAACTTAATTAATTAAATGGAAGATTCTATTGGTTGCCTGTAAGCAATTTTGGTATTATAACTGTATTTTAAATACAAAACATCTCTGTAGAAGAGGGAAGTTTTTATTTCTAGATATAAACGTACTTGTCTAAAAGATGTGTGTCCCTTACGTAAGGAAGTTGGATGTGAGTGTTCATCAATAAGACTGAATTAAGGTAAGCTCCACCCAAAGAGCCATGAAACATAGCCATGATGAACGTCAGACAGACAGAAAACATTAGAACTACTCTAATTAGGAAGTAACTGAATGTAATGATATATTGGCAGAAGGACTAAAATAGATTAATATGTAAGAATATTGTCAGGACATATTCTTAGAATGAAGGATGGAATATGGACGGAATGAAGGATAAAAAGTGGACTGAGATGTTTAACAAATGCTATCCAGCTATCTACAAAGAGAAGGAGAAGCAGACAGCTATACGATGGAGGGGCATCTACAAAGAGAAGGAGAAGCAGACAGCTATAAAATTGCCACTCATGTGGGAGTAACTTGGATTTAGCTGAGAAATGATGAAGTGTAACATCACTTATGACTTAGCTTATAACTTAAGTCAGCAAAACTTGGAGAAGCCTTTGCTGAGGAGTGATCTGACTTCCAGACAAAAAAATTGTACTCTGTATTATGAGTTTTATGAAAGTCCTTTGTTTATTGGAACTTATTTATAAATGATAAAATAAAGGATAAATTTGTAAACGATAAAATAAATTAAAGGATTTTGTTTATTTAATTTTCATGTAAAGTTTATAGAAATTATGCATATAAGTGGTGCATCTATTCTTGTATCAGCCATACTACCAGTTTTGTATCATTATGTATCAATGGGCAAGCTGACTTGTGATCAGAAGAAGCATTCAGAACTGAAGAACTGTAAATTGAGATTGCCAGAAACATTTAAGAAAATGAAAGATAGCTCTTTAAACAAAGGCCATCTATTAATGTACCGTAATGCTTTACGGCTTCTTATATGATCTGGTGCCCACATCCTTCGTTTTGAAGCAAGAAATTGTGGGTTCAAGTCATATGGGAAATGTCCAGTCCACCGCGTTATGAAGCTACATGGGTTTCTGAATTGCGTGTTTATCTGGAATAGGCTATTTAAAATGCAATAACTCCTAGCTCAGGAGGCCAGGATTATGATAGGATGATCATTGAACTTTACACCTTCTCTCATTAAAAATACCACCTGACAAACCTAGGCTCCCATAAAGTTCTGTGCGTAGTGAGAAAAGTTAATGTTTTTTAAATGTTTTAACAGGTATAGTTGTTACGTGTGTTTATAAAATATTTTTAATAATGTGGTTTCTAGTGAGTTATAAAATTTAATGAGTGTGTAAGGTCTTTATATTTATAATTTCAGAATAACACTTAGGCAGTAAAAATTAAATGAACAGTTCGGTTGGTTTTGGTGATTCATTTCCCAAGATGGGAGGAGAGCAAGCATTCCAACAATTAGACTTATCTGGAAAACTTATTATAAAGGTAAGCTGAAAATTATTGTGTAGTTTAGAAACATTATGACCATATAAAATGTGTAGAGCAGTAAATGACAGTGTACCAGCTTGCTCCTGCTCTTCAAACTATCAAGAAACAGAATTCACAGAAGAAATTTGTGAATTAACACGGGTGGCCATCACAAACAGAGAATTTAGAGGAAGAAGGATGAAATAAATTTATAAATTGATATAAATACAAATTTTATTGATATAAATGCATAAAACCATACTGATTAAGAAAAAGTATAAAGCAAAGCTAAAATAAATTTATTTTATTTTTTGTGAATAATTTTGTTAACAAAGGCTCGAAAAAATTTCCATCAGGTCACGATTTTCAGCATTAATATTTTTACATATACTGTATATTTTTATTATGCAAACATAAATGATATTTTCACAAAATACTGCACTCGATTTGTGATGTTAATTAATCACTTACATAAATATAAATACATAATTTAATTCCACCTACCTGCAAAGTTTAACTGGGTCCAGGATTCTCGCATGAACGTAAGATGCAAACATGGTTTACAGGTTCTTGTAATAATGTACTCTACTCATTATTTGAAGAGAATTAACATTTTTAATAAGCAATTATTTCAAGGTTGTACTATTAGTTTTCCAATAAAAATTTATCAAATTAACTTAAAATTTTCGTACATTTTGGTAATACGTCTTATATTGTCATAATTAAATTATATAACTTACAACTATGAAGACTGCCCGGTCTGCTCTCTCTCTCTCTCTCACATTCTTATTAAAAAACCCCCTTATTTAGATATGTACCCCATGACTATAGAAACTGAAAACATATACCCCACGCCGGCACGAGGCGTCCGCGCAACCTCGATTTATTCCATATATAACTTCATAGACGTCCAACAAACAAAATACAGGTTGATGTCCTTTCGTTGACCTCACATCACTGTCACATAATTGTTAATGGAAACTCACGTTTTAATACTTGAAACTTATAAAATTTTGACAAGCCCCTTGGGGCAGTACCTGGCCAGGCACAGTCTCTAAGCGAACTGGGAAGAGCGGCTCGGCGCTCACGGCCAACTAGATTGCGTTTTTTAAAAGTGGAAAACAAAGCCTTGTAGTTATTCGTCGCTTGTTGTGTTCAATTTAACCCATGCATTTGATTGTGTGTGGGTCGCAGAAGATATTTGTTCAGCACTGGTTGACGTCACGAAAAGGGTTGGACTTAGGACTCACATCCGTCAACCTGGAACATGTGCTCGTACAATTTTTTTTTAGCCATCTTTGAGTTTCACAAATCGGCATCGGTCCGCGCACCTGGTTGTCGGGTGCGATCGGGCGCACGACCACACACTCGCAAAGTTCTAGGAAATGATGCCTCGTACATTCTTCCGTACTGATTGCACAACTGCTAATGCGTATTGCTCCTTTGTTAGAACACTGTTTCAATTCAACACATGGCCTGGTCACAATTGGAAATTATGTTTATGAATATTTTAACAAAACCCCAAAGAATTTTAATAAAATAGTATCCCCTGTATTTGTCACGTGACAATACCCCCCCAATGAGAGATCTTCTGCCGGAACAGAAGAAATCTCATTTCTAAAACCCCTAAGAGGACCGATGAGGAACTGGTGCCAACAACCCCCTTTTGCTCTTATACTTCATGGGTAAACAACCCCCCTGGCTCAGCGACTATGGGCGCATCTGAACGAGATCACTGGACTTCTCTGTGCGAGATCCCAACACCGAAAAATCGAACAGATACGCACCACAGTGCACCTCCCCTTCTAACATGCCATCCCAAAATCCAAATCCCTGGCTTATATCATGCCAGATCCTCAACCGATATGTTCCCCCTTATATGCACACTGGGCTGCCTTTAGCAGTTACTGGGCTTGCACACACACTTATCTACATACTATCAAAATTGAAACATTCTTCAAAAATTTATTTAAGTTAAAAATCCACAGCTATTTTCTTAAAATCAAAATAAAATCTTTTATCTAAATAATTCTCTTCATTATTTTTTATCATTAGAAAAGAGACAAGTTGAACATTTATTAAAATATGAACATCCTTATCCTAACATGTGATTACACCTATATTCTAAACAATACAATTCAATAAAAACGATTAGTACACACCAACAATAACATAATCAAAATCCAAAAACATCCATTAGATGGCAGGCACAAAATCAAGAAATTTTTTTGTTTTGTTTTTTTTTTCAAAAAAATTTTAAAATCAAAAAAAATTTAAATTTATTAAAATATATTCTTTTTTTCAATATTGAAATTATGTAAAATTATTCAAATTAATTAAAAACAAAATTTTACTTTAAATCTCTTCCTTGCCAAAACGGGTTTAGTATAGAAAATCACCCATCAGCTGACCAAAACTGGGTCAAGTCAAGAACCTTGACCTACATAAATTATACACAAGTTACATCTGAAAATACATTGAACATCTTCAAAATTCTGTCTTCGAACACAAATCCTGGCAGGGTCGCCAATTGTAAATAAACAAACTTACTCGAAATAAATAAATAAAAAAAATACTGCCAGGAACTTACCTGCGATCTTTTTCACCTACTTACCTGGTCAAATTTTGATCAGAAGCCTAGAGTCGCCACCAATATCTTTGAAGGACAGATATGGAACCTTTACACTTTACCTTAATAAAACGGGACAATTTTGCAATATGACTACCCCCCCAATAATAATTCAGAAGAAATCCGGGAACGTTTAGACGAATCTTGCTGCACAGAAATGAGAAAGTGGTAATGACGAAATAACTTAGACTAACACATTATTTTGAAGAGAATTAATGACCTTTTAATCTTTTAAATATTGACAAACTTTAACAGATTTTACTCATAATTTACCAAATGAAATAGCAGCCTAATAATTTCTTATTTTTGTTGTTCGTTCCATGAATACAATTTCTACTTTGCCTTATTCTACAAGCTTACCTTATACTATACATCAGACTGCCCAGTCTGCATTTTCACACACACACACACACACACACACACACACACACGCACGCACGCACGCACGCACGCACGCACGCACGCACGCACGCACACACACACACACACACACACACACACACACACACACACACACACACACACACACACACACACACACACACACACGCATGCACGCACACACACACACACACTATATTTACACCTTACCCCTTGTTTTATTTTACAAATTTATTTTTTTTTTGTATCTAAACTGTTCACTGCCGCGATTCCGGTCGGACACGGGTTTTCGTTCACCGATTCAAGTGCCCGTTATTTAACTGTGTCAACTGTTGACAGCTCCACTGCACCCGTTGTAAGATTGGTAAGTCCGTTAATTCCTCGGGTCCCGGTCGGTATTAAAACGGTATTATATTTAATTGTTCACATTTTATGAAGTTCGGCCGACCGGGCCCACACAACACTATCAGTGTCTGTAAGTGAACTGGGAAGAGGCGTCTCTACATTCACCGCCAACTGGATTGCGTTTTTTCAAAGTGGAAAACAATGCCTTGTAGTTATTCGTCGCTTGTTATGTTCCATTTAATCCATGCGGTTGATTGTGTGCGGGTCGCAGAAGATATTTGTTCAGCACTGGTTGACGTCACGAAAGAGGTGGGACTTAGGCTCACATCTGTCAACCTGGAACATGTGCTCGTACAATTTTTTCTTTAGCCATCTTTGAGTTTCACAAATCGGCGTCGGTCCGCGCACCTGGTTGTCGTGTGCGATCGGGCGCACGACCACACACTTGCAAAGTTCTAGGAAATGACGCTTCGTACATCCTTCCGTACTGATTGCACAACTGCTAATGCGTATTGCTCGTTAGAACACTGTTTCAATTCAACACGTGTTCTGGTCACAGTTGGAAATTATGTCCATGCATATTTTTTATAAATCCCAAAAATTTAATAAAATGAAATCCCCTGTATTTTTCACGTTACAGATTTACAAAGTCACTATTAAAAATATGGATTTTTTCTTTTCTTGTATTTGTTTACTTAAAAAAAGTCATAGAATTCATTTTTCAAGTGTTGTGCAACAACAAAACTAACAAAAATGTACCTTAATTAAAAAAAGAAACAAAAATAACTAATTCATCAATGATAAAAATATATATATTTTACGAGCTAAATACAAAAAAGAACAAATTTAGTAAATAAGAACTTAAAAAATATGTAAATTGACCGCGTGACCGAGTGGACACGGCTGTGACTGAATGGACGTTGCCATGACCAATTGGGCATTGCCGCGACCGAATGGACGCAGCGTGAAGTAAGCATTAAACGACTGACATTAGTAGCTTTTGTTTTCCACATAAACACATTGTAAGCAAAATATCATGCAACAATAACTAATCCTATGAGAGAAAAATGAAGTCAGAGTAAATTAAGTCAACACATAAAGAACTTGTGATTTCCAAAAAATACGTTAATTACAGCCAACAACCAGTCCTATTAATAACCAAATGTCTCAATTTCACTATACCTTAGCAAACTAAATGTAAAAATGAAAATAAATGTAACAGTTTCAACCTTCTAAAAAATACTGACTGGAGTTTCGAATTTATGAAATATGCGATCCCCTTTAACAACTATTGTGGGGTCAGGTAGCACATCCACTACTTCGGATAAATTTACAAAAGAAACATCATTTTCATTGGCACAAAACAGGGCTTTATTATTACCGCAGTTTTTTAAAAACATTACCTCAAATTCATAATTGATTATTTTACTCTGACAAACAGCAACAAACTGATGTGATCCTGACTTTTTTTGTTCACTTTTTAAATTAATTAAAAGATATGTTCCCAATTTAATGTTGTCTCGTGACGTCCTCCGTATCATCAGTGGATCGTCATCATCTTCCTCTGAAGACGTATATATGACATCGTAAACAGATTTTCTTGGAGCTTGTTTACAGCCGGAGCATGATGGTTCCTCAGACTGAAATTGATTGTTAACTGTACTTACATTATGAGATGACACATCATTGATGGGGCTGGTATCCATCATTACAACGTCCGAAGTCAAATCTGGGGTGCCTTGAGTTTCATAATTTTGGAAAATCGACCAAATGGTATAGTGATTACAATAAAGTGTATTCCTACGTCTGAAACAAGATAGGCTCCTAGAGTACATTGTTTCCGGCGTCCACGTAATTTGATGAGTTTTTGTAATGTTACGAATTTCCGGTATTTCAGATTTAGCTACTTCATTTTTTACCCGAACCACTTCAGCATCAGTGACTTCAAGTACATGAATCTTACTGCCCTTGACTAGATCAGCGAAGTCCGAAGCACAAGTTACATCCGCGCCATGACTTTACTCTTTCATCTGCTAGTCTTTTTAACGTGCCTCCAATACCATCCATAGGCCCCTCTCCGTGGCCAGCCTTCGTGTAGTTCCTAGTCATGAAATTTAAATTGCTAAAGTATCTTGGTACTGTGATGTTCATTAAGTGGATGTTAATCCTATTTCTATATTGACTCGAAGGGCCATCAGAATAGAAATGAACTACACATGAACTAAATGAAGTCTTAGGATATTCTGTTGCAGTCTGTTTCAGTATGGGACCCATGTGTGCTCACACTGTGTGTGCCTGATGATCCTGATTATTTGAAACGCAGAATGATTTTGCTTCAATTTTTTTGTTATACCTAACATAAAATACTCCTGTATGTAGGGTTATTTGCCGCTTGGACGCACCAAAATGAGCCGATTGTATTTCTTCAGAATATTTAGCGATATAATTTTCTGAGAAATCTATTCTGAAGGGCAATTCCCCTTCAGTCAAGTTTTCTTTAAGTGCTTTAAGTTGGGATGCTTGATGAATTTGATAAAATACGTGTTTTCGAAATTCAGGCAACATTTTCTTAAAAGTTTCAATTAAGGTTGAAACCAGTTTATATTCTTTAGCCTTTATAATTTGTTGTATCACCTTCTTTTCCCCTTTAATCAGCTTTTCTTCTTTTACTCTCTTCCACTGATAAAATTTTATCTTAAAATTGTTTTTGTAAGTAAATTCTAAATCTTTCAACTTACAATCAGCGCACCACTGGTTCAACATATATAATTCGTTTCTTACCGAACATGTAACGATTTCTAGGACTTCTTTAGAATTTTTTTCCTTTATAATATTCATATTTTTTAAAGCCGAGACCATCAGTTCCATGTTCGCATGAAACACAGTTGAAAGGAAGCTTAGAGAGGAGTTAGAAATATTGAAAGAAAGAGAAAAAGGGTTAGACAATTTAATTAATATTAAAATTAAATTTGATAATGAAGAAATATTTTATAACATGATTAAGAAGTAAATGATAGAGGACAGATAGATAAGATTAAGAATTATTTTGCATAGTACTAATTGGATGTTTTAAAATAAGGGTGTATGACTGACCCACGTGTGTGGAGAGGAAGAGGGTAGTTTAAAAGGATGCACACACACACACACACACACACACACACACACACACGCACGCACGCACGCACGCACGCACGCACGCACACCACTGAAACACAAGGAATTTGCTAGAAAAAATATGTAACTCTACAGATGGTGGGACAGGGTTTAGGGGGTGGGGAAGGGTCATTTATATTATAGCTTGTTCTGTGTGAGCAGGTTGGTGGAGAGGGGTGAACGGGTTGTTTTTACGAATTTCCTGTCTATTCCAATCTGACGATGGGCTGTGAAGCTTGAAAGCGCTAATTGGGATAATTTTTATATAGTGGTGTGCAACTGTGATCATTCTGATTGTGATTTCAACCACTAACACAAATTTCTTCATTAACCTATAATAGGAGCATGTTTCTGTACAAATAGGTGATGTTTGTATCTGAAGTTGTCAAACGAGAATGAATAAAATTGAGTTTTCATAGTGTAATTTCTCAAGGAAGGGAAAGAATCTCATCCTTAATTTTTTGTGTACTCATTTATATAAAATATATTAAAATAAATATACTGCAAGTAGGTTTATTACCACCTGACACACGTTTCACAGAAATTATTCTGTATCTTCAGAGGTTTTTTGAATCGTTGTTGAATGTTTCGTTTACAATATATCAGTTATATATGTTGTAACAAGTACAAATAAATAGATAAGAGGTTCGTTTAAAACCTTAACGCTCTTAAACTTTTTGCTCCGCTGTGGGTAGTGTCGATGAGTAACCAGCCACTGTTTGACTCTTTTAAGCCCCACTGTTGCGAGCGCCAGTTTGTAACAAGACCCTGTAATCTGTCGTTACAAATAAAAGAAAGAAAAATTTTATAAAAAAAAATTTTTTTATGTTTGTTTATGGTGTATATAATTGAGAATTAATTCTGTTTTATTGTTTTAATTAACTTTCTAAAATTCTGAAAGGTAATTTTTGATTAATTCGCACTTCTGGAAGATATTAACAAAATCCGGAGTTAAACAGATTAACTCCTGTCAGCAATCTATTAACGACTTTCCGTGTTGCTCCAGTATCTCACCTTTCGTTAATATTTTCTTCTTTCACGAAGTCTCGTGCTTAATTAAAAACCTTAAATTACAATGTGAAATAATTTACTAATCCATACAATTGAAAAGAATTGATTTATTAACATTTATAAATAATAATCGATATTAAATCGATTTCGAGGGATTGTCGACTCCGTCTCAGGGATAAATTGATATGTTAATACAGGTTAAAAAATTCATATAATTATTGTAAAAGGTTCTTGGAGCGATTATTTAATAATAGTCAGAGAAGGGCAGGATGAGAAAGTATAACATTTACAATAAATTATTTTAAATAATTAGTATCTAACAAATGTGAATAATCTATATAAAATGTTTAATATAGTTGAGTAGGCTATATTAACTGGCTAAGACCAGTTGTAGGCTATGCAGTCAGTCGAAGTCGGTGGCCGTGCATCGTATTTCCATCATGGCCGCTCCCAGAAACGAATAGGTTAATTGCAATATTCGTCGCGAGAAAATCTCACAACAAAATCAACTTTATAATAGTTTTAAAGATCCCCGAACTTGTGTAAACTGTCTAGTATGTTGTTTGGGGTAGTCTGGATGAGTGTTCAGTGTCCACTGGTGTTAATTGTTTGATATTAGAGGTGTTCACTTATGTCTGTTCGTTACACAAAAATTGGTTATTCTGTGGTATCTCGAATTATTACTAATATGTAGTTTTAATGTTTTAATTCACTGGTATTATGTAGTGTGGTGTTCGTTTTCACTGTTGTCGTTGAAGTTTTATATGTTTTGACTGGAAAAGTGTTTATTTAAGTAACTCTCGTTTCTCACAGAATTTTTTCTGTAACCTTAGCACTTCATTATACGGTTTTAAAGAACACAATTTCACATAGACTGTTCAGTTTGAATGTTAACAAAGAACTAACTAACTTCCTCCACTTTAGTAAAAATCTTGCCAAGTTAATATTGGAAAAGTATTGTTAAAATAATTACGACTTCCCATATACATGATTCCAAATTACATTATATATGGAATAATTTTAGTTTATTATTCGCTTTCATGAATTATTAACCATATAATTGGTTTATTTATCTCATTCTGTTTAATTTGATATGACATAGTCCATATTTGTTGAGATTTTTGTTAAAATTACCAAATTTCTTTCTTTTTGGAAATCTAGGCCCAAAAACACTGTTTCCGCCCTTCTATACTTTTACTGCCATTTTAAGTGTTATTAATACCATTATAATAAATTTCAAATGGTCACAAATCCCTTCCTTTTCTTAATTACATATAAGTTTAACATTTGAACTGGTTTTTAGTGATAATTTCTGAACTTAACATTCCTCTTTAAAAATAGTTAATTTATACATTTCAAAAATTTTCAATAATTTAAGGTATTTCTCTATATTACCCTTTTAAATCATAGGTTCATTTACAGTAGTTGTTAATTGACCTACCTTACCTAAATCTTGGCAGTTTACATGATTCATAGGTGAACTAACTGGTTTATATTGAGTTCTGTGAATTCATTATTTGGCCTAGAGTTTAGTATTTTACATGTATGGTTTTTTCAAATAAATTTACTTCTACTCCTCCTCTGACTCTTAATAGTTATCATGACGTAAAATAAAATTGTTTACAAACTTATTGAGATGTGTAGCCTCTAATTCATGCTACTGTTATAAAAATAGTAATTAACATCACTCAGCATTCTGTAAAGTTGGACACGTTTGCTGAAATTGTTTTTAACATACATTTAACTCATTTTGTTAATTAATACAGCATACATACTGAAACATTTTAATTGGTATGTATGCTGTTATTTAACTAATATAACTTATTCTAAACATATAAATCTTATTGTATAAGAACTCTTTCAAAAATATGGAGTTCATGGCTTTGAACAATATTAGCCATTTAAACGTTTTAATCCTATTAACACTTAAACTATTATCAGTCCTTTATGTTTTTATTACTATTATTTAACATCCCCTTATATAGTAAACATTTCCACCCATACTTTAGTTATTGTCATTCCTACAAATGTCTTGAGATAACAAAGTGACCTAAAATAATAAAATATTGGAAATACCTTCCATTTTATTATTTCATGATTTGTTAATTATCAAATATAAAAGTTGTTTTATAGCATATAGTTAAAGTTATAGTAACACTACAACTTTAAGTTTATTATATTTCAAAACACTTACACTAGTACACTTTCACTGGTGGTTCTGACTTATATTGAGTCTTATTATCTCAGACCAGACCTTTAGTCATCATGGACTGTGAAGATTTGTTTATTTTTCATCACATAATAACTTTAGTTGTTGCATACTATACAACACTTTTGTTTATTAATAATTACAATTTTATAGGGTTTCGGGATGTTATACTTTCTTTAATTTATCTATTGGTTTGGGGTTTATGGTAGTTAATAATAGGTTTTTTATGGTATTTCTTCCATTCTATTTCTTCCTTTCTTCTCGTCTTCCTTCTTGTTTTCCCTCTTGGGTAAACCAAGGTACTCGGTGTTATCTTGACTGATGGTTGGTTCGGAGTATCTTCTTTATTTTTTGATACTGACTTTACTCTTCTTTCTTGGTTTCAGGGTATTTTGTTTATTTCCTGATAATAAACCTTACTCTTCTTTCTTCTTGTGTTTGGGGTATTTTGTTCATCACAACTCCTAATCTGATTCTTTTTTCTTGATTTTGGGGTATCTTGTTTATTTACTGCTCCTAACCTCCTGGGTAATCTCGTGGTTGTTTAATATGAGTTTTCCTTAATTCTTTCTTTGACTTTTAATAGTGGTATTTTTTATAATTTAATGATTGTTTTTCTTTTATTGTGGTTTTTTCCTTTGAAGTAATTGAATTTCATTCGATATTCTTTTAGTATATGTAATTTAATTATTTTTTATGATCTTAAATGAATTAATTATTGGTGGAATATCTGTCATGCTACAGAATGCCCTTCTCCAGTAGTGATTTTTTCAGACTATACTTGCTTTGTCTGAAACAATTGCTTATGATAATTATTATAGTTTTTTATTATTCTTGACTTCCAATTCTAAAAATTTTCTTATATATATTTGAGCTTATCTTCTTTATCATTCTCACTTGATCTTCCTTGATAGTAATAGTCATCTGAGTTTCATATTTATTATTTTATTTTCATATTTCTTCTTAGTATTTTCTCCTTGGGATATTTCCTCCCTATCATTCCCTACTTTGTGAGCTGGTTCAGTTCAGAGAGGCACAGTATTCTACTTCCTCTGCTGTCCAATACTTCACACATATTTGAGTACAGAGGCAAATCATCTCTGCTCAAAAAACATATTAATACTGCTGGAATTATCTACAGACAGATTAAAAAATTATATTAGAATAGTACACTTTTGTTACTATTTAAAAAAAATATCTTTGGATACTTTACTTATTACTTATTATATTGCTCAGAGATTTTAATATTCCTATCTCAGTTGTTCTTCTGACTCTTTAACTTGATGGCTAATTCATTTGATATTATGGTAGGAAGCTCTTCTATTAGTACATTTTTCAATTTCTCTTATCATATAAAGTTTTTGGTTATTGATGCTTTATTACTTTCTGGTTTTTTATTACAATCTGCATTGGTTCATAGTAGCATATTTTTATGACATTTTTGGTTTGTTACTCTGTTTTTATTAGTTCCACTTGTTCTATGTTCTAGAACTTTCTTATAACTGTCGTTATTACAATTGACATTTAATTCATAATCATTTCAATATTAATTTGTTTAATTACATCATACCTTTGATTTTATTCTCAAGTTACTCCTCTCTTGGTTATTATTCTTTCGAATGAATGTTCTAATTAGTTTGATAATGGGGTCATCATTTCTCCTCATACCACTTCAAAGTTTTATTATTTTATATTTCCACATAAGTTTCTGTATTTTATCATATTTAATCAATCAAATCGTATCACAGATTTTTATTCCCTTTTGTATCATTTTATTTAAGGTTTTTTACACTTTATATTGAAATTAGACACTATCATTTCTTTCAGAAGTACTTGGTTTAATTCTAAATTCTTTCCTTTATTTATCTCATAATGATCCTTTATAAATATGGTAAATATATTGTATGATTACCATAAATATGGTATTAATTCTCTTCTTTTTATTTCACCATAGTTTTTTCTAATAATTGGTTTGTAAGTTTTTCTTACATTGTTTTGAATTTTTATGATTCAAAAATTCTTTTGTTTTTATTATTTCCAAAATGTTTTTATAATAGTGGGTTAGTAAGTTGAGCATACTGTATTTTTGAATTTATTCATTAATTCAAAAACTCCTTTTATCTATATTATTTCCAAAATGTTTTTCCTCAAATAATTGGTTAGTAAGGTGTGCTTACTTTATTTTTGAATTTATTCATTCTAAAATTCTCTCTTTATTTATATTATTTCCAAATAAGTTTTCTCAAATAATTGGTTAGTAAGTTGATCTTACATTTATTTTGGAATTTATTCATTAATTCAAAAATTCTTTTTTCTTTTTCATTATTCAAAAGTTGTTTCAAATATTCGTTAGTAAGTTGTGCTTACTTTGTTTTTGAATTTATTCATTCTTCATTCAAAATTCTTTTATACTCTTGCCAAAATGTTTCTTTCAAATAATTGGTTAGTAAGGTGTGCTTACTTTATTTTTGAATTTATTCATTCTAAAATTCTCTCTTTATTTATATTATTTCCAAATAAGTTTTCTCAAATAATTGGTTAGTAAGTTGATCTTACATTTATTTTGGAATTTATTCATTAATTCATAAATTCTTTTTATATTCTTGCCAAAATGTTTCCTTCAAATAAATGTTTAGTAAGGTGTGCTTACTTTATTTTTGAATTTATTCATTATATTTCTTCATGGATGCCTGGTTATAGACACCCTTAATTTTACTGGAACCCATCTCCTTAATTTCATAAGTGTTATTATTATTGTTTTTGGAGATTATATATGGTCCAGTGTATAAAAGCAATAATTTCTTAGTTATCCCTTCTAGTGAACTGGGTAACTCCCTATTTTTCAATAAAACCTTCTCTCCAATGGTATAGGTAATTATCTTACCCATCCCTTTATTATATTTAATCCGCTGTTTCTCCTGGTCTTCGGCCACCTTATTATAAAATTTTATTTTATTAAAAATATATTTATTTTCTCTCGGGAACTCCAATATTTCTTCGATCTCCCTTGGGGGTTGTCTTTCGTACATGGCGGAGTATGGGGTAATTCCTATGGCTGGGTGGTATGCCAGGTTGAGGAATTCTTCTGTGGCCTCTAGATATTCTTGCCACCTCCTCTGTTGATCGTGGCAATACGTCCGTAATATGCACCCCACCTCTCGCAATACTCTTTCTGCCGGGTTACTGCTCGGGTGGTATACCGATGTTTTATAGGTATGAACCCCCAGCGACAGTAGTGTATTCTGCCATTTTTTCCCTTTGAACTGGGTTCCGTGATCGGTGATGATCGAAACTGGTGTTTTCCGACGTCTGGGAAGTACTGGTTGGTTAAGATGTTGAGAATTTATTTGTAGTCGCCCGATTAGCTGGGTATAGCTTGATGAATTTCGTAAAATGGTCCATCACGATGACTAGATACTTGTATCTGTGACGGCCACCACTGCGGGGAAATGGCCCGCAGATGTCCAGGAATACTTTTTCTAGCTTCGCTTGAGAGGTTATCGGAATCATTTGCCCTTCCTTTTTCTCGTTATTGGACTTCACGAGTTGGCAAATGCGGCAATTCTTTATGTACTTTCGGACCTTCCGATTTATATCCTTTATGTGGCAGCTCTCTTCCAGGGCCTTTATCACCTTTAAGGCGCCCATATGCCCATATCGAACATGATAGTTATTCACTATTTCCTTTTCGATATGGGTTGGAATAACAACTTTCCATTCTTCCTTATTTAAAGATGGTTGTAAAAACAGTATCCCGTTGTGGATTTTATAATATTGGGCGATAGTATTGTCCCCTGCTTCCAATCTGGTTTTAATGGATAGTAACTTCGGGTCTACTTGTTGGTGTGTGCTCAGGTTTTCCAATATTGATTGTAGATCGGCGCTGCTACTCAGAATGTGGTATACCTTAAGTATACTTTCCTTTTCCCCCGCGAACGTCTGTTTATTAATGTCTATCCTAGACAACACGTCCGCGACGACATTCTTCCTTCCGGGGATGTACTCCCACTTAAGGTCATACTCTTGCAGCAGTTGTATCCACCGTGTCAACCTTCCGTGACTTAGTTTACATCTCCTTAAGAACGATATAGACTTATGGTCTGTCCGGACGGTAACGGGGTAACCAAGGATGTAAGTGCGGAATTTTCCACACGCGAACACTACACTTAACAATTCCTTTTCAGTGACGTGATAATTCTTCTCGCACTGATTTAATGCTCTACTGGCAAAGCAGATCATGAGATGTTCGCCCTCCTCATCCTCCTGATACAACGTTGTGCCGAGGCTGATGTCACTGGCATCGCAATTCAGATAGAACGGTTTGCTGAAATCTGGATGGCGAAGTATTATAGGTTCCAGAAATTTCTGTTTAATTAGTGTTAATGTATTATTCTGTTCTGTACCCCATATCCATTTATTCTTGGATGACAGTTGCGGCTGAAATCTGACGGTCAATTCAGAGTACTTTTCCTGGAACTTGCGGTAGTAATTACAGAGTCCCAGGAATGACTGTAATTGCCTTCGATTCTTAGGTGTGGGAAAGTTTTGAATCGCTTCTACTTTTTCGGCCGACGGTGAGATTCCTTGGTCGTTCAATATGAAACCCAAGAATTGAATTTCCTTGGCGATAAAGTGAGATTTCTCTAACTTTAGCGTGATGTTATTCGCCGCTAATTTCTTTAGTACATGTTCCACACGGTAGCAGTGTTCCTCCCAAGTTTCTGAGGACACTAGCAAGTCATCAACGTACACGGTGGTGAACTGTAGTGCTTCTTGGCCTAGTATCTGGTCCATGCAGTGTACAAAGACTGCGACTGAATTCACCAGTCCGAAGGGCAACCTCTTAAACTGGTAGTTCCGCCCTTCGAATATAAAGGCCAGATACTGGCGACTCTGTGGATGTAATTCCACCTGCCAGTAGCCACACACCGTATCCCAGGTACTAAAGTACTTGGTACCGTGGAACTGTTTCAAAATCTCTTCAATCTCACCGGGTGAAGTCCTGTCATTAATAATCATCTTATTAATTTCCCGCGCATCTAGGCACAAACGGACTTGTCCGTTTTTCTTAGGAATAGCCACGATAGGACTTGTGTATGGGGATTGGCTACTCTCTATTATGTCACGGTTAATCATCTGTTTTATTTCAGCTCTTACTGCTTCCTTTCGTGATTGCGCGATGGGGTAAGACTTCCGGTTAAAGTCCACTGTGTCTCAGAACTGTAGAGTACACTGTAAGTTTTTTACCTTACCGGGCTCGTCAGAAAAGACTGATTTATATTTTTCATATATATCAATTAATTTATTCGCTTGGTATAATTTTAATTTCTCTCCGGTTATACTGCTCCGGAAATCCCTGATCTCCTGGATTTTTTGGGACCATAAGTCTTCATTTGAGTTATCATCTACATTCTGTTCAATAATAGATGTGGGATGTATATAGTTAATCTTACGAATTTGTTGGTGGATACTATCAGGAATTACTTGGTCACTACCAACCAAGTTAGCCGTCCAAGTGTGTCCGTTGGTAAATAGAGACAATTTCTCGGTTCGCAAATCAATTATGGCGGAATTCCGCCTGAGCACATCACACCCGACCAATAAATTAAACGGCAGCCCGCTCGCCACCAAGAATTCCATTTCTATAGCTATACCGCAGCTCATCACACTGGCGGAGACTTGCCTTCGTATTGTCTTATTTTGTCGGCCGGTTGCACCTAACAAAATAATATTGTTTAATCTATTTAATGGCAACGTCAGTAAAGTTCTTCTGCACTCTCTGTATTCTCTCCAACTCAGTGGTACTTATTATGGATACGTTGGAACCAGTATCGATCATCAAATTAGTGGGGATTCCTTCTACATCCGCATTTACATGTAAGATTTCATTATTACTGTTATTGGTGGGACTATTGTCATCCTCTTCCAATAATTCATGTTGGATGTTCTTAAGGTAGTTACACCCTACGATAGTGATACGATTATTATTATATGTTTTATTCAACTCATTATTATAATACCCAGTGTTTAGGAGCAGTAACGGGTTCTGGCGATTTATTACTGCCTTCGCCCGTTTAAAGGCTCGACATCATTATTATGTTGTGTCGTACTTGTGGAAGCATCATTTGGGATGCTTAGAGTGGGCCTCTGCCGCTCTGTTCTGTGATCTACCGGTCGTTCGCTGTTGGTCAACCGTTCAGTATCGTCCAAACTGGTACTCCGTCTCGCAGGATAGTACCTTGGGTGATCTCGTTCTCGGCTCCTCCGCCTATCTTCTGCTCGAATGAAGTTCACACGTGGTCGAGAAAACCTATTATTATTGGGATTACCATTTGGTGGACTACCACGATTGTTATTGTTATAGTAACGATCGTTACCATAATTGGGGCTTCTCTGACTATTAGGGTTTGGAGGGTATTGATTTCGGTTACCCTGATAACCATTATTGGGTCGATTCGGGTTCGTGTGATTTGGAACCGTGTTATTATTATTACTATTGTTAGTGTTATTAAAATTGTTGTTCTGTGGGTATACCCGACTCCCTTGGTATCCCGTGTTGGTGTTGGTCGTACCCTGGTTGTTATTTGGATACGTCCTAGGTTCGGGCCAATCGTTTCTTCTCCGGCTTTGTCGGTAGTACTCTTCGTTCTCGTAATTCTCGAGGAGTTCGGTCATTGCCTGAATCGTTTTAATTTGGCTGCCTCTCCTCCCTCGAATTACTTCCTCGTCATAATGGTACGATAGTTTGTTGATCAGGCATTCCTCAGGTATGGCCGGTTCTAAATGTTTGGCCATACATACCTTGCCGAGGAAATACGCCGTCATGGAACTACCGACTTGCTGTTTATAATGGCCGTGGCATATGTTATCCCTTATTAGGTTTTGGGTCGTTTCCGACCAATACTTAGCCTTGAAGAGGCTTTTAAATTGTTGGTAGCTCTCGATGTCGCTTCGGTTGGCCATCCACCAATGGTCGTTCACCTCCCGAAAAGACTCGTCTAGAAGTTCCCGGTTCTGGACCCATCGGTTTCCTCTATGCTTGTCCATATATTCTTCTATGCGGGCCAAGAACTCTCCATTGGCTTTCGCTTATATTGCCTGAAATTTAGCCATTCTCGATTTTCAGACATGGGGAAATTATTGTAGCCAGTTGGTCGGTTTCTGATTATCTCTATCTCCTCCTGACTCTGTCGCACTTGTCCCGTGATGTTGTTAGTCATAGCGGCTTCCATGCCATCGCATCTTTTGGTGACGTGTTCGCACTTTATTTATTTCTTCCTGTGCAAAATTTTTGTTTTCCTCCAGTTTAGTTTTCTGTTGTTCCTTGACATGTGTAATTTCTTTATTTATTACTTCCCTGACTTCCAGTACTTCACTTTCCGTCTGACGACATCTTTCGCCCACTTCCCTGATCTGCTGGTTTACAACAACTACTTCGTGTTCCAACTTTTTGACGATGGATTTCTTAGTGTCTGTTATTTTTCTATTCAACTCTTCCTTCGCTAACTCGATTCTCTCGTCTAACTTGTTCATGTTCTCCTGGTTGACTTCCCTTAACTCTTCTCTCAGTAGTTGGTTATCCTCTCTCAATTCTTCCAATCTCTCCCCCATCGTCTCTTCCATTTTCTTGTTATTTTCTCTTAATTCTTTCTTTAATTGTTGGTTGTCACTTTCTATTTTCTTACTGGTTTCTTCCATTTTCTCTTCCAAATTCTTATTATTTTCTTCCATTTTCTTTTCCATCTTCTTACTCAAGGATTGGGTGTCAGCCTTCAGATCTTCCATCTTCTTGTTCAAATTCTTACTGGTTTCTTCAATTCTCTTATTGGTATTTTCAATTTTACGGCCCAATTCTTCCTTTGTGGATCGGTTGTCTTCCTTCAGATCCACCATTTTGGATTCTATGTTTTTATTCACTCCTTCCATTTTAGACTCCATGTTCTGATTCATTTGTTGGAACAATTCCATCATCTTGTCTAAAATGGGACCTTCTGTTGTTTGGGATTTCTGTTTCTCCTTCTCTGGGACATTGACTTCCCCTGCCTGCGTTGGTACTTTCGGTTGTTCCTCTGGTGGTGCAGGTTGTTTATGTTCCACCGGGGGTAGTAACACTTCCAGATCCTCCACGGGTGTTGCCTCCTTATCCCCCATGTCAATTTCCTTTTCGGCCTCTGCCGCCCTCTTCTTAGAAGTAGCTTGTCTTTGCATTTTGTCTCCTTTTTCTATTATATAACCGCTGCCAGGCTTAAATTATTAAGCCCTCTAGTTGGACGCCAATTTGTAACAAGTACAAATAAATAGATAAGAGGTTCGTTTAAAACCTTAACGCTTTTCAACTTTTCGCTCCGCTGTGGGTAGTGTCGATTAGTAACCAGCCACTGTTTGACTCTTTTAAGCCCCACTGTTGTGAGCGCCAATTTGTAACAAGACCCTGTAATCTGTCGTTACAAATAAAAGAAAGAAAAATTTTATTAAAAAAAAAATTTTTATGTTTGTTTATGGTGTATATAATTGAGAATTAATTCTGTTTTATTGTTTTAATTAACTTTCTAAAATTCTGAAAGGTAATTTTTGATTAATTCGCACTTCTGGAAGATATTAACAAAATCCGGAGTTAAACAGATTAACTCCTGTCAGCAATCGATTAACGACTTTCCGTGTTGCTCCAGTATCTCACCTTTCGTTAATATTTTCTTCTTTCACGAAGTCTCGTGCTTAATTAAAAACCTTAAATTACAATGTGAAATAATTTACTAATCCATACAATTGAAAAGAATTGATTTATTAACATTTATAAATAATAATCGATATTAAATCGATTTCGAGGAATTGTCGACTCCGTCTCAGGGATAAATCGATATGTTAATACAGGTTAAAAAATTCATATAATTATTGTAAAAGGTTCGTGGAGCGATTATTTAATAATAGTCAGAGAAGGGCAGGACGAGAAAGTATAACATTTACAATAAATTATTTTAAATAATTAGTATCTAACAAATGTGAATAATCTATATAAAATGTTTAATATAGTTGAGTATCAGACCAGTTGTAGGCTATGCAGTCAGTCGAAGTCGGTGGCCGTGCATCGTATTTCCATCATGGCCGCTCCCAGAAATGAATAGGTTAATTGCAATATTCGTCGCGAGAAAATCTCACAACAAAATCAACTTTATGATTGTTTTAAAGATCCCCGAACTTGTGTAAACTGTCTAGTATGTTGTTTGGGGTAGTCTGGATGAGTGTTCAGTGTCCACTGGTGTTAATTGTTTGATATTAGAGGTGTTCACTTATGTCTGTTCGTTACACAAAAATTGGTTATTCTGTGGTATCTTGAATTATTACTAATATGTAGTTTTAATGTTTTAATTCACTGGTATTATGTAGTGTGGTGTTCATTTTCACTGTTGTCGTTGAAGTTTTTATATGTTTTGACTGGAAAAGTGTTTATTTAAGTAACTCTCGTTTCTCACAGAATTTTTTCTGTAACCTTAGCACTTCATTATACGGTTTTAAAGAACACAATTTCACATAGACTGTTCAGTTTGAACGTTAACAAAGAACTAACTAACTTCCTCCACTTTAGTAAAAATCTTGCCAAGTTAATATTGGAAAAGTATTGTTAAAATAATTACGACTTCCCATATACATGATTCCAAATTACATTATATATGGAATAATTTTAGTTTATTATTCGCTTTCATGAATTATTAACCATATAATTGGTTTATTTATCTCATTCTGTTTAATTTGATATGACATAGTCCATATTTGTTGAGATTTTTGTTAAAATTACCAAATTTCTTTCTTTTTGGAAATCTAGTCCCAAAAACACTGTTTCCGCCCTTCTATACGTTTACTGCCATTTTAAGTGTTATTAATACCATTATAATAAATTTCAAATGGTCACAAATCCCTTCCTTTTCTTAATTACATATAAGTTTAACATTTGAACTGGTTTTTAGTGATAATTTCTGAATTTAACATTCCTCTTTAAAAATAGTTAATTTATACATTTCAAAAATTTTCAATAATTTAAGGTATTTTTCTATATTACCCTTTTAAATCATAGGTTCATTTACAGTAGTTGTTAATTGACCTACCTTACCTAAATCTTGGCAGTTTACATGATTCATAGGTGAACTAACTGGTTTATATTGAGTTTCTGTGAATTCATTATTTGGCCTAGAGTTTAGTATTTTACATGTATGGTTTTTTCAAATAAATTTACTTCTACTCCTCCTCTGACTCTTAATAGTTATCATGACATAAAATAAAATTGTTTACAAACTTATTGAGATGTGTAGCCTCTAATTCATGCTACTGTTATAAAAATAGTAATTAACATCACTCAGCATTCTGTAAAGTTGGACATGTTTGCTGAAATTGTTTTCAACATACATTTAACTCATTTTGTTAATTAATACAGCATACATACTGAAACATTTTAATTGGTATGTATGCTGTTATTTAACTAATATAACTTATTCTAAACATATAAATCTTATTGTATAAGAACTCTTTCAAAAATATGGAGTTCATGGCTTTGAACAATATTAGCCATTTAAACGTTTTAATCCTATTAACACTTAAACTATTATCAGTCCTTTATGTTTTTATTACTATTATTTAACATCCCCTTATATAGTAAACATTTCCACCCATACTTTAGTTATTGTCATTCCTACAAATGTCTTGAGATAACAAAGTGACCTAAAATAATAAAATATTGGAAATACCTTCCATTTTATTATTTCATGATTTGTTAATTATCAAATATAAAAGTTGTTTTATAGCATATAGTTAAAGTTATAGTAACACTACAACTTTAAGTTTATTATATTTCAAAACACTTACACTAGTACACTTTCACTGGTGGTTCTGACTTATATTGAGTCTTATTATCTCAGACCAGACCTTTAGTCATCATGGACTGTGAAGATTTGTTTATTTTTCATCACATAATAACTTTAGTTGTTGCATACTATACAACACTTTTGTTTATTAATAATTACAATTTTATAGGGTTTCGGGATGTTATACTTTCTTTAATTGTATCTATTGGTTTGGGGTTTATGGTAGTTAATAATAGGTTTTTTATGGTATTTCTTCCATTCTATTTCTTCCTTTCTTCTCGTCTTCCTTCTTGTTTTCCCTCTTGGGTAAACCAAGGTACTCGGTGTTATCTTGACTGATGGTTGGTTCGGAGTATCTTCTTTATTTTTTGATACTGACTTTACTCTTCTTTCTTGGTTTCAGGGTATTTTGTTTATTTCCTGATAATAAACCTTACTCTTCTTTCTTCTTGTGTTTGGGGTATTTTGTTCATCACAACTCCTAATCTGATTCTTTTTTCTTGATTTTGGGGTATCTTGTTTATTTACTGCTCCTAACCTCCTGGGTAATCTCGTGGTTGTTTAATATGAGTTTTCCTTAATTCTTTCTTTGACTTTTAATAGTGGTATTTTTTATAATTTAATGATTGTTTTTCTTTTATTGTGGTTTTTTCCTTTGAAGTAATTGAATTTCATTCGATATTCTTTTAGTATATGTAATTTAATTATTTTTTATGATCTTAAATGAATTAATTATTGGTGGAATATCTGTCATGCTACAATGTGTATAGTTAACTTATATGAAGTATCAGTGGTGAGTAACGTATCATTTAAAAATTACAGCCTCTTAAAAATTGAAATTTTGCATTTTTTTGTTTTCAAATTTAAAGAATTGATATCTTGGTCATAGTACCAGAAAAAATCTGAAAACTGCAGACATAGAAGGTCTCTATGGTAGAAGACTCAGTATAAATTTCAGCCTTTGAGATTCAGCTCAGAGCAGAGAAAATATTCTGGAAATCAAGTAAAAGTGGTTGTCTGCATAGAGAGTCAGTGGGAATAAGCACTAATTCAATCATTTAGGCTTGTTAAAGTAAGATGACTGTATTGTACAAATAATAAGAATAATAAGAGAAGGAACAAGAAAGAAGAAGCCCTGATACTACTTCACTTACCTTACTTACTAGAAGATTCCTAAAAAACCAAAAGCCCTTGGGTCACCACCACATTTTTGACAGGCCGAAATGTGGAAACCGTATCAACTTTCCCCATGAAAACAATTTAAAACAAAAACTTTCCCTTATCAGAAGATTCAAAATCCATTAGACGAACTCGTTGAGCCCAGGGTAGGTTAAGGCAAGGTGACTTTAAAATAACCACATATTCATTGTTATTCTAGTAAATCCATTTATTGCTAATTATTTGAATTGTTTTGTAAAACTCTACTAAATTTTACTTGAACTTATTAATAGATGATAATCATTACAAATCAGTACTTTTTTTATTTACATGGTTATGCTTGTCTCTCCACCCCTCTTTTCTACTCTCTCGTTCTCACACATTCTCTGATATTCTATATGGAGTTTATTTCATTAGTTTTAGTTTATATGTATTTTTCCCTCCGTTTATATTTCACTTGGCCAAAATTTTCCCCACTTTTGTACTTAGCTGTTTGTGTGTCCAACAAGGTTCCTTTATTCTCTCGCGCACATCGCAAGGGTGAAATTGCGCACTTAGTATATTTTTATAGTTAAGTGTATACTTAGTGTACACTTAGTATATTTTTTAGTTAAGTGTTAGTGCTGTGAAAGAAGAGATGAATAATCAAGACAACTTAGAATATACTCGGTTCTTTACTAAATTATGCACCTTTTAGGCATGTATCTGTCCAATAGAACTTTTCAAAACTTTATAAACTGTACGAAACCTTGTTCATCATGTACTGATGTAATTAATACATTGGCGTAGGCCTTCAGGTTGTCGCCCATGGGCATCGAGATGCCATAATTTTAATGTGTGCACTGTTCGGTGAGTGTTTTCAATACTCTTAAAACTTAAAACTGAATTGTTTGTAATAATTTTAACTGGGGCAATCCTTCTTGAGTCGCTGACACTGCTGTTGTCGTGTGCACTGTTTGGCATCAAAATTGAGACTTTTAATTACATTTTTACCTCACAGTTCTAATTTTGTGAATGAGATGCAGTCTGCTCTCTCTGATGTTTAATTCGCAACTGTCTGCACACAGCTGGGCATCTCTCTGCCCCGCTCTTGCACTAGAACCAGTTTGGTCCAATTCTCCTGTGAGAAAGTCGGCTAGTGAGGCTGACGCAACCTTCTTTGAGCATGAGAACTGACTTTTGGGGTGTGTACACCTGCCAGATAATCACTTATTTCCCAGGCCAAAGTCGTGTACAAAAACTTCCATGCTCTCTGATGTTTCCCGCACAAGAATGTCTGTTTTGTGATGCTTAATGAAATGTACCATTATAACTGTATCTCTTACACACACACACACACACACACACACACACACACACACACACACACACACACACACACACACACACACACACACACACACTTTTTTAAGTTCTGTGCTCTTAATTGGCGTATAATATTATAACTTAAAACTATTATAGGTACAAAGGTAGGTCTACTTATGGTAATTAAGTGCAGTACCTTGATTTGGAAAACGTGATCTGATACAGCAATCAATTAATAACAGTTATTTACCACTTGGATTATTGGTGGGAATAGCAGTATTTTTACTAAAAAAAACTAATTGAACTCATTACTGAATATAAAAAAGTTAATGAAATCTGTAAAAGTGTAGAAATGTGAATTAAGTCAATAGTAATTTTGAGTACAAGTCTGACAGTACATTTTGGGGAATGTCTGACAGTATCGGATGGCGTACAGTATCTGACTGTGTCTATTTCTAGTGTCTGCCGCAAGGTTTCAGCACTTTTCAGTCAGGCCATACAAGCTTGTTGTGCTGGAAGCTTGCACACGTCATTCTGAGTTAGTCCGTTGAGAAGTAATTGGTGTGAGGTTTATTTGTTTTGATAGTGTCTCTATCTGCACGAAGATAAAGGGTACTCCCCATTAAGATAGTTGAAATGCCCTTTGAAACCAATAATTTTTTTGACTATGTAGGTATATTACAATTGTAAAAACATTACATTACACATGGTTCTTAGGTTCCCGTCTACTACTATAGACTGCTACTGCTACTACTATTCTATAGTATTATATTGTTTTCGCATATCCGTTCATACATGATTCTTCCCCTAGTATTTGCAGGGCCATCATTCCATGCTGGGTGTTTGCTATTTAATTCCCCAAGTATCAAAAAGTATTTGTTAGTTGGAATTAGTTCCTGTAAGTTTTCTTTAGATATGTTAACATCTGGAGGGATGTTAACATCCGTTAACATCGATTATGATTTCATTATGGAAACCGTAAGATTTTCGTGCAATTGCACAGTGGTTTGTATGAATTCCATACCTCCAAGTTCCCTCTTCAATACATTGATGACAGGCAATGAGTTGTGTATGATGGTAGCAACTCCACCACCTCTTCTACCTGGACGTGACATATTGTGAATTGTATACTTTCTAAACTTGGGCTGGAATTTCTCTTCTGCCTTGAGTGAGGATTCCTGGATACAAGCTATTTTGATTCCCTGTTTCTGAAGTTCTTGTTTAAGGTTATCAGATTTGTTGGCCAAACTCGTGCGTTCCACTGAAACACCGTAACAGATCCAGTCTCCTTTTTGTTAGCTTCACATATATTGTGATTTTCATATCTACTTCTGCTACGCTGCTGGTATGTTGTTCCCTGCGAGACGTGATGTGTAGGTGTTGTCTGACTCTTCAATCTATTTTTCAGTTTTTTTGCATCTTTGTAAGAGTGACACCATATCTCCACTCTCCTATAAATCGTTTTACCTCTCCTACGCATAATTAAACTTTTGTCTATTGATAATTTTTTTCTTATCTACAGATTCGTCCTTAGTATTCCATATTATTACTTTAAGCCTATCTGGGCACGTCCTTTTTTTTGTATTTACATCTATTTTCGTTTAAATGTACATTTTCATTTTGGCTCTGAAAAGAGCCATTTTTATCTTTGGCTTTAGAATTGCACATAGTCAAGAGGGATGCTATGTTGTTGTCGCAGTGAATGCTGATGTTCAGTTCACAGTTTTCAAACTGTTATCCAGGGGCACCAACGTGGAGGAATCAGCTTCACCCCATAAATAATATTAAAAATGTAAAATTTTATTGTTTTTTTTCATAATATATAATACAAGGTGATTTTTTAAAATAAATTCGAATTCATGAATTTTTGTTATTTTTAAACTTATTTTTATATTTAAATGAGCTACAATTTATTAATATTACTCTTGTGTGTGCACACATATACATATACACTATATATATTATTATCTATCTCCTTCCTCTCTTTATTCAATGTGCCAATTTCTTATGTATCTTAATTTAGTATGTGTTGTAATATTGTTAATTATATCTCCTTTATCTCTCTATTTAATATAATTGTGTTAATGTGAGTGAAAATTATGTGTATAGGATGTAATTCGAAAATTCTGCTCAAGCCTATTCTGTGTTGAAGAGAAGAGCGGAAATTTTTATTGAATTCTCCTCTCTTTAATACCTGAGAAGTCCGTGAATAGCGCTGTGGTTCCCAGACAAGGGAAATTTGTAGGTTAGCCCACCGCATACGGTGATTATTGGTTACACTCTTTACTTATCTTATTTCTTATTCACACTCCATTAAATCTTATATAAATGAAAAGATATTGTTATTCTGAAATGATTCTTTATTAATATTTAATATTTTTTGTCCATCAAAGTAAGTTCTCTTACTTTAGATACGAAAGGCTATAAGTCAGAAGTAATCGATTATTGATTGGATTCAAGGTTTTATATTAAATGCAGTTATGATTTTTATATTTCTTTAAATACAAAAGAACGTGAAGGTTCTTTCAACCGTTATTAAGATCAGAAAATGCATAAATAGGAATACAAGGTATTACAATATAGAGTTAAGTTTTATTAAATAATATTTAAAATAATTATTGTTTTACCGTCCGCTCGACATCGTGACTCGATGAGGCCGTGTGTAGATAATCCTTTCGTCTTGACAACAACAGATCAGCATGCAGATCAATTTGCTCCCGTTAGTCTACGTTCCAAGATGGAAATAATGTTTAATTCTTGGTCCTGGGATGATGCAGAAATACCGCTCCTTTTGTTCACCAATGTCCGAATTTTTGTATTTACGTGCTTCGACGAGATTCGAATCCAATTACGTTTTTCTATTAGATTGTGTAAACTACCAGTTCCATTGTAATTTGGTGGTTATTTTCGTTTCGTTTGTGTTATAGGATTATATCTTGATGCAGGTAGTTATTTCTCTGGTTTCGTTAATTGATTAATTTAACATTTGTTCATTATCAGGAATTTGGCCATCCGAGTTCTTCCTTTATTTTTAGTTACTTTGTGTATTGTTTTTATATTGTCCAATTATATAATATGGTTAACTGTTAGTGGACCAAACTATTGCAATTTATCATTCATTTATTTTAACTTTCTCTGTACTTGGTATTTAAATTAAATCAAATTTTTACTGAGCATCTATTAGCTAAACTCTCTTCGTTCATGTAAAATTATCCAATAATCGAATCAACAAATTCTATCTATTTTGTCGTCCATAGCAACCCTCTTTTTTATTCTTATTCGATATTGTGTTATATTATAATCATTTCATACAATGTTCTTCCACTCATCAAAATAATCCCTTTCTAAACTTCCATTATATCCGAATATAATCTTATTTATGGCTTGTTTAATAATTCTTATATATTTTGCTGTCTTTTACTCTTAGTCTGTTTATTTTAACAAATATTATTTTTCAGTTAACAAACATCTATTGGTATCATTGCACTATGGCATTATAATAATTTATTTAATTTGAGTTTATTTATTTGTTATTATTAATTATTATTAACTTCTACTAACTCATTAGATTGTATTTAGTATTTGTTACTAATTTCTTTACCTAACCTTTCTGATCTGATGTACTATATAATGTTATTGGTTGTTAGGCCTATCATTATACCTTGATCTACTTCCGAATTTAACTTGTTACTATCTGCAATATTATAGAATCTTTTATCTATTTATGGTATGGTGGTATTAAACTCTTTTGGTATCTTGTTAACAATTATAGCCTTTTTATCCAAGTTTACAATTATAATCATCTTATTATCTAAGTACATGTATACAAATAATTAACTCTATAAAATCTAACAAAATCTTTATCGTGACCTATGGATAACACATAAAAATGAAATTAATTAGTACTCAATTTCTGAGTTCAACAACAGCTCTACAATGATAAATTAATAACACATAATGCTTAATTACTTGATATTCTATCAACAGAAAAACTTTCACTTGTTAATACAAAATATAACATCACTGTCATGATAACAATATAGCATGATACAATTAATAACAAGTACTTTTAAGTAACTTAAGTCATATACCATTTATTCATTCTCATCTACTTGGAAACATCAATTATAATGAAACAGTCAAAATCATTTTTTACATTATGTGTCAATGTCGGTTATTTACCTCTCACTGAACCTTGAGGTTTATTATTATTAACATTATTACTTGTTTATCTTTTTACCTTGCATTCTTATTACAATTAAACAATCATGGGTTGGGTTTCTGACCTTTTTACAAGTGTGGATAATTAAGAAATTTTCTTCCCTATTCTAAATTTTATAATTTTATTTATGTAACGTCGAGGACCGTATTTCTGTTACGTTACAATATATATATATTATATATATATATATATATTGTATAATATATATACAATACTATATATTGTACATATACTATATATTATACAATATATATATATATATATATATATATATATTGTATAATTACCGTTTACGGGGTGCTAAGGACCATTTATTTTGTTTTAAATTTCAATAACTTTTAGTTTAGTTTATTATTTTTATTGATTTATTTAATTCAATTCAATCTAACATTGAATCCAATATAAATAAATCCGATGAATGCACTGGAAGTTAGTTATCGAAGTGTTTTCAACTTCGGTTAATTTATTTTAAGTTGTTATTCTTCCGTCGACTAGGCGAAGTGGTGACGTCAATTCCTCACTGAAAGCATAAATATTTTGTAAGAATGATCACTTACTTGTGGTGAGTCTTGCCGATCTTGCAGGGTCGATGTAGCAATCTAATCTGTAGATTGACTTACCATATTCAAATTCGCCGCAGCGTGTCGGGCTATCCAATAAGAGTCGTTCACCTATCCTGTAAGTCTAGTCTATTGAAATGAACTAACTGACTCCGTTTGCTCGTATAAAATGATAATTTATTCTGTTTAACACTCCTTTATAATGATCTGAAGTATCATTAACTATTTAAATTCAAATTAAAATAACTTTAGTTGTTTGTTTTATAAAATTTGTCTCAGGGTGGTAAAACTGATTTACAATATCAGTGTATGGTTAGAATGCTTTTTGGTTAAAATAAATTAATTCATATGTGGGTTCTTTTAGCTTGCAGAATACCAAATTATTTACTAGAACTCTTATTCTACCGTTATTAGGTAGTTTGAAGACGATTACAACTCAATCATCTCTTAATAATTAACATTCAAAATTATAACCATGCCTGCTTTGGACATTTTAGGTTAACAAAGTTATTAGTCAATCGACAATAAATGATTTAAAGAACGTTTGTTAACGTTAAAATAACTCTTGATAAAACATTTAAAATGTGAACAATAAAATAATATTTTGAAACAGTGTTGTTGAATGGAACATCTGAATCATCATTTGACTCTACAAGAAGGAAATTATATAGTTGTAAGTATTTATGTAGCTTGACAACCTTAGTTTCTTATTCATAATAGACATAAACATTTAAATAGTAATAGTAGTAGACTTTTCCTAAATTACAAAACATAAATAGCATTTGCATTTTTCATTAACTTTCGTTAATTGTTTCATACAGTTGACAATTCTCAATCGTTTATGAATGCTTGTTGGTTTGATCTATGTTTAATAAACAACAACTTTAATCAGGTGTGGTTATATCACACTCAGTATTTATACATAATAAATGATTATTTGCTTGTAAAATTCTTTAAAATAGTATATTCAAATTAAGTTGAGGATTGTCATTAATACTGTTGATTGTATAATATTAATAATGCATAATTACATACAGTAGTATCCTGTGAGTCCTTGGAATGCTCTTAACCCTTTTATGTTCTTGGGTCTTGGGAACTCCGTTATACTCTTTAGCTTGCAAGGGTCTGTTTGTATTCCCTTGTCAGATATTATGTGACCTAAGAATTTTATTGAAGTTTTAATAAATTCGCACTTCTCTAACTTCAGAGAGAGGTTAGGGTCTCTGAACTTTTTGAAATATAGTGTTCAGATGCTGAAGGTGTTCTTCCAACGTTGGTGAGATTACAAGGATGTCGTCCACGAAGATCATGGTGTATGGTTCCACCTCTGGTCCTAGTGCATTTTCCAAACACTTTACAATTAATTATATAATTACCTTTTATCCACTCGAGTGACACAAAGTTTCGTCTAGTTATGACGCATTTCGGGCACAAAGTCCCATCCTCAGATAACACTGATATTAATTTAAACTAACTATAATATAAAATTGCAACCATGATTTTGGTTATGTCATTTAAATAAAAATAAACTTTACAATTGCTGCGAGGCTTGTACTCAATCCAAAGGGCACTACTCGATGTTGGTAGCTTTTGTTCTTGTACAGGAATGCGGTGTATTTGCGATCTTGTTTGCGAATGGGATTTTGCCAAAATGACGAAGTCAGGTCTAACTTGGTTAGATATTTTGCTCCTTGACATTTGTTAAATAATTCTTCAATATTCGGTGCACAATCAAAATCCTTTTCGACGACACTATTTAAATTCCGCATGTCTAAACACAGTCTTATTTCGTCCGTCTTCTTTTTGACGACGACAAGAGGATTGATGATGCTGCTGTTGGACCGCTCTATTACGCTGTTATCCAACATTCTTCTGATTTCCTCGTCGACTGGTTCCGCATATTTCATGGGAATTGGATATGTCCTCCGTACGAACTTAGTAGGATCGGTGACCTGAATCTTGTGTTCATAAGCATTCATAATTGTAGGCACGTCGCTAAATATATCTTGATATTCCTGTATCAAGTCTTCTATTAACTCTATTCCTTCATGTTGATTGTCCTCTTGTATATTGATGTCACTTGCAGCATGTTTTACAGCTGGTCTGGAGATGACGATTGGTTCCTGTTCTTCTTCCAAGTTGTTCTGACTTTCTTCAAATTTAATTACGTAGAGTCCTCCCTTAACTTTGCACGTCATTGAATTGTTTTCTAAATTAATAACTGCTCCTAATTTATTTAATACGTCGATACCTATGATACAGTCATATGTAAGCTTATCTACTACTATCATAGGAATATCGCATTCAAGTTTCTTACATTTAAAATTAATATATATTTGTTGTGTGGCAATCTGTTTAATCTTTGTCGCCGTTTTTATATAATAATTGCTTATCGGTAACACTGGTGCATGTCTGAAATGGTTCCTGTTCCTGTTGATGGAGGTCCTGCTGATTACGGATACCTCACTTCCAGTGTCAACACGGATTTTCATATTTAAATTATTTATTGTTCCCCCTAACATAGGACAATAGGTTTTAGATAACATTATTTCCTGTGGTGTATCTGTATTGTTTAGGATGTCACGCAAATCATGTGTGTGCAGGTCGTTTATTAAACCTGTACGTACTGGCTTTTTGTTACCCTTCTGTAGTCATACAGTTTTCTTATCGGTTGGCGTTCTACGATCACCCCCTTCCTCTTTGGACGTTGACGGGTGTGTCGGCTGTTGCACAATTTTATTTTCATAATTATTTTTATTATTATGCTTATTATTTGTGTTAATGTTTTGTACATTGGAATTGTACGGTTTTACGTGTTTTTTTTTACGTAAATGGGTGTGCGTACGCTCCTTTATTCGGAGTTGGGTTACCTTTTTCATAGGGTTGTTTATACTCTTTCCACTTCTTTTTCCATATGTCCTCTTCTTTAGTCTCGAACTGCGGCGATTTGTGGTGTATTTGATTTTGCGTAGAGTACTGCTGCTGCTGCGGCCGGTTGTCTCTCCTTTCATACTCTTTATTAACAAACTGTGATGATTGCGTCACAAGGATAAGAAGTTCCTCAATGGTTTTAACTCCTTGGGTATATACGGCGAGTCTAGTGTGTCTGTCAAAATGGTAGCTTAGTTTTAATACTAATTCGTGCTCAGTGAAACTTGGTCTAAGGTGCTTACACCGTTTGACGAGTTGTATGATGTAGTCTTCCATGGATCGTTTGCTGTTGACGTAATACCGCCCATACTCCAGCTGGTCTCGTACCTCTCTCTGGGTATGTATATTCCAGTACCGATTTTCGAAGGATGCCTTGAACTGTTCATAAGTTTTGGTTTGGTCCCGAACAATCGTCTACCATTTGGATGCTGTTTCCTGGAAATGTCGACTTACAAAATCTATATGGTCTCTGTCGCTTAGGTTGCTCCCTATGGTTGCCATTTCTTGTTCACACTTTTGTAAACATTCTATGGAGTTCTCCCATTTGTTGCCTTTAAAGCTGATCTTCTCTCGATCCTCTACTTTTGCAGCACACATCATTATAGCACTTGGTCGTCTCTTGACCTCCACTCGTAGTTTTTCTGCCTCCTCTTGCAGTCCATCTTTCAAGTTGTTAATTTCCATGGAGTGGTGCGTAGTTTTTCTAGTGACCTCCACGGCTATTTCTACTGTCTCGGTCCTCACAGTGAGTTCCTTTGTTCTGTTTGTGTTGTCCAGGATGCGCTCATTTAAGTCCTTGTTTTTGAGATCTTGCTCCTGCTTCGTAATTTTAAATTTTTCATTCCACTGTTCAGCCTGTTGTCTAATATGTTCTTTTGTTTCACATGTTGTATATTCACGCTGTTCTCTGAACTTGCTATCGATCTTTACAGCTTGTTCATTAAATGACTGTTGAACACGCTGTTCGACGGCTTCAACGCGTGCAGTAAGCTCCGTTTTCAAAGTGTTACTGACGAGTTCTATCTTAGCTTCTAACCTTTCATTATTGCTTTCTAACTGAGTTTTTAATTCTTCAGTAGTGATTTCTAATCTATTACGACTATCTTCTACTTGAGTTTCTAATCTCGTATTACTATCTTCTAATCTTCCTAATTTATTTTCTAATTTTTCATTATTCGTTTTCAACTCCTCTTTATTATTTTCTAACTGAGTTTTTAGTTTTGCACTATTTGTTTTCAACTCCTCTTGCAGTCGTTGAAACATCGTTTCGAAGTCCATTGTTGGTTGCTTCGTCATTGTAGACTATGGTGTCCTAACTGATACGTTATACTAATTATGTGTTTAATTATTGGTCCACCGTGACTTTATATTTCTTTATTTATAATTTATTTTATTTATTTATCAGTATTAATTTCACAACTTTTTTTTATCTGTACTTAAATCTACCAATTTGTAATATTACTTATTACTTGAATTTACTACTATTTTTTATACAATACTTGTGCTAATTATTTATTTGACTTTATTTATATTCTGGGCGCCATTTACTTGTAATGATAATTAACATATATCGGGCAACATGTTTTTTTTCTTCGTGTCGGGCCCCACCGTTGGAAGCGACATTAATTATCAAAACGATACTTAATATATACCGGGCCACACGTTGGAAGCGCCATTAATTTTGCAACGATACTCTTAAACACTTACTTTTGCACATATGCTGTTACTCATTTGTGCGCACTTACCCACATCTCGAAGGTATATTCTTCTGCTGCAGTATTTACCTTGATATTTCCCAGCTAGGTCGCAGGCTTTGGTAGTTAATTGAGGGTGGATAAGCATGTGAATATCGTTACAAGTAAAGAGTACAGAGGATTTAGTACTGGTTGTGAAATTAGTACGACTTTGTTAATAAAATTGTATTCATTTTGTTTATTAATTAAAAAATGCAAATTATCATGTTATTAATTAGTGTGTGGGTTAACTAATATTGACCCTTATATTCACTTATACGAATATCGTATAATTATAACATGGAAAAATCGTATCTCTTATAGTCTAAGACACGTTATACACAAAAATAAGACATATATGACCTGGAATATTTACACAGACATATAATACATAACATATATATTATTACAATGCATGATTACCATGTACGAAATTGAATATTAATATTGTCTTAGCAAATGTGGTTTTTTTTTTTGTTATGTACCACTTAATTAAAAAATTAAATAATTAAACATTTGTAAAAATTCTAATAGAGACCATTCTATTATTTTAATTAACAATACTCCTAATGTCTCAATTAATTAAAAATCTACAATTAAAGTAACTTTCATACTTGATTTTACGTTACAGTTACTTGATTTTAATTATATAATAAAATATGGTTCCTCTAATTACCATTTATTTATGAGATTTATAAGTTTTATATTCTTTGTTATAAATTCTTATTCTCTGAACTTTTATTAATTATTTATTATGCAAATAAAAATAATAAAGTTTATGTAAACTTGTATATGGAATCTAGAGCCTTCTTTTGATAGACCTCAGGGTCATTTATAAGATTAAATAAATGTCTGACTTCACCTGCATATTTCTGCAACCATTTAACTGTGTTGTTACTGTCACCTGGACTCCCGAGTTTTGGATCCCCTTCCGGTATCACCTTCTCTGCCTCTGCGTCATTTAGAATTACTCACTCCGTCTAATGGATGCTGAGTTCTGACGTGGACCTCTGGTCGTGATGATGTACAGCTGGATGTAGCTGCGTGTGGCTGTCCCTGCGTCCTCTAGTATTTTGCTCTGGTTCCTCTCCTCTCCTTGTCTTTTCCCTCGTGGATGTCTCGAAGTTCTACGTGGACTTCTTGAAGTTCATCGACGACGTTTCGACTCCTCGTAGTTTATGGTATATCACTATTACTTTCACCGACGTACTGCCGGTTCCATCGCACTTCAGTTTACGTAATATGGTTTAAAACATTACTTAAACTTTGTAAAATTCGCGGTGGCAAGATGCGTGGATTTCACGTACTGTCTGTTAATGATCTGAGAAAGCGTGTGTCGCTCGCTGGGGTTTTATACTCCTGCTGTCGTTCAATTCCTGTTGAAAACTGTTCGGACAAAGTTGAACAAGTCAGCGTGTCGATTTATTAACTAATTACAATCTACGCGTCTTTCTATGAAGCGCACACTTTTTTATAAATATTATTTGACAAATCGTTAGGTACATTAATAAACTTAACCTATGCAAATTATGAACATTAAGATGTGTAAACTATGGAAGTTATGGCAAAATTTCAAACGGTAGCTGAACGGTTCCCACGATCAAATACCTCTTAATATCTAATTGTAGCGCCAGGCGCCAGCTTTTTTTCTACATGTCTCTGATTCGTGTGACTTCTGGTTTTCGTTCAGCACTTAAAATACTGTGTAAAATTTTCTACAATCGTATACATAAGTCAACTTGTTCTTCATTACACACTAACACTAACACACAAACTGATACACACGCGGTTGCCTGTCGCAATGACGTCACCGCTTGCCAGTCGGGGCGATTTCTTCTCCCTTCGCTGCGTTTAAAACCAACTAGGCTTGCAATTCCATATGCATGTTCACTTACAATTATTTCCTTATTTAAAATTAATTATTACGTTTATTTCTTTTATTTATGTCTTATACCTAACGCTTAATTATTACATTATTTTCATTATTTACATCTTTTATACGACTCATACATGCATTCGTATGTTATCATACCTCAGTCAGGGGTTGATACAGAGACTTATGCTAAACGTATCGTTGCAATATATATATGTATGTATATTATATGATGTCTCTGATTTAATGCCCATTATCGTTCAAAAATCACATACATATAATATATGTATATATATATATACTATAATATTTATGACTAAATTTACCTCAAGATATACGTTTCTCCTTTAGGAACATGTTTCGGGAGATCTTGTTCTCCCATCTTCAGCCTTCGCCATCTTGTTTCTGGTGAAGTATTTGTGTGTTGGCTTCTGGATGTTATTGAGGTAGTTTGTTGGTCTTTGGTCCTTTAAAGTTGCATTATTGTGTGTGGTTGTGGTATCTGTTTTTGTATTTTGTGTATTTTCGATGTTTAGTGCTTTGAATATTGTGTCATGTTTTGTGTTGATTTGTATTTGTTCTGGTATTAATTTGTTTTGTGTTTTATGTTTGTAAATCTGTAAATTTTCCCAAATGTTCATTATGGTGCCTTTGTGTGGTATATGTTTTATTAGTGTTACATTGGTTATGTCTGGGAATTCATGTCCTGTGTTTATTGCATGTGTGGCTAAATTGGATTTATATATATTTGGTTTTTTGTATGCATTTAGGTGTTCAAAATAACGTTTTTTCAGCTGTTTTTTTGTTTGTCCTATATAACATTTATTGCAATCTTGGCATTCAATTTTGTATATACCGTTGGTTGTTGTATTATCTTTGTTGTGTGAGCTATTTAGATTTTGTAATTTATTTTTATTAGTTTTGTATGCTATTTTTATATCTGTGTTTTTAAATAGTTTTGTTAGTTTTGTCATTTTATTATTTATAAAATAAAAACTAATAAAAATAAATTACAAAATCTAAATAGCTCACACAACAAAGATAATACAACAACCAACGGTATATACAAAATTGAATGCCAAGATTGCAATAAATGTTATATAGGACAAACAAAAAAACAGCTGAAAAAACGTTATTTTGAACACCTAAATGCATACAAAAAACCAAATATATATAAATCCAATTTAGCCACACATGCAATAAACACAGGACATGAATTCCCAGACATAACCAATGTAACACTAATAAAACATATACCACACAAAGGCACCATAATGAACATTTGGGAAAATTTACAGATTTACAAACATAAAACACAAAACAAATTAATACCAGAACAAATACAAATCAACACAAAACATGACACAATATTCAAAGCACTCAACATCGAAAATACACAAAATACAAAAACAGATACCACAACCACACACAATAATGCAACTTTAAAGGACCAAAGACCAACAAACATCCTCAATAACATCCAGAAGCCAACACACAAATACTTCACCAGAAACAAGATGGCGAAGGCTGAAGATGGGAGAACAAGATCTCCCGAAACATGTTCCTAAAGGAAAAATGTATATCTTGAGGTAAATTTAGTCATAAATATTATAGTATTATATACATCAAGAAACGGACTGTAGCAGAAAGTGATTGAAATATATATATATATATATATATATATGTATTACATTTAATATTTATACATAAATTTACCTCAAGATGTTATTTTTCTATTTGGAACATGTTTCGGGTACTATTTTGTACCCATCCTCAGCCTTCCGGTTTTTTTGTCTGGTGAAGTACATATGTGTTGTTGGTTGACTATTGTGGCTTCCTGTTGGCTTCTGGTATTTCAAGTTGGTTTTATTGTGTGTGATTGTGGTGTATGTGTAGTTTTTTGTGTATTTTCAATGTTGAGTGCTTTGAATATTGTGTCATGTTTTGTATTGATTTGTATTTGTTCAGGTATTAGTTTGTTTTCTGAACAAATACAAATCAATACAAAACATGACACAATATTCAAAGCACTCAACATTGAAAATACACAAAAAACTAACACATACACCACAATCACACACAATAAAACCAACTTGAAATACCAGAAGCCAACAGGAAGCCACAATAGTCAACCAACAGCACATATGTACTTCACCAGACAAAAAAACCGGAAGGCTGAGGATGGGTACAAGATAGTACCCGAAACATGTTCCAAATAGAAAAGTAACATCTTGAGGTAATTTATGTATAAGTATTAAATGTATTATATACATCAAGAAACGGACTGTAGCAGAAAGTGATTGAAATATATATGTATGTATGTATATTATATGATGTCTCTGATTTAATGCCCATTATCGTTCAAAAATCACATACCTCAAAAGTCGGTAGTCAAGTTGTACATATGGGCTAAAAATCGCACATTTTGCGATAAATCGCACGGTCTGGTCACTCGTATAAGATTACCGTCTTCGGTTTGAGACAAGATGAACTTACCTACTTCAAGTTTCAGGTTTGGGTTTAACTGTCTACAGTTTTAAAAACATTTAACTTGATTTATCCCAGGTTCTTGAGTTTAAATTTACCATTAATGGTTTTAAGTGTGTTGAATTCGATTTTTTTAGGATTACTCGGTACAATATTTCATTATAAATAAAATTCAAAAACCCGTAAAAAATATTCTGGAAATTTCTTAAAGTGGATTATGGAAATTCTGGAATCACGAGAAATTTTTTTTGTAGACACCATGATATATATATGTATATATATATATTATTATATATATATATATATATATAAATTATCCAACAAATAGCAGTTAAAAATGGATACAAAATAAAAACTATTAATAAATTAGAAAATAAAATTAAACATAAAATCACTAATAAAATTCCTAAAAACACTACATTTAAAAATTCATCTATTAATAATAATATAAAATATACAACCTTCACTTATTACGGAAATATAACTCAAAAACTAAATAAAATATTTAAAGATACTAATTTAAAAATATCTTATAACACAGATAATATAATTTTTAATAAAATAAAACCTAAAACTAAATCCAATACTCACAATAAAAATGGAATATATAAAATAGAATGTCCAGATTGCAATAAATTTTACGTGGGCCAGACGAAGAAAAAACTACGAGATAGATTCGTTCAACACCGCAATGCATATTTAAAACCAAATATTTATAAATCTAATTTAGCCACACATTGTCTAAATAATAACCACCAGTTTCCAAACATTGAAAATATAAAATTAATTAAAAACATACAAAAAGGTCAAAAAATGAATATTTGGGAAAATCTTAACATTTACAAACACAATAACAATAATTTATTAATTAAAGAACAAACCCAAATAAAAACAAAACAAGATGATCTATTTAAAATTATAAATTTACTAAAAAATAAAAATAAATGTGAATAAAATACTATATAAACAAAATTTCAAATATAACCGAGAAAACAGCTGCTGAAGAAATAAACATTAAAACAATCGTTAACTAATCGACCTAAATCGATTATCAGTTATTTTATTTTACGTTAAAATCGATACAAATTCGATTATTCGTTACTTTTATATTAATAGAATTATTACGATTGTTATTAATTCACTTAGAAACCTCTGATGATACTGATATTTTTCAGTGAAACGTACGTCAGGTGTTAAAAAGAATATACAATATTATCTACTTGCAGAAGAAACAAATTGAAAACATCACAAATTATATGTATATATGTATATGTAATTTATAGTGTGTGTGTAATGTAATTTATAAAAATTCCAACAATCCGGTATTTATTCCTAAAAATTCAAAAACAATTTTTTGGAATACAGCAGTTGCAATACAGCTGTTGGGGCAATACAGCAGTATGCCTGAGATACGGTCAGTATCAAACGCGACATCTACACGTGAAGACACAAAACGGTTAAATGCAGACTGGTTTCTCTCTGGTAGTGGTGTGACCAGGGTTGTCGAAAATCTGCGGGCACTATGGCGGCCGTTCAATTTTCGCATGCACAGATGACGTTTCACCATGCCAACGTTTGAAAAATAAAAGCACGATATGTAAACTACCATTTTCAAGATATGTACTGATGAGAGGAAAGTTGAAGTAAATATTATTATTTTAATATTAAAAATCATATATTATATGATTTTAAATGTAAATTATAGATAGTTGAAGTTATATATGTTATAAAAATTCATTCAATATTAACATAGTCGATACACATAGGCCCAATTTTGAATTTTTAAGGTTTTAGGCAAATGTATCAAGGTCAGAAAATTGTTTTTCTTATAGCTTTGATAGGAATATGCTATTCTTATCGTATTATTATATATATTTCAGAGGAACGTGTTTATGGTCTTACAGGACAATCTTGGGAAAATATCATTTCAATTCGAAATATGATGCCATCTATGAGAAATTCTGATAATCGCAATATAACTCAAGCTGTTGTTGCATTCTTATGCAAATTAAGAACTGGCAATTATGATAAAATAGTTTCTGCTATAGTTGGTGTTGAAGATGAGAAGATGATTTCAGGATTTATTCACTCTGTTTTACAATGTTTCGAAAGGGACATGTTACCTAAACATTTCGGTCTTCTCTCTACTTCTAGGGGATACCTCATCACAAATCACACTGCTGCAGCTGCACAAAAACTGCATACTTTAAGTAATCATCTGGCTATTATTTATGATGCTTCCTATATACGTCATCAAAAGAGTGCTAATAACACTTGTCAGCGCAAATCTTACAGCGGTAAAAAAAAAACCTCCTTATGTAAGCCTTTCACTATATGTAAAACAGATGGATATATCATTGATGTTCCTGGACCCTTTCTTGCTACAAAGAACGATGGCCAAATTTTAGAACATTTATTGTCAATTGAAAATGAACTAAGTACTATTCTAAAAGAAGGTGATATTTTCATTTTAGACAGGCTTTAGAGATATGGTTTAGAGATGTGGTATGTACATTAAAAGAAAAAGGTTTCACTGTAATGATGCCTCCTTTAAAAGGTAACTGTAATCAATTAAAAGCAAAATAATCTAATAAATCCAGATTAGTTATAAAACTTCGCTGGGTCATTTGTGAAATTACACAATATTTAAATAAATATAAATGTATTTGTAAGAAGGAATAACAAGTAACCTATATTTGGGTTTGTTTACAGTACTTGTATTAAACACGTATGTCACGCGCACCATAATTATGGTACTTACCATAGTTCGAGAATCTGGTTGTTTCAATCTTGTTGTTTTTATTATTACCTAGGGTCCAAGGATTCGACTCAGCGTGATTGCTGACAGAGACAGGCATAGAAATGAGAATACGTTCATTTGAAACATTGACCATTAATATTAGTTTATTCAGCAATTTTGTTAATTGTGTACACCGGATAAAATTTCAACATGGCGGCCATTACTTATATTGACTCTCTTTCATCGTAAAACTCTCTTATGTTTTATTAAACTTTAGTTTATCAAATTCTATATACTGACTATGAAGCAGCTTCATGATTAATTGCTTTTAATTATATTTCCTTATCACTAACGCAAACCAACACCCCGTTCGGATGTCGACATTTACCATGCACGCACTGCTCTCTCTCTCACATTCATACATACAATTTCAGTTTACTTTTTGTTGTGTACACATAACGGCAATTTTGATTAAAAGAGCTCTTTAAATAAAATTTTGGTTTTGCACTTCCCTTGTTAGGTAGACTGGAAGTTCTAGCAGTGGATCACATGTTGTTTTCTCAGATGGCGTGGTTACATTTTACTGAATTCACTGACTCTAGGTATAATTTTGAAACACTATTATTTCACACTGTCTGAGTTCTCCTGTAGTTAATACTTTTACATTTTTGATTACATTTTTGAATTATTTAAGACACTTTGGCTGACTATTTTGGCCCAGCACAATTTTTAACGTGTTATCGGCATGATGAATTTCTGAAGACTGGGGCAGACGTTGTATGTCTATCTTTCGCCTGTCCTTTACACTGAATTTACATGATGGTTATAATCACTCGTTAACACTATTTACTTGTTATTACATTTTGTTAATTCAAATAAAACACTTTAGCTGACTATTTTATGCCAGCACAATTCTAACGTGTTACTGCCATGGTGATGTTCTGGTGACTGGGCTGAACACTACGCAATTTTTATGTATGTGTGCATGAGTACACGTCATTGTTCTTTGTCTTTAGTTACATAATCGCCTTGCTGGTTACATATTTTAATCACGTCATTGTTGTATTAATGACGTTTGGCATTGCCGGCCAATGAAACAGAAGCATGTAGCGCCGGTATTGGTGGCTGTAACCATTATAAGTGTTTTTATCTGCACGTACACTGCTGTCCTTGAAATTATTTCGTTGTCTCGGAACTGCGTTGTTGTATGCAAAACCAAGGGAAATTGTATTACCCATAGAAATGAAGTTAAAAACATCGAAATACAATAATTTACTACCTTGCATACCATACTTTTTATATCAGGCTTTTTGTACTGTCACAAAACCCCCTCAATGAAAGGTTTTATGTCGAGACACAAAAACTTTCATTGACTCATTCACACTTCTCTAAAAGGATCAGCTCAGGTATGGAGCCACAACCCCCTGTAGTTTTACTATAAAAGAAATTCAATCACTTACCCTTGGTCCAATGATGAGGTTCGCACCTTCTGACCTTACTGGACTTCTCCAGAGAGATCCCTACACCATAAGGCCATGAGGCACTTTACGCTCCTGTTCTGATGCACCGGCCAGCTCAGGACCGCGGTCACCACACCATAAAACTCTGAAACATTCAATACAAAATTTTAAATAGTGGCCTTCTCTATATCCATATCCACAACTGATATGTTTCCTCTTAGTACGTTGGTTTGAGTTTTGGGGCATTGGTTTGCTTAATTATACAAGTTTCAAACAATGTATATCAAGAATTAAGACAGAAAATTCCTTCTCTTTTAACCATCCGGTATCTAGTACACCTTTCTGACTTCTGTCAATTATATTCACTCTCTTTATCACATGAAAACAATTGTTCTTAACCTAAACAGAAAATACATTTTACTGCTTTAGCAACAACCATTAACCATAATATTTTACTTCATATGCTTACAATATCTATATATCAAGGCAAACAACTTTAAAGCTTTATAATTTCTTTACAACCTTTTCTTTATGTTTAATTATCTTTATAACATAATCATTACTACAGAATTGACAATTCTCATAAAATTTAACATTATTATCGTTACTATCCTGGCAGTAACCCCCTATCCACACACACTATTGTCAACATAATAAAACACAATAAAACATTGTACATCATAAGCATTAAACACTAACATTGAACAATTCACATTACTTAATTCATATTTACCTAACTTGTAGCAAAATTTTATTATAACATTTTTTCCTATCAACAATTCTCTATTCAACTTTTAATATTTAACATTCATTTAGATTCTATACAAAAATTTCACATTTATCATTACCTTTCAGTTACCTCACCTTCCTACCATGAATTTTCCTTTTTCTAACCTTTTTATCCTTATTAGTTTGGGTGACTCTTGATTACTCACTATTCTCTCTATCTCATTTTGGCATTTGTCAGCCTAACCTTACTTACCTCTTTTTTCCACTATTAACCGCTTCTAACCATTAATACATTATGACACCAATATCTCTATATAAACCCCCTTCACAAATCCCATTTAAAACCTCTGGCACCGCTCATTTTTGTACTAGTATGTGTGTATTCCCTATCTATGCTCATTCCTTTATTGGTTCCTGACCCTTTCAGATAACCCTTTCCGGCACACAACGGTCCCTTCCTGTCTCAACATCTCTCGTTGCAGACTCCTACACCAATACCCTTATTACAAAATATCACCATCAACAACAAATATAATTACCATCCACATTACTCACCTCTACTTATAATCGCTAACCACTGTGTCCCTAAAATATCTAACACCTCTTTATATATATTATCAGCATCTCAGCACTTTATTTTCCCTAACTCCCATTAACTCTATTCAACTAACTCCACTGCCCTTATTTATAACTATTACCTAAACTCTTTACAACATTTCACCTTAATCTACTACTAGAAAATTCATCACTTACCTACTAACAACAATACCTCTCTATATCCAAATATATAATCATTTACTAACCCTTTAGAATCTAAATTCCATAATATCATTTCAAAATCATTATCAAACTTTTCTACAGTACATAGTTTACATAAAAATACATAAAATACACAACAGCAAAATTACACAAATACATAGACATCAATACACAAAAATATACAATCCACATAATCATTAAATCATTTACCAAAACTCAGTCATAAACAGTCCATCTTAAAAAACACTGTCCACATAATTAAATGTTCATAACACAATAAAATGTCTACCCTCCATCGTCAAATAAGAGTCGAACCTTAAAACTATATACATGGTTTAATATTGAATGTCTTATATTATTACAATCAATATAATACTTATCTAATTCTTCATATATTTCCACAATACTATTTAAATTAATATGCTTATTCCATATTACTATCTCATATAATTTGTCACGATCGAGTATGGTCATGTCGCCTTTGGTATAGTCTGTTACAATCAGGTAAGTTATAAAGTCATCTTTATCAACATCATCTCCCACTTCTGCTATATCAGCTTCAACCCAAGGTAAGTACTTATTATATTTATTATATATCATCTCTACTCCTAACCTTCCCATAAACTCTTCATAATCTCTGCTTATCTTAAAAATTTCTACCTCCCTCTTTCTCTCACAATATCTCTCACTTTCAAAACATCTCTCTCTTTTAAAATATCTCTCATAATAACTCTCCCAATAACACTTCTCTCTCTCAATATATCTCTCTTTACACCCACTCTTTAAACCTTCAAAACACACTATCATTCCCTTATTATTATATTCTATTCCCCATAAAATTCCATTTATACTACCAACCTCCACACTATTATCACCTATTACTATATTTTCATCTATTTTATCGTCATTTCCACTACTACTTACCTTGTCCTCTTTGTTTATCTCTAACTTGTCTACTTTGTCAATACTACAATTTTGTCTTTGTATTTCATTTTTTAATTCTTCTAATTTTTCGTCAAGTTTGCTAAATTTCTCATCTAACTTATTGTTCTGTGTATTGAAAAGCATTTGCATCATTTTCATAATTTCGTTATTTTCAGCCCTGTTATTTGGGACTGGTGTTGAGTGAACAACTCCTTCACTCATGACTAGTGATTCTGTCATACTTATTTGACTGTTATTCGTACTGTCAGTTATGCTGACGTTTTCTTTATTTTCTGCCATCATAAAAAATGTTAATGGTTTGTTGCTTTATATTAGCGTTACCACCTAACCTACAACCGTACTCTCAGTTTCAATGCCCACTCTGTCATCATTCAGGCTTATTATATAAAATACATTAATACATTTTTATATAGTCACCAGTTCGGGTGGCCAATTGTGAAATTACACAATATTTAAATAAATATAAATGTATTTGTAAGAAGGAATAACAAGTAACCTATATTTGGGTTTGTTTACAGTACTTGTATTAAACACGTATGTCACGCGCACCATAATTATGGTACTTACCATAGTTCTAGAATCTGGTTGTTTCAATCTTGTTGTTTTTATTATTACCTAGGGTCCAAGGATTCGACTCAGCGTGATTGCTGACAGAGACTGGCATAGAAATGAGAATACGTTCATTTGAAATATTGACCATTAATATTAATTTATTCAGCAATTTTGTTAATTGTGTACACCGGATAAAATTTCAACATGGCGGCCATTACTTATATTGACTCTCTTTCATCATAAAACTCTCTTATGTTTTATTAAACTTTAGTTTATCAAATTCTATATACTGACTATGAAGCAGCTTCATGATTAATTGCTTTTAATTATATTTCCTTATCACTAACGCAAACCAACACCCCGTTCGGATGTCGACATTTACCATGCACGCACTGCTCTCTCTCTCACATTCATACATACAATTTCAATTTACTTTTTGTTGTGTACACATAACGGCAATTTTGATTAAAAGAGCTCTTTAAATAAAATTTTGGTTTTGCACTTCCCTTGTTAGGTAGACTGGAAGTTCTAGCAGTGGATCACATGTTGTTTTCTCAGATGGCGTGGTTACATTTTACTGAATTCACTGACTCTAGGTATAATTTTGAAACACTATTATTTCACACTGTCTGAGTTCTCCTGTAGTTAATACTTTTACATTTTTGATTACATTTTTGAATTATTTAAGACACTTTGGCTGACTATTTTGGGCCAGCACAATTTTTAACGTGTTATCGCCATGATGAATTTCTGAAGACTGGGGCAGACGTTGTATGTCTATCTTTCGCCTGTCCTTTACACTGAATTTACATGATGGTTATAATCACTCGTTAACACTATTTACTTGTTATTACATTTTGTTAATTCAAATAAAACACTTTAGCTGACTATTTTATGCCAGCACAATTCTAACGTGTTACTGCCATGGTGATGTTCTGGCGACTGGGCTGAACACTACGCAATTTTTACATATGTGTGCATGAGTACACGTCATTGTTCTTTGTCTTTAGTTACATAATCGCCTTGCTGGTTATGTATTTTAATCACGTCATTGTTGTATTAATGACGTTTGGCGTTACCGGCCAATGAAACAGAAGCATGTAGCGCCGGTATTGGTGGCTGTAACCATTATAAGTGTTTTTATCTGCACGTACACTGCTGTCCTTGAAATTATTTCGTTGTCTCGGAACTGCGTCGTTGTATGCAAAACCAAGGGAAATTGTATTACCCATAGAAATGAAGTTAAAAACATCGAAATACCTTGCATACCATACTTTTTATATCAGGCTTTTTGTACTGTCACACATTGAGGCTGTACATGGAATAATTGGACAGAAATATAAGCTTTTGCATCATCAATTGCATAAATTCTCTTCTTTCTGATGCGGGTTTATACTGTCGAATAGCCTGTTTCTTTCAAAATCTCTTGGAAAATAATTAAATTCAGGTAAAGAACAACTTGATGGAATTATCAGTTGGATGAATGCTACCGAAAATGATGTACATACTTTGGCTGAAGAAGTTGAAAATAATAACTGGAATAGAAAGGTATCACCGTTTCAGTTATTATCTTCAGATGAATTGCTCAATTTCCCAGAAATGTAGACAAATTAAAAGTTTTTTTTACAGGATCTTATCAGCTTTCCCAATCTCTATCTTACTTAGCAGAAATTATAGATGAAAATGGTTCTTTTCTTGTGAGTACGTTAAAAACTAGAGATTGTTCAATTTGAAGTGAGGTCAAGACATATCAACAGCAAAACGTGTAAATGCTATTTACATTATAACCCAAATAGTATTGGAATGGATGGAATCAAGCGTTATTGTTGTAACTGTGCAAATGGCAATAGAACAATTGGGCGTTGTTCACATATCGCTGCTGTTATTTATTACTTATCATATGGCAGATATTTGTCAAAAATTATACGGCCTGCAGAAGTTCTTACAAAATTATTCGATTTTGATGAAGTGCAACCAGTTATTGAGGAAGATAGTGATGAAGATCAACTTTTGTACAACTTAATATTAGTTTTTAAATATTGATTATTTTGTTGAATGTAATAAATATAAATCTGCTTTACATTTTAAAACTATTTAAAGATCTTACTTTCTACGATTGTAGTTCTGAGTAATTCTCATTACTGGCATACAAACTGTAAAATTAAATGTTTTGCCAATATTTTTTTCAAAATTAATAGGATAATATTTTTGAAGGTATTAAAAAATAAATTACTTTAGTGTATGCAAGAAATAAACAGTTTTATGTCTTTTTTGATACAAAATAAAAAAAGTAGTCTTAATTTTTCAGAAATATCGTACCCCAATTCGATTTATAACTGGATACAGTCATGAGTATTCTCTCTCCACCCTTCTCTCTATTTGGAGAGAAATAAAAATGTGAGACGTACCTCAGATAACATTTAAGTGATTTTTCGTCTATTAAAAAAGCCGAAAATTGAAAAATAATATTTTTATATGTGAAGAATCATATGCTACGATTCTCAGACTTCAATTACGGTAAAAAAGCAGATGAAGCAAATTAAAAATTTTGATCTTATATACATTATGTACGTGTCCATGTGTGTATATGTGTATGTGTGCACACATAAGAGTAATATTAATAAATTGTAGCTCATTTAAATATAAAAATAAGCTTAAAAATAACAAAAATTCACGAATTCAAATTTATTTATTTAAAAAAATTACCTTGTATTAGATATTATGAAAGAAAATAATAAAATTTTACATTTTTAATATTAAGTACTAGGCGGCTCAGTAGACCAGTGGGTATGGCACCTGGCTACTAATCTAAGGGTCCTGGGTTCAATTCCCGGGCCCGCACCATAAATTCAAGGTGCGTTTTTCAGCCCCCAGGTCGACTCAGCCTGTTGAAAATGAGTACCTGGGATAACATCTTGGGGATAATAGTGGGCGGCTGAAGCGTAGTGCTGGCCACACTGCCTTCCTTATATGCCGTACGGCTCACATTAGGCAGCCTACCCTGCCTACTCGTAAGCTACTTCGGTGGTATACATGGGAGCCATTATTAAAGTACTAGCTAAGAACCTATTAGACAGGAACCTAAGAACCATGTGTAATGTAATGTTTTTACAATTGTAATATACCTACATAGTCAAAAATATTCAATTGGTTTCAAGGGGCATTTCGACTATCTTAATGGGGAGTACCTTTGGCGGCTAGTTATATCAGTACGGGTGAGTGAAATAAAAACTAATATATGTTCAATCTGTCATTGTAAGTTAATGTATAATTAGGCAGCGTAACACTAGTCTGTTTTTAGTATGTTTGGTTTCATAACGCTTTAACGCGTAGTGAATCGGTCAGGCAGTATCGGACAGGCAATAGGCATACAGTATTGGACAGAGATTTTCCAAATTTTCTCACAAACAGTGACTGTTCTGTAATTTGTTGCAGGACAAAATTGAAAAGAAACGGGGAAATTGGACAGAGGAGAATATCAAACTGGCAATTAATGAGGTTTTGGGTGGTAAGAGAAGTATCATGGAAGCAAGTGAGCTGTTTTCTGTCCCAAAAAGCACTTTGGGTGATAGGATAAAACTACTTGCCTCGGGAAGTGAACTAATTTTAAAACCAATCATGGGTAAATTTACATCTACTTTTAACGATGAACAGGATAAAGCTTTATACAACCATGTAAAAATGCTAGACAGCCAATTGATGCCTCTAAGTAAACACGAATTTCTAAAATTAGCTTTCTAGTTTGCTGAACATCTAAATATAAAACATCAATTCAATAAAGAGAAAGGAACAGCTGGCAAAGAATTTTACTATTCTTTCATGAAAAAACATGCTGACCTGAGCTTAAGATCTGCTGAATCCACAAGTTTGCAGCATGCTACAGGATTTAATAAAGAACAGGTAGATCGATTTTTCGAGAAACTCAAAGAATTGATGGACAAATATGCATTCAAGCCATCTAGGATTTTTAATGCTGATGAGATGGGTGTATCTGTAGTTCACGAAAATCAACTGAAGGTCATTTCAGTGAGGGGTAAGAAGCAGGTAAGGAAAGTTGATTTCTGGGAAACAGGGTAAAAATTTCACAGTTCTTTTATGCATAAACGCTTTGGGGGATCAGTTTGGTCCTGCAATATTTGTTTTCCCCAGGGTAAGAATGGACAATGATCTCACTAAAGACGCTCCCGAAGGCAGTGTGTTTGATGCGCAACTGAGTGGATGGATAACAAAAGATGGATTTCCAAAATGGATGAAATCTTTTGCTGACAGAGTGAATCCCAGTGAAGAGAGCCCTGTATTGTTGATCGTTGATGGTCATTCTACTCACAAAGAACTAGAGGTGATTCTGTTTGCTCGCTCCCAAAACATCCACATGCTAAGTCTGCCACCACACACTACCCACAGAGTGCAGTATCTGGATAGGGTGGTCATGAAACCTTTTAAAAATGCATACATTGAAGCCTGTTCGTTGTGGATGAGAAAGTACAGCAGTTTGAAGATCTCGCTGAGAGATATTTGTGGACTAGTAGGTTCTGTGTTTACCAAAGTGTGTCGCATGGAGCTCACCCAGTCAGCATTTGCTTGTACAGGCATCTACCTGTTGAATCCTCAAATCTTTAGTGACTTAGACTTCTACACACCTTTGAGTGAACTGACACCAGATTCTTCTGAAGCTGTCCATCCAACTCAATGTTTGACAAGAGAAATAACACCTGAACCCCAACCATCAACTTCAAAACACGTTGGGACATCTGAATCCATTCCTTCCACTTCAATACCTGTAACATCAGCTCCAGCTGCTACCACAACTGCAGGGATAAGTAGCCTTAATTTGTCCCTTAATGAAAGCCTGATTCAAGAGATCTGTCCGCTTCCAAGTGTGTAGTTGGAAACTTCAACATGCAAAAACGACGTGGAGATCGCAGTGAAATTCTAACTTCAAGTCCGTTCAAGCTTCGCCTTGAAGAAAAAGCACAAACAAAAGATCTCAATAAAGTCCAAAAACTTAAAATTTATAAAACCAGATGTGTGAAAGGATCCAATGAGAAGAATATGGGCCGTAAAACAGCAAAAAAGATTGAAATTTAAATGGCAGGTAGACGAAACTACTGACTGCATCATATGCGGAGAAAATTTTAATGAAGACTGGATCCAGTGCAACGTATGTAAGGGTTGGGCCCATGAAAATTGTGCAAATCTCAAAGGAGATGCTCTTTTTATAAATGTGATATATGTAAAGCAAAATGATGTCATATCCTGTTTGAAATAAAGTATGTGTTAAAAAAAAAAAATTCGCCGTCACGGGACGCCCGGCAGATGTGAAACATCAAAGTTGATGGTAGAATTTATAATTAATGAAAACCAATAAAGAAATATGGAGTAAAATAAATTAAAAAAAAAAACAGAGTTTCGTTAATAAAATCAATATATTTTTCTTATTATTCTAATTATAATAATAATTACAGAATATAAATACAAGAGTTTCGTTAATAAAATCAATATATTTTTCTTATTATTCTAATTATAATAATAATTACAGAATATAAATACAAGAGAAGTAAATATTTTTAATATAGACTGTTTTACAATGCAGTTACGGAATATTATTTGACGTATCTTCTGTGATTTCTGTAATAGTAGCTGTTGAAGGTATTTTAGACGGTATTAAAGAAATGATTGGCCGATGATAACTGAAGTATGTAACAAAAGTAGTAGATGTGATGTTATCAAGGTATCTTGAAAATACAGCATCGATTGTCGTTCCATATCTAGTTGTTGGTTCAGTTGGCTTATTATTGATTTTCAAATCAAATGTTTGCTCAAGGAATGTTGTCAAAGGGATTGAATCGTTTGTTGCAAAATTAACATTAAAATCTCCTGCTAAAATCATCGGAAGTTCGTCTAAATTATCTCCTAAAATCCTTGAACCTTCGCGACTATATATGAGTAAACGACGGTATAAAAATTTTATGATTTCTGTGACTTTTTGATTTGGTGAAATATACACAACAGCCATAAGGAATTCTCTCCCATCATCCATTTTAACTTGAGAAGCACATATATCACCAATAGCTGCTTGGGTAACATTAAGTTCACGTGTATTTCGTATTGTAAGTTCTATATTCGTCGTAGTAATTCGGGCTATGTTTTTGTTTTGATATATCGCAACTCCCGCAGCTCTAACATCTTCCCGTTTAAATTTTACTATGCAGTCGAAATCAGGTAGTTGAACGTCTTTTTCATTAGAAAGGCATGTTTCTGATAATAATAAAAAGTCACTTTTTTGAGAAACAGAATCTTGCATATCTGAAGCATGTTTTTTGAGACTTTGACAGTTTAAAGTTAATATTGTCAATCCCTCTCTCGATGTAATGAAATTAGTAATCATTTCTTGCAAAGTATTAAGTCTATTCAAGGATAGTCTTTTAAATTCTTCTTGCAAAGACAAAATTGATGGATGAATTCTTCTTCCATGGTAAAATCTTAAATCATCATTACGGTTACATATGAACAAACCTTCAATACTAGTAACTTGCGATAAAGCGACATATAATAACTGAATAGAATGAGTTTTACTATTCTCATAGACTATCTCGTCATGTGTAGCTCCTTGAGACTTATGAATAGTCATGGCACATCCGGATATCGTAGGAAAGTGATAGTCATGGCACATCCGGATATCGTAGGAAAGTGATTACTTTTTCCCACAATTGTTTTGTTGTTGTTAAGATGAATACTTGTAGTTAGACGTATAATAGGAACGGCTCGTTTATCGATATTGTGTTCTGCAATGAATCCAGCAGCTTTTTTTCTGGCAACTGTACCAGTTCTTTTATCAGGAAAAACCAGCCATACACGAGTAATTTCATTTTGTTCATTCTGTTCTATATGAACCAAAGTTCCAACAGCACCATTAGCTAATCCATCTGTAACGTCTATGTTTGTTGTAATAATGTAAGGTTTTCCAATTACAAAAATAATTTCGTATGGCAATCCACCTGTGTCAATCACTGACATCTTGTGTAATTTTTGCCTCACAAATCCTTCCTGTTCATGGTTAGCACAGCCACTAATAATATCTATTGCAATGGAAACATGTTTATCTTGAGCTTGTTGTAAAATAGATACGCTGTATTCATTGACCGATGTGTTTTCTTGAAATAATCGAACCCCATTTGGGCAGCGCTGTGTAACTTCTTCCTTCGTAAAAAATCTTGACTCGATAATGGCCAATTCGTCATCATCTAAAATGGATCCATTACCAATTTTTGTAAGGATAGAAGCAAAAATTACATTAGTTTGTCGCATAACTTGAGTTAATTCGTAGAATTTTAATCCTCGCCACATTTTAAAGTCATTGTATTGGTATCCGCGTCACAATTATTATAATTAAACTTTAAAGTTTTTACCTTAATCCGTCTATGTGACCGCTTAATTTTTCTTCTTTGTCTTCTTACGCGTTTCGGATTGTGTTAATCCATCATCAGAGATTAAAAAATTTGTCGGTTAAGACCTCGCCACAGGAAAGGTCCAACCATTCGTTGTTTTGGCTGCTTGTAAATTGGAGTAGCTCTGACTGGAGGTAATTGTCGCAAGTCTCCAATAAGAATGATGTCTAGTCCTCCAAAGTTACTGTCAAAATTTCCAGTTATTTGCTTTAACCTTGAATCAATTTGATTTAAAAGTTCAGCACCAATCATACTTATTTCGTCAACTATTAACACTTTAACGTATTTAAATAAACATCGATACTGTTGTGCCGTTTCCATTGACAATGGAAGTAGTTTAGATAATGATATTTTTAATGCTGTATGAACTGTAGTTCCGTCAATGGCTACTGCAGCTTTGCCAGTGGAAGCACACGTAATGTATGCATTGCAGAAGCCGTCATTATTTGAGAATCTATTGTATATTTCCATTATCAATTTAATAACGAAAGTTTTTCCGCATCCAGCTGGCCCAGTGAAAAATATTTGTAAAGGCAATTTCTCTGCAGATAAAATGTGATGGATGACGTTCAAAAGTAAATTTTTTTGTTTTTCATTAGCACTTCTCATGAGGTCACAAAATTGATCAAAGTTCATTATATTTTCTCTTCTTTTAGCAATTGCTCCTAAACTTTTAAATGTAGCTATACATAAATCTTCATTAACCACAGCATTTGGGTTTTTATGTAATTCTTGAAAAGGATTTGGTTCTGGAAATCTTGTAGCGATGTCTTGAATTTCTAACTCGTCATCATTCAATTGATCATCTTGGCGACATAGTTGTCGGCATATATCAATAGTTTTTTGAATATCAATATTAGACTCAAACTCTTTTCGTCTTTGTAAAATAGTATTTTCGTTTTAATCATATACGGTAATGAATTTCATGTCTGCTAAAATTTCCATTCCTCATTTCTAAACGGCAAATGTAAAGTCACCATTTCCCTTCTGTACTCATTGTAGTCCTGAGCAATATCATAGTTTCTGTAACGAATAATTCGTGGCTGTTTTCGTTCTACATAAACTCCACTATTGTTTTTAGTATATTTAGAAACAAATTGTGCTAAAGTAACATTTTCCAAATCGTCTGGCCGTTTTTGATATTTTTCATACCAATCCTCCTTCCAAATGTCAGTAGAGTCATCATCAAGTTCACTTATTTGTTTTAATGTTTTTTTAATTCTTTGTCGCTCGATTGGCCAACAAGTATTGATATATTGAACTACCACTGAAGATTTTGACATTGGTTCTCTAAGAAGATACCAAGCAGCTTCTTGACTAGTCATCTCAACAGAATTCAGCATATCAACACTCATTTTACGAGTTATTTCAACAACGTCGAATTCTGGATGTTCATTCATAACTTCTATAATGTTACGTTGTAAATTGCTAATTCCTCTGTTCGTCTTATTTACATACTCGACAACATACGCAGCACAAGAATATTCTTCAGTGATTATCTGGAAATCCATGTTTGATTTTAATACGTTAAAAACAAATGGATTAAATGTATCGTGCAATTTTTCTGAAGGATGTCGTTTATAAAAAATTCGTTGTCTAGTAATGCCCGATCTGATTATGTTTTTGTATTCTTCATCTGACCGAATATTATTACTTTCATAGTAATCATCAAAACTGTTATATTCGTTGCTTTCTAAATTCATTCTAATTTCAGCATAACGTTTCGAGTATTCTTTGAAATTTGGATCTGTTTTTTCCATTGGTGTCAAAATCATTGTAAATTTACAGGGCATAAATGGTGCATCAAATCTGCATTTTTGTCGTGAATTAGCAGTGACTTTTTTGTAGCATGTGAAGGTGTGTTTATGAGTGATTAGTTTAATATTTCCTGATGCTTCCGCCGAGGATACTGATACAAAGCTGTCAATCATTTCTATTGCTTCATCTTGGTCTTTTCCAAGAATATCGTCTGGCGCATTATCAAGCCATAACAAAATATGAGCATGGGGGCTTCCTCGATGTTGAAATTCTATTCGTTTAAAATAGTTGATAAGTATATATTTTTCAAAAGGACTGAATTTTTTTGATTGTAATATTGTCATAATCACGTTGACTAATTTGTTAAAATAAATAGCACATGTTACAGCGTCATTGTTAATTAATGAACTTTTTTCAATGAAACTTAATTCTGATGCAATGAATTCTTGAATACCTTCTCTGCCGTGGGCTAAAGCATATAACAGTTTCAATAAATCCGGCCACCCAATTTCATTAGCACTTAGTGTCATGAATGCAGTTGGCTTTCCTATCTGTCGTATCATTGCAAATAAATATCTTTTTTTTTTCAGATCAGTACCAGACAGAATTAGGTATTGATCGTAAAAAAGCTAAATTAGACTCAATGCAATTATTAATCTATTCTTCAGACTGCACTTGTTCCTTGGTTATGTTAGTATCCGTACCAACATGTTTAAACGCTATAGTCAAGCTGTCACGAACTCGTAGTCTCATTATTTTTACAGCCATATTATAACAAATGGTATGGATCTACTCCTCTGCGATCTTGACGTCGTAGTTCGCTAGATGCCATCATAAATGGCGTAACTGTGACTCCATCTTTAAATTGTCGAAATTGTCCTATATAAATACTAGGAAATGACAATTCTTCAGCATGCTCGTCGAATAGTAAACTCTGTGGTGTGTTGTGTTGTCCTGGCGCTAGTCTTAAGTATTTTTCTTCATTCCATATTAAAGTTTGTTGCTGCACAGTAAGACTTTCTTCAATATCAATATTCTCACTAAAATCATCAATATTTTCTTGAGAAATATGTGGTATATCTTGATTAAAAATGATTTGTTGACTGTTATTTTATAATGTTGATATAAAGATGTAGTAAGCAAGTGCTGTAGCCACAATTTAATTGATTTGATGTTAACTAATCCATGAACAAAACTACTTTTATGAATAATTTTTTTTTAATATGTACATAAACGCTATGCTCATCATTGATATTTCTTGGAAGAGAATTTACCATTGTATCAACTGTAACAGGAACGTTGATTATTTGTCCATATATTCCAAATTGCCCATGAACATGCCTCAATCTCCTTATTTGCATGAAAGGAATACGAGGAGATAGAAGTCTTTCAGTAACAAAATCAAGCGTTGGTAAATACTGCGGTTTTTCAGGATAGCGGAAACCATTATAAACTGAGAAATTAGGAATTTTATTTTTATCAAGAGCCGATTTACACGTAGAGCAAATTTTAAGTGTAGAAATATCTTGTATATCAGTTATTCTGTTAATAATATTTTCATGTGCAGATGTAGGTTTCTTCAAATCTCTCTCAAACCAAAGTCTATCACAGATTGAGCAAGCGTGTCTGAACTGATTATTTTTAAAGTTATCGATAAAGTATTTGTGAGCGAATTTATGTAAATGAAAGGTACTGTAAGAATTAGAATTTTGACCTGTTGTCTGAAAAGCTGCTGTTGTTGTTTGAACCCTGTCATTTTGTGTTTCTTCAAAATGTTGTGTATTGTGTTGTTGTGGAGTGCTGGTGAAATTCTGTGCTATTTCTTGTATGATATTATCATTCGAAGAATTCAAACTTTGTTGGTCATTTGGTGTTGCTTTCATAATTTGTTCAATAGCGTCTATGTTGTTTATATTACATTCTGTATGTATTCGCTGTACATTTTGTTGACGTAGCCTGCTGTCTCTTCTCCGCTCGTTAATTTTTTGTCTGTTTCGCTCTCGATAATTACGATTACGTTCAGCAGCGGTAGCAGGAATCGACTGTGAAATATTTTGCTTTAGCCTACTGTCTCTTTTGCGCTTGTTTATTTCTTCTTTGTGCCTTTCATAGTATCCTTGTTGTCTCAGTGTATGTGAATTTGAACTTAGTTGATTATTCGATGTTGCTTGAGTAATTTGTTCAATTTCGTCTGTGTTCTGTACATTAGATACAGTATGGATTTGCTGTGAATTTTGTTGACGTTGCCTGATGTCTCTTCTTCGCTGATTGATCTCTTCTCGGTGTCGCTCTCGATACAAACGACTACGTTCAGCAGCCTTATTGTCCACTCTAAATTACAAATATAATATTTTAAAAATAATGAAAGCATTACTAAATAAATATTTGTAATAATAAAATGTAAGATAAAAAAAATATCAATACCTCACTGGTACGATATGCCTCGAATTAGATGTATTTTGGTCATTGTTAGTTTCAATTATAATATCACCTATCTCTTGCGTTGTTTGTGTACTGAAAAAATAATGTAAAATTTTATTAGTTTTAAATGTTTATAAAAATAGGAGCCACACACACAGAGAAAGGAGTTAAAACACGTGGATGTATATATCTTGCGTTTTGTGTACGCATGCGCAGAAAATAAACCGCTTGTTGACATCAGTAAACACATTTCTAACCTCAAATGAACAAATAAAATAGAATAGTAATAAAATAATATATTAACAGATGATTTACTAACCTTTGGTTTGAATCGGTAGATTGTGTTTCGTAAAGCAAACGTTGTGCACATGTATTAGACATTTTACTGCAGCCTGCACTTTGATCATCATTAATTATTTGTTTCTTTTTGGTCACTTGATCGTCACTGTCACTCATATTTCAATTCAATAATATTGTCAGTGATTCGAAAACTTTTAAGCACTTAACAATGTCCTTTCAAAAACAGTAATATCAAGGCCAAAGAAATACAAAGTGTATATACAAGCGGTGAACGCATCAAGTATACTATAGTCGAATAGAAAGGCACACGCAGTACACAACTCGCACAGAGAAGCAACGAAGTGTATAGTATACGCGCACGCACACACAAGGGAGTCGAGAGCGGTGGCGTAGAGGGGGCATGACGTCATAAGAGAGCGTCATGCCGTTTGCCGTCACGGCATACGAGTCGGTTTTACTTCCAAGGCGCGCCAATAGATGTTTCACATCAAAAAAAGATGTGTTTTAATTATGTTTTTGTGCTTACTTAAAACGTATTAGTGTTCAATTACAGTTATAAAGTGATTAACAAGGAACATAAAAATTGTCTATTCATTTAATTTAATGCAAACCTAGCGCATTGTTATGCCAAAAATGGCTTAGGTGTCCGATACTGCCTGACCTTCCCCTACTTTTTTACATATGTAAAATTATAGTGAGAATAATTATTTGTATCAAATAGTATTTCTTGTTTCTTAATATATAATCAGTGCCCAATTTAAATATGTCAGGTAGGCATTAATTTGCATAAGTGAATTTAAAAAAAAATGATTGACTTAATAGTAGCAAGGAGACCCAATTCTGTGTAGGTGTTAAGAAGATTAGATAGGTTCTCCAAGGACACTCAAGCATCCACAAGTCTGATCAATACAAGTCTGATCAATACACAACTCAGTTCAGCAGTACATGCAAAGTATGAGGGTAGGGTGAAAAGTTCCGGGCCTGGTTTATGGATAGATTGGAAATTTGTGCTCTGATTTAATACTTTTGTTTTGAAAATATTTATTGCGACTGATATAAAAAGAGCTGGATTCATTGTTGGGGGACTCTTCCCCATTGAGTACAACAGTTAAAAACTGTGTTGCTGAATTTAAAATGGGTCGCACAAGCACAACTGATGGCACACGTGTTGGACGTCCTGTTTAAGTGACTATGCCAGAATAAAATCCACAAAATTGTTTTGGCAGATCATAGAATGAAATAGAGTGAGGTAGCATAGAATGTTGCTATATCAATGGAACGTGTGTGCAATATCTTGCAAGAACATCTGTGTATTACAAAACTGTGAGATGGATGGGTGCTTTTGTTAACACTTGACCAAACACAGTGTTGAAAAAATGTTTCAACCGATTGTTTGGCAAGCTGTACGTTCAATCCTTTGATTCATAACTGTTGATGAGATTTGGGTCCACGACAACACTCCTGAGACCAAACAACAGACAAAACAATTCCTCCTGCTAGTAAGGTTTTGCCGATTGTTTTTTGGGAAGCACATGGAGTAATCTTCACTGACTACCTTAAAAAGAGGAAAACAATTAGTGGCTAGTACTATGCAAACCTACTGCTCCCTTTAAACAACAGAATCAAGAAAAACTGCCACACTAAGACAATGAACCATCTCATATGTCAATTGTTGTGATGGCTAAAATCAAAGAATTCGAGTTTGAATTGCTTCCTCACCCATCATACTCGATTGATTTAGCCCCGAGCTTATGTTAATGCTCCGAGATAATTGTTTTTCTTAAAGTGATTAAATTAACTAGGAGTGTCACTGACACAAATGGGCGGAGCATTTGATATTTGTAATAATTTATTTATCAATATTTTTACAATCAACTGTCTTTGATCCGTTAGATAAATAGATTCGTAATCATTTATTTATCAGTATTCTTAGACTCAACAAAATATATACACTTTTATGATACATACTTGTTATTGAATACACTACATTATAGTACAATATACATTAATTGTCATTAGACATATTCCACAACCTTTGCAATTCATCTCTACGATCAACCATTGATGGACTTCTATTAATTTTTAGCAGTCTATCAAAATTAAACTCCAGTTTTAATAATAATCCTTCTAATGTTTTCACTTTTGAAAGAGCAACATACGTTAATCCAACCTGAAATTCGTTGTCTCCTAAATTAACAATTACCATATCTAATGTTATCCCTTGCGACCTATGTATACTAACAGCATGTGCTAACATTAACGGAAATTGTTTGTGAGTACAAGAAATTTCATTTTTCTTGAATGATGGCACTACTGGTACAATGGGTATTGAATTCTCGTACAGAACTGGTCCTGTATATTTTTCGAAAGATACAAGTATACATATTGGCATGTGATTGTTATAATTTTTGCATTCAACTGCCGGGTCATAAATAATATCAGTTACTGTCCCAACTGAACCGTTGGCGAGTCCTTTTGTGACCCAAAGATTTCTTCTAAGGATAACATACTTCTTCTTCTTTGAGGACCTTTACAGAAACGTTATTGGGCAAATAATCTCTGAGCATCGTCAGATTTTGCTAGAGGGGCTTCTGGGCAATTATGGATTGCAGTGATTAGAGCCACGGGTTGTTTATTGCTTTCTAGTTTTTCATAATTAAAGCATTCGATTTCAGCAGTTTTCGACATTATACAGACAGTATCTTTGAAATTGTCCCCAATATTGTTTACATAAAATCTTTTAGATAGAGCTGATAATTTTGTTCAGTATTGTTCCATTTGCGACTCTATTTAAAGTCTCTCTGAAATTTGTTTGAACCTTGCTGTCTTATAATCTCCGTTAAAAAGAAAACTTTTTTGAACTGTTTATATAAAAGATTCGATTGAATGGTCTGAATGAACATTATTACCAATATTGTAAAGACTCCTGTCACAAACCGGTGAAAGTTGGGACCAATCACCGACTAAATACACGCAAAGACCACCAAAAGGAACAGCTGAAGAACGCTGCTTTGCTTGTTTGAGTTGCATATTCACGTTGAAAAACAAATTTAAACCCAACATATATAACGAACCACACATCTTTTAATTCTTCTTCAAAAGCAATTTTGGATTCACCTTCTAAATCTTTTTTGAAAGTTCCTCCCCTTCTCTTTGAAGTATTTATTCTTAGAGCTGAATGAATAGTTTGTCCAGCAATATTGTTAGCTGCCACACCAGTAGGAGCCATTAAAAGAGTTCCATTGCAGCCGAAATATGAATTAATTCTCCTAACCATTTCATTAATTACACAGCTTTTACCAGTTCCAGCTTTTCCCTGAATAATTGCAAGTCTTTGATTGCAATCATCATAGTCATTTAGCTGATATTCTAAGAAAGATAATATCTTATTTTGTTGGTCATTGAAAATAACATTGTATGATTCATGAGAATCATACTGATTCCCAATTGTTTCTTGCTTCCTTTCGATGAAAGAAGTTTTATTCTTTATATCTGGATATTTGTAATAGGCTGCTTCCCAATTATGAAGTAAATCGATATCACGATTACCTAGACCAACATGAGTTGGTAGTGCATTAGGCATTACTGCTGCTATAGCCATCCAGTCTCTATCGTCAAAAATATCAAACTCGTTATTATTATCCTGATCAATTTCAGTTTCTTCTGTAATTAAACACATGTGTAATTGTTCGTGAAGCTGTCCAAAATTTTGTCGGGTGTAAGCCATGAACCATGTTTCATCTGTACTTTTAAAGTCTTCTTCATTACGCCAATGCTTATGTAAAATCAACTTTTGTTTACAATATAATTCAGTATTGACTGCATTGTTATTGTAGTTTACTTTAGGGAAAACTTGTACAATTCTTTCTTTTCTGTTTGTGCTAATTGAATTATTTCTTCCCATAGAAAATTTTTTAGCAAACTTGAATAATGTTATTTTTTCCATGTCTAGTGGTCTACTATACTATAAAACTGAATGAATGAATTACTGTCATTTTCACTATTGGTTACATTAATTGCAACATAGACTTCTATTGTTATGCCAAGTATTCTAAAAGTTCTGGTACATTGATACAATGGAATTGCATGGAGTAAATGACATGTTCGCAAGCCCCAATGTCTCTTTCTCCAATCACTCTTATCATCAAACTTGTATACACTTGACGAGATTCTTCATCTCGATTCAACGATTTCTTGAAACATTTCTGTCAAATTTTTCAAAGCAGGTTCTGACTTTGAAGCATATTTGGATACATATTCAACCAGCTGGTATAAGGAGGTAATTATACTAAAATCAGTATTTGCTCTCCATGTTTGTGCGATGACAGGGTTATACTGATTCAGGAGTTCATCATTCCTTATTGGTGTATATGTCCAAATACCTTTCTCATTTTTCTCTAGAAGAGATTGCTCTTGTAATTCTTTGGGATATTTGAACCTGCAAGTATATTCTTTGTCATTCCACTTAAGACAACACTCTTTGGTACATCTGGTATGTCTTTGGAATTGATTCAGTAGTTCTAAAAGAAAACGATCGGTGTCGATAACAACATCTGTTGATCTACTCCTTGAAGGATGTATAGTTACTGAAGGAGTGAGTGGCAAAGGATTGATTGCATTAACCAAATGGTCATAATACATCTTGGCACTCAAAATGTCCTCCTCAGATGCATTATCAAAAGTTCTTGGATCAGGAGCACCAGAGATCCAAAGAAGACCGTGTACATGACATGAACCACGATGCTGGAATTTGAAACGAAACCAATAATCTGAAACTGAGAATATCTTACAGACAACATTTTTTATGAATAAAGTTGCACGAAACGAAAAATAATCTTCAACAATTGAGGGATTCTCATTTATAAGTTTTTGCCTTTGCTGAGCGATTGTAGATTTATCTAACATTTCCTCTTTCATGAAATTACAACCCATGAGTCATGCCATATCAGGCCACCAAAGATCACCCGCACTCAAAGTAAAAAAACCCGTAGGAAGATTATCACATCGCTCAATCACTGATTCAAGTTCACCCCTTCGTTGAAACCATTAAGATTTTGATCCTCTTATTTTTCCACACCAATAATATAAACTTCTTATTATTTGAGGATTACTCGACAGCGTATTTCTCAGTTGCTGTATTGTTCCAATGAAATGAGATTTTCTAGCAAATATTGTTCCTCGTTGAATAGTTTGATGATGCTGAACAGTGTTCAATGCAAAAAATCTGAACCTAGGATCTTGTGCAAAATGTCGGTCTTTATATTGCATCAGAAATTGAAAATATTCAAGTGCTGTAAGTTTCATACTACTTGCTCGAGTATTATCGTTTAGTTCAGCAGGTCCGTAAAGTAGTAAAGCGGGAAATGCCATGCTTACATATCCTTCGCACGAGAATTAATTTATGATATCAGTACCTTGTGGCCATGGAATTACATTATTCACTGCAGATTGGAGTCGATCAACTTCTATGATTCTAATATTCTTCAGGATCATACTTTCATAAATTTCTTCAGAAAATTTCTCTTCATCTGCATTCACCTCAGATAAATCAACAGTAGGTATCATTCCATAAATACTATCATTTAATGGAAGTTGAGATATTTGTTCCATATCAATGATAATATCACTATAGAATGGATTATTCATTTTCAAAAAATTGAATGCTTCTAAAATTTTGTCACGTCTCACATGAAAATCCCGATGTCCATTAACACTTTCCTTTCTTACAAATATAGTGCTCAGTGAAGCGGGTGTAGGGGGCAAGGAACTAACAATCTCCATTATACTTTGACCAATATTTATAATATTTCCATTATAAGCATATTGACCGGGAAAGCCTCTCGATTTCACCACCCTATACATACACATCACTGGTTGTACTCGTGCTATCAAGAGTTGTTCTACATAAGTGAGATCCATCAGTTCTATAGGTCCATCTTTAGGATCCATACGATTAACTGCAGTAAACTTATTTGGGTTTTGCTTACACTACGGACACATATCAAAAAATGTTTGCTGCATCAACACTCAAGAACAATTTACACATTCATAGAATTCTAGAGATCATAAGTTATCTTCAAATTCATTCTGAAGAGTTCTATATCCTGTGTTGTTTTGATCACATAACACATGATTCATGTTATGTTCTGCAGGCCCCTTCAACAGTTGCTGCAGCAACATTTTGTCACTGTCTCATCCGTCTTTGATTTGTAGTTAAACAACCAATATTTGGACCTCTTCTCCGTCGAGACATACTATGAATAATATGTATATATAAACTGATGAATAAGAATGTATAGAATATGCGTATAACAGTAAAAAGTACTTAAATAAAAAGTATAAGAATAATAATTTTAATAGAATTTGGAAAATTGAATAAAGAAGTATAAGATCATTAATTTAAATTGAATTTGGATTAAAATTTACCTGAACTGTGATTCATTGCAATATGTAATGGAAAGTTGCAGTTGCATCAGCGACTACATAGATTCTCGTCTAAAAATTGACACTTGTTCAACACTTAAGTCCAATCCGTACATCTGGCTACGCCATAGAACAATCCTCTACTACTGTTTGAATTAAACACGTGTGAGACACGAATACAAAGTATATACAGCAAAATCTTATCAAGCGACAGCCAGCACGGGCGGCAGAAGCTGCACACCCAACGCACCGGCATTTGTGATACAGGAAAAGCTTATCTTATCGGGCAACAGCCAGTGTGGGCGGTGGAAGCTGTACACGCACACGCACTGGCACGCGAACGCCGAAATTGGCCGGTGACCAGTGAGTGAGACAGAGCGCCGTAGCTGGGCCACGATATCTCTATATCTCTTCTCTCACACATTTAAGCTTTTTTTTTTTTTAATTGTAATATCTTTTGAATCAAATAATTTAGAGAAATAAAAATTACATGTGTGCACTCTACAATACAGTCCAGATATGTATGCAAAATTTTATAACATTCGGTTGAGTAGTTTTGGAGGAGTTCGCCGTGTAAGTTGTGCACCGAGCCATGGATAGAGGGTTATGCCTGATTTCACTACGCTCATCGGGCTCTGCCCAATTAGTGATTATAGTGAAGAAGAAAAGTGTTGTTTTCATTACAGATTAATGCTGATATTACTTCAGTTTGTAAGTACCGTGAAATAAGATATTTTAATAAATTTAACATAAAACACCAAAAATGAAATGTTGCAAGAAATAACTTTTAATTGTTATTTAAGAAGAAAAATTTTTCTGGAATCAATCTTATACCAGGAAAATCATTTTCCTCAACTTGGTGTTATAAGATTTTTGTGGTAAACAAAAAAGTTGATGAGGAAAGTTGAAAAGGTCTTGGCCTTTTCTACGTTTTTGAAGCTGATAGAAAAAATTTGGAAGTTTCATTTAAAAAACAAATTAATGTTGTAAATTAGCAAAATATCGGGATGGAGAACCATACATGAGTTCCATGTTCTAAGATTTATATTTAAAATCATTTTCGAAATGAAATATTTCCATAGAAACTACTTCTTTCTACTTATTGCTTCAGCCTTAACCACAGTACTGTGGTCACTAACGTATATCACCTCACGTTTTCGCACTCGATTTTCACTAATGATGGCAGTTGATGGCACTGCCGAAAATTCTGGTTTTGCAGAAAACATTGGACTACGGCTAAACAGCCTGGGAAGGAATTTTAACAAAGAACTACTTCTTTGTTGTTGATAATGTAGTACACATATAAAAAATTCTCCCCTCCCCCTTCAACTATAATTTTCATTAATAGAAAATTACCCCCACCCCGTTCAACTAGCCTCTTCATTTATAGATATTTAATCTACATTTCTACAGTGGATTATTATGAGCTTCTTATCAGGATACTTCATTTATCAAAATTAAGTACTTTACTCTTGTTAAAACATAAAACGTTGCAGGTAAACTACCCCTTTCTCTTAACCGATCTTCACCAAAATCAGTAGACCTTCAGTCCTCTACAATTCAGGGATGCATGCAAAAAAATATTTGATTCTGTTTGAATGTGCGGCAGTTATCGTTCGTCATGAAAACATTTCTCTTGTTACAACATAAAATGTTGTTGGTAAACTACCCCTTTCCCTCAACCGATCTTCACCAGAATCAACAGGCCTCGAGTTCTCTACAACTCAGGAACATATGCAAAAAATTATTTGATTCTATTTTTTTTTTTTGTTCTTTTTATATAGCCTAAAGGTACCATATAATGTTATTATTTATATTCTTAAAGTGATCGATTTCGGTCACAGACTATTATTTATAAATAATAGTGTTTTATAATATTGTGAATGTGCTATATAACCTGATGGTGGTCTGTGACCGAAATCGATCGCTTTAAGAATATAAATAATAACATTATATGGTACCTTTAGGCTATATAAAAAGAATACAAAAAATAAAAAATTGAATTATAGGTACCATTAATAAAAAACAAAAAGTGTAATTATAAAATACATCACGCCATACGTCAATAAATGGAGTTGTTACAGCGACTGCAATTGAAACTGGGAAGGTTATTGATGTTCACTGCCTCAGTAAATATTGCCATGGTTGTAAATTAGCCAAAGAAGACCCTACTAAGATTGAAAATCATGAACAGACTTGTCAGTTAAATTACGAAGGTTCCAGCGGGGGTATGGAGGTGAAGGGCGCTATAGCAATTTTCAGTCGGTCACAAATGAATCGGGGAGCGCGGTACCTAACTTATCTAGGTGATGGTGATTCAAAGGGATACAAGGCTGTCACAGAATCACTGCCTTATGGACCAGACGTAGAGATTTTCAGAGCTGAATGCATAGGGCATGTGCAGAAAAGAATGGGAGCAAGATTGAGAGCTCTATGCAAATCAGAAAAGGGAAAAAACTCAGCGATAATAAGACTTTGAAAGGGAAAGGCAGACTTACAGATGCAGAGATTGACAGGCTGCAGTTATATTATGGTAAAGCAATAAGGGACAACTGTAAAAATACTGTCGGAGAAATGAGAAAAGCAGTGTGGGCAATATACTGCCCACAAAGCTTCAACGGATGAGGCCCCTACTCATCACCTTTGTCCAAAAGGAGAAGAGTCATGGTGCGGATACAACCGTTCTATTATTACCTCATTTTTGCCATGAGCCATCTATTGCGGCTGCTATGTCGGAGGAATCTGTCTTCTGTATAACTTCTTGCACTGCATCTGTCATGTTTTTTTCAGCCACATCACTTACCACTTTCAATATTGCTGTATTGAATTGCTTGAACCTTGTTGGGGGGCCAGGAATATCGAGAACAGAACAAAGCATAACTGCATCATCATGACCCTTACCAATAGATCTCAGGCCATAGACAAGCCTAATATTTATGTCATAGCCAGTATTCTCAATCAGATTACTACTCATAAAATACCTTTGTGCCAGACATTTATCACATTTCAGTTCTAAGCTAGAAGCACAACCCATTCTATTATTTACATTTTCTTGAAGGCTTACCTTGCCTACGCCGCACTTACTACACACTACTGATTGAAATAAATTTTTGTTCAATATATCAATGTCAATCACTATATAACTAGTGGGTAATTTGTCACTGCATTTTTTCAGTTGAGTTTGTCATAAAATTTCCCAGTTTTTCAAATGAACTTGATCTTGGTCTATCACAAACAGTCTCATTAGACTTATTTAGGTTAGAACTACGCTTATCATGTTCACTCTTCTGGCTGCCAGTTTCATGCTGATTTCCAAAATATTTACGCTTCTTGAACACTCTACTGCTCCTAGGCATTTTATTTTTATAATAGCAGAAAACTAATGTGATGCATCCAACGAATCAACAAATACAAACTTACTAACTGGACAACACAACACTAAACAACTAAAGAAAGAAGCTAGCACTACAATACCACAGACAAAACTATCAAATTACAAAATGATCAGCTGATGACAGAGTAGCCAACCTAACCTATAACACAAAAATTCCCTTTTGTATGTGAAAAAAAAAAACAGAAATATATTAAAAGTTTCCAAGCCTGAAAATGCAAGTGCTCAACACAAAATTGTGTACTTTTTATTTATTTATTTTTGTAACTTTTATTTCTCATAGGTAAACAAATTTTATATCATTTTTTTTTCAGAATTAACTGTAGTTTCTGAAAATTTGAAAAACAGAAAAAGTGAAATTTAAAAAAAATTTTGGGTCCCCTTAATAGTATTAAAATTTCAAGTGTTATAGGCCTATTTGATTTAAATATATCCTCAAAAAACCCAAAATTTGCTATTTAACGGTACGGACACCCCTCAGCCCTAATTAGTCCGTTAAATCGAGGATTTACTGTATTATATGAGTGTCATCTGAATTATCACACTATCTATATCTTCAGATTGTAAGGTTCAGCATCATCATCATCATTATCTTCACTACAAGGTATAGGCAGTGTGCCTCCTTCATTCTCTAACTGTCTCTGTGCCAGTCTTTGCAAGGGTTTTCTCCCTAGCTGATTGTGTGTACTTGTTTATGCATCATTCGTTTGGCATTCGTTCTAAATGTTCCTGCCATTTTTCTCTGTGTAGTCTTATCATTCATGGCACCCAACTCAAAGAAATTTCAGTTTTTGTACCCATATTTTACTCTCCTCCATTATTGATGTTGACCACACTTTGCTTGTATGGGAAAACATAGAAGTGGCCATCACTTTTAGAATCTTTTTTACCATTGCACCTTATTTTGGAGTGTTACATGTAGCATCTCGTGTTACATGTTACTGAAACTTTTTATCAATATCAATGTTTGAATCATACTCATTAGTTTCAAAGTCAGAAGATTTGTTTTAGAGCATGATATATGCTAAGAAATTGGTTTTTCTTAACTAATTGTCAGGACATCCCTCTTCATACAATCTTTTATACATTTTTACTGTGCTTGTATTGAGTGTCATCTTTAAACAGTAGGCCTACAATAAATAACTGAACACTAGAGAGTTTGTCACAACTTTAGGATCAGTGCCAGTTCACAGAGACACATATACAATAATTTTTCTACTTTTACAGTTGTCAAACACTCACGAACCTAATAACCAGTAAATATCACGTAATTAACACTGTTGCAAATAAATAATAGAGGTCATCAGTTAGAGATGTCTGGTCATAATAATTGACAATTTATGCTTTACACAAAATACCACTGTTTGATAATGCTTTCTGAATTGCAAATTCACAACTAAATAATGACATGCCTTGTTATTTCGATTCAAAATACAAAAACTCACTACTGCAACTTCTGGCTACTTTGTAAACACCATTATATATATCGTGCCAAGGTTATGAGAATGTTCTATGCCTTCATTGAGACTGAAGTTAGTCAATCTTGTAAACACCACTGCTGTGCAAGTTGCATATGTATAGCATATGTGTCTATCCAGTCAGTTGCTTTGTCAAAGTCAACAAATGCTATATACATTTGGAAGTTGAAGTTGAAGTCTACTTTTCACAGTAACCTGTCTCAGTATAAAGACATGAGTGCGGAACCTACCTTTCCAAAATCAGACTGTCACTATTATTTTGAATCATTTATGTACTATTCTCGTATAGAACTTACATGATGCGTTTAAAAGCCTTTTCTCCCCTGTAATTTTCACATTCTGTTCTATTCTCGTTCTCAAACAAAGGTGTCACGACTGATTTTTTTTCTATGATTCTATCATAAAATCTTGTACATCAACTGCATCACCAAGAGATATACACTATTTAAGCAGTTCTGAACTAATTTTGTTTGATCTGCCTAACTGAATAACATAGTTACTAGTCTTCTTCGTCTTCTCCATGTCAAGGTGCCATTTATGGACCACACTCATAGGATAATCCAGATATAGGTTAAGGTAGGTAAGTCCTTCTGTTGTATTCCTAGCAGGGATATTCTGACTTACAGTGGCATTACAAATTTTGTATATTTCATTTTCGAATTGGCTATATTGCACAACAGTAACTACAGCCATTTGCACCGTTTTGTATTCCAGTAAGTTAGGAAGACAACACTAACATCTTGTTCAGCATTATAAAATGGCTTACAAACTAATAATAATTACTGGCATATGGTGCAGTAAGTGAAACTCCAAAGTCAACAATAGTTACAACTTAGTTTATTTAAACTAAATGTGAGTAACAGGTACAGGTGAAAACTTGACTTAATGGTCAGAGTGTATATGAGTTTTTAGTAGCTTAGGTTGTATCTTAATTGTTAAACATCTTTTATGAAAAAACATTCTTACTTTTGGTCTAAGGATTAATAGATTGATTTTAACACTGTAGTACCAATGTCAAACAGGAAGTCCTTAAACAGGAGCCTGTTTACACTATTATTACCCTGCTCTGTTTTTGTGTGTTTCGACTCTTGGTAGTAATCAGACTTTTGTTGGTTTGTAAGAGGTATAAATCTTTCATTCTATGTCCATGATTGTTTTTGCATTATAGTTGGCACCATTGTTAAGAAATAGCACTTTTTTGGAGATGGGAGAATGACATAAAGTGACGAAGCTATTTGTTTAAAATAACTGATCATGATACCTAGCAGCAGTACTTTTTAACTGGCTAAATAACAATGGTATCAAAGATAAGTCTTGGCTGAGACTTGTTATTTCGATTCACAATACACAAATTCACTACTGCAACTTCTGGCTACTTTGTAAACACCTTTATATCCTGCCAATGTTATGGAATGTTCTATGCCTCCATTGAGATGTGAAGAATGATCAACCAGCCTCTGCAAAGCGCAGAAAACTCTAGTTCATTTGAGACTGTGAAGTTAGTCAACACCACTGCTATACAAATTGCAAATAGAATGGGCAAAATGTGTGATGTATCCCTGTATGAATCAATAATGCTTGTTGCAAAATCAACTAAAAATGTAATTTCGAATGGTCTCGAGTTTCTATTCCTTCCAGAGGCTGGTTGAATATCTTACTAGTAGTGTCCAGTCCAATCTTATATCGTTACTATACCATGCAAGCAGACTGACAGAGTATATACAGAACTGTTTTGGAAGCAGCCTGGCAGTTGATCTGAATTGCGATTTGCTGGCATGTTATTTGACAGAAGTTTAGTGTAAAGTTTAATTATCACGTGTGAACATTTGTAACTGGCGACTTTTATTATTTGTTGAATTATTGTGTGCTGGACAATTGTAAACTTGGGAAATTGCTGTATATGAGTGATTTTGTTTACTGAAACTGCTAGTAAAAGTTGTGACAATTTCTCTGGTGTTCAATATTTATTCTACTGTTTAAAGACGATGACCTATGTGATTGTGTGGCAACGATGATGTTGAGAAGAAGATATAGGATTTTTAATGGTGGAAAAGACAGAGAAGTTATGTAAGAGAGTTTAATGTGATCAGAAAAAACATTGAGGCTAGTTAGAGGTCTATATATATATATAACAACGGTATATCTTTGTGTATATATAGGTTGCAAATACAAATTTATTTGTGTTTGAGGAGCCCCACGTTCTTGGGACGTCAAAATTTTATAACGCTACAAATTGATATTTATTTAATGTAATTTAACTGTGTGTGAAAATGTGTGTTATATAACATAACAATTTCAATTTAATGTATTGAATTGATTTCATGGGTGTAATCGTAATAAGAAGATGATATGTTATTTAAGTTTAAAATTGTTCCATAATTTATTTATTAAACAAAATCTTTCATATCGCATATTAAACATTGACTCATTATTATATCGTTTGTACGAAGTTTTCGTACATAACTTATTGCTAACAAATTATATGCACAAGTTATACACAAATCTTATTATCTAATTTTAATTACTTTAAAATATTTATTTTACTCTCGGCTTACTCATTGTGTGCCCATCTTTTTGCAATTGCTGATTCATTAGCTTCAAAACTGAATTTACTTCTATTCAGATTTCTTTTATATTACTTTGTTTTAACTTTCTACCGCATATGCATTCTCCTGTATCATCAAAGACTTTACTAATTACGTTAATTCAAAATTTAAATATTTCTCTTATCATTTACGTTACTAATTACTAAATTTGATACAAGAAATATTATTCTAATTTTTATACTATTTTATGTATAATTTATTTATTTTAATATTGGTTGAATGTCTTTCGTTCCAACTTTAATTAGTGTCTTTCAAATGTTTATAATTACAGTGGTTTTTTTATCACCTCATTTGACGTGGTTATTCATCTGTACGTCCTCCTACTGGTCCTCCGGTCGTGTCCTTCTGGTCCTCTGGTCGTGTTCTCTGTGTCCTTCTGGTCCGCTGGTTGTGTTCTCCGTGTCCTTCTGGTCCTCTGGTCGTGTTCCACTGCATGTGCTGATTAATAGTCGTCTCGTCTCACGTCATATGCTGCCGGTGTGTCCATAGACCTCATCGTATGTATTCTGTGGCTCTGCTTGGACATCTAGTTTGTCCTGTGCCTCTCACTATAGATGTGAATTCCGTCGTCGACTGACATAGCCTCCTGCGGCAATGGTTGAATCGAGAAGAAGAAACTTTATTAGCGCGACCTGGTATTTATAGTCAGGTCGTGCAAAAATTCCTGTCTGAACAATATTTGACCTGTCAGATTCTCTCGAGTGTCACTTTCCCCACTCTGGTTCAAGTCACAATTTTTGCCTATCTTCGCGAATTACGAAGTTTGTTTCACATCACTCTATGCTCAATCGATCACTAATTTTTATGTGATTACTATACGTAAATTGCACTTCTTTATGGTACTCACAAAAAGAGTTATTCATTTTTTACGTATAGTAATTGCACTTTTCGTCACATCGATACGGTTTTTTAACACTTTATTTACCTATAATTTCTATACACTTTGGTGTCTTTTGTTTTACCCTATCTTACATAGTTTTCTTATAATTAAAACAAACATACAACTATTTTACTTGAAAAGGGTTGGTTACATTTCAGGAACGGACAGGTTTCACACACACCAACAAAATACGCGCATACACAACGCTAGCTACAGGTGTGTCGAAAATGGAACCCAATCCATGAATTCTGCGCTCCCTATTTTTACTACGATCCAGCTTATGCAATCTGAATCATGTTTATTAATTTATATTTATTATTTATTTCATTTATTTTGGCAATGCACAGTACCGTTAATGTTTGTACTGTTGCAATATATATAATGAATAAAATATTGTTATGACAGTCTTCTGATCGTTGTCTGGTACAGTGGAAAACAAAATACAAGACACCAATGAAGTCGCTAATCACCAGCTTTAATTAATCACAAATAGAGTTTATAAACCGTTGATTCAGGCTGAACTTATGCCAACTAAAACTCCCCCTATACAGTTAGAGCCGATTAAACTGCCCTGCTTCTCAGGCAGCATTATTGATTGGCAACATTATTATAATATGTTTGTAGAATTAATACACGTCAGAACTGACCTGACTGACATTCAGAAATTACACTATTTGCACTCTTCATTAAGGGATGAGGCGTTAAATGCAATAAAATCTCTTCCAATCACCCATGAAAATTATGCGGTAGCTATTGATCTGTTAAAAGCCAGGTACGACAGCAAATTAATTGTCTCAGCCTATCACATAGGGAATGTCCTGGCCGTGAACTCCATTCAACAAGAATCCATGGTTAGCATTTCCAAAATCATTGACGAGATCACTGCGAACATAAATGCTTTAAATTCATTGAATTTAATGGTAAATACATTTGAACTCATTTTCGTTCAATACTTAACGCAAAAACGCGATGACCATACATGTCGGCTCTGGAAAGAAGGCTTGTCGGACGAGCGATTTCCTAACTTCAGGAATTTTATTAAATTTTTAAATAATAGAAGAAAATTATTGCAAAATGTAAACGGCGTGGCCAGCCCAGGAAGCAAACCGCACGTTAGCGATATGACTCGCTATCGCAAAGCTATTAAACCGGTTAATGTTACTAGGGTGACATTCCATTCTCATATCGGCAATAACATATGTCAGCTATGCAAAGGTAAACACCGCCTGTCTGAATGTCCACGATTCTTAGCCATGTCTCCCGTGGAACGAAAAAACATTTTAATTAAAAATAAACTCTGTTTAAATTGTCTACGTCAAGGCCATGATCTCGCACACTGTCATTCCAAATTTACTTGCAGGACGTGTGCTAAACGCCACCGCACAATGATCCACGTATCAGGCAATAACGCTTCGTGCAGTAACAATCAGTTTGCACTAAAACTGCAAACAAACAAATCTATATTATTATCCACCGCCGTCTGCATGACAACTGATCATGCCAGTAGGAAACACCCAGTAAGGATTTTATTAGACTCAGGTTCACAAGCTAACTTCTGCACCATGAATTTTGCACGTCGCGTGGGTCTAAAACTAATTAAATCTTAATTACCCATCACCGGTATAAATAATTCATTATCTCAAGCTGACTTCAGTACCAGGGTAAGGTTGCATTCACGTTATAAGAATTTTAGTTTAAGCATACGTTGCGCTGTGCTTCCCAGTATCACTAATAATCTCCCTGCGGAATCATTCGATATCACATCCCGAAATTTACCAAAAGGCATATTCCTAGCCGACCCACAACTGAACTTCTCTTCGCAGATCGACCTATTGCTTGGTGCTCAGTATTACTTACAATTAATTGAACCTGTCAAATTCATCCGTAGCCCACATTTTCCCATAATACAGGAGACAAAATTGGGATTCATTACCGCGGGTAACTTGCCATTTAATGTCGACATGACAAAGCCTGTCTCATCATTCATAGCATGTGAGGATAATAATGCTATTTCCTCGCAACTAAAGGACTTTTGGAAGTTAGAGGACATTGCTATTCGTGCTCCCTCCGCTGAGGACACGGAATGCGAAAGTCATTTTGTATCTAATACTTTCCGTAATAATGATGGCAGATTTGTGGTATCCCTACCTCGCAGGTCATACAATTCTCATTTGGGCGATTCTCTTCACGGAGCTATCCAGAGGTTTCAACCACTGGAACTCAAGTCCAAGCAGAACCCTGACCATGAGTTATCATCATGGCCCATCCGCGTCTTCGATGCCCATTCACCCTGCACTCATCCCGATCTCGAGCAGGAACAACGTAAGCAGGCTCAAACCTCATTGAATGTCGCTTCAGCCACGTCTAGTTATTTTGAAAACTACTCATCGCTCTCAAGGCTCATTCGTGTATTTTCTTATTGCTGTCGATTCATTCGGAACTCTAGGCTCCCCATAGCTGATAGGGACACTTCCTTTTTAACTGCCCAGGAGTTGCATGATACACTTTTGGTTTTTATTCGCCAGTCCCAGCGATTGCACTTTAGCATCGAAATTAAGGAGCTTGAGGCACAACGCTGCATCCCCAATAATAGTAAAATTCTCTCTCTCAACCCATTTCTGGACATTGTGGGGATATTACGCGTGGGCCTTCAGCACTCCCAGCTTACCTACGAGAGCAAACACCAAATCATACTACACCCACACTCTCATCTCAGCAAATTAATCATACAAAGTGAGCATCTTCGTTTACTACACACTGGTGTACAATTAACTCAGTTTTCTGTACCGCAGAAATATTGGATAGTTAATGATAAATCTTATATACGTTCCGTAATACATAACTGTATCACTTGCTTTCGATTCCATGCTAGGGGCGCAAGCAATTATTAGGACAATTACCCCTTTCCCGGGTTATGCCTGCTAAGCCATTTTCCCAATCTGCAGTCGATTATGCCTGTCCCGTACTTATACGCCATGGCGGGCAGCGTTCGAAATCGACGTCAAAGGCTTATATTGCTTTATTTATATGCATGACCACTAAGGCCATTCACCTGGAACTAGTCTCAGATCTGACATCAGACGCCTTAAAACGGTTTATAGTGTGTAGAGGTATCCCTGATGAGATATTCTCCGACAATGGAACAAATTTTCGTCGTGCAAGTAGCACACTTCACGAATTACACAAACTTTTGCAGTCTAAGGGTTTTGAGCAGTCCGTCCAGGTTTTTACCAGTGCCCAAGGCATTAATTGGTCCTTTATTCCACCCTCAGCACCTCATTTCGGTGGCCTGTGGGAAAGCGGAGTCAAGAGCGTCAAGTTTCACTTGCGGTGCGTGGTAGGTGGAACGATTCTTACTTTCGAGGAGTACTACACTATTCTAACTCAAATAGAGTCCTGCCTTAACTTACGCCCCTTGTTCGCCGTCTCCAATGACTCTAGGGACCCTGAACCCTTAACTCCAGCGCACTTCCTGGTTGGTTCTCCGCTCACTGCACTCCCGGAACCGGACTATTCCCAAGCCAATATTAGTCGTCTGGGCAGATGGCAGCTGCTCCAAAAATTCACCCAGTCGATATGGAACAGGGGGTCGAAAGATTATTTGCACCAGTTGCAACAGCGCAACAAATGGCGCATCACGTCAAAAAATTTGACTCCTGGACAACTCGTCCTTATTCTAGATGACAGTTCCCCCCCACTCCAGTGGAAATGCGGGGTAGTCACGAACGTCTGTTCGGGTCAGGATTCAATAGTGCGCGTTGCGGATGTTCGCACCGCATATGGTATCCTACATCGACCCATTCATAAATTGTGCCCACTTCCGGTGGCCTTAGACTAATCGCATGAGCACCATGTGACACCTATCGGTAATGTGAACTTTATCGCATTATCGTGTTTCACGCCCGGGACATTCCCCGGGCGATCACATGATTCACATTGTTGTGATTACTACATTATTATTATGTCTATTATACTATTGTGTTTCACTATCATGTTTTTGGGGATTGTGAGTTTAATATTATGGATATGAATTATATGTCATTTACTATTGTACTATTTTATGGTTATGTATTTTTGAACTTTTTGGGGATGGTTATTCTAATATTATTGTATCAATTATTATGTCTTTGCTATTGTATCATGCTTGGTTATGTATTTTTGAATTTTTTGGGGATTGTTATTCCAATATCATGCATGTAAATTATTATACCTTTGTCATTGTATTATTACCTGTTATTTGTTATTGAATTTTTTGGGGTCATTATCCCATTATTATGTACTGCCAATTATTGTCTGCCTGATTATTGTATTATTATGTATCATTACCATGTTGTTATGTGTTGGGGAATTTTATTATCATTGTTCTACTACTATGTAGTGTAAATCATTATGTATTATGTGTCATTACATGAATTTGGTATGTTAATCATATTGTTATCTACTATTAGTTTTCTGAGTGTTATTGCTCTACTGTTGTACATGTCAATTGTTATGTCGTTGTTATTGTATTAGCAGTTGTTATTTATTATTGAATTTGTTATCATGTAATGTCAATTACCATGTACTATTCACACAATTACTTAAATTGCAAAATCGCCCCGATTTTGTGCGGGCAGTGTGGTTAGACTTGTACCTATGAAAACTTTGTACTTTGAACTACTTCATTGCAGGTGCGTGTAGTGACGTCATTTTTATATCTGTTATCTGCTGCCGGTTTTAGACAGGCCGACAGCAGACAACTTTAAGTTAGTTCTACACAAGACTCCGTGCAGGCCACTCGTCTCAACCGCCAACCGCGGCTACATTATTTTCAGTATTCTAAGTTCTTAGCATGATCAGCATGCGCTAATTTACTCAGGCGATCTCAGCCTTTTTACGCACGATTATGTCATTCAGTACTTAATTCTATTTCAATTATTAGGCATCATGCCGCTCTAAAACTGCACGCGCCAGCAATTCACTTCAAATAATTTCAATAAAAGATTAACTCAATAACTTATACAGTCCACTTCATCATTTCATTTCACCAGCACCTCAATAAGCGTTCCTAAGACTAACTCAAGATATTCATCGAGAGCGTCTAAGACGCAACAGGGATAGTACCATAAATTTTCATCCAACAACAGCACAGAACCACAGTGGAATGTACATGTGCCAACGTACTTTGGGGATTTAAACCACAAGTTATACTCTGTGCGAATAGAGGAAAGTGTGTGAAGATAAACTGTGCTAAAAAGAAACTGCATTGATTGAATCCCATTATTAAAGAATATATATGGATATTTATTTAATGTGTTGTAAAGATAAAGTAGTCAACTATTAATAGAAGATATTTTATGGATTTATCTGCACACTTAGAAGTTTGTAGTTAGTAAGTGTTAGAATTTTTGAATGGATGACATTATGAAAATACATTTTTTAAAATAAAATTCCACCTGTTAAGTACATTTCCTTCAAATTTTATAAGAATATGTTTGATGTAATTTATTATTACTCACAAAGTAATCATTATTTCAGGTACAACTTGGAGATGATGTTCGAATGATTCCAATTCACAATGAAGCAATTACGTATGATGAATTGGTATTAATGATGCAACGCGTGTTTAGAGGAAAAGTATTAAGTACAGATGACATCACTATTAAATATAAAGATGAAGGTAACAACAGTGTACTTATTTAATAAATGTATATGTATCATTTGAATATGTATACCCATTTTTTACAGTTTAATTATAACTTTTGATCTACTTATAAATCGTGTATTTTGTGTATAAGATTCAAATTGTTGCTATAGTTACGTACATTTCATAGTAATCTTTCCAGCTTAGCTTAGATAAAGTTTATGAACAGTAAACTTTATATATTGCTAGCAGGATTGATGTATGTCTCATTTCTGAGACTTGTTTCATTAATCAGTCATTTATCAGATTTTGTGATATAAGACTTGCAACAGTTAACCTAGACAATGAAATGAAGAGTTGAAGTGTGGTAATAATCAAAGGAAGCATCCAACACCATAAAAAATGTAAATATGCAAGAAAAAAAATACAAGCTACTGCCATAAATATGAAAAGATATTCGTTAATTGTGTCAGGAATATATTGTCTATCTAGACACTTGATAAAGAAGTATTTGGATCTGCTAAAATGTTTGATAACATATCCATAATTGCAGGAGATTTTTATGCACATTCTTGTGGGGTGGTCTAGTCAACAAGAATATATACATGGAGTATAATATCCATTATTGTCTTGTTGTATATAAGATTGTCTCGTTCCGTTATTGTATATTTCCGAACTGATGATGAGCTGTGAAGTTTGAAGCGCTAATCGGAAAACTTTTGTTTTTTGGAGTGGTGTGAAACAGTGTTATTTCTGTTTATATAATATTGTCTGTTTTTATTTTTGAAGGTGCATGACACAGTTCAAATCAAACACAAACAACAGACAAACCACTTATAAAAATAACCACTTCTAACATATTCACATATAAACTAACGAATATGCATGCACTGAATGCAAAGCTGACTGTAGCTGTAGACCCCATAATGTCTTGCCACTGCACATACCGTGTATTCAATGTACCGTGCTTCAACTGATATAAAGGAACATGTGGATCTAGGTTCTTTTCGTACGGCAAAGTCAAACTTCCGTCTCCACATTTGTACTTTATTTTGGTGTCCGATGTGTACTACAACTGTGTTTTCTTCACAAGTAGTAATGCCAGGTTATGGAGGTTATGTACGACAATGTAACTTAAAATAAAATTAACTTTGTTAGTGTACATTAAAGGGTGTATTTATTGGAAGTACAGAAATTAGTTTCCATTTATCGCACATAATTACGGTACAGAGACGATTTTTGGAGGTTGTGTCTACGTTTAACAATGTTACTTAACCTTTTAGATTTTTAAAATTAATTAGACTTAACAAACATTTCCTTAGTTAGTGTACATTAAAAGGCTGTATTTATTGTATGGATAAAAGGCTGTATATAACATTAAAGGCTGTATTTATTCGAAGTACCGGAATTAAAACCTACTCCCAATTTTATTTAGAACGCATGACTGTAACGGTACAAAATTGTAGGGCCAAGATAACATTTTAAAATTACATTCTCCATGCAGTCGTTGTTAACCCTTGTAGAACCCCGAGTTAGTCAACCAGATAGGCTGTGTTTATTACAGAATAAAACGTCTATGTTTTGTCTCCGTACTCAAGCAACGTAGACCGATTGTGAAACAACACCTAACTTCGCATCAGCCGTGAATCACGAAAGAGAGTAATGTAACTGCATATTGCGCCAGGCGGCAAAATATTGCTAAACCCTGTGCCTAAGGTATAGCGCTCTTTCAACAACACCAATGGGAGAGCAGACTCAAGATCACGTGACCAGCTCTGTATGCCCAGCTTTAGCGAACTAACGCCATTTCCATTACAACTCATGGCTGAGCGGCCAGACAATCAGCAGACAGTTACCAGAACAAAAACGGTAGCCTCGGACGAGTTCTTGGTAGGCCGAAAAATACAAAAGTAGGCCTACCAAGTAATATAAAAATGACGTAAGGTAATAATAAACTGTGTTCGGAGTGGAGAGTGACTAGTGAAAACAGTTCCGGACAATATCGTGTACAACATTTGGATATTACGCAAATAGGTAACAAATGTAAAGACAGTTTCATTTGGCCAAAACATTATAATTAATAAAGAGCTCATCAATTAAATAGGAAGTTTTAAAAAAGAAATGTAAATTGAGTGAGTGTGTGTATGGGTTATTAAAAGTACTGGCTCAACTAGAAAGATGTAGTAGTAGTCTATACAAAATTATTGGACTAAAATTAGTAAACATTTTAAATATAAAGAAAACATAATAATCAATGATAGAGTATTTAACTAAAATAATAAAAAGAGTAATTAAAAGGTTCATTCTTCTGTAAACATGTGTTAGTGTAGTTATTTCGCCGTAAACCATTTCCTAGTTTTCTGTGTTGACAACTCGTCTAACGAAATTTGGGATTTTCTGAGTTTTAAGGGTGGTCAGATAGCGAGATTATGTTACGATTTTTATAAGGGCAAGAGTGTTCAAAGTTTACATGTAAAACTAAAAAACATGTTGGCGACCTAGGCAGTTTAATAAGGTAAGTTTTACGGGGACCATGACGGTAAGTAAAATTCTGGCAGCGGTAAGTATTATTTATGACGAGTGTATTATTATTAATTATAAAAAGGTAGAAGGCGAGGACCTTTACAAGCGACGCCCCTGCCAGAATGTTCGTATATAAAAAATTATAGGAACTAGACCTGTTTTAAAGCACAGAAAATAGGAATTGGTAACGGCGTATTTGTAGAAATAATCTTATATATATTTACGCTATAAAAGGTTATGTTTTGATAGGGTTATTGTGGTTACTTGTCCTGTTGACAATGATTGTGTTAGGTGTTTTGATTTTATAAGATAATAGTGGTTTTTTATATACAAAGAGTATATTATAAATAAATTTTTGAACATGGCTATTTTTGTACAAGAAACCTTTGCGGAGAAATGGGAGAAATTCCGTGACAGTTTCGAGAGGTATTTGGAAGAAAGGACTGATGATGATCGGCGTAAATTTAATGAGAGGGTTAAACAAGTTCCGGAATTATGCAAATTGTTAAAAGAGTATAGTGGTGGCACTATTAGTGATGACACTAGTAAACAAAGTAACGAGGTAAGTGAAGGGGTTAGTGAGAGTAAAATAGTAGAAAATGGTAATCACGAGATCAAAAATGATAACGGTGACACAATTGAAAATGTAGCAATAGAGAGTGATAATAATGTTGTTAATGATAGTGAAGAAATAATTAACCAGGTGAGAGATAACGATGATGAATTAATAAATAACAGTGACATAATAATGGGAGAAGTAGGGTTAACTAGTGAAGATAATGATGGTGATTACAAGTCTGAGGTAAGTGGTGATGTTACTATAATTAATTATAATGATGAAATAATGGTGAAAAATAATAATGATATAGTTGAGAGTAAAGTTTTGGATAGTGGTGAGATAGAGATAGTGTGTGAGAGAGAGAAAGTAATAGATTGTAAAGGCGTAGTAATTAATATTGAGGAATTAGATAATGAGTGGAAAGATAGTATAATGGTAGAATGGGGGCAGAGGGTAAATTTTCCCCTTATTTGTGATGAACCAAGGTGTTCAAAAATGTTATTATTGGAGGGCAAGAGACCCTATTTAATGGAAGATTTGAGTTATATCCCTTTTTTGTATAAATTAGTACCCTCTGTGTGGAATGATGTTGAAAGTATGATATGGTGTTATGATGAGAAAGATTTAGATAGAGAATTGTGTGTTGATAAAGAAACAGAATTATATAAGTTGCAGAGAAATTATAATGAGTTGAAAGAGATGTTAAATGATTTGAAGTACTTACCTGTTAAAATAGAGAGTGAAGATTATTTTGATGATACATGTTTAGATAATAATAATTTACTTTATGATGAAAAAATAACTGACTTGATAATGGATATAATTACTAATGGAGACTGGACAGAAATAAATAATGTTGACTTGGTATATGATTATTATGGTAAAATGAATAAACTGAAATTTTATGGTTACTATACACAAGATAACCGTATGTGGAATGCAAATAAAATTGAAAATTGTTATGTGAAACCCAGACTAAATTTTGACGATGGAGGGTGAAATTCATAAATGGACACTTTTAAATATATTGTTTTATGGTTCTGACCTCGCAACCTTGGACAATGAAGTGTGATATAACTAAATAATTATTGCTGAAGAGTTGTAAATACATGTTTAGTGAAATTAATTGTATGTATTATAAAATGTTAGATAAACAATGTATGTATGTAGTAGAAATTGTTGTGATGATAATAATAATATTAATATTTGCAATCTAAATAAATAACAAAATTAATTTTGGAGACAGTAATTAACGAATTATAATTGTTTGGATAACAAATGAAAGTTGTATTTTTAATAATGAATTTAATTAAAATAATCTGAGATGTTTTAAATATTTTGATTGACTTAAATGTTATATGGTTGAATTTTCTAATGGATTTAAATTGTTTTATGAGATTTGATATTAATTAATAAACAAGTGTTAAATTGTTTGGTATGGAATAACATTGTTGTTAAAATATTTCAGAGGTTACGAGGAGATATTGGTGGGGGTATGGTGTGTATTTTGTGTTTGTGTTAGTAGAGGAATAATGTACAGTAAGTATAAAGCTTCCAATACCAATTAGATAAAATAAAATGTTTACTGGTGTGAAAAAATTTTGATTCAATAATATAAATGAATTGAGATAATGGTATTAAATAGAAACTGTAATTAAAAGGTAATAATAACTGAAAGGTGAATTAAAATTATATTTGGTCTGAACTGTAATAAATAGACTTTGACAAATATGTTAACTAAAAGATTTATAGAAATTGAAAATTAAAAGTACAGGTAGTAGAGGTGAGGTAACCAGAATGTTTAGACTGAAGGAGTGTTTATAACTGTGTTTATGACACCAGTCTGGCAGACAATCGTTAATGTAAACAGGTGTGCTGTATGTTTTGACTAATGTCTACAGCCAAGTGTAGAAGCTGTTAACTGTTGCATTTGATGAATCAATGCCAAGAGCAGATTTTATTATGAAACAAAAGAAACATCTGATGTGATGGAATGTAGATAATATTCTTTTTAGGCCCCTTTGTAAAATGATATTTAAATAAATAAAGTTGTTTCGAACAAATAAGATTGAAATAATGAGGTAATTACCATAATTTAGAGTTTTGAGATAATAAAATCAAATTAATTTGGTAATTAAATTAATTTAAAAGATGAAGTTAATAATGAACTTGTAATAATGAACTTAACTATATTTTCATTTGAATGTAAACTGGAATTATAAAAATAATTGATTATTATTTTTTGGAATTAATTGCTAATTGATGTAAATAATGGTTAAAATATTCATTTAACACTGACAACTGATGGGAATATTTGGGCTGAGATAGTGTTTGGGAAAATAAGATATTCATATAACTATTCATGTAAACTTTTACAATGGACAATTTATATTTTATGTTTAACTGTAGATTCCCCACCTAAGTGCGACCATGACCTCACCGGATCATGACCGTGAAAATAGTTAATTGTGGCAAATCATAAATTTTACTTGATATAACCGGCTTCTGGTTTGTTTTATTTTGTTAACCCGGTGGTTTGTTAGATTTAGTAGGGGGGTTATTTTTTGGGGAATCTACCTAATTTTGGAACAGGGCTATTTTCACCCAGATAGGGGTGGTAGTCCATTAGGGGTGTATAAATCAAAAATAGTAGGTGTAATACCGAATTTTATTGTAACGCCGAAGCAAGGATGGGGGTGGAATAAAAGAAAAAATGTCCACCCCTTCCGCATCAGTCCTTGTGAAAGCAACTAGACGCTACAGTCTAGGGGGGTAATAGTGAGTGTGGATGGGCGGTGACCCAGTTACAGGTCACGAGGGAGATGTGGTTTACGGCTAGGATGAGGCTGGAAAAGGCCAAGAAGCCTAGCGCAGAACACATTAAAATGTAACGGGTATCAGGGGTTAAGTGATAAAAGGGGGGTAGAGAAAAAAAAAATTTTTTTGTTTATTCTATATAAATATAGTAGGTAAGTAAGGACATAATTTGTATTTTAGGTACGATTACTGTGAGTTAATGTAATCCTGTAATGTGTCATTTTGGCTGGGCAATATTGTACGGGGAATATTATTCAATTTAACTGGAATTTATGTGTACTACTGTAAACCTATATTGTTTTATTAACACTATTTTTTTAGGGTCTATAATATAAAATGAGCCAGTACGTTGTCAATGAACCAGTACTGCTAAGAGGAAACAAATCAGTTGTGGGATATGGAGTGATGGAAGGCCGTTTGTTGATTTTTTAATTGAATGTTTTAAAGTCAGGCGATACTGGGTTGGGTATCTGTTCGATTTTTCGGTGTTGGGATCTCGAACAGAGAAGTCCAGTAAGATCGGATGGGTGCTGTCGCAGTCGCCAGACTAGGGGGGTAAGAACCCACAATTTTAGTAGAGTGTTCAGGGGGGTTGCGGCGCCATATCCTCACTGATCCTCTTAGGGTTTAGGCAATAAGAGTTTGAATGCTAGGGCCTTCAACCTCTTATTGGGGGGGTATTGTAACGGTACGAAATTGTAGGGCCAAGATAACATTTTAAAATTACATTCTCCATGTAGTCGTTGTTCACCTTTGTAGAACCCCGAGTTAGTCAACCAGATAGACTGTGTTTATTACAGAATAAAACGTCTATGTTTTGTCTCCGTACTCGAGCAACGTAGACCGATTGTGAAACAACACCTAACTTCGCATCAGCCGTGAATCACGAAAGAGAGTAATGTAACTGCATAGTGCGCCAGGTGGCAAAATATTGCTAAACCCTGTGCCTAAGTTATAGCGCTCTTTTAACAACACCAATGGGAGAGCAGACTCAAGATCACGTGACCAGCTCTGTATGCCCAGCTTTAGCGAACTAATGCCAGTTCCATTACAACTCATGGCTGAGCGGCCAGACAATCAGCAGACAGTTACCAGAACAAAAACGGTAGCCTCGGACGAGTTCTTGGTAGGCTGAAAAATACAAAAGTAGGCCTACCAAGTAATATAAAATGACGTAAGGTAATAATAAACTGTGTTCGGAGTGGAGAGTGACTAGTGAAAACAGTTCCGGACAATATCGTGTACAACATTTGGATATTACGCAAATAGGTAACAAGTGTAAAGACAGTTTCATTTGGCCAAAACATTATAATTAATAAAGAGCTCATCAATTAAATAGGAAGTTTTAAAAAAGAATTGTAAATTGAGTGAGTGTGTGTATGGGTTATTAAAAGTACTGGCTCAACTAGAAAGATGTAGTAGTAGTCTATACAAAATTATTGGACTAAAATTAGTAAACATTTTAAATATAAAGAAAACATAATAATCAATGATAGAGTATTTAACTAAAATAATAAAAAGAGTAATTAAAAGGTTCATTCTTCTGTAAACATGTGTTAGTGTAGTTATTTCGCCGTAAACCATTTCCTAGTTTTCTGTGTTGACAACTCGTCTAACGAAATTTGGGATTTTCTGAGTTTTAAGGGTGGTCAGATAGCGAGATTATGTTACGATTTTTATAAGGGCAAGAGTGTTCAAAGTTTACATGTAAAACTAAAAAACATGTTGGCGACCTAGGCAGTTTAATAAGGTAAGTTTTACGGGGACCATGACGGTAAGTAAAATTCTGGCAGCGGTAAGTATTATTTATGACGAGTGTATTATTATTAATTATAAAAAGGTAGAAGGCGAGGACCTTTACATGACCTAGTACGTTATTGGTACATATTTTATTGGGGTTTATTGGTACATATTTTATTAAAAGGCTGTATTTACTGGAAGTACAGAAATTAGTTTCCATTTATCGCACATAATTACGGTACAGAGACGATTTTTGGAGGTTGTGTCTACGTTTAACAATCTAACTTAACTTTTTAGATTTTTAAAATTAATTAGACTTAACAAAAATTTCCTTAGTGTACATTCAAAGGCTGTATTTATTGTATGGATAAAAGGCTGTATATAACATGAAAGGCTGTATTTATTCGAAGTACCGGAATTAAAACTTTCCAATTTAGAACCTATAACCTAGTACAATCTAACGTGTAACCAAACAAGTACATTAAAATCCTTTTTTCAACATAATGCAATAAAAAGCAGTTTCTGTTAACACGCAAATGATTAAGTATTAATAATGGGTTACAGTGGAATTTAATGTTACTACGGTCTGAATTAATGCAAATAAAATTGGAGAATCTCGTAAACATATTAAAGAGTGATTATATATTACACACAAAATTATTACAATACGGACCTTTGTTAATGAATAGAAACAAATAGGATTCTATACTTTAGTATGTACCAATAAAATTTACCTTTTTTCAAGTACAGTATCTATTGTTTTTTCATACTCTTCAAAAAAAAGGGCCATTAACAACATTTTAGTTACAGTACTTGTGAAGAAAACAGATATAACATTTCCAAACAAGAAATCTTCAATTCTCTCCCTATTTGTTTTATAAAAACTGGAGTTTCTACTGCAGGTTTTTAAGTCCACTAACTACTTAATTTAATATACATAACTGTTCCTGATCTTGTTGGGTAACATTATAATAATACATCTGCTTCCTACTCATATGTGCAAACAATGTTTTTAATGTACAGTGCTAAACATCTTTACAATTTAGACAAAGTCTAATGAGCAATCTGACCTAACCTGTATTACTATATCTAAGAATATCTTATTAGGTCACTTAGCTTTATTTATATATTTAATGCACCTTAATTAGTACACTAACAGCACTGCTCTGTCTTACAGTAACACAACACGTTACACTAACTCATCAGAATTTCTTGTTTTCAGTTTAAGAAAGTTGAAATTGTGTATTTCTTTTCTTTTCCATTCACTTTTTATGGAAACGTGCTTTACATTAATATTTGTACCCTTACTGTATTACGGTCCTAAACATCTTTATCAACACTTTATATCTTTAAAAGTTAGACAAAGTATAATGAGCTATTTGGCTTAACCTGAATTTACATGACCTGGCTCAGAACAACTTTATTTTGGCAAATACAAAGATGAAGACTCTGTACACCCTGGTTGCAATTTCTTTGGGGCTCACACCTGCTGCCAGGCTTAGTTCTATAACATAATCAGGAAGAAAGGAATCAGCTCGAACCTGCAACCACTGTGGAAAGGCTTGTACACCATCACCAAGAAGATTAATGATGTCATCTACGAATAACACATTCAAGGCCATTTAGCTTTATTTATACATTTAATGCATCTTAATTAGTACACTAACAACACTGCTCTGTCTTACAGTAACACAATACATTACACTAACTCTAAAGAATTTCTTGTTTTCAGTTTAAAAAAGTTGAAATTGTGTATTCTTTTCTTTTCCATTCACTTTTTGTTAAACGACCTACATTAATATGTGTATGCTTACTATATTGAAATCCAGTGTTCACTATCCAATAGTTAAAAATTTTGTGGAATTGTGAAATTAGTGACACTATGTACTAATGTGTGATTATCAGTTGAATTTCTGAATTCCTTTAATTCATTAATAAATTTTACTAATTTGTTTCTTTATGTCTATTGAATGATTTCTGATTAGTTTTTAATCTTTGCGTTTTCATTATTAATTTGTAAATTCTTGGATTTTGTTGTCCATGACATGTCCATTGGTTAACTAATTATCATTAAAACACACAGAGGACTGATCCTCTTTTGCAAGATCACAAGTATGTTTCAAGACCATTTCCAGGTCAGGTATTGTTCTGTCTGTTCACTTTCTGAAAGTGGTTGAGAAGCAAGGGGGAAGATGTCTCCATTAAAACACACACTAGCACGCACACAATTCCTTTTTTCTTTATTTAATTTGAATTCTGTATTAGAACAAATGTTTTCAGAGTTTACAAGTTTTTTTTAATTTCTCGGATTAATTTTTTTTAATTTTATGCAATGTGGACACATACAGAGGAGTGTCAGTTTTTTATGTTTTTTCAATAAATAAAGAAGAGAGGCTGGAGAGGGGGGAGAGAGGAGAGAGAGAGAGTGAGTGAGAGAGAGAGAGAGAGAGAGAGAGAGAGAGAGAGAGAGAGAGAGAGAGAGAGAGACCAAAAATGACATGTACAGAAATTTCATCAGAACTTTTTTCCTGATAGTAAAAAAATAACTAAATAATGAATGGCAAAGAACATTAACAAAATTAATGGAAATTATAGTAATAATTTCTTGTCTAATGAACAGGTACTAGTAATGGCTTCATATACTTCACATCTTAAATTATAAACCTATTACAAACATATTTGGTATACTGAGCTTGAAACAAACGTTCAGACCAACAAAAATGGTTTAAATTTTGTCATGCTGCATTATTAGTACTGTTGAAACAGCAGGTTGATTATATTTGTTTTTAGAACAGACTTCTGGAATGTTGTGTGCAACTGTATTGTGTTCAAGTAGCAAGTTTCCACTACTTTATAAAACATATCCTAGAAGCAAACTTTGACATCCAGTTGCTGTTGCTGAGAAACCTTACTAAGGGACTTATAAAAAAAAAGAAAAACAACAATTACACGCATGCTCTTTTGAACATCTGATGAAAAGGTTTTGTAAAGTGTATCTAACCTAAAAATGTACAATGCTCGACTTGTCTTTGTATTCCATACTTCTAGATGATATATTGCTAACACAAATAAGAAAAGTAAATCTGCTGAAGGTCTAAACGAGTGATAGTTATTTGCAGACTGACAGGGCCATAAAATAATTCTGAAAGAATTGTTGCTTTTACACCATCCTTTATCAAGTGACTACTCAAATCTGCCAGTTTTTCACAGCAAACTGAAGTTTGATGATTTGATCCATCATGACCTAGTGATGGTCCAAACATTTCAAGGCTTCTCCTAGCCTTAAAAAACTGGACTGGCATCATTGAGTGACATGACTAATGTTAAATTTACTTTAGGATACTTCCAAACATAATACAGTTTACAATATACAAACAAAACTTTATGCCTGTCTTATTTTTCCAGAACTCCATACACATAATTTGATCTGGATAGAACATTTATTAAACAATAATACTATTTGATGCAAATAATTAAAATATCAGTATGGAGAACCATACATGACTTCCATGTTTTAAGATTTATATTTAAAATCATTTTAGAAATGAAATATTTCCACAGAAACTACTTCTATCTTCAGTCTCAACCACAGAATTGTGGTCACTAACATATACCACCTCAAGTTAGCGCACTCGATTTTCACTGATGATGGCAGTCGATGGCACTTTCGAAACATCTGGTTTTGCAGAAACCATTGGACCACGGCCAAACAGCCTGTTAAGGAATTTTATCAACAAACTACTTCTTTGTTGCCGATAACGTAGTACACATATAAAAAATTATCCCCTCCCCCTTCAACTACCCCTACCCCTTTTATTTATAGATATTTTATCTACCTTTCTACAGTGGTATAATTATGACCTTCTTTTCAGGATACTTTATTTATCAAAATTAAGTACTTTACTCTTGTTAAAACATAAAACGTTGCAGGTAAACTACCCCTTCTCCTTAACCGATCTTCACCAAAATCAACAGACCTTGAGTCCTCTACAATGTGCAAAAAATTATTTGATTTTGCGGCAGTTATCGTTCGCCATAGAGAAAATTCTACACACAGACATCTTTCAAAAAATGACTTTTCTTTATGTTTTGAGGGTAGTACAATCAGAATCAACCCTTATCTCGAACACGATTTTTTTCACCATCCATTTCCTTATGGAACATGGAAGTAGAAACAATATCCTCATTTTTATAATATGTATTGCACATGTTTTCTAACATGGGACACTAATTATTAGATAAAATATTTGCCTTCATTTAAGCCAGCTTCCACTCACTGTGTACTTTCTCAGAGGCCATAACATGTTCTTTTTAACGTTGCCGAACATAAATTGATGTTAAATTAAGAATAAAGTAAAGGCTTAGCACCTGAAGTTTGCAACGTCCAAGTTGAAGAATCTATTTAATTATTGCACTTGACTTGATATAAGTACTGATTACATTTCAGGATTATTATTTTCAGAAATAATGTATGTAAACCAGTTTTCTCCATGTAAAGTTAGTTAAAATTCTTTAATGCATAGCATTCCAGGCCTTTATGGTAGTTGATTTGTAATACTAAATTTCAATTTACACAAATAATTCTCTTTGATTAACCAGAGTTACACGCACAAACTAAATGTTGAGTGTCCTTCTAGTGTATAAATTTGTTAACAAACTTCTCAACAAATTTATACACAGTCACTGTTCGGGCAATCATTGGTTAACAAACTTCTTCTTCTGAAATTATAATTTGACTTAGCTTTTATACTTCTCTCGTTAACATTTATACTTTTGTTGACATGCTGATTCGAGTAATCACCATATTGTGTTGTTGCCAACATAGTATGTTTAAGTTCGGGTCCAGGATTCTATCACGAGCTAGAAACGGAATGGTTATTGAGAAATAATCGACTCTGATATCATTTGGTAAAACTTGTGTTTTAATGGTCTGAATTTCTAAATGTTTGAATAACAAAAAACAAGATGGAGTCTTCCTCCTCTGTCAAATACAAATACAAAATGGCTGCGAAATATTTTCGCTTAATCAGCCTTACGTATGATACATTTGCACAACATATATTTTAACTCCAATTTACTCTGGTTACCTATTTAAATGAATCTATACCATTACTGCAGTTTGAATAATTTCAATTATGAAGTTACATGAATCACGTAACGTGAACCAATGCTTGTGATTTTATATGTACCGGTATGCACGCACACATGCTCACACACGTACTAATTAAAATGGTACATTTTACAAATTTTCTTGAGCTCAATTATTAAAAAGTGTTGGTGGTTTAAAATGTGAAAGGTTTACTTTCCTGCTGTGATGGATGAAGATCCAGTCAGGCGTTAATCATGTTCATGCTGGTGTTCTGCCGAACTATTACACTGTTCCTTTTTATTAACTGCACTCACTGTCTCTACATTTTCATATTGATTGATTTAAATAGATTTAATTCACTTTTGTTACATTTTAGTTGTTACTTTTAAATACTTGCTGGCCAGCAATTTGTACAACGTGCAGCTCGCGCGAAGATGTTCGTCGACTGAGAGCGACAATATGGCGCTTATTTCCCAAGTGGAAGGGTTGTCGCATCATCGATTCTATTGTTTTTGGTGATGACGTCTTTGTTTTTAAGGTGCAGCCATTATGTCTGACATTCTTGAGATGACGTTTTACATAAGATCGTTCGTTTGTTCTGGCAGAATAGCTGTTGTTTCTCACATACGCCACTGACCTCGACGCCGACCCTTCACTGATTTCTGCGTTGTTTCACAGGTTTGGAAAACTCTGCTCTTACACATACAAAATTTTAATTCACAATAAAATTATATCTGTCGCTTACCCAAAATCCCTACATGGACCTATTTGTACCGTTACAAGACCCCCTCAATGAGAGGTTTTATGACAAGGCATAAAAACTCTCATTGACACATTCATACTTCCTAAAGGGATCAGCCCGGATATGTCGCCACAACCCCCTGTATTGTTTATATAAAAAGAATATCAATCACTTACCCTTTGGTCCAATGATGGTGACAGCACCTGCATGACCTTACTGGACTTCTCTTTCGAGATCCCAACACCGCAAGGCCAGTCAGGCACTTGACGTTCCTGCTCTGACGCGCTGGCCAGCTCAGGACCACTGCCACAGCATCACCAAACTCTGAAACATCGAATAAAAAAGTCAAATAGTGGCCTTGTGTAATACCATATCCCCAACTGATCTGTTTCCCCTTAGCTGCGTATTGGTTTACATTAATAAGCATTGGTTTTCATAACTCCTAATACCTCTAATACATAGATGAAAACAAGATTTATTATAGATGTATCCTGTTCTTATCGCACTCCAAAATACTTATTAGACTTTCGACTCCAATCGATAATATTTAACTCTTTTCCATTGCACAAGAAGAAAATAAATCTTTACTAATGCACTAATATTTAAAACAATTAATTAAGTCTAAGAGAATCAACAAAACAATTTATCTATATAATTCTTATATAGCACAAGACACAAGCTTACTACTTCAAAACAATCTATCTATTTAAAAATTATTAATCATCTTTCATGATCCTATTCCTTCAAAACAAAATCATAATTATTTTTCATGATCAACCTCATCAGCATTATATATTTAATATACATTAACCGTTACTACCCAATCTATTAACCTCTTTCTACACACACTATGGCCCCCCCTGGACTGTAGCGTCCAGTTGCTTCCACAAGGACTGAATTTAGGGAGGAATTTTGGCATCTCCTGTCCTTGCTTCGGCCTTACATTTTCGAAACTCCAGACATCATAATGCCTGATTTTATATAGGTATAACCTTAAAACGGGTCTATCACCTTTTTGACTGTTCCTACGCGAACAAGGTGATAGCCGCCATAGTTCCGGGGATTTCCCCTAAGTTGCCCCCCGTTAATTTCAATTTTCACCAATTTCAAGGGCAACCAACCATGTTCAGTTTTACAATTTCTGCCCACAGCTGGTTGTCGTCCAAAACCACGATTAGTGCTGGTAAAACAGTAATCACCCGAAAAGGCGGTAAAATCTTCTCTCATTTGCATGTTTTCACTTCATCAATATTAATACACTGCACGGTATCAATTAACATATAATATAAAATTATATAAGGTGGTTGTGCAGTGTATATTATGCCAGTTTAGGCCTCCGATGATGGTAACGTACCTTGACGTTACTCATCAACACTCGCCGCTATCTGCAGTGGCACATGCCGCCACTGCAATAGCATAACTAATATCTAAACTTATGTCCTTCTACATGTACTGTCACTACATTCCACAATTGATTTTCTCTTCTATTTACACCAAAAAACCCCCCCAAAATCACCCATTAATCTTTCATATTAACAAGTTCTTTCTATTTTCATAAAAATTTTCATATAGACACATTTTGCAAGTTCCAGCTTTCACTTCTCAGTAATATCTTCTTTATGACAAGATAATAAGTACAACAATGAATCATCTTACAAGTTTACATTACATGAATTATATTTCTGTTTTCTGAATGAAAACAACTCCTTGAAAAGTTACTTGATTAAGTTACAAAATTTTGGTCGTTTTATTGTTGTTTGTGGAAAAACACTACCACCACTAAATCTTTTTTTTTTAATATATATGACTACCTTACCTTTCCCACGAAACTAGGGGTCCCCTTCCCGTTCTTGTAAGCAAAGAATTTCTACTGACAACAATTTGTGGAGTAAGACCATCGTTGCTTTCACCCCGTTGTTGAGGCTACCGCCAACCATGGCCCGCCTCCAGATTGCCAAAATCCACGATCAGAGGTGGTGAGTCTGGTCTGTGATCGCCTGAAAATTGGGGAGAGTCCCTTCTGGAAACACATTAACTAAAATTAAAATTCATACATACATTTTAATATTTATAACAGACAAAACTCTTACGATGACCAATACAATTTCAAATTTGTAGCATTGTGTGTCCCTACTATCTCCCTTTTCTCTCTGTTCTGTAATACATATGAATTCTTCATCTTAACTTCTATTACCTCATAAGGTCCTTCGTAGAGTAAGAAAAACTTCTTGATCTTTTCCTGAGCACTTGACAAGTCGTGTCTTCGCACCAATACCAACTGTCGGACTTCATATTTCATCCACTTACCTTTTGCGTCGTGTCTACGTTTACGTCGTTCACCTTTACTTAATAAATTTTCATTAGCCAACCTGATTTTAATACTCACATCCGTTTGCTCGCTCTCAGGTGGGTAGTCAAATAACTGTTCTAAAATCCTCGGGGGGCGTGTTCCCTTAATTAACTCGTGAGGTGTATATCCTGTGGACTCGTGGGTGATATTGATCAGCCAATTTTCTACCCTTTTGACGTATAACGGCCACTCGCTGTGTTTGGCATGACAGTAGGCTCTAAAAATACTGCCTATCTCTCTCATGACACGCTCCACCTGGTTGGATTGAGGATGGTAGACTGCCGTGTGCTTCGGGATGATTCCTTCCCATCTGAGGGTCTGGCGCCATCTTCCGCTGATGAACTGTGACCCATGGTCCGATAAAATCACCTATGGCTTACCCACATTTATCATATAGTCTTTTGTCACCTTCTCACTCAGCACATGACTGGTAGCCCTCTTCACACTATATAACTTTACATATTTAGAAAAAGTGTCTAACATCACAAAAATATACATAACTCCGCCTCTACCCTTTGGCAATGGTCCATACAAATCTACCGCAACTAAATCAAATGGCCTTCCTACTTTTATAAAATTCATCTTCCCTTCAACTCTATAGTTCACTATGTGAAGTTAATTACTGTATTATTAATACATTAAAATCATGAAATTTATTTCTCTTCCCCTTAACTCTAAAATCTTCTCCAGCCCAGAGTTCGTCACACGAACGCTGAAATGCAAGAGTGATCATAAGGTTACGCAACAAACGTACACTACACTCATTTGTTGATGGAATTCAAAAATTTATTGGCTTTACTTCATTTTGAATAAATTTCAATTAGCTCAAAATTAGATAAACATGTACATTTATGGAAACATATTCCTATTCTAACATATATATATATTGTCACGACACAAATAGCCAACCCCGTACCAGAGATAAAAAATATATTTATAATTGTAAACAAATACTTCTTATCAAATGAACTGATTGATTTTAAATAAAAATATAAGGAATATGACACGACAATACAACGACTATAACCCGACCCAAGTGATTGAGACAAAAACACAAACATAAAGAAGGGAACCATGGAACATACTTAGTAAAATGTAAATATTTTAAAGTGATTGAGACAACAACCCAAACATAAAGAAGGGAACCACAAATAAACAACGAGGATAAGAAAATAATAAACCTAAGCCACAAGGAAACAAGTTTATGGGTTTAAATGACCCCAAAATGCCCAAAGGAAGGGAGGAAAAACCTAATATATTAAACAAACAAGGAAAATGAAGAAGGAGGGAGACGAACAAAAGTGAAAACCAAGAATGGTCCACCAACACAAGTAAAATAGCACTCAACAAGAACATTGAAACCAAAACAAGGGTTATCAGGAGGAAGGAGAGATAACGGTTACTACCCATTAAAAAGGCAACCAGAGACCACAAATTAGAATTGTTATTAGTCAGTAAGTATTAGTTATTAAGTATTAATTGTCATTAGGATTAAGTCATGAAAGAGAAATAAGTATAGGGGTCACCCACTATCAAACAAATGATATAAACAGTGATATAGTGTAATAGTGTAGGTGTAAGAACCCCAAAGTGAAGTGTGACACTAGTGAAATTGTAGTTAACAATAAGTGATTTACAAGTGAAGGTAAGGTAAAAGTTGGAAATAAACAGTGCATAGATAACTGATAAATAAGTAGTATTAAGAGTGAATTATAGTATAAGGGATAGAAAAACACTAGAAGTGATAATGACTTTTTATTTAAAAAGATGTTCAATAGAGTTAAGTTAACTATAGCCAGTAGTAAGTAAAAAGGGAGGATTCCAGAATAGAATAAATTGAAGGTGTTACCATGGAGGGAATATAAAAATTGTTTAGAGATTGAGAAGTCACAAAACTAACAAAGATACCTAATTTATAAAGGACTATTATTAATTTAATAACAAGTGATGTTGTTTATCACAACACAGATAATATGTGTTATAAACTAAAAAATTAGCAAATAAGGATAAGTTAGGAGTGAGTGATGATATCTCTTAATCAAAACAATAACTCTAATTACTTATAAAAAATTGTGTTCATGTTATTGTTAGAAGAGGATATGGCTGAATGCAATGTGCAGTCCATAAACCTAATGTTATATTTTTAAGATTGAAATAAGGAGAGCAATATTGAATAATAAACAAAACACCTACAGACTCAAAACACAACACAACTAATAAAAATAACAAAGTAAGCCCAATAGGCTGAAACAAAATGTGATTTGAACGAAACAAGTAAATTATTATAATGGCTACTTAGGCCTAGAAAAAACATAACTGTCAGAACCAAACATACAAGGATTATAACAAATTGAATCAGAATTTAGAAAATCTGAGGTGAAGGAATCACCAAGGATAAATTGTAGATCATTTATAACACAAAATATTGTAATAGGCATTATTATATAAAAAGAAATGAAATTAACAAGCATTAACATAATTGTAAAAACTTAAAATCTGAAAATACCCAAGCTTGTGGGGTATCAAAATAATCTATGAACGAGAATAAATACTATAGTGACAATATTTATTAACCAGGAAGGAAGATGGAGGAATAACAGTAATCAGAAGATATACGAAGGATTCGAAGTTTCGATAACAATACATCAACTCAAAATAAGCCTATTCGAAAAATACCGTTACTATGGAAACAGCGGTTGTTGACAGAAAAATACCGTTAGAAATTAGTAGAGAGAAAAAAAGAAGCGAAGCGTCATCAAGCCATACAGATGCAGAAGTCCGGAAGAAAGTTTTTTCAGTGTAAATCATGAAAATAATAGTATAAAGTTGCTGAAAACTAATCGTCAAAGAAGCAGATGACCACTACAACCAATATTACAAGACCCAAGACCTGAATAAACGGAAATTATCCATAAATGGAACGTCCAAACACAAGACGAAAGGACGCCACAATTTAATAAAGCCCAAAATCCAAGAAAACTGATTTGATGCAGCCAATTCCTATCTCGAACCAACTACAAAGGCCTCTATGCACGTCGAATTGTTAAGTACTATCCAATTATTTATTTTCCACCAACCCTAATCACTTTAAATAATTTTGAAAGGTAAAATTACCACACTATAAAGATAATATTTCTCTTTCATAGAGTATTTAAGCAAATTAAAACATAATGAAACATTGTTAACATAAAATAACCTAAGATTTGAACACGAACTTACAGAACACCTTTAAAACACTACACAACAGATTGTAACAGCACACTTTATATTTCTTGTACACTTAGATTAAGGTAATTTGTATTTTTATTGTAACCATTGTAGTTCTCTAACTCATAGTCAAAAGAATCCACGGATTTTGAAACCAAAACATTGTAATACGCCTAACGTAAACAGACGCTAGGTTAAATGGTTTCTAAATTAATTCGCCGCCCTGAAAATAAGATCTCATGTAATCAAACGATAATTATTTTGTTGTAATTGTAAATGTTTCCAGTTATCACCATTAAAAAATATTCATTACAGGGAGTAACAAGCGTTATCATTTCTTAGGGAGTGCTATATAATAATTACTTGTATTGAAGAGTAAATCGTAGCAGTAAGCTAGTTGCCAGTTATTCGTCAGAAGCGACGATTGAGACGGCTGTGCGAGCGGGAACGATTCGAATACACCAACCCGCTACGCTGATAACTTGTTCAAATACGGTTTTTTAGTTGTTTTGTAAAACGACTTGGCGCCACCCGGGATTATCACACCCCCTAAGAATAACAGGTAAGGTTACTGCCGTAATATACAGGTGATCAGAACTACGCTACGAACATCGCTAGCCACCAAAATTACTGTAACGGCCCGGTGCGAGGCGAACGCACTAATCATCCAAAACACATTATTTTATGTACACATTTTGCAGGTACGCTCAAAGTATATAGTTACAGATTGGCGACCAACCGGTGAGGCTGTAAAAGAAGGCCCACGGCGGCTATGAAGAGACATTCAATGTTTACCAGACAGGATAAAAAGAAAGAAATTGAAAGTGAAGGCCAGCCAGAAGAGATGGAAGAAATTGAAGAAATAATCGGGGAGTTAGTCGAAGAGGACGTTCAGGAAAACCAACCTGAGAATCCAGTTCAACCAGAACCGGAAGTGGAAGTAATGATAGGGGACCAACCACTCAAACCAACGGAAGAAACGAAGTTAGATCACATGCTGAACTTCATGATGGAACAATTTGGACAATTGAATAAAAAATTGGAGTCAACCAACACAAAATTAGAGACAACCAACACAAAATTAGAGTCAATCAGCACAAAATTAGAGTCAACCAATACAAAATTAGAGTCACTGCAAGAGGGAAGGAAGCAAGATAGAGAAGAATTGAATAAAAAATTAGAGTCAAACCAGGAAGAATTGCTTAAAAAATTGGACTCAGTACATAATATTTTCAAACCAGTGGATGAAACACAAAACACCACTTCTGAAGGTAGTAAGGAGATAGAATTTAAAAAGGACCAAAGCGTATTATTGCCTGAAAATAATAACGAAACAAATAATGAATACGTGGAAATGAAGACGGAGAAACGGCATCACAGAAGAATAATAAAAACAAGAGAAGAAATGGAGATGATGAAAAACGGACTAACCAATGTGTTCAACGTACCAATGACCAACCATGCTGAAAGGATGAACTTTATGCAGTGCAGGAGAACTCTAAAAGAAATTCTAGAAGGAGTAAAATACCAACCAGCGAGAAGAAACTGGAGAGAAGCAAGACCTGAATGGAGAGCACCCAAATTAAAAGGAATTCTGAACCAAACAGCTGATGAAAAATTCAACAAATCAATACTTGGATGGAAGATGCCAGAAATAGAAATGACTGACAACAAAACAGAGTATAACAAATCAAGAAAGTCAATAAAATACTGGAGCACACCAGAAATGGAAATACCAAATAAAAAAGCAAAGATAATATTAATGAGAGATGCACAGTTAACTTCTCTGATTAATGGACAAAATAATCAAATGTTTGCGGTAAACATAAAGACTACAAAACATATGATATTAGAGGAATTATGGTACAAGGCGGAGGAGACCTATTTCACCAATAAGAAAACAGTTCTACACTCCAGAGTTATCCGAACCATAAGGGCAGAGGAACTGATGGACCATGGGTAAACTAAGTGAAGATACCACAAACCAAGAAAAGGGACGGATCTTCAAGTTACCAGACAAGCAACCCAATGGAATAGAAGAAAAAATGAAACTATAATAAACAAACTCTACTCCTTCATTAATTTCGACAAAAAAGAAATTAACGATTATCCAGAATAAATGTCACCCATCAGACATTTGAAGGAGAAGAGGAGAAAGACAACAAAGAGTGAAAAATATAAGAGAAGGCAATAACAAGGAAAGAAAAGGAGAAGGCTATAATATGGAATGGAAATGATAATATAATAAATCCACAACCATGAGAATTGAAGTGATACCAAAATAAAATTATATATTATAAAATGTACGGCCATATGTCATCACGAAGGACAAGTAACTGTAAATAAAATACAGATACCAAAATTTAAAAATTATGTGTACACAACTTGCAACAACAGATCAACGACTTATGAGGTCTAAAATAAAAAAATATGAAAACAAAGGAATGAGATACATAAATTCCTACTAAGTGAAATCAACTTACAATATATTAAAAGTTGATGTGTGAAGTATATGAAATAATTAAACAAAATGTACCAAAATAGGAATACGCTACACAAATTCCTATGGTGTAAGAAAGTTAACTTACAAAGAATTAATACAAACTGAAATATACAAAAATAAAATCAGACCAAACCTGATAAGATAAGTACATGAAATTATAATAATGAATCAAAGATATTTATCTGTAAAATAAAAAATCTAAACTGGTACAAAGAAAGAGAGAAGTTATGTATGAATCAAATATACAAGCTATGGCTAAAGCAAAATATTGCTAATTAACTGAGAAAGGTATACCAATGTCTAAGATAATTAAAATGATCACAATGAGAATTGAAAACCGAAAAATGAAAAGTTAATGATGAAATTAACATATAAATAAATAAAAAAACAATCAATGTATGAGCAAATGATAGTATATAGTCAAGGTACAGCGGAAGGAAGAATGAGTAAAAGGCCAAAGTGATCTAAAAACAAACCACAAGGTGGACAATCCCAAAATATATTATTGTTATTAAGTCACAAGTTGACAAAAAAGGTATTTATGATTGACTGTTGAAAAGTCCAGCAATCAAATAAACTGAGCAGAGATGACGTACCTCTGGTCTCAGAAAAATGAGTAGTAATGGGAGAAACCAGCTACTAAAGTTAGGGAAAAAATTGTGTATAAGGGAGAACACACCAATGGAAATAAAAAGAAAAACAGATCCAAATAAAATGGAATGAATTCAGTAAGAAGAGAAATAAAGAATGGAGAAACGACCAAGAAAGAAAAGGAAAAAGGTTATGTATAACTGATAATTTCATAAAAAACTATACTAGTGTTTTATCAAAATGATCAATTTTAAAGGAGAGGCATTATGTCACGACACAAATAGCCAACCCCGTACCAGAGATAAAAAATATATTTATAATTGTAAACAAATACTTCTTATCAAATGAACTGATTGATTTTAAATAAAAATATAAGGAATATGACACGACAATACAACGACTATAACCCGACCCAAGTGATTGAGACAAAAACACAAACATAAAGAAGGGAACCATGGAACATACTTAGTAAAATGTAAATATTTTAAAGTGATTGAGACAACAACCCAAACATAAAGAAGGGAACCACAAATAAACAACGAGGATAAGAAAATAATAAACCTAAGCCACAAGGAAACAAGTTTATGGGTTTAAATGACCCCAAAATGCCCAAAGGAAGGGAGGAAAAACCTAATATATTAAACAAACAAGGAAAATGAAGAAGGAGGGAGACGAGCAAAAGTGAAAACCAAGAATGGTCCACCAACACAAGTAAAATAGCACTCAACAAGAACATTGAAACCAAAACAAGGGTTATCAGGAGGAAGGAGAGATAACGGTTACTACCCATTAAAAAGGCAACCAGAAACCACAAATTAGAATTGTTATTAGTCAGTAAGTATTAGTTATTAAGTATTAATTGTCATTAGGATTAAGTCATGAAAGAGAAATAAGTATAGGGGTCACCCACTATCAAACAAATGATATAAACAGTGATATAGTGTAATAGTGTAGGTGTAAGAACCCCAAAGTGAAGTGTGACACTAGTGAAATTGTAGTTAACAATAAGTGATTTACAAGTGAAGGTAAGGTAAAAGTTGGAAATAAACAGTGCATAGATAACTGATAAATAAGTAGTATTAAGAGTGAATTATAGTATAAGGGATAGAGAAACACTAGAAGTGATAATGACTTTTTATTTAAAAAGATGTTCAATAGAGTTAAGTTAACTATAGCCAGTAGTAAGTAAAAAGGGAGGATTCCAGAATAGAATAAATTGAAGGTGTTACCATGGAGGGAATATAAAAATTGTTTAGAGATTGAGAAGTCAAAAAACTAACAAAGATACCTAATTTATAAAGGACTATTATTAATTTAATAACAAGTGATGTTGTTTATCACAACACAGATAATATGTGTTATAAACTAAAAAATTAGCAAATAAGGATAAGTTAGGAGTGAGTGATGATATCTCTTAATCAAAACAATAACTCTAATTACTTATAAAAAATTGTGTTCATGTTATTGTTAGAAGAGGATATGGCTGAATGCAATGTGCAGTCCATAAACCTAATGTTATATTTTTAAGATTGAAATAAGGAGAGCAATATTGAATAATAAACAAAACACCTACAGACTCAAAACACAACACAACTAATAAAAATAACAAAGTAAGCCCAATAGGCTGAAACAAAATGTGATTTGAACGAAACAAGTAAATTATTATAATGGCTACTTAGGCCTAGAAAAAACATAACTGTCAGAACCAAACATACAAGGATTATAACAAATTGAATCAGAATTTAGAAAATCTGAGGTGAAGGAATCACCAAGGATAAATTGTAGATCATTTATAACACAAAATATTGTAATAGGCATTATTATATAAAAAGAAATGAAATTAACAAGCATTAACATAATTGTAAAAACTTAAAATCTGAAAATACCCAAGCTTGTGGGGTATCAAAATAATCTATGAACGAGAATAAATACTATAGTGACAATATTTATTAACCAGGAAGGAAGATGGAGGAATAACAGTAATCAGAAGATATACGAAGGATTCGAAGTTTCGATAACAATACATCAACTCAAAATAAGCCTATTCGAAAAATACCGTTACTATGGAAACAGCGGTTGTTGACAGAAAAATACCGTTAGAAATTAGTAGAGAGAAAAAAAGAAGCGAAGCGTCATCAAGCCATACAGATGCAGAAGTCCGGAAGAAAGTTTTTTCAGTGTAAATCATGAAAATAATAGTATAAAGTTGCTGAAAACTAATCGTCAAAGAAGCAGATGACCACTACAACCAATATTACAAGACCCAAGACCTGAATAAACGGAAATTATCCATAAATGGAACGTCCAAACACAAGACGAAAGGACGCCACAATTTAATAAAGCCCAAAATCCAAGAAAACTGATTTGATGCAGCCAATTCCTATCTCGAACCAACTACAAAGGCCTCTATGCCCGTCGAATTGTTAAGTACTATCCAATTATTTATTTTCCACCAACCCTAATCACTTTAAATAATTTTGAAAGGTAAAATTACCACACTATAAAGATAATATTTCTCTTTCATAGAGTATTTAAGCAAATTAAAACATAATGAAACATTGTTAACATAAAATAACCTAAGATTTGAACACGAACTTACAGAACACCTTTACAACACTACACAACAGATTGTAACAGCACACTTTATATTTCTTGTACACCTAGATTAAGGTAATTTGTATTTTTATTGTAACCATTGTAGTTCTCTAACTCATAGTCAAAAAAATCCACGGATTTTGAAACCAAAACATTGTAATACGCCTAACGTAAACAGACGCTAGGTTAAATGGTTTCTAAATTAATTCGCCGCCCTGAAAATAAGATCTCATGTAATCAAACGATAATTATTTTGTTGTAATTGTAAATGTTTCCAGTTATCACCATTAAAAAATATTCATTACAGGGAGTAACAAGCGTTATCATTTCTTAGGGAGTGCTATATAATAATTACTTGTATTGAAGAGTAAATCGTAGCAGTAAGCTAGTTGCCAGTTATTCGTCAGAAGCGACGATTGAGACGGCTGTGCGAGCGGGAACGATTCGAATACACCAACTCGCTACGCTGATAACTTGTTCAAATACGGTTTTTTAGTTGTTTTGTAAAACGACTTGGCGCCACCTGGGATTATCACACCCCCTAAGAATAACAGGTAAGGTTACTGCCGTAATATACAGGTGATCAGAACTACGCTACGAACATCGCTAGCCACCAAAATTACTGTAACGGCCCGGTGCGAGGCGAACGCACTAATCATCCAAAACACATTATTTTATGTACACATTTTGCAGGTACGCTCAAAGTATATAGTTACAATATATATATATATATATATATATATATATATATATATATATATATTCTACTATCAGGCGAACCCAGCTTGCCACACGCTCACATTCGCACATATACCCCATTTATTTTATTGCGGGCTCTTTTAATTAAAATTTATTAATTGTTTAAAATGAATTTACGTATCGTGATCTCCTTTTCTGCCAATCTAGAGGTCACATGTTGGAAGTCTTCTGTTTTGCTGGTTCACTGTGTACGTCCGAAAAGTTCTGCGGATTGAATTCCTACGTAATTTAATTATCACTGTTTTCACGTTTTATTTATTTCACTTCATATCTTTTTTAGTCCATATCTGGGAAGTTTACTACATTTTCGGTTCCGAGCCTTTTATGTCAAATCGGCCGTAGCCGCCACTACGTACCTACAAAAAAAAAAACTTCTATATTCACATTTTCATATGCGGGCGAGATGGAAAACTGTGTCCAGTCGGCGGACACCAACGGCTCACGTCCAGCACTTCTAGATGTTATTATCCGACTGATGTTACATGCGGGCGGACATCACTGCCTTGCCTGCTAACAAATTTCATCGCTGTTCCCAGCCTTCGTTGTCAAAGTCTTAGTAGTTGCCACCACAACACGTGTTATTTGGGTGTCTTGGACGTCGACGAAATTTCACTGCCACTAGTTTCGTCACAAAGATAGGCGGGATTTCTCCTTGCATTTCCGCCAGCACAGAAGCACATGTTGGAAAAATATCGTCTCCTGGCCATATTGTTTTAACAACTCGGCGTCGGTTGCGCCCCTGCTGGTGTTTGCGCGCTTGTGCGCATTACACTGTGTTAAAGTTATGAGAATTCAACCGTTGTGGACAACACGACACATTCCATTGCACCGCTACACCTTACTGTTTCTTTGTTTGACCAAAGCTTTTATTTAACACGTGGCCGGCCACACAGATGAAAACAAATTTATGCTTTTTTAATAAAATAAAAAACCACCCCTCCTTTTAGCCCCGTTACAATACCCCCCCCCCAATGAGTGATCTTCTGCCGAAACAGAAGAAATCTCATTGCTAAACCCCTAAGAGGATCGGTGAGGATATGGTGCCAACAACCCCCCATTAATTCTTACACGTCATGGGTAAACTACCCCCCTGGCTCGGCGACTATGCCCGCATCTGAACGAGATTACTGGACTTCTCTATTCGAGATCCCAACACCATAAAATCGAACAGACATGCACCACAGCGCACCTAACCTTCTAACATGCCACCCGAAAATCCAAACCCCTGGTCTTATACCATGCCAGATCCTCAACCGATATGTTTCCCCTTACATGCACACTGGGTCGCCTTTGGCAATACTGGGCGCATACATATACTTATTAGTACATTCTTTTATTGAAAATTCAGAAAATCTTTATCGTTAAATTAAAAAAATCATTTAAGTTACTTCCTCAAAAAAAAAAAAAAAAAAAAAAAAAAAAAAAAAAAAAAAAAAAAAAAAAATCCGTTACATGAATCCATCAACTCTAGTAATTCTCTTCAATATTCATAACAATCCTAAAGAAAACAAATGGAATACCTTATTAAACATGAACTCACGTACTCTAACATTGGTTTACACATATATTCTAAACAATATAATTCAATGAAACACTAGCAATACACATAAACAATAATACACTTGAAATTCAAACATCACCTAGGCCTATATGGCAGACAGAAAAATATTTTTTTTTTCCCAACAAAAATTTGAATTTATCAAAATCTCCTTTTTCATTTTTCAGAAAACAAGAATATTGAATTCAATAAAAAAACAAAATGGCATCAATCAATTACTAGAACCAGGTCTTGCCTATAACATCAACCATCAGCTGATCTCTCTGGGTCAAGTCAACGACCTTGACATACCTATGTTATACAAAGTTGCATCATGAAATACATGAGACATCTTTAAAATTTTTATCTTCACACAACACAATAAAACAAGACATTTAAAATTGACATGGTTACTATTACAATAAACAATAAAATTCACATTTAAATTCATCAAGAATTACACCTTTTATAGCTTTAATTAGTTTCAACTTCTATTAAAATCTGTCACTTGGTTCAATTAATTTTATATATTTTGGCTATGACTTTCTTTCTTTAACATTCGCATTCTCAATCAGTTTGGGTGACTTAATTATTCATAACATTTCAATTTACAACTTGGCATTTATATTTATATAATCTTCCCCCTTCTGACTCTAACATCACTAACAGCTTTAATTAACATGACACCCCTCTATCAAAACATCTACCCCATTCTCTAATCCCAACTTCCTGCTCTAACTCAATTCGCATCATTATACCCTTATATAAAAAAATACTCTCTACCCCTTTGTACTCAGGATGTGTGTTTCCCTCCCAAAGCTCACTCCCTTATATTGGTTCCTGGACTTCCCCTAGGCAACCCTTTCCAGCGCTAATCGGTCCCTTCCTGTCCCAACACCTTTCGTTGCGGACTCCTTATCATACCACCCCCCCTTACAAAATTACCCAACAACTAATTACTCTCCCAATACATCGCTTTCATCTACAAAATATCTCCACTTACTTATTAACTCAATATATCACTCAATACTCTACATATTTTCCCCATAGCTACTGTGTCACTATTACATCTCAAATTCTACATTACTTTTATTCCCACAATATTATTCTCTCTAGTACCCCTTCAAAACTGAACTAGGACTGATCTAAATGTCCTACCAAAATATTAATCACCCAAAATCAACTTTACCACCTTTTACATAACCTTTAAAATTCTTAACTATCTCAATTCATTTTATCATCATTTAAATTAAAATCTTTAACCACATTGAAATCTATTATTCAAACATCAATTATATTCCAGCATTTAGTTACATTGAAAAGTTTTCAAATCATTTATAAGTGATACTCTACAGCTGATCAGCTGATTTTCTTAGCAAGGTGCATGACCTTACTACAGGTATATTTCAAAATTATCTAACATACACATGTTCGTAAGTCTTACCACTAACACACTGTATACAGTTAATATAAATACGCAAAAATACATATCAAATTCATACTTACAGTATCACTCAACACTATCATAAACACACAAATATAACCATCAAACACCAATACCTCCATGTAACCTCTGAAATATTAACGATAATATGATTCCACAACTAAATATATCTTACATTTATTTATTTATTAATTATGATCAAAATTAAACTTCATCATCAAAATTCAAATATATAACATTTTAACTCAATCAAAATATTTAAACATCTCAAATTACTTTAATTCTATTAAGTATTGAAAACACAACATTTTTAATTACATTACTTCCAAAACAATTTATCATTCATTAATTACCACCTTCGTAATCATTTATTTAATCTGACAAAAAATTATTAATATTATTAAACAAATTCTACCACATACACATATTGTTTACATTACCTACTTGTTACAATACAAACACAGCTAATTTCATTAAAAATTTATTTACAAACTTTTGTCATTATTATTCAATTTACCACACTTCATTTTCCAAGTCAGCAAGTCAGAACCATAAATCAAAATATTTAAAATGTCCATTTATTAAGTTTATGTTCAGCCTCCATCATCGAATAATAATCTAATATATTTATAATATAAATCGTTCTTGTCCACACTCAATTTATTAATTTTAATATAATAATTCTCTAATACTTCAAGTTGTTCCACTATCATCAAATCATAAAACCTGTTAATATCATTAGAAGTCTTTTCACCGTCTGTATTTTTTGTTATTCCCCTGTCATTTGTATCATTATATTCATTTACTGTACTCATTAAGACGTCAGGTAAGTTATTATTATTTATACAAGTATCATCAAAATAATTCTCAATCTCCATTTTATAAGGTAAGTATTTTATATCATTTATCTTCACCACTTCTAACCTCTCTTTCAATTCATTATACTTTCTCTTTAACTGATATAATTCTATTTCTCTATCAATACACAACTCTCTCTCAAAACTTCTTTCATCAACATAACACCTGTCACTACCCCCCTGAACTATCTCACTCCATGCAAAGGGCCACACCAACTTAATATATGTCTTGGCACTTCCAAGATCATCACAAAATATAAAGGGACCATTTTGAGGACACCATGTCTCCCACATAACTACTGGAGGAAACTCTGTCCTCATCAACAACCTGTGAAACCTCTGTTTCAACATAAACTTGGGGAAAATTTGCCCTTTGCCCATCTAAATTTTCATTACACTCTCTCACACTTTCATCAGCACTCGCTAACAACACTTTGTTACTAAATTCTACTTCAACATCTTCCTTAATCACTTTACTCTCTAATACCACGTTTTTACACATATAATTTTCACTTGTTTTACTCTTATCTGTATTTTTCACATCCATTCCCATTCTCTCAATATTCTGTTCTAATTTATTTAAGTTATTTTTAAATATTTCATGGGTATTTTCTACATGCTTATTGATCTCATTTATATGGTTTTTTAACTTATCAAATTTAATATTTTGTATGTCAAATTTAATATTTTGTTCATTAAATTTTTCGTCGTTACTATCAAATTGTTTACTGAGAAGGTTAAATAGGTCATTCATGGACATTGTAACGTACCAAATTGGCAGTTACATAAAGTAACTAATTATTACGTCAAGTGACGGGAGATCATGAAAATATTTCAAAGTACATGAAATAATGTAGACAAAGTGTGTATCTACAAAGATATATTATTGAAAAAAAAATCCAACAAAGAAGAAGGAAGAGTAATATAGCATCATCGAGTACAAAAGAGAGAGAAAATGACAACGAGCCAATATAAAATGTTAGAAACCAGGCCCAATAGGTCCAACCAGTGAGGGGAAACGACAAAAATAACTATTAAAATGAAGAGGAGACAACTCAAGAACTACCACAAATACGATAAAACAAACAAATTTATTTACTAGTATAAATACTATGGAACAATGACTACCACGAATGGAAATATTGAAGAATATGACAAGAATAAGGGAACATTGATTATCACAAGTAATGTACGACCCAGGAGAACACCGATAGTGAACAACAATTAACCAGAAGAAGAAAGGAAGAAGAAGAGCAAAGGAAACATAACATGAAGAATGAAGATAATGTATGGACAATACAAGAAATCACCATTCACCAGATATACAAGGAACTATATTGATGACCGGAAGAAGTGTAATGATTATTCGAGGATCAACTATAAAGAAACCAGTGTTTAGCATAATTGAGTAATCACAAACAATAACAGTGAAAACTTAATATAAGTGTGACAACCTGTAACAAGTTAACCAATTTTACCCCAAATAAACACCACAGACAATACAAGTGAGAATGTTTATAGCAGAGGAAAATGAGTTACCATTATAAGTGGAAGAATCCAAGATTAGCTAGTTAAAATGCACAGACAATTAGTGCGACCAGTTTAATCAAGATTGTAACCCAAAATAGATAATCATTAAGACCACCAAGAGAAATGTGAGATAGAACAGTAAGTTAATTGTTCATAGGAACTGATAATAAAAGCTTTGTAAACCTTAAAATGAAATGTAACTAAATGCCACGACAAGACAATAAAAATAAATAAAATCCAGAACAAATAGTAACAAATAAGCTAGTTTGTTAGGTATTAAACAATCAATGTACCAAAAACTAGGTACAACACAACAAGAAATGTAATACTATTAGATTAAGAATACTTGTGTTATTGTTTCAAAGAATAGTGTGAACATGTGTATTACTTAATAATTAAACCATTGTAGTAGAATACCATAATGAAATGATAATAGTAGAATCAAATACTGCATAAGAATATGTTGCACATTGTTACTAGATAACTGACACATAACCTCATAGAAAGTGCACCTATAACATAAGATCATGTGTATTAATTAAACCAAGCAACTATCAACAATTGTTTCAACCAAAGACTAATTATGAATAGTAATGCAAACTAATAAATAACATTTGTACTGAAATACACAGCAAATGAATCAGATTAAATATGATATCATATAGCCAAAAGAACAGAAACCCAATGTGACAAGTTAGTTAATCAAAATGCACTATCAAAATTTATTAAAAGATTACTAAAGTTGTTATCAGTAGTTAGAGAAAGATCTGATACTACTATGAGAACATATCTCAAATGTAATAGTAGTAGTTTTATAATTAAATTATTAGAAACTAACTGACTACAATTGTAAAACCAGATGTAAACAAACACTATGTGACAAGATAGTTGATCAAAATGCACTATCAAAACTTTATTAAAAGATTACTAAAGTTGTTATCAGTAGTTAGAGAAATATCTGATACTACTATGAGAACATATCTCAAATGTAATAGTAGTAGTTTTATAATTAAATTATTGGAAACTAACTGACTACAATTGTAAAACCAGATGTAAACAAACACTGTGTGACAAGTTAGTTAATCAAAATGCACTATTAAAACTTATTAAAAGATTACTAAAGTTGTTATCAGTAGTTAGAGAAATATATGATACTACTATGAGAACATATCTCAAATGTAATAGTAGTAGTTTTATAATTAAATTATTAGAAACTAATTGACTACAATTGTAAAACCAGATGTAAACAAACACTATGTGACAAGATAGTTAATCAAAATGCACTATCAAAACTTATTAAAAGATTACTAAAAATGTTATCAGTAGTTAGAGAAATATCTAATACTACTATGAGAACATATCTCAAATGTAATAGTAGTAGTTTTATAATTGAAATATTAGAAACTAACTAACTATCATTGTAAAACCAGATGTAAACAAACACAATACTAAGAATTGGAAAGCTTTCAAATAACGAAAGACTGATAAATACATTAAACAAATAAGGTACTACAGATGTACACTATTTTAATGTATAACATTGTATACCTTATGTGGTAAAATAATTGAAAAAGTGACAAATTAAAGGAATGAGAACAGAAGGTATTTTTGATAAGACTATTAGTATATGAAAAATAACATTGTTCATAAAATAAAATGTGAACAAATGTGTATAAATGTATATATTATTGTTAGAATGCCAAACAAATGGTAATTAGATAAGAAATAATAGCGTTACATGCAATTATAAACAACCGAATATAGTCGTTAAGGACGCCATTACCAAATATTGTTCAAATGGTAATTACAACTATTTTATGTATTAAAACGAGACGTTTAATAATGAGTGTTATAGTGTAATTGGAACAAAATATGGTGAAACAAACTTATTTATATTAAGAAACACCATATGAGTTTGTGAAACGGTTAAGTGAGTTAATAATGAACGGATTTAATCCTTGTTTAGACTTAAATTAAAGCCACAAGTGTCCGCAATTTAATGCCACTAACCGTTCGACGATACGATAATTAATAAGAAAGTTATGACACTTATAAACTTTTCAGTCATTTCTTATATCGATGCATACGTCACCCGTAGCCTCGAACCCAAGCGATAATTCGTAAAAAATTAAAAGTTTTATTTAACCAAAGTGTTTTGGGGTTGAGAGTTTGACCCTTTAAACCAATCAAATGGCTTAAAATAACCAGACGAGAATTAGACACTTCGGTGAAGCCAGCATTCGTTCCGTATCACTCAACAAGCAAAGTTCACGAAGGAAGTTGTCAAGATTATTTAAAATGTGCGCGTCACCAACACGAGTTACTCTACATACATTAACCTATACACAACAGAATAATAACGAGTGTCAAGTGCTTTAAGTGAATTAAAATAATAAACCGACCAGTGTATAATAAAGGTCGTGTTTTGTGTTTTTTTTTTTAAAAACAGGGAGTACTCTATTTTAATTATTTTAACGAATTGAATTAAAATAATAACTTTCGTTAGTAAACGAAGAGATATTGTTTTTGGGACTGCACTAGTCAAAAGTACTGAAGTGCATAACCCATGATGAAAAATTATCAGAACTGAATAAATGAATTATAGCGCAATTATTAATTTAAAAAAAATAAATATTTTACGATTTAATCGTGATTGAGAAAATCGGTATTAATTTAAATATCGACCATCCATATATAATGAATAGTCGCTCATTTGACTCAATTTGTTTGAATTAACGAATAACTAGCTTATTGCAAAAATATTCTAAACGACTGATAATTATACATCAGATGACATATGAATAAAATGTATGTGTTTATAGTATTAAGATTTTAATGAATAATATGCTTATTAAAAATAATTACTTACGGTTGTTAAGTAACTAACCTAGAAATAACAATGATAACTTTGTCACAAAGTAATGATTCTGTTCTCAAATAATTTCAATCCAATGAAAGCTATAACGAGTTTTTTTATTCTAGATTTTTTCTCTTGCCAATAAATAATTTTAATAATTAACGAATAGATAATAATAGTATTTTTAACAGTGCAGTACAGAGCACGTGTTTTTATCACAACTGCTGAATGCATTTTACTAACCATACGATAGTACGATATATATCGGTTTATGGTACCGACTTTTATAATTTTAAATCTTTGTTTTTGTAGTAATTCATTATTAAATATTGTTAAATAAGATAACATCTTGTAATCTGGTATCATGCATCTTCCAAGAACACACGAATTTGGTAATCTAACTGAATAAAGAGGACATAACCTCGTTAACTAAAACTATTGCACCAGACATCAGTGTTACCAGCCTTGAGATACAAAGAGCTCAAGAATTGTTTATAGTAATTATTGTTTTATAAAGACATTATTAATTGATTGTTTTTTTTAAAAGAGTTCATGGCATTTTACAATTGTTAATAAACCCTAATTTGTTTACCAGTGGAACAGAGTTTTTGATTTTATCTTAAAAATAATTTAATTGTTATGATCAGTTCTATCATAAGGTGGCGGTAGGATTTGAATGTTCAATACCATTCAAATTGTAGTTACACTTTTAATTTGCTTTATTGTGCATGTACATTATTTAAGATATTCAAACAGAATATCCATATATGTGTATCAAGTGTTTTTTGCAGCAGAAGAAGTCACCAACAAGAACATTGAAAACATCCACATGTGGTAAGTGGGGAGGTTGACAGTGAAGTGTTAAATACTCTTTTAAACTAAAGGACTTAAACGTGAACACCCACACTAATTCTCTTAATAATCATAAACAATAATATTATCGACTTGAGTATATCTACACCCATCTATATCATCTACTGGAATCTGTTAGGTAACAACATCTCTTTTTCTTTTGTATTTGTTTAGTTGTTAAAGGAGTGGAATTCGCTCCCGGCACACTAATTACAGATTCGTCTACATTACGGTCACTTATTGACAGTGACTTTGTTTGAATACCTGAATCGCTACTTATTTGACTTTCTGTCTGGTTGTCAGTGAAGCTGACTTCGTTATTAATACTCTCATTAGTATCCATTATTTATTCTTTTATAAGACTTGTTAATTTACTCTAATGAATTTAATTCCTCATAACACAATTTCAATCTTAAGTAAATAATGCGTAAATTGCGTACTTCTACGTATTTTTTGTGTACCGTTACTCAACCTTAAATCAAACTTGTATTTTATTTGTATGTGTGGTCTTTATATTTTAAATTCAATCTATAAAAACTGTCCCAGCTTCGGACGCGCCAATTGTGAAGTTAATTACCTTTTTTATTAATACATTAAAATCATGAAATTTATTTCTCGTCCACTTACCTCTAAAATCTTCTCCAGCCCAGAGTTCGTCACACGAACGCTGAAATGCAAGAGTGATCATAAGGTTACGCAACAAACGTACACTACACTCATTTGTTGATGGAATTCAAAAATTTATTGGCTTTACTTCATTTTGAATAAATTTCAATTAGCTCAAAATTAGATAAACATGTACATTTATGGAAACATATTCCTATTCTAACATATATATATATATATATATATATATATATTCTACTATCAGGCGAACCCAGCTTGCCACACGCTCACATTCGCACATATACCCCATTTATTTTATTGTGGGCTCTTTTAATTAAAATTTATTAATTGTTTAAAATGAATTTACGTATCGTGATCTCCTTTTCTGCCAATCTAGAGGTCACATGTTGGAAGTCTTCTGTTTTGCTGGTTCACTGTGTACGTCCGAAAAGTTCTGCGGATTGAATTCCTACGTAATTTAATTATCACTGTTTTCACGTTTTATTTATTTCACTTCATATCTTTTTTAGTCCATATCTGGGAAGTTTACTACATTTTCGGTTCCGAGCCTTTTATGTCAAATCGGCCGTAGCCACCACTACGTACCCACAAAAAAAAAAAACTTCTATATTCACATTTTCATATGCGGGCGAGATGGAAAACTGTGTCCAGTCGGCGGACACCCACGGCTCACGTCCGGCACTTCTAGATGTTATTATCCGACTGATGTTACATGCGGGCGGACATCACTGCCTTGCCTGCTAACAAATTTCATCGCTGTTCCCAGCCTTCGTTGTCAAAGTCTTAGTAGTTGCCACCACAACACGTGTTATTTGGGTGTCTTGGACGTCGACGAAATTTCACTGCCACTGGTTTCGTCACAAAGAACCTCACAAACACCTCACAAAGAGGCGGGATTTCTCCTTGCGTTTCCGCCAGCACAGAAGCACATGCTGGAAAAATATCGTCTCCTGGCCATATTGTTTTAACAACTCGGCGTCGGTTGCGCCCCTGCTGGTGTTTGCGCGCTTGTGCGCATTACACTGTATTAAAGTTCTGAGAATTCAACCGTTGTGGACAACACGACACATTCCATTGCACCGCTACACCTTACTGTTTCTTTGTTTGACCAAAGCTTTTATTTAATACGTGGCCGGCCACACAGATGAAAACAAATTTATGCTTTTTTAATAAAATAAAAAACCCCTCCTTTTAGCCCCGTTACAACTACATTAGACTTCTGACACAAATCACAACCCCCTTAACAACTTCCTAACCCGCCTTTCCATATTCTTAAAAACAAGACTCTTTCAAAACATTAACACACTTTTTCGCCCCAAAATGACCATATCTCAAGTGACAATCTCATATGATTTTATCTGCTAACCCATCTGGCACAACTAACCTCCAATCACGCTCACCTCCTTCTACTTTCTTAAATAGCAACCCTTGATAGATTTGAAAATGTTGATTGTACTCTGACCCAGCTAATTCCATCTCTAAACTATCTGATTTTACTGGATTTACCATCTGCTCTTTGCATGGTTCTAATGTCTCGCAACTCTTCCCCAAAAATTCTATCTTCACGGCTTATCCGAAAAATCTCAGTTTCCTTCAAATCTCTACCCGTTTTATTATTTAACATATCTACCCTTGAAAGAGTGTCAGGTATTTTATTATCTGTTCCCTTGATATATTCCCACGCAAAATTGTACTCTTGTAATACAAGTACCCACCTGGTTAGACGGCTGTGAGCAAGCTTGCATATATTCAAAAAGGATAATGCCTTGTGGTCCGTTCGTATTACAGTTTTGTTTCCCAGGATGTATGTCCTGAACTTCCCACGGCGGCGAACACAATGCTTAAAAGTTCTTTCTCTGTGGTTGTATAATTTTTCTCAGCAGACAGAAGTGACCTACTGGCGAAGGCGATAGTCAGATGTTCCTTCTCACAGTCTTCCTGGTAGAGCTCCGCCCCTAACGCTACGTTGCTCGCATCTGTCTGTAAATAAAAGGTTTTATTAAAATCAGGGTGATTCATCATAATCATGTGGCTAAACTTTCTCTTAATTTCATTAAATGCATCTCGTTCCACTTCTCCCCATCTCCACTGTTTGTTCTTCTGGAGTACTGCACTTAATTTTGCTGTTGTGTGCGCATAATTCTTCTCGAACTTACGATAGAAATTACAAAGTCCTAGAAAGCTCTGCAGTTGCTTGATATTTCTTGGCTCAGGGAAGCGTATAATGGAGTCCACCTTATCTGGATTTGCGGAGATTCCGTCTTGTGTAATGATAAATCCTAAGAAATTGATTTTAGTTTGCAAAAATTTGTATTTCTCCCAATTTACGGTGAGTCCTCCTTCTTCTAATTTATTTAAAACATATTCCAAATGCTCCAAGTGTTCCTGAAAAGTTCTAGAAGCAATTAAAATATCATCCACATATACTGTCAAAAAGTCTAAGTCCTTCGGTTTCAAAATCTGGTCTAAACATTTAATAAAACTAGCTACACTAGTATTTAACCCAAATGTTAAGCGTCTGAACTGGTAATTCTTCCCATTAAACAAGAACGCTGTATATTTTCTACTTACTTCTGCCAATGGTACCTGCCAATACCCTGCTGTTAAATCAAGCGACGTCATGTATCGCACCCCACTAAACTTTTGAAAAATCTCATTTATAGATTCTGGTGATTCACGGTCGGGTATTATTATTTGGTTAATTCTTCTAGCATCTAAACATAATCTAACCCTACCATCCTTCTTTATGACACCTACTAATGGATTTGAGTAATGTGATACTGACCTTTCTATAATGCCTCCCTCCATCATTCTGTCTAACTCTTCTTGCACCGCTCTTCGTTTGGAATAAAGCACTGGATAACTCCGCTGCATGAAAGGTGTGTGTTCCCGTACCTGCAATACACATTCATAGCCTTTTGCCCTTCCCGGAATCTCGGCAAACACTCCTCGAAACTGCTCAATCACCTGCCACAACGATGCACATTGATCACTCCTTACCACCTCACCCTCACTACAAAATTTATCCGCCCTTTCTTCCTACACTTCTTCACTACTTTCACTCAACTCTCCTTCAAAACTCTCAATATACTCTCCCTCTCTACATGAATTTACTCTAGCTTCAGTGTCACTCGCCTACCCGTTTTTGTAGTATTTTTACCCCCGTTACTCTAACCTTATCTAACACCTGTTCAAAATTAACCCTGATCGACCGATCACCCCCATCTAACTCCACTACTTTCTCTTTAAAATTTATGACAGCTTTATTTCTCTGTAGAAAATCATTACCTAAAATTATATCTAGACTTAGCCCTTTTACCACTAAAAATGTATTTTCAAACTCTGCATTATTTATCAGGAAACTTAAATGTATTTGTTTGGTTACTCTCTTACTACGTACTCCTGTAACTTCCACTACAGTAACCCCTGTTACTGGCAAAATCGGAATATTTTTATTTGTCTCCCTTAATTCTCCCAAAATGTTTTCAGCAATTACAGAAATCTCACTACCTGTATCTATAAGTGTTCTGTAACTCTTACCTGCTATGGTTACCTGTACTTCCATTAATCCGGTTCTCATCTAGATTGTTGTATTATTCTCCTCCTTCAATAAATCCGTCACGATGTCGGTTTTGATTACATTGCTCTAAAAATCCTCCTTTGGTTGGACCTCATTCGCTTCCCTGGACAGTGGTCTGGTCCTTGCTACCACTGTCGTCTCTAGTTTTCCGCTTGGTTTCTATTAGTACTGGTCGTTGGTCCGTTGTGACCCCTTGGTGACCCATGGTTATTACCAGGTGTTCCCCTGGTGCTTGGTATTCCTCTCTGCTGCTGGACATGCTGAGTTGGTCCTCCTCTCCTCCTTGGATCGTCTCTCGCCTGGCTGCATCGGAAACATTTCTGCCTACTTGCATAATTTTCGTGCTTACATCTGGAACATGTCCAATCCTCTTGGTTGTTGGGATTAGTTATCCGTGTCCCTCCATATCCGTTGGGATTGACTCTATGGTTATTATATTCATAATCATTGTTATTCTGTGGTTGGGGTTGCCTACCCACTTCTCTGTCTCGAATACTTTGTAAGACGTCTAAAATTCTTTCCAATTCATTCATATCATTTATTTCTTTAGTCATTAAAGTTATTTGAACTTCACGCGGCAGATGTTTGCTTACGTGTCTTACAAATGATTTAAAAGGTATTGGTGGCTCTAAATACTTGGCCTCATTATATAATTTAGTGACATATATTGTGATATTATTGTTTTTGCCCTACAAAATTACCTGTGCACATTATACGGCTCCATAAAATCGGCTCCATAAAATCTCTTGGTCGTCCTCCGCCCAATATTTCCCCTTAAACGCCCTCTCAAATTCGTCATAACAGCCCCATTCTAAACGATGCGCTTCTGCCCATATAATGGAACTCCCTTTAAAACATTTAACGATTTTCAACAGCTGTACTTCCCAACTACTGTTGCTAAAGCGATGGTATTCTCTGGTTTGATTAATAAATCATTGGGTGTACCGCCCTGTTCTCATAACTAAATGTTTCTAATTCGATCTCATTATGTAAGTCGCGGGTGATTATTACTCTTTCCGTTACCCCAGTTAGTTTTGTATTGATCTCCCCCCGTAATTCATCTTTCACACTGCTTAAATTACCTTCAATTGAAGTATACTTATCATATATATCATTGTTAGTTCGGACATTGAAATCATTTATCTCTTTAATTTTATTACGTATAGTACTTATTTCATGGTTAGTATTAATTTCGTGTTCTGAAATAGCTTTATCGATTGTTTCGATATTCTTTGTTATATTTGTTACATTAGACTCACATTTCTCTAATTGATTTTGTAACGTCTCTGTCTTAATGTCTATCTGCTTGTTAATCTCAAATTTTGTTTTAGTTTCTATTTGCTTATCTACTGCATCTAAACATTTACTCTCTATTTCTTTGCTTTGCATTACAATTTGATTTTGAATTTTCTCAACTATTGTTTCATTTACTTTACTTATTTTGTCATCTAAACTGTTTATTTGAGTATCAAACTTCTCACTAACTGATGCTATGATCTGTTCTTGCATATTCTCATAACGTGTATTCATTTCGTTTATTTGTTTGTTAAAATTAAAATTTTGCTGTTTAATTTCATCTTTCACTTCATCAAATTCGGCATTTAAGTTATTATTTTGCTCTTTCATAAGGAATTTCATCATATTTATTATGTCACTATTATCGTCTTTTTTGTTTTCATGACGAGTTGAGATGGGTGTTACTTGTATTCTATCTAACTCTACAGATTCGGTAGCGCTAGACTCGCCGATTTAACTTATTGGTGTTGAATAACCTCCCATCTCACTCGTAAATGTTTTGTCAGTTATGCTGACATCTATATTTTTATCTGCCATCTTGAAAAAATTTTTAAATATATTTCTTTTCAAACTATTACCATATATCTAACATATATACTACAATCACAACATAACCTTATTATTTACGTATTAATTACATACCCATTTCCAACAACCATTCTGTTTCTGTATGCAAGTTTATCTTATATACAATTTATTTATATAATCTCCCACTGTAAGGGCGCCATTTGTTAACAAACTTATTAATACAAATTTATACGTAGTCACTATTCGGGCAGTCATTGGTTAACAAACTTCTTCTTCTGAAATTATAATTTGACTTACCTATTATACTTCTCTCGTTAACATTTATACTTTTGTTTACATGCTGATTCGAGTAATCGCCATGTTGTGTTGTTGCCAACATAGTATTTTTTAAGTTCGGGTCCAGGATTCTATCACGAGCTAGAAACGGAATGGTTATTGAGAAATAATCGACTCTGATATCATTTGGTAAAACTTGTGTTTGAATGGTCTGAATTTCTAAATGTTTGAATAACAAAAAACAAGATGGAGTCTTCCTCCTCTGCCAAATACAAATACAAAATGGCTGTGAAATAGTTTCGCTACATCAGCCTTACGTATGATACATTTGCACAACATATATTTTAACTCCAATTTACTCTGGTTACCTATTTAAATGAATCTATACCATTACTGCAGTTTGAATAATTTCAATTATGAAGTTACATGAATCACGTAACGTGAACCAATGCTTGTGATTTTATATGTACCGGTACGCACTCACACATGCTCACACACATACTAATTAAAACGGTACATGTTACAAATTTTCTTGAGCTCAATTATTAAAAAGCGTTGGTGGTTTAAAATGTGAAAGGTTTACTTTCCTGCTGTGATGGATGAAGATCCAGTCAGACCTTAGTCATGTTCATGCTGGTGTTCTGCCGAACTATGACTGTTGCGTCTTAGACGCTCTCGATGCAATCTTGAGTTGGTCTTTAGAACGCTTAGTTGTGGTGCTGGTTGAAATGAAATAATGAAGTGGACTGTATAATTCTTGAGCTAATAGTTTATTGAAAATTAATAAGATATAATTGCTGGCGCATGCAGTTTTGGCACGGCATAAATGCTGGAGAAGTAAAATAGAATTAACATTGAAAACCAATAAAAGTGTGTAGAGGCCAAAAATCGCCTAAGTAAATTATCGCATGATGATCATGCTAAATTATATTGAACCCTTTATGTAGCTGCGGCTGGCGAACTGAGGCTTGATGCCTGCTCGGAGTCTTGCAAGGAATTAACTTAATTTTGACTGCTGTCAGCCTGTGTCAAACCAGCAGCAGATAGCAAGAGAAAAATGACGTCACTACATGCACCCGCAATGGGGCATTTTACAGTACAAAGTTTACATGAGTACAAAGTTTAACCATACTGCCCGCACAAAATCGTGGCGATTTTGCAACTTAATTCATGGTGTGTATAGTACATAATAATTGCCATTTCATGACACCAAAATTCAATAATAAGTAACAAATGATGATACAGTAACAAAGACATAACAATTGACATGCATAACAATCGAGCAATGACACCCAAATTCTGTAAGAATACATAATACATAATAATTTACATTACATATTGATAGAATAATGATACTAAAAATTCCGTGACACATAACATGATAATAATACATAATAATACAATAATCAGATAGACATAATAGTTGGCAGTACATAATAATAGGACAATGATCCCAAAAAATTCAAAAATGTATAAGAATATGATAATATAATGATAAAAGACATAAGAATATTAGAATATTGATACCCCAAAAAATTCAAAAATACATAAACATAGAATAATACAATAATAGACATAATAATTGATATGCATAATATTATAATAATTATCCCCTAAAAATTCAATATAATACCATACCATAACCATAGAATAATACAATAATAAAGACAACAATTAATGTAATAATCATAACAATGTAAATCATGTGATTGCCCGGGGAATGTCCCGGGCATGAAGCACAATAATGCGATAAAGTTCACATTACTGAACGTGTCGCATGAATGCTCATGCGATTAGTCTAAGGCCACCGGAAGTGGACACAATTTATGAATGGGTCGACGTAGGATACCATTTGCGGTGCGTACATCCGCGACACGCACTATTGAATCCTGACCCGAATAGACATTCGTGACTACCCCGCGTTTCCACTGCAATGGGGGGGGGGGTAACTGTCATCTAGAATAAGGACGAGTTGTCCAGGAGTCAAATTTTTTGACGGGATGCGCCATTTGTTGCGTTGTTGTAACTGGTGCAAATAATCTTTCGACCACCTGTTTCATATAGATTGGGTGAATCTTTGGAGCAGCTGCTGTCTGCCCAGACGACTAATATTGACTTGGGAATAGTCAGGTTCCGGGAGTGCAGTGACCGGAGAACCAACCAGGAAGTGCGCTGGAGTTAAAGGTTCAGGGTCCCTAGAGTCATTTGATAAAGCGAACAAAGGGCATGTGTTAAGGCAGGCCTCTATTTGAGTTAGGATAGTGTAATACTCCTCAAACGTAAGAATGGTTCCGTCGACAACGCGCCGCAAATAAAATTTGATGCTCTTGACTCCGCTTTCCCACAGGCCACCGAAATGAGGTGCTGAGGGGGGAATAAAGGACCATTTGATGCCTCGGGCACTGGTAAAATCCTGGGTGGTCTGTTCAAATCCATTGGATTGAAAAAGTTCGTATAATTCGTGAAGTGTGCTACTAACACGACGAAAGTTTGTTCCATTGTCGGAGAATATCTGATAAGGGATCCCTCTATGCGCTATAAACCATTTTAAGGCTGCTGTAAAGGCGTCTGATGTGAGATCTGAGACTAGTTCCAGGTGAATGGCCTTAGTGGTCATGCATATAAATAAAGCAATATAAGCCTTTGACGTAGATTTTGAATGCTGCCCGCCATGACGTTTAAATACGGGACCGGCATAGTCGACTGCAGGTTGGGAAAATGGCTTATCAGGTGTAACCCGGGAAGGGGGTAATTGTCCTAATAATTGGCTTGCGCCCCTAGCACAGAAACGAAAAGAAGTGATACATTTATGTATTACTGAATGTATATAAGACTTATACAATATTATTTGCCGTAGAGAGATCTGAGTCAATTGTACACCAGCGTGTAGTAAACGAAGATGCTCGCTTTGTATGATTAATTTGCTCAGATGGGAGTGCCGGTGGAGTATGATTTGGTGTTTGCTCTCGTAGGTAAGCTGGGAATGCTGAAGGCGTCCGTCCACGCGCAATATCCCCGCATTGTCCAGAAAGGGGTTAAGTGAAAGAATTTTACTATTATTAGGGATGCAGCGTTGTGCTTCAAGTTCCTTGATTTCGGTGCTAAAGTGCGATCGTTGGGACTGGCGAATGAAAATCAAAAGTGTACCATGTAACTCATGGGAGGTTAAAAAGGAAGTGACTCTATCCGCTGTGGGGAGCCTAGAGTTCAGAATGAATCGACGGCAATATGAAAGTACACGGAGTTTTGAAAGCGAAGAGTAGTTTTCTAAATAACTAGACGTAGATGAAGAGACAATCAATGAGGTTTGGACCTGCTTTCGTTGTTCCTGCTCACGATCGGGATGAGTGCAGGGAGAATGGGCATCGAAAGCACTGGTGGGCCGTGATGATGACTCATGGGCAGGGTTCTGCTTGGACTTGAGTTCCAGTGATTGACATCTGCGGATAGCTCCGGGAAGAGAATCGTCCAAATGAGAATCGTATGACTTGCGAGGTGGGATACCACAAATCTGCCATCATTATTACGGAAAGTATTAGATACAAAATTACTTTTGCATTCCGAGTCCTCAACGGAGGGAGCACGAATAGCGACGTCCTCTAACTTCTAGAAGTCCTTTAGTTGTGAGGAAATGGCATTATTATCTTCACATGCTATGAATGATGAGACAGGTTTTGTCATGTCGACATTAAATGGCGTTACCCGCGAGAATGAATCCCAATTTTGTCTCCTGTATTATGAGAAAATGTGGGCTACGGATGAATTTGACAGGTTCAATTAATTGTAAGTAATACTGAGCACCAAGCAATAGGTCGATTTGCGAAGAGAAGTTCAGTTGTGGGTCGGCTAGGAATATGCCTTTTGGTAAATTTAGGGATGAGATATCAAATGATTCCACAGGGAGATTATTCGTGATACTGGGAAGCACAGCGGAATGTATGTTTAAACTAAAATTCTTATAACGTGAATGCAACCTTACCCTGGTACTGAAGTCAGCTTGAGATTAAGAATTATTTATACTGGTGATGGGTAATTGAGATTTAATTAGTTTTAAACCCATGCGATGTGCGAAATTCATGGTGCAGAAGTTAGCTTGCGATCCTGAGTCCAATAAAATCCTTACTGGGTGTTTCCTACCGGCATGGTCAGTTGTCATGCAGACAGCGGTGGATAATAAGATAGATTTGTTTGTTTGCAGTTTTAATGAAAACTGATTGTTCCTGCACGAAGCGTTATTGCCTGATATGTGGATCATTGTGTGGTGGCGTTTAGCACACATTCTGCAAGCAAATTTGGAAGGACAGTGTGCGAGATCATGGCCTGGACGTTATGCAATTTAAGCAGAGCTTATTTTTAATTAAAATATTTTTTCGTTCCAGGGGAGATATAGCCACGAATTGTGAGCACTGGGAAAGGCGGTGTTTACCACGACACAGCTGACATATGTTGTTGCTGATATGAGAATGGAATGTCGCCCTAGTAATATCAACCGGTTTAATAGCTTTGCGATAGGGCGTCTTATTGCTAACGTGTATTTTGCTTACTGAGCTGGTCGCGCCGTCAACGTTTTGCAATAACTGCCTTCTATTATTTAAAAATTTAATAAAAATAACTGAATTTAGGAAATCGTTCGTCAGACAAGCTTTCTTTCCAGAGCCGACATGTATGGTTATCGAGTTTTTGCGTTAAGTATTGAATGAAAATGATTTCAAACGTATTTACCTTTAACAATGAATTTAGAGCATTTATATTCGCGGTAATCTCGTCAATGAATTTGGAAATGCTAAGCATGGACTCTTGTTGAATGGACTTCACGCCCAAGACATTCCCTACGTGATAGGCTGAGACAATTAATTTGCTGTCGTACCTGGCTCTTAATAGATCAATGGCTACTACATAATTTTCATGGGTGATTGGAAGAGATTTTATTACAGTTAACGCCTCGTCCCTTAATGAAGAGTGCAGATAGTGTAATTTCTGAATGTCCGTCAGGCCAGTTTTGACGTGTACTAATTCCACAAACATATTATGATAATGTTGCCAATCAATAATGCTGCCTGAGAAGCAGGGCAATTTAATTGGCTCTAACTGTATAGGGGGGGTTTTAATTGGTGTGACTTCAGCTTGCATCAATGACTTCTTGTTCACCTCCTCTACTCGCTCCAATAAAAGGTGCAGTTTGCACTCAATATTACAGAGATCATCCTCTGTTTGAACTCTGTCACTGACTGATGTGAAATTGGAATCGTCAGCCTCAATTTGAGTCTGAATTTCGTCATACTTAGCGGACAATTCCATCAAATGGTGGAGCTTAATTTTTAAGGCATGATGATCGCTTATGTTCAGATCGAAATTGTCAGTGAAAGTATTCACACGGGATATAGACGCCTTAATTGTGCCCCGTTTCTTTATTAACGCCTTCACATCAGCCATGACCGAAATGTAAAATGTGATTCGAAAACGATAGTTAAATATAGAGCAGGTGAACAATTGTTGTAATTTAAATAATTTGGTAAATTCTGATGTGATGCTGGAGCCAGTGATCTGTGTACACCTTAATATATAATAGGTACTTAAATTTTTTTTTTGTAACTTATATTAAATGTAAAATATTACTCAGTTTGCTGTACCAATCAATTATACATGAAAAATTATAAAAAAATTAAAGTTTATAGTCAGGTGGATGTTGAATCCCGGCATGTTCGAAACAGTTTCAAACCTGTTGGTTCCGTGTTGATCCTGTTTGGCAATTCTTAGAAGTTGGCGCAAGTCGTGCCTCTGCTGGTCGGATGACGCTCGAATTTGCAGTTCTCCGTATAATTTCAAAATTCTGGAACTTCGCCGCTGTAGGACAAATGTCTTGTAGTGTCTTGTAGTCTCAGAGTTGACACTCTGCAGAATCTTGCATGTCACGTATGAAGTTTGTTTTGAGAAAAATGAAGGCATGCAACGGCCAGCAATCTAAAGTTCGAAAGTATTCGGGCTTGAACTACAGGTTGCTTGGGCCCAATAAATGAAATATATTTGAAATCGTGGTGAACCAAAATGCGCCCCTAGGATCAAAATGTGAAATCCGGTCGCGGAGGACGAAATGTTGTATCTTAGACGCTCTCGATGCAATCCTGAGTTGGTCTTTAGAAAGCTTACTTGTGGTGCTGGTATGAAATGAAATAATGAAGTGGACTGTATAATTCTTGAGCTAATAGTCTATTGAAAATTAATAAGATATAATTGCTGGCGCGTGCAGTTTTGGCGCGGCATAAATGCCGGAGAAGTAAAATAGAATTAACATTGAAAACCAATAATAGTGTGTAGAGGCCAAGAATCGCCTAAGTAAATTATCGCATGATGATCATGCTAAATTATAAAATATTGAACCGTTTATGTAGCCGCGGCTGGTGAACTGAGGCTTGATGCCTGCTCGGAGTCTTGCAAGGAACTAACTTAATTTTGACTGCTGTCAGCCTGTGTCAAACCGGCAGCAGATAGCAAGAGAAAAATGACGTCACTACACGCACCCGCAATGGGGCATTTTACAGTACAATGTTTACATGAGTACAAAGTTTAACCAATTACACTGTTCCTTTTTATTAACTGCACTCACTGTCTCTACATTTTTATATTGATTGATTTAAATAGATTTAATTCACTTTTGTTACATTTTAGTTGTTACTTTTAAATGCTTGCTGGCCAGCAATTTGTACAATGTGCAGCTCACCCAAAGATGTTCGTCGACTGAGAGCGACAATATGGCGCTTATTTCCCAAGTGGAAGGGTTGTCGCGTCATCGATTCTATTGTTTTTGGTGATGACGTCTTTGTTTTTAAGGTGCAGCCATTACGTCTGACATTCTTGAGATGACGTTTTACATAAGATTGAAGCTTTACGAGTTATTGGGTTATTAAAATATTGAATTTTGTCCCTGTTTAGGGCGTCAACTGAAGCTTTACGATCTAATTAGGTATTAAAATACTGAAATCGAGTCCCTTTTTAGGGCACCAACTGAAGCTGTACATGTTTATTAATGTTGAAAATATTGAAGTTCTAGTCACTTACCTTTACCGATAATTTACCAAGGTGTTGTCTGATGTACTCTGGCAGTGTAAAACCACAGGTGAATGCAAATTAACAAATCATATTTTTATAAACTCAAATAATATGTTACTTTATTTTCTTTAGCATGACATTTTTCTTTTTTATTTCTAGTTTGAATCTACTGATATACCCCGTTCCTTTTATCGTACGACATAATACATAATGACAACTACATCGAATAGTGACTTTTACTGTTGAGTTATGCTTTTTCTAGGAGTAACACTCTGAGCAGTATATAATTCACATATGCATGCTATCAAAATTCACTTACTACCGACTATAACATAATGATTAACTTATTCTCTACAAAAGCGACCCAGATTGCTCACGCTCTCACTCATACAGTTTAATTCCCCATATTATTTAGTTAGGGCCCTCAAAAATTGAAATTATTTATACAGTATAATTGGCAGTCGACTACTTAACCCTTGGTGTCTCTGATAGCTACGTACTGCATTGCGTATATGTACGAATGTTTTGTCAGTTTACCACATTTCTTAATTTTCTTGCTTCACTCCACTTACTTTGATCTGAGATGTTGTTTCGCTGTTGAATTTAACTGGTTTAAATTAAACTTTAACACTTCGTGAACATGTTAGAATAGATTTCAGTTCGCGAACTTTTGTATTCACCCCGGCCGGGGAAGAGGTATTTCGTTGACTGGGGAGAGCGTTAACAAAACGCTCCACTCAGCTGTTGCTCAAAACGGAACACAGCCTGCTTGCTACAAAATGTTCATTATCACTTATGCCGCGTGGATTTTTACGGTGCCACAGGTGTTAACGATATTCCATTGCCACGAGGCAGTAGACTCAGGTGGGCGGAGTCATCACTGATGTCCGCCATCATCCAAACACGTGGTGAAAGAAATTTTATAATTTAGACAGCTTGTTGGCGTCCCTTCTGCGCGGGTGCACATGTTGCACGTATGAGCGCGTAACACAACACTCGACTTTCCAGAATCGTATTGCGTTCTTACCACACCTGCTTGCAAAGCTGTATCACTGTTCATTGTTTGACTTCTGCCGTATTTTACGTGGGCGTTACACTTGAAAATTAAATAAAATTGATAAAAAAATAAAACCTCCCATTCTGCCCCATTACAAGACCCCCCCCCCAATGAGAGGTCTTCTGTTGAAACAGAAGAACTCTCATTGCTAAACCCCTAAGAGGATCGGTGAGGATATGGTGCCAACAACCCCCCGTTTACTTCTAAACACATCATGGGTAAACTACCCCACTAGCTCAGCGACTATGGCTGCACCTGAACGAGATTACTGGACTTCTCTGTTCGAGATCCCAACACCATAAAATCAGACAGCTACTCACCCCTAACCTTCTATCATTCCATCAAAAAAATTCAAAATTGGCCTTATACCATACCAGATCCTCAACCGATATGTTCCCCCTTACATCCATGCTGGGTCGCTTTTAGCAATTACTGGGTGCGTACACCTACTCATTATTGTTTTGTACATAAACTCCCTACTCAAAATTCATAAAATGTTTTACCTTTTAAATTTTATTTTCTTTCTCAATTTACTTATTCAAAATCTTTTAATTGAATTTATAACTTTTCTTACTTTTTATAATAATGAACAGATCTTAATGAATAAATAAAAATACACAACTTATTTCTACTATAAATTCAAAATTCAAAATAAATGCACTTGAGTACAAAAGAGAACATAAAATACACCTCATAAATCAGCTGACACCTTCCCTACTTATAAGGAACATTACAATTTACAATAATTTTAAGAAAAAATAAAATTATTTAATTTTATTAAGTAACAAAATTCATGAGTTAATCGCTAAAAACCTATCCTGTCTCTAACATCAGTGATCAGCTGATCTCTCTGGGTCAGGTGAATGACCTTACCCTATATACCTCATACAAAACTATATCATGAAAATTACACAACATCTGTTCATAATCCTTACACTCTAACATAATAACAATAATGACACAATAAAACATAATAAACAAAATCTGATAAACATCTTCTATACTTGACATAGTCTTTTCAGAATCAGTAGAGTCCTTTAAGAAATTATTACACAGAAGTCAATTACTTCTAAACATTACTGCAATAGCATTTCTTGAATCAAAAATAAAATCATTTAGTTAGCTCATCAGCTAGTCAGCATCATTAAGTTTCAAATTTTAGTTCGTTACTCCCCTGAGTAACCCCCTTACCACACACCCTATGGCCCCCCTGGACTGTGGCGTCCAGTTGCGTCACAAGGACTGAAGTTTTGGAGGAATTTTGTCATCTCCTTGTCCTTGCTTCTGCGTTACATATTTTAAAAAGGTCAGATATCATAATATCTGAAGTTTATATTTATAACCTTAGAGACGGGTCTATCATCTGTTTTGCTGTTCCTACTCGAACAAGGTGATAGCCGCTGTTCCATAGTTCCGGGGATTTCCCCTAAGTGGCCCTCCGTTAATTTCAAAGTTCACCAATTTTAAGGACAACCAACTAGGGTCAGTTTTACAATTGCTGCCCACAGCTAGCTGTCGTCCAAAACCACGATTAGTGCTGGTAAGACAGTAATCGCCCGAAAAGGCGGGGAAATCATCTTTCATTAGCATGTTTTTTTGTCATCATTTCTATACACTGTACGATAGCAATATTAACATATAACATAATATTATATAATGTTGTACAGTGTATTTTATGCCCTATTTAGGCCTCCGATGATGATAACATACTTTGATGTTACCCATCAACCCATAACACCATCTACAATGGTACATGCCACCACTGCAATAGCTTCTTAAATCTAAACTTAATGCCCTTCTACTTTGCAGTCTCTACATGCCATAATTGATTTACACTTCGATTAACACCAAACAACCCCCCAAAATTACCCATTAATCTTGCATAATATAACATAACATAATAAACAAATAGACGTTAACCTTGAACATTAGCATGCTACATTCACATTAAACAAACAATTCACTTTTAAATAATTTATATAGAAAATTATAAACATTATAACTTGAACTTTCTATTAACTCTTTTTATTTATACTCTAAATTATTTAACATTTATTGGACAATTAGATTCTCCCAAAAATTTAAATTTATTATTAACATTCATTTTGCATCATTTCACAATAATATTTTACCTAAGTTAGCTTCTTTCAAACTCATTTAGTGCCCTTATAACTTTTACTTTACTTCAAGGTCATTATCAAATTCATACTTACATATGGTCAATCACTCCCTCTAATAAATACATGATTACTGTCATTAATTCCAAATATAAACAACTCATCACCACAATATCCCGTACAACCATATGTACCTTCTGAAACATTTTAACAACCATATGATTCCACAACTAAATTCATCTTACATTTATTCAATTACTGTTTATTACTAGTAAGTTCAAATCTCAAAAATCATTTAAATTCATTAGCAAAATCTCTTTATATAACATTTTAAATTAATTAATTAATTCATCTCCACATATTTTAATTCCATCAATTATTTAAAACACAACATTACTTTAGTTACCTTCTTCCAAAACAATTACAATTCTTTGATTATCACCTCTCATTATTTATTTAGTTTAACAAAATATTATTATTATTATTATTATTATTATTATTAAATTAATTTCAGCTACACACACATATTGTTTACCTACAATACATTTTACAACACAAACACAATTAATTTCACTCTAAATTTATTTACAATTCTTTGTCATTATTTTATTGTTTACCATACCTCATTTTATAAAACAGTCCAATTTAAAACCATTAATTACATAGTTATATGCTCATGAACATTAATTGTTTTACCCCCCATCGTCGTACAAAAACCTGGTCTTACGTTTACACAGTTCTTTTTTTTATTAAACTCATTATATCATTTTTATTAATATAAAGATTATCCAAATGTTTATATTCTTCCACAATACCAACAGGATTATTCCATGTTATTAAATCGTATAATTTATTATCATCGAGTATAGTCCAGTCACCCTTAGTATGATCTGTCATAGTCATGTCAATTACAGTTTCATTATCATTATTATCTACTGCTGTATTAGCTTTGTCATAAAGTAAGTAATCAGTATCATCAATTGCTGTACTAACTATTTCACAAGGTAAGTACTTATTATCACTAACTCTTTCCATATCTAACCTCTTTATTAATTCGTCATAACCTCTACTAACCTTAAATAACTCTTATTTTCTTATCAACATACCTTTCACCATAACACCAATTCACACTTTTTCTGTCATTCCGTACAGAGGGTATTAAATCGTAAAAATGCCTACTAAAAATTAAAAAACCACTTAAAAACACGTTGTTTTCCTGTAAGGGACTCTTGCCCTTCAAAAACATTTGTAACCAGCTTGGTGGTTTTCCATAAAACTGGGGAAAATCTACCCTCTGCTCTATATTCACAAAATCATTCTCTTTATATTCTCTCTCTAACTTACAAATACTGATATCTCTCTCTCTCTCTCTCTCTCTCTCTCTCTCTCTCTCTCTCTCTCTCTCTCTCTCTCTCTCTCTCTCTCTGATCGCTAATTATTTTCACGGTATTATTTTTATATATCTCGTTTTCAACTATCTTACTACTATTAGTTGTTCATTCATTTTCGTAACTAACACCTACCTTGTTGATGATTCCTTCGTAATTATTTGTTATTTTACTATTACCCTGGTTGTCTGTTATTTCGTCACATTCACCCGTAAATGTGTCATTGTCTACCTCCTCCTTCAGTGTTCTACTTTCGTTTACTTCGTCTTTTATTTTATTTATACTTATAATTATCCCACCTTTCATTCCCACAATAATCTTATTCTGTTCTTCTAACTTAATGTCTATTTCTCTTAATTTTTTGTCTTGTTTGTTTATTTCCGTTTTCAGTTCTATGTTACTAGCATTTATCTCTGACTTGATTTCAATTTTAAACTCATTCAAACTCGTTTTTAAATTATTATTTTCTGACTTCAACTCATTTAAACTCATATTTACGACATTTATTTCTGATTTGACTTCCGTTCTAAATTCGTTCAAATTCGTGTTTTGTTGGTCAAATTTCTCATTTTGTTGATCAAATTTACTACTCATCATTTCCATAAATAATGCTAATTGACTAAGTACGTCTACATTGTCGATTCTGCTACTCTTAGCATCTACCGTCTCAGTCGTTAATTCGTCTGTTGTATTGTCTACGCTCTCGTTAATATTTGTCGATATTATATCGTCTTGTGTAACATTTAAAATTGACCCCTCCACAATACTTTCACATAAATTTGCACTCTTGTTTTTCTCTGCCATTTTTGACCAGGTTGTAAATTAATTCAATTTATATTAAATTAAAAATTAATTTACAACGTCCCTGTTTGGGTGCCAACTGAAGCTTTACGAGTTATTGGGTTATTAAAATATTGAATTTTGTCCCTGTTTAGGGCGTCAACTGAAGCATTCGATCTAATTAGGTATTAAAATACTGAAATCGAGTCCCTTTTTAGGGCACCAACTGAAGCTGTACATGTTTATTAATGTTGAAAATATTGAAGTTCTAGTCACTTACCTTTACCGATAATTTACCAAGGTGTCGTCTGATATACTCTGGCAGAGTAAAACCACAGGTGAATGCAAATTAACAAATTCATATTTTTATAAACTCAAATAATATGTTACTTTATTTTCTTTAGCATGACATTTTTTTCTTTTTTATTTCTATTTTGAATCTACTGATATACCCCGTTCCTTTTATCGTACGACATAATACATAATGACAACTACTTCGAATTGTGACTTTTACTGTTGAGTTATGCTTTTTCTAGGAGTAACACTCCGAGCAATATTTAATTCACATATGCATGTTATCAAAATTCACTTACTACTGACTATAACATAATGATTAACTTATTCTCTACAAAAGCGACCCAGAATGCTCACGCTCTCACTCATACCGTTTAATTCCCCATATTATTTAGTTAGGGCCCTCAAAAATTGAAATTATTTATACAGTATAATTGGCAGTCGACTACTTAACCCTTGGTGTCTCTGATAGCTACGTACTGCATTGCGTATATGTACGAATGTTTTGTCAGTTTACCACATTTCTTAATTTTCTTGCTTCACTCCACTTACTTTGATCTGAGATGTTGTTTCGCTGTTGAATTTAACTGGTTTAAATTAAACTTTAACACTTCGTGAACATGTTAGAATAGATTTCAGTTCGCGAACTTTTGTATTCACCCCGGCCGGGGAAGAGGTATTTCGTCGACTGGGGAGAGCGTTAACAAAACGCTCCACTCAGCTGTTGCTCAAAACGGAACACAGCCTGCTTGCTACAAAATGTTCATTATCACTTATGCCGCGTGGATTTTTACGGTGCCACAGGTGTTAACGATATTCCATTGCCACGAGGCAGTAGACTCAGGTGGGCGGAGTCATCACAGACGTCCGCCATCATCCAAACACGTGGTGAAAGAAATTTTATAATTTAGACAGCTTGTTGGCGTCACTTCTGCGCGCGTGCTCATGTTGCGTGTATGAGCGCGTAACACAACACTCGACTTCCCGGAATCGTATTGCGTTCTTACCACACCCGCTTGCAAAGCTATATCACTGTTCATTGTTTGACTTCTGCCGTATTTTACGTGGGCGTTACACTTGAAAATTAAATAAAATTGATAAAAAATAAAACCTCCCATTCTGCCCCATTACAAGATCGTTCGTTTGTTCCGGCAGAATAGCTGTAGTTTCTCACGTACACCACTGTCCTTGACGCCGACCCTTCACTGATTTCTGCGTTGTTTCACAGGTTTGGAAAACTCTACTCTTACATATACAAAATTTTAATTGACAATAAAATTATATCTGTTGCTTACCCAAAATCCCTACATGGACCTATTTGTACCATTACAAATTCAGCTAAAACACTATTCCAAAAACTTACCTTGTTACTAGAATATGTGACATGATGAACTTATCATGTTGAATAGTTTAAATATTTTGTGTTGAGAGTTAAGCATTTTAATAATTTTTATTTATGCAGGCGTATAGCAAAATCTGATCATCATGAAAAAGGAATAAGGCATTTTGTAATAGCAATTAACTTATTAGTTCCTGCTGTATCACCGACTCATATTACAAGACCAATTTTTGTTTAATTGAAAAGATATATTTTAACTGTTTCTTTTGGTGCAATCTGTAAATTCCATGACACTCATTCATAAAGGTTTGAAAATGTGCTTATTGCAGTTTGATAGGAATAAATTCTCAAAAAAACTAATACAAATTTATAATTATTTAAAACTTCCGGGCTGAAAGGCCGTGGTCGAATGCTTGATGTTCTGCAGCTAGACGTTTCTGCCACACCACCGGTGGCCATCTTCAGTAGCAAAAATTGTTCGAAATAGGGTGGTATGCCGAACAAGTCGCCCAATGAACTGGGAACAAGCAACAGTGAGAGAAGGCTACGTTGTTTCTATTTATAAGTTTTTGGCCGCTTAAGGTGTATAACGCGAACCAATCAGAAGCCAGCTCATCATTCTCCACTTCTCCGGCTGGCCCAGGCGGCAGTATCTCCGATGTTCAGAGAGGCGCATCCGGACACTACGCTTCGTGGTGCCTATGTATACCTGGCCACACGTACACGGAATACTGTACACCCCGCACGACGAGAGCGGATCCCTGGCGTCTTTTACCAGTCGCAGGAACTTTGGATCTTTTTGGTTGGCTTAAAGATCGTCCTGACGCCCCGTTTACTCAGCAACTTGCCGATGCGGTCAGTTACACCACGGATGTAGGGCAAGACAGCGGAGCCAACAACCTTGGGCAACACCGACTCGTCCGGCCTACCAGATTTTCTCGGCCGGGCAGCTCTCCTAACCTCCGCAGCAGAGTAGCCATTGGACTGCAGTGCTTCCTCGAGATGCCGAAACTCATCTTCGAGATACCGGGGCTCACAGATTCTTTTTGCCCGGTCAACCAGAGTTTTCAGCACCGCCCTCTTCTGCCTAGGATGATGATTGGAGGACTTGTGCAGATATCTGTCAGTGTGCGTTGGCTTCCTATAAACTTTATGCCCCAATCTGCCATCGGTCCTTTTCAGGACCAACACATCCAGAAATGCCAATTGATCACCGCTCTCGCGCTCCATCGTAAACTGTATGCGCGGGTGCACAGCGTTCAGATGTCAAGGAAGCATTCCAACTCTTCATCCCCATGGCTCCAGACCACGAAAGTGTCTTCAACATACCGCAGCCAACACTTCGGCTTCAGTGGCGCAAATGAAATTGCCAACTCTTCAAATTTCTCTATGTAGAAGTTTACAACCACAGGGCCGAGAGGACTTCCCATTCCAACGCCATCCAACTTTTCAGAAAAGCCGCCGTTCCACTGGAAGTAGGTCGTTGTTAGCACCTGCCGGAACAAAGCAGTGATGTCCGCCGGGAACAGTTCACCTATATACCCCAAGACCTCCTGGACAGGGACCATCGTGAAAAGAGAGACCACATCAAAACTCACTAGCACGTCGCCAGGCTCCAGCACCAACTCCCCGATCCTCCGGAGGAAATGAGAAGAGTCGTGGACAAAAGAATGCGTCTGCCCGATGTGCGGCTTGAGGAATCCAGTGAGGTGCTTAGCCAAGTTGTACGTAGGCGAGCCAATAGCACTAACGATGGGCCTCAGTGGAACGTCCTCCTTATGGATCTTTGGTAATCCATAGAGATGAGGGGGAAGGGCCTCCTAACACCGGACGGCCGTCTTCACATCAGACGCTAGAGAAGATTGCTTCACTAAGGAATCCGTTTTTCTTAAAACCGTAGAAGTCGGATCTTTGTTCAGCCTCCGATAAGTGGCCGGATCTAACAAACCCTCAATCTTCCGCTGGTAGTCTTCGGTGTTAAGACCACTGTAGCGCTCCCCTTATCCGCCGGCACAATGACAATGGAGTCATCCCTTCATTTTACAGGGGAAAATAATGAAAACCCTATAGAATTTTTGTTAGCCTGTGAAAATAAAATGGCGAGAGTAGGTTAGAGACTCGAAGATCAAGATGAAATACAATGGGTGGTAAACGCTATGCATGATTCTGCACGAAAATGGTATAATATTGTACGCGATAAAGTAACCACATACGCGGAATCAAACAGAAGTTCGAAAGCCGGTATTGGAATTCTCACACACAAAGACTGTTACGGAACGAGTTAGAATACGGACGTTATGACAGAAAATTAGGTATAACGCCCGAAAATTATATCATCCAGCAAGTCGAGCGCGCAAAGCATTTAACCCCAGCATTTTCAGAGATCGACATTGTCACTAAACTAGCCTATCATTTCAACCACAATATACGGGTAGCTGTGTTTACACAAGGTATACGCACGGTTGATGAGTTGCTCATTTTAGTGTCGCAAAGCGAGACAGTTTTTGATTTAGGCGGTTGGCGTTATAACCCAGATTTTTGCCGAAATACCGACGGTCAAATTACACGGGTACAATACAATACCCAACCTGATCAAAGACCTACCACAAGTTCTACTCCACCCCAGACACCGTCAAAACCGCCAGATAAGACCTTTGAATACAAAGGTAAGCCAAATGTCGGCAGACCGAAAGGGCAATATAAGGGCAACGATGGGACGCAGATGAGAACTATACAGACAATCGAAATATCAAATAGTGATACGACTGCGCAAGACAGCGATACACAAAGCGTTAAGGACCCTAGTGAAAAGCCAAAAAGCCATAAATCTCAAAAAAACTTGGCAAAGGGCGCCTCCAAGGGGGATGCGCCATAAATCATGCAAAATTACTTAAAGCAAAGATAGCTAGAAATAAAAAATATACTAGGTTTAAGAAAAGTAATTTGTGTCCAGAAATTTGTGTGCCGATTAATAAGGTATTCCGACTGGAAAGTACAAAACCATTGTTCGCGGTGAATACAATACAACAAAGCACTCTGACAATTGCATGTCCGGTACAACAGGAACTTGAAGGCAGCGTTCCCACACAACCAGCCTGGGAAGACATTGTTGTAGTATCCGGTGACGCCGAAGGACTTAACGAGTGGCTAGAAGAATATTGTAGAACCACCCATAAAAACGGTTACCAAATATTAGACGCACTTTGAAAATAATATAATGTTTAGGGTTAATAATAATTTAAATAATAATAATTAGTATTAAAATAAATTAAATGTGTGTTATATAATATTAATAATAATTGTAAATAAGTTGTGTATGAACGATAGTTCGTTAGTAGCGCGGTAGTAAACAAACGCGTACGGGACAGGAAGCACTCGCCACACAATGCGTAGCGCTCAGCTGTTAGAATGTAGGTCAAGTAATTAGCGTCGCGCGGTGTTTGATATCACTGTAAACAAACCCAGCACATTCCTCCGCGTGCGTGCCACTATTGTCTGGCGCTTATCTCACATTCTTAAACGCTGCAATTAACTACTAGCCTTACTACAAACATTTACTGCACAATAGTTTACATGCACAATAATGTTATTGATTTTGTTCAATTAGAATTAAGTTATATATGTAAAGAACATTGACACCAATGTATGTGTCCATAGATAATTAATACAATGGATAGTAGCAAGCATAATCAATTCAATGTACATTTACAATAATTGAAAAAAAAAATTGTATATACTACACTCATTTTATTTTTAAAATGGGTGGGGGAGTATATAACAGGACCAAATATCATTAATTTGGAGTTATATGTTAAGGGTATACTATATTGATGTTGAAATAAATTTTAATAGTCGAAACTCCACTCATAGGTTATAGCAATCATAATAATGCATTGTACAAGGCGCACACGCGGCTGTTACATAATCAACTCACTGTGTAACGAATACGACCACACCTAAACTTTCAATTATTAATATTTCGGAAACCAGTAAATTCAGGCGAAATCCATTATAGCCAAAATGTTTGCCGAAATATTAATAATAGGGTGTGCGAATTTTATGCAATATAATTAAATAATAACAGAGTTAATTAATTTTATGTTAATAACTTCCGTAATAATTGAGCTACATAAAAGAGCTTTTGATATGTTATAGCTATAAGAATTTACAACAAATTGTATGTTTTAGAATTAGCACAACTTGGTTTGCAGCCAAGATAATTGCAATATAAAAGTGCCACAGGAAATCCGGAAACACTATTCAGTTCCGTTGTATTAAGAATATTAATAATAATATAAATTCTCAGTCTCTGGGAAAGTAGTTTCGTTCTCACGGGCTGAGGTGATTCAAATTTTGAGTAGTAGGGAGAGTGTGTCAGCCAATCAAATCATTCGAAGAAATTGGAACCAACGCGGAGTTTTGGGGCTGATTAAACACTCTACTGCCAGTATTCAAGAACAACAGACGTATATCTTCGATCGTCTCAAAACCATAGTTTTGTGAAGACTCTACGTGGTCAACACGCCTAATTACGATCATCATAAAACAGATCAACTGTAACGACTCGTAATTACAGCGTTCAGTCAAGATACTCTTCCACACCAACAAACAATCGTACCGTGCACTACATTATCTGTGGGCGTATGCACGCAAGAGATCTACAAGACTACAAGACGTTACTTCAAGAATACGATAGAGAGGCCGTCTAAACCATTTGCGAATCAGCTGACAAGCAGAGCTACAACTCGAAACGACACACACACGCTGACGTGGAACGTGAATCGACGAGGGACGTGAAGCAGTTCTCGCAGAAAGAACAGACGTAAAAACTTCATCAAATAGCAGGAGAGCAGAGTGTTGCTGATTTCTGAGCTCACCGCCAAAACCCAGGACGCTCAAGTAGATCACTATCTCTAGCCGATTGGACAAGGACAGCGAGGGACATCCGGAGCATCTCTACAATCCACTTCAGAAACAGGAAAGTCAAAATCACGTTATTTATTTTTCAACAGATCAATTTTTCTTTCTTTTTTAATTAAAATCAATGTAATATAAATCATTCAGATGCCAGAAATCAAAGACTCTAGTTAAATAAGAATTATTCACGTGTGATAATCTGTGTAGCCAGTATAAGTAATTAATAAGCATTAGTTAAGAATTAATAGTAGATAAAACAAAAAGCGCTATACAAATCTTAACAAAGAATTAAATAATTTGCTCATACTGCAGTATACGTGAGTCAGATCACTAGTAAATAAAGGGACGTGAACTAGATTGTCACGCCTAGTTTATTTTTGAATATTTTCAAGTAACTTTAGAGTTTTTATTTCATTAGAATCAAATTTTAAAAACATTGAAATTAAATTGAATTAAATTAAATTGATTAATTAAATTCTCAGTTAAAATAAACTCTTTCAAAATAACGAGCTCAACTTCTGAAAATTATTAATCATTCAGAAAACCTTATTCAAGATTTATTTATTGTTTAGTTTGTAAGAATATTTGAACTTATAACCATTTCATTCTTGTGTGTTTGGAGTAATAAACCCCGTTTTTATTACCCCACGTATTTTTATTGCTGTACTACGGAGCCAACCAACCTCACAAAACTCTTCACTTTTAATATAACTTATTTAGTGTGCTGTTGTTATACACTTGAGTTTACATACTTGCGAAATCAAATCCAAAATCCACACACCCTAGTCGGAAGAAAACCGCAAGATCGGACAGCAGGTAGGTGCTCATACATTCACACAACACAACAACACGCAAATAGTAATGTTATAATATATATATATTATATATATTATAACAGCACCAAATATCAATTATTTGGAGTTATATGTCAACTGTATACCAGAATCATGTTTAAATAAATTGTAATAGTCAAAACTCCATTTGTATGTAGTAGCGATGAAAATAATGCTTTGTAAAACGACGCACACGTGGCCGTTATGTAATCAGCTCGCTGTAGAAGGAATAGCCACACCCCAACTGTTAATTATTAATATCTCGGAAACTAATAAATTAAGGCAAAATCCAAGATAGCCAAAATGTTTGCCGAAATATTAATAATAACGTGTGCAAATTTTACGCAATATAATTAACAAATAAAAGAGTTAATTAATTAATGTGAATAACTTCTGTAAAAATAGAGCTACATTAATGAGCTTTTAATATGTTATAAATATAATAATTTCCAACAGATTGTATATTTTAGATTTAGCACAACTTGGTTTGCAACCAAGATATTGCAAAATAAAACTATCACAGGAAATCCGGACCGACAATTTAGTTCCGCCGGGTTAATAATATTAGTAATAATATTAATTCTCCGTCTGTGGGAAACTAACTTCATTCTCACGGACTGAGGGAATTCAAATTTTGTGTAGTAGGGAGAGTGTGTCAGCCAATCAAATCATTTGACGAAATCCCGACCAGCGCGGTGTTTTGGGGCTGCACCATCACTCTACTGCCAGTATTTGCGAAGTACGGACGTAATTCTTCGATCGTCTCGTAACCATAGTTGTGAAGATTCATCAGAAGACTCTACGTGGTCAACACACATAATTACGAACATAGTAAATACAGATCAACTGTACAACTCGTAATTATTGCGTCAAGTCGAGATATTCTTCATTACAACAAACAAGCTTATTGTGTACTACAAGCTGTGGTCATAAGCACGCAAGAGATCCACCAGACTACAAGACCAGACTTCAAGAATACGACAGAGAGGCCGTCTAAAACATTGGTGAACAAGCTGACGAGCAGAGCTACCACTCGAACGAAACACACACACACACACACACACGCTGACGTGCGACGTGCGAATCGACGAGGGACATAAACCAGTTCCAGCAGAAAGCCGCAGACGTTAAAATCTTCAACAAACAGCAGGAGAGGAGAGTGTTGCCGAATTCTGAACTCAACGACCGAATCCAGGACGCTCTAAGCAGATCACTATCTCTAGCAGATCGGACCAGGACAGCGAGGGACAATTTGGAGCAACTCTACCATCCACTTCAAAAACAGGAAAGCAAAATCAACTTATTTATTTTTCAAACGTAAAAGTTTCTATCTTTTTCAATTAAAAGCATTGTAATTTAAACAATTCAGGTGCCACAAAAATCAAAGACTCTAGTAAACAAGAATAAATTCATTGTGATAATCTGTATAGCAGTCTAAGTCATTAGTAAGCCGTAGTTAAGAATCAATAGAAATAATACGAAAGCGCTATACAAATCTTAACAAACAGTCTAATTATTAGTTCAGACTGCAGTATAACAGAGTCATATCACTAGAAAATGAAATGACGTGAACTAGACTGTCACGCCTAATTTATTTTTGGAAAATATTCAATTAACTTCAGAGTTTTTATATTTTATTTTTATTAACATTTGAATCCAATTTATTTAAAGCAATTTAATTAAATTAAATAAATTAATTAATTAAATTTTTACTTGCAATTAACTTGTCGAATAACGAGTTTAACTTCTTTTCTATTATCAACCAATTGAAAAACATTAGTCAAGATCGATTCATTGTTTAGACTGTAAGGATAATTGATAATATAACCCTTTTATTCTTGTGTGTTATTGGAGTAATAAACAACGTTTTATTACCCCATATTGCATTGTTTTATTGTTGTACTATAAAGCCTACCAATCTCACAAAACTCTTGACCCTTAAAGTAACTTATTTTGTGTGTTGTTGCCATAAATTTGAGATTACAAACTTGCGAAATTCAAATCCAAAATCCACACGCCCTAGTCGGAAGAAACCGCAAGATCGGACAGCAGGTAGGTACTCATACACAACACAACACAACAACAACGCATATAAGTAGAGTTGCAATATATATATATATATATATATATATATATATATATATATATAATAACATTGCCAAACCCTGATCACATTTGATATAAAAAAGTATGTAAAAAATGCCAAGAAACAATATATTTTGATAGATAAATGATAACGAGAATGAAAGTAGTAAATATAATCAATAGTGAAGGAGGAAGAATACAACCAAAGGTGGTCACAAAACAAGAAAATACGAACTAGACTGACAGACAACTGACATTGACCCAACCCCAGAGATTGGCCAGATATTAACCAAAGTAAAGCGAGACAAGAAGACAGTGAAGAAAAAAGGAAAAGAAAATAAAAAATTACATGGCCATAACAATTAACTCACAAGATTGTTTTAAAAGAGAATAATTTTTTATTATTGTTAATAAGTTATGTTTAAATTTTTATTAGTGGTAACTGGTAAATGACAGTATCTCAGCAATTGTTATACATAAAAAACCATGTGTAGATATGATTGTATGTATATCCTTATCTATAGGTGATGTGTCAGCTGTTATGTTTAAAATTACACTCATACAGACAGGGAATAGAAATGTGTGCGTGGTTCAATCAGAGAACAAATTGTATAGTCTACTATATACTTTGGAACTTTTACTAAGATTATTTCAGCAGTATGTATATTATTTCAGCATTATGTGTTTGAAAGTATAAGGTTTTGGAGAGTTTATTTATTCGCTAATATTATTGCTGTTGCTACAGATATAGTAGGTTTCAATTAACACAATATATTTTAACATTATTAAATTGTTGTTATTATTACTAATTATGACATTTCAGACCAATTTTTATCACTTTAATGACAATATATACAAAGTTATGTTTTATTTGAAAGATGTATTTACAATACCATGTTGTTTGCATATTATAAAATGATATGTGACAGTCTGAAGTTAACAAAAGAGACATGAACTCATTAGATACAAAAACTTTGTAATAATAGTGAGATCGTGAGAAATATAAGGGTAATTAGAGATAGGTAGGGAGTGACAAAGATGAACAGTGAAGTGATAAGTGTAATAAAATAAACAGCATATAATCTTAAGAAAAAAGGGTTAAACTAGTGTGACAAACCCAAAATATAAGCACGTGTTAAATGAGCAATTAAGTTAAGTATATTAGACTGAAAGACACAGAATAATTGTGAATGTAAAAAAAAACAGAAAAAATATTATCTCAGTATAAAAATCACCAGGGTGATTACTGTTATAAAAGAGATGATGTAGATATAACACTCACCAAATTTGTTCATTTGTTAATTTAAAGAAAGAAGCTATTGGCTTAATGTTTAAGGCAATAATTGCCAGAAGAAATAGTTTTACAGTAATATGTTAGTATGTTTTAAGTAAGTAAGGAATTTATAAAGAAAATAATAGCAATACCTTTATAAGAAATAATAGGCAAATTATATTAATTATGTGTAACGAAAGGGAACATGGCAGAATTATATTAAAACTTAGAAATAAGTAAATTATGTATTAGCATAGTATTATCCATTTTGGACTAAAACATTAATACATGGCTTAGACCAATCTTGTAAGATATCAAACTAATCTTTGAAAGAAAATAGGAACATCTATGTAAAGATTACAACCATTGAAATTATCCCCAAGTAAATATAGCCATTATAAAATATTTATTCAAATTAAACAAAAAATTCAAGGTTTGATAACAATGGGTTTATTTTGAGATCGACCAGGTAGAATAATTACGTTACCATGGAAACTGTGGAGTAACAAGCCAAAAATACCGTTAGATTTTTTTACTGAATGTATGACGCTTTAATGGTATAGACGCTAATTTTCGAGTGACCAAAATTGTCCATTAAAACATAGAAAATATCAGAAAAAGTTATTACTAAGTGTATACCAAGACATAAGATAAAGACTGGAGCCATATTATTGAAGTTGAGGCCAAATTAACGAAAAAAGAAAATAAATTACTACCAGTTAAACTGAAAAAGATGCCTGATGTCCTGAACCCAGCAAATTAAAGAAGATTATAGTATAACCCATGAATAACAGATCGTATGAATTCGCCATAACTACGGAAGTGATAAGTACCTCTTAAATTACCCGAAATATATAAATAAACTCACGTTAATTATCTCACTAAAGGTCGAAATCTCACTGAACTGAAATTCATTACTTTCAAAGATTAAAAAGAAATTTAAGTCACTGACAATTTATAAACTAACCAATATAAACTGTTGTTAATGATCCATAACTTGTAAACACTTTTACTACACTGCGCTAAACAAATTACACCTACACAATATGTTAGTTAAGTTTACTTGATATAAAGGTGTGTATTTTTATTGTTTTTAAAACATTTGTAATCCTTTGAACGTAACCTCAAGAACCTATGACAAACCGACATTAATAACTTGTATACAATTTTCAACAGACGCCATCATTAAACGTCTGGTATCAATTCAAATATCGATTGTCAAACCCTGTAATTGTCTCATATAAATAACCGGAGCATTTGTATTAGAATAATTTGTATTAAATGAATAATAATCACTAATAAAAAATGTGTAAGTTTTGAGTGTAACCACGGTGTTATAATTTCATTAGGAGGTGCACAATATTTTATGTACATTTTAGCAGATGACTAACGATTTACACAGCCCACGCATCGAACTGCTGTGTGCTACAGTGGGCCTAGCTGGCGGAAATATTTGAATTATTCAAACCGCCTGAGCTGCGCTGGTCATACGCTTTTGAATTTTATTTTAATTGTTTTAAGAAAACAATTTGGCGCCACCGGGATTTTCTCACCCCTAGTGAACATCAAGACCTGGTTATTCGTACGTTCGCAACGAACGAAATATACAGAAGTTGCACGCATTTGAACTACGGATCGAGAAGACACGTACACTCATTACACACAAATTATACATTATCCACATTTTGCAGAGTAAGACGGTAGACGTACCACTACTACGACTTTACAATATATATATTGTAACTAAACGTTGTTACAAATATTAACTGTTATTTAATTTTTTTGAAGAATTAAATATTTTGTTTTTGAAAAAATGAAATAAATTTTATGTTTTAGGTTTTATTGTTTAATAATTTAATAAATATTTCTTGTAAGGGTGTAGTGTTGAAATTTTATGTTTGTTTGCGTTAATTGTGTCAATAATCTTGCTTATGGTTTTGGTAATAAATTCAGAGTTAATAGGATTGTCTCACTTCACTAATCGATTGGCGATACTTCGTCTTTTTCGAATATATTACTCCCACTTGAGTAATGGTCGCCTTTCTTGTAATCCTGTGGTTAAATAAACTCTAATTTTTAAATTTGTAAAATAAATTTAAAACCAAATAATTGAATTACAATATTTTATTGACAATTTTATAAAAGATCGATTTAAAATCGATTATCAAATTATTGCTCGACTCTTTCACAGGGTGATCGATTGTGGATACATGTTATTGAATATAATTATTTTCTTAGGTTCTTTCAACGGTTATAATTAATAGTCAGAGAAGGGGCAAGGCTAGAAAGTATAACATTCACAATAAAACAACTTAATAGTTAATAAATACAAACTTATTTGGTAATATATATAATGTTTATAAATTGAAACGTCTATACCAGTGACGAGCTGAATCCTAATAGTAGAGTTCGCTTTGCATGACGGGAGCCAACATGGCCGCTTTCCGTGCTGCTGTGGTTAATGTGACTTCGCTCAGACGAAATTTCTTTCAATAAAATCTGCCTAGTTCACGTTCCCTCGTCTCTGCAGTATGTAGAATTCCTTTTCGTGTTATTAGAGTTGTCCTGTTTAAGTGTTCTATGTTCACTACGATTAAATGTGTTGGATTATGTGTGTTCACTTCTGTCCATGTGTGTGTGTTGAAAATTGTAAAGTTCGTTTGGTTATGAATAATTCTTGTTGTACAGTTTTAAGTCTTTATATCACTTGTATTTAGTTCAGTAGTAATTGTTTTCAATGTTTGTGGTGGTTGTGTTCACTGAATTTAAGTTTAAAGTAAAAATTTCAGTAACTCGATTTTTATACTGTAGGCTATGCTCTACTGTTATACGCCATTAACGATTCTGATATAGGTTTTATTAGCGAGAGCTTCATCAACCGTACTCTACGAATGTTAATTAAGAACTGTTTTACTTCCTTCGTCTTCTGAAATATCTTGCCCAGTTAATATTAGAAAAGTATTGTTTCAATGTTTTCTCGTTTCCGATACATGTAAAAAAGGTACATTATACTCAGAATATATTTTGGTTATTATTTACTTTCATGAAATAGTAAATACATAATCGGTTTCTTTAATTCCTTCTGCTTAATTTGATACCCATTAATCTAATATTTCAAAGTTTTATATTAAAATTGCCATATTTCTTTCATTTTGGAAAAGTAGGCTCAATTTTTTGTTTCCTGTCCTCCTCCAAACATTAGCCATTTTAATATGTCATAATTAGGACTATAATAAATTTCAGATTTACCTAAAGGTTTATCTTTCCTTAATTTCTTGCAATGTTATCAATTGATTATCTTTTTAAATATAATTCATGAATTTATGACTTCCCCCTCTGAAATTTTTAGTTAATACATTTACAAAATTTTCAATAATTATATATATCCTTTTATATTATCCTATTAAAGTCTAGTATTAGTCATAGTATTTGGTGACTGATTCACCTTATATAAATTCCATCTGTTTACTTGGTTTATTTAACTTAATTAATCAATTATCATGTTGTTGGAATTTCCTATTTGGCCTAGATTTTTCTGGTTTTACATATAATGTTTTTGCCTAATACTGTTTCTATACCCCTTCTGACTTTCTTATTTTAATACAACATTATTTAAAATTCCTTTAATTAACAAATAAAACATGTAGTATTGTATTCCTACTCATAATCTAAACAATATGTAAAATTAATAATATGGTCTTCAAAGTCGGACATTTTAGTTTTTTAACTACTATTAATAACATATTATAAACATTTTAAAAATAGTATGGTATTCATACTTAAATATTTTAGTATGGATTAACACTTATTAAACATATTGAACATTTTTATAAATATAACACAATCTTATTCTATTCACCATTGAATTATGGAGTTCATGGGCTTAAATATATACATAATAAGCTATTTATTTTTATCTATTGCTTAAACTTATGGTTGCAGTCTTATCTGTTTCTATTTTGGGTATTACATTTTTATCCCCTGTCACTTTATTTAATCACCACCTGCTTAGAAACATTAGTAATGTTTTCATAATAATATTTTATAAAATTTTATTCCTGTGTAATAGAAAACACTAAAGTTGTTTTATGGTATACATATACTTAGTTGAAGTATTAGTTACACTTATACTTGAAGTTTATTTAATATATTGAAGTAACTTGCACTGGTTCACTTATATTTTGGTTCTTATCTCTAATTGAGTTTTACTATATTTCAAGACCAAAATCTTAGTTATAAGGGATTATGAAGATTTCTTTATTTCATTACACAATAACTTTAGTGGGTGCACTTCTACTCACAACACTAAACACTTTGTTTATAACTATTTTACATTTAATATCAGGTTTTGGGGTGTTATACTTTCTTTGTGACCTTTTACTCTTTTTCGGGGTTGGTTATATTCTTTTGTAATAGGTTTCCCTTGGGTACATCTCGTAGTCCTTCCATCCTTACAATTTTGTTTCTTGAAGATTCTTTCTTCTTGGTTTCTTCAAGGTCATATGATTTTATCATGTTCGATGGTTTGTTCGGGGTGTCTTCCTTACTATATGGTTATCTTGGTACGTTTATTTATTCTGTGTATCTTCCTTACCTACTCCTATCCTACCTGGGTATTATTCTTATTTTATTTTAGTTTTTTAGGGTTTATATATCTTTATACAATTTTGTTGCATTTTGGTTCTTTATTATTATTTTTTCCATTCATGGTGGTATTTTATTTTGATATTTATATGTTCTCATTTGAATTTTCCTTTATATTTATTGTAATTGATATTTCATCATGATCATATTTGGATCTTTATTTAGTGGATTATCTGTCATGCTACAAAATATATATATATATATATATAATATATATATATATATATATATATATATATAGAGAGAGAGAGAGAGAGAGAGCATTTAAACCAAATTTAAATGAGGGTACTTTGTTCATAACCGGCTATGATGGGTTGCAACAGGTCTTTCAAATATTCATGCATGCTGTTGCCTATTGTTAATGAGAGGATAACTTCCTATATTCAAATAGTTTGTAAATTACACCTGAGTGAATCAGTTATGCCAACCAGTGAGGCATACACTGGAGTTATGTTTCAGAATGATATTGGGTAACTTTAAAAGGAAAAAGTACTTGGCAATTTTGCACATTGATGAATCATGGGGCAAATCAAGGTGTTACTTGGGTAACTATTAATTTGGGTGGGTGCTGTTACTGGAGATTGTTCACTTGATGTAAGATAATTGTCTGTCTGTGTATGTATGTAGAAGTGTGAATATATGTATGTATGTGTATTGTCCCGACATGGTTAGAAATAAGAGTTGCTGTAGCAAGGTGTATACATATACGATATGTCAGATAATACGGTAATTGCATTGAAGATATGAGATTGGACACTTACAAGGAATAATGTAATATAATATCCTACAAATTATATGTGTATATGACACTCCAAACTGTAATATAATATCCTATGCTGGTGTTTTTAACTATAAGTACTCTAAATAAATTCTTAATATTATTAAAGAGAAATATTATAAAGGAAATGTTAATGTTATTAAACACAAAGATTATTGAGGAACATTAATCTTATTAAAAGGAAATGTTATAAAGAAATATTATGAAAGAACACTATTGTTGTTACAGAGAGATATTATAAATGAATTAAATTATTATTATTAATTTATTAAAGAGAGATGTTGTAAAAGAAAGATGGAAATTATAAAGAGAAAATGTTATAAACAAGAACACCAATAAATATGCAAATTCGTTATTGTTACATGAGAGTTTCATTTTCAAGTCCTGTCACCATGTATGGGGCCCAGTTACAATTTTCTTCCATCTAGACCAACTGTCTAGTTTAAAAAAATTAAGTTACTACCCCCTTAAAGGGGGGGTTTCAAAATAAATCTGAATCTTAATAAAGTGCTACACATAAGTATGGATGGATCTAATCCTAAATGGAAATTTTAAGAACAATTCAGAATACTGTGACTCTGGAAACACAAGTTGGTAAAATGTAAAAAAGGGTGAAAGTAACTGGATAAACGCAGAGTCCATGGTGTTAAAAGGTTTGAAAAAAAGTTCACCCTGAGTAATCTTGTCTTTTTCCAATCAGTAGTTGTATACCTAGAAGTTTTTCAGTGTAACGAGTTGGTTTCACCTTTTCTTAATTCTTAACCTCATATTATGAGTACGAATGTTACTTACTTACTTATGCCTACTTATAAGTAACTTTACTAATGAAACGTCTTTTTAAAAAAGAGACTTGTGTCCATGTTGACAGCAAAGCTGACTATTACTGAAGCTCTGAGAACTGTCATATGATAATGGCATGACTATGTATCAGTTAGAATAATCAACAACCTATTAAGGCACACTGTAAGGAGGTATGCTTTAATCATTTTGCACACATCATTCCAGAAGTCTGTTCTGAAAACATTATAATCAAACTGCTGTTTCAACAGTACTAATAATGCAGCATGGCAAAATTTAAACCATTTTTGTTGGTCTGAACGTTTGTTTCAAGCTGAGTATACCAAATATGTTTTTAATAGGTTTATAATATTTAAGATTTAAAGTATATGAAGCAATTACTAGTACCTATTCATTAGACAAGAAATTATAACTATAATTTCCATTAATTTCGTTAATGTTCTTTGCCATCCACTATTTAGTTATTTTTTTACTATCAGGAAAAGTTCTGATGAAATTTCTGTACGTGTCATTTTTGGTCTCTCCTCTCTCTATCTCTCTCCCCTCTCCCTCCTCTCATCTTTATTTATTGAAAAAAAAAACATAAAAAACTGACACTCCTCTGTATGTGTCCACATTGCATAAAATTAAAAAAAATTAATCCGAGAAATTAAAAAAAACTTGTAAACTCTGAAAATATTTGTTCTAATACAGAATTCAAATTAAATAAAGAAAAAAGGAATTGTGTGCGTGCTAGTGTGTGTTTTAATGGAGACATCTTCCCCCTTGCTCCTCAATCACTTTCAGAAAGTGAACAGACAGAACAATACCCGACCTGGAAATGGTCTTGAAACATACTTGTGATCTTGCAAAAGAGGATCAGTCCTCTGTGTGTTTTAATGATAATTAGTTAACCAATGGACATGTCATGGACAACAAAATCCACGAATTTACAAATTAATAATGAAAACGCAAAGATTAAAAACTAATCAGAAATCATTCAAGACATAAAGAAACAAATTAGTAAAATTTATTAATGAATTAAAGGAATTCAGAAATTCAACTGATAATCACACATTAGTACATAGTGTCACTAATTTCACAATTCCACAAAATTTTTAACTATTGGATAGTGAACACTGGATTTCAATATAGTAAGCATACACATATTAATGTAGGTCGTTTAACAAAAAGTGAATGGAAAAGAAAAGAATACACAATTTCAACTTTTTTAAACTGAAAACAAGAAATTCTTTAGAGTTAGTGTAATGTATTGTGTTACTGTAAGACAGAGCAGTGTTGTTAGTGTACTAATTAAGATGCATTAAATGTATAAATAAAGCTAAATGGCCTTGAATGTGTTATTCGTAGATGACATCATTAATCTTCTTGGTGATGGTGTACAAGCCTTTCCACAGTGGTTGCAGGTTCGAGCTGATTCCTTTCTTCCTGATTATGTTATAGAACTAAGCCTGGCAGCAGGTGTGAGCCCCAAAGAAATTGCAACCAGGGTGTACAGAGTCTTCATCTTTGTATTTGCCAAAATAAAGTTGTTCTGAGCCAGGTCATGTAAATTTCAGGTTAAGCCAAATAGCTCATTATACTTTGTCTAACTTTTAAAGATATAAAGTGTTGATAAAGATGTTTAGGACCGTAATACAGTAAGGGTACAAATATTAATGTAAAGCACGTTTCCATAAAAAGTGAATGGAAAAGAAAAGAAATACACAATTTCAACTTTCTTAAACTGAAAACAAGAAATTCTGATGAGTTAGTGTAACGTGTTGTGTTACTGTAAGACAGAGCAGTGCTGTTAGTGTACTAATTAAGGTGCATTAAATATATAAATAAAGCTAAGTGACCTAATAAGATATTCTTAGATATAGTAATACAGGTTAGGTCAGATTGCTCATTAGACTTTGTCTAAATTATAAAGATGTTTAGCACTGTACATTAAAAACATTGTTTGCTCATATGAGTAGGAAGCAGATGTATTATTATAATGTTACCCAACAAGATCAGGAACAGTTATGTATATTAAATTAAGTAGTTAGTGGACTTAAAAACCTGCAGTAGGAACTCCAGTTTTTATAAAACAAATAGGGAGAGAATTGAAGATTTCTTGTTTGGAAATGTTATATCTGTTTTCTTTACAAGTACTGTAACTAAAATGTTGTTAATGGCCCCTTTTTTTTAAGAGTATGAAAAAACAATAGATACTGTACTTGAAAAAAGGTGAATTTTATTGGTACATACTAAAGTATAGAGTCCTATTTGTTTCTATTCATTAACAAAGGTCCGTATTGTAATAATTTTGTGTGTAATATATAATCATTCTTTAATATGTTTACGAGATTCTCCAATTTTATTTGCATTAATTCAGATCGTAGTAACATTAAACTCCACTGTAACCCATTATTAATACTTAATCATTTGCGTGTTAACAGAAACTGCTTTTTATTGCATTATGTTGAAAAAAGGATTTTAATGAACTTGTTTGGTCACACGTTAGATTGTACTAGGTTATAGGTTATAAATTGGAAGTAGGTTTTAATTCCGGTACTTCGAATAAATACAGCCTTTAATGTTATATACAGCCTTTTATCCATACAATAAATACAGCCTTTGAATGTACACTAAGGAAATTTTTGTTAAGTCTAATTAATTTTAAAAATCTAAAACTTTAAGACCCGTTCTCAAAGATAATAACTATATCCTATCATTTAAAACAAATAATAATTTAGGAAATTATTTCAAAAACAAAAACAAAGTGCCTTTAAAAAAGAAATGTGGTGTATATAAAATAAAATGTGATGATTGTGATGCGTTCTATATCGGTCAATCAGGCAGATGTTTTTATACAAGATTTTTAGAACATATTCCCAAGCCAAGTAATACTAAGTCCAATTTTGCACAACATTTAATATCAAGCGGACATAAATATACGAGCTTCGAAGAAAATTTAACAGCGTTGCATTTTTGTAAAAAAGGTAAACGGATGGATAGTCTGGAGGAATTTGAAATTTATAAAGCTATAAAAATAGTACCACTAAAAACAGTTTACTAAATGACCAGATAAATTTTGCATCAAAGTACTTGTTTGACACTGCCATCGGTTTGGATTAATCTTTGACCAGTCGCGTGACGATCGCGGTTGTGGGTGAACGCATGCGGGAGCTCCGGCCGTGGTTAGTAAAACATATCACATGCGATTTGTAGTTTTATTTTATTTTATTTTATTGACTTGACCAGTATCATGGTTGCGATTTTTAATGTATTAGTTTATTGAATTAAGTGTTATCTGAGGATGGGACTTAGTCCCGAAACGCGTCATAACTGACGAAACTTTGTATCACTAGAGTGGATAATAAGGTAATTATATAAATAAAAATCTAAAAGGTTAAGTTAGATTGTTAAACATAGACACAACCTCCAAAAATTGTCTCTGTACCGTAATTATGTGCGATAAATTGAAACTAATTTCTGTACTTCCAGTAAATACAGCCTTTTAATAAAATATGTACCAATAAACCCCAATAAAATATGTACCAATAACGTACTAGGTCATACGTTTTAAATAAAATTGGGAGTAGGTTTTAATTCCGGTATCGAATAAATACAGCCTTTAATGTTATATACAGCCTTTTATCCATACAATAAATACAGCTTTTTAATGTACACTAACTAAGGAAATGTTTGTTAAGTCTAATTAATTTTAAAAATCTAAAAGGTTAAGTTACATTGTTAAACGTAGACACAACCTCCAAAAATTGTCTCTGTACCGTAATTATGGGTGATAAATGGAAACTAATTTCTGTACTTCCAATAAATACACCCTTTTAATGTACACTAACAAAGTAAATTTTATTTAAGTTACATTGTCGTACATAACCTCCATAACCTGGCATTAGTTACTTGTGAAGAAAACACAGTTGTAGTACACATCGGACACCGAAATAAAGTACAAACACGGAGACAGAAGTTTGACTTTGCCGTACGAAAAGAACCTAGATCCGAACATGTTAATGACGTTACAAACTGCTGTTTATTTAGATTATGTAAACTAACAAATCATTGGTTGAATTTGCCATTACATTTCAGTTCATTTAAATTATTTTGTGGTGTTTTAATAATGTCAATTGGTTTTAATTAACTTAATGTTTATAATTATTAGTAAGTGTTAATGTGTTTGCATGTAGCGAGCAATGCCAAGTAATTTTAATGTTTATCTGCCTGAAATAGGCAATAACGTTTGTTAGAAATCGTTTTTATGTGTTTTTATTTAATATAAATATATATTTCTTTTTTTTTTTAGTATTTTTGACATAATACAGTAATCATTTACTTTGAATATGTCTACATGAATTTGACTCTTTAGAGCAATTTTGTATTCAGTTGGTATATCTACAATAATTGTTATCTACAGTATCTAATCTACTAGTATACTTTATTTATAAAAATATACATAGATATTTTTTATTTTAGTTACTATTCGAGTAATAGTTATACTTATTTTGTAATACTTATTTTCTTTTCTGGTGTATATTTTATTGAACCTCATTTTTCAGCATTGTGAGAGTATTTTAAATTTTTATTAGTTTTATTAGTAATTTAACATTTTGTTTGTGTATTAACTTATTTTTTTACTAGTATTATTTTATGGAATTAAATACAGTGGTTTTTGTGTTGTGTTTTGTGTGCACACATTTGTATTAGAATATGATCCTGTAACAGTACAGAATTTAAACCTATTGTATACATGTTTGTAAACTTATTGTGTTTACATACTGTGATCGAGTGTCATCATAGTAATGCATGTACACATTACAAGTATTTTGCAAGAATTTCTCACATAAACAATTTTTCGTCAGTGTGTTTTAAACTGTACATTTGGCCAACGTACAGTTGGTCTCGTAGAAGTGTTTGGCAGCATTGGAGTTTTCTCACATGTAATCCGTTGTACTAAACCATACATGAATTTTAATTTAGTGTCATTTTGCAATAAGAATGCTTTTTATTGTTAGAACAACCAGGAGACACGAGTGGGCAATTCTTTGATGGAAGTTCTTTAGTGTGTTAGGTATAGAAGTAAGGAACTTGCATGTTACAAAATAATTACAAAAAGCCCTAGAAATAGATTTCAGCAATTAAACTTTAAGAACTTTTTTTTACTGTAGTTGGACAATTCTTTGTGTATACCTAAACATTCTTGAATAAATAAAATTTATTCATGAAAAATGTATGAATATTATATTTTCATAGCAATCCATTGATTATAATGTAGAACTTTTGAAACTTTGAAAAACTTCAGAAGTTATTGAAATCAGCATCTTATTCATAAAAGTTGTTTTTTTTTGTATCCTGTTTTTGGGAAAGTTATTGTATAAAATAATTTTATTATTTAAAATAGAATATTGTTTTAATTACTTTTTAAAGTGATTTTTATATATGCATATTTGTTTCAGAGGGAGACCTAATAACTCTGTTTGACAGTTCAGATTTGTCGTTTGCTGTTCAGTATAGCCGTGTCCTCAAGTTAACTATATTTATAAATAATGCAGACAGTCTGAGTAGACTTTACCAGCCAGCACAGCTGGGCGTAATACGTAGTGAACTGCGGAAAATACGCGATAAAGTCAATTATCTTTTAGATATTACTGAACCAAAAACGTTGACTGACTCGTCCTCTGGCCCTCCACCAGATGGTAAGTTCAATGAAGTTTTGTATTAGCATAGATTTTCCCGTAATTGTGACCCTGTAGTATTTTCCAGTTTGTTTTGTTTTTAATTTTGTAGACTTTGAAAGTGTGAGAATGATACCCAGTATAGAAATTATTTCATTTTTTTTGAAATGTAGAATTTTGATGTTCTTAAGGTGCTTTCAGTATTATGTGTGGAATTACTCTTCTTATTGATTAGATGAAGAGTGTTTTAAATTATAATCATTTTATTCTTAAAAATTATTTGTTGGCAGATATAATCAAAGTTTTTATATTTCAGAACATTCAGAGTCTGATGTTCACATCGTACATATAGTAAGATGTAAAGTAAGCAAAAATAATTGTATAATAAGACCTTATGATATGTCATCAAGATAAAATTTATTGACTTTCGTGTAAGTTGTGTTCCTCATAAGCATTGACAGTTTCTTATATGAATATTAACATAAATATACAAGCTTTACAAAAATAAAATAAAATTTTTTATTTTTTTACTATATGCTGAGGTTTTCTGTTGTCCAATATTTCTGTTGTACTTGGTTTGTTATATATTAAACCAATTATTAAAGGCTGCTTTAAGAAGATAGATTATAAGATTGTACAAATGTACAATATTTATAAAAATTGCTAGTTTCACATTTATAAAGTAAAAAATAATTTGGAAATAAAAAAAATTTTATAGGTTTTAATAATTTTTAATATTTTAATGAGAGATTGAACCCTGTGACTTTATGGTATTAGATAATAATCAGTCATCTTCTGACTAAAGTATACATTTTTCCAGGTTTATTCACCAACAAAAAATCTTAGAAACCTTTCATGTGTAACTTTACGAAGCACTTAACACCAAGCAGGCTTATTTTTTTTGAATGTTTGGAATCTCTTCAACTAAAAGCTGCAGTACATATGTATATATTTAAAAAAATTATATTATGATTTAATGTAAATTAAGTTATACATATTTTGAAAATAAACTATTATTTGTAATCCTAATTTGTTTAATTTGTGATATTTTCACTGTGGTATCCCTGAATAGAACAAAAATTTTCAAGGTTATATGGGATTATTTATTTGAATTTTATAAACTTTTTGCATACTTTAATAAAAAAGGAAGCTAACATATTTTTTCAGTAATTCTTATTTGAGTATACGTGCCATGTACATCAATGTCTGAAGCAAGTTTGGTATTTAGGCATAATACTTCCTTGCTCCTCTTCTGCAGTGTTAAAGTGTGGTTGACAATATTTCTGAAGAAATTTTTGGTTCAAAAACAAGGGATTTAGAAAATCTCAACATTATGGCTCAAGTCCACATCACAATTCCACGTTCCTAACATTAGGTCCAGAATTTACTGGCAGTCGTAACTGAAAGATGTTAACAAACTATAAAATATGGATTACACTAGCAGATCAGCTTCATTCTGACATTTAGTTATGTATATATAATTGTTTGTAACACCATTTGGTTGAAAAATTCTGTTTTACTCCTATAATTTTGGAAGGTTAAAGGAAATATTGATTATAATAAAATTTCTTTATTGTTTTTTTTTACGCTTTTGAATTGTTCCATAAACGCTGTTGCAAATCATGAGTTTTTAAGTTGTGTTGAGGAGATATTTTGTTTTTAAACAGGCTACTTATATTTTATTGCATGTTGTACACTGTTCAGTAAACGAGTTTTGTTTGTAAATATTTTATCTAAACTGAAATAAAATTAAATGAGAATTTGGATTAAATTTTGAGAAGGAAATATTGAGATTTTTTGACATGTAATATATTTTTGAAAATGTTAAGGCCATTTTCAAATAGAATTAAAAAATGTATATTACGTAACTTCCACAAACAGTACATCACAACCTTGGCTCTAACATGAGATTGAAAGTTGTGATTTTTTAAGAAACCTCTTGGTGCTAATTTGAATTCATTTTGTTTATGATTTTATGTGAACACGAATTTGAATATGATTTTGGTATACGAAAGGTGTGAGGGAATTCAGATTTTTAACATTTTGTTGTTTTTGAAAAGTAAGTACTACGTACTTTACAAAAACAGAGGTTACAAAATGGGATACTGAGGTGATTTTTGTATGTCGGTTGGAGATTTCAGTATTTTTTTAATGAACATGTTTTGTAAAAGTATTCTAAAAAATAAAAGTATACAATGTTTTGATTGACGTGAGCAGAGTGAGTATCATAAGTCAATTAATGTCTACTAAAATTCACCTACTTGCAGCTTTAAGACAAAATGCTTTCTGTAGCTTGAATTATTCATAGAGATGATTATTATGGAAGATTATAATTAGATGCATTCAAAATGAACATTAACATGAATGCTTGTTTTATATGAAGATGTGTGTACAACATTTTTAAAGCTTTGTTCTACTAGTAGGACCAAGTTTGAAGTGACTTAACAGCATTGACTGTGATTTAAGGCAATTGTGTAAAGAACGTGGAGTAACATGCTGAATTTGTGTATGGCTTCATATTTGGAAACTGTAAAGAATGAAAGGCACAGTAGATTTTATAGTCATAAATAGTTTGTGTTATGCTAGAATATCAGCTGGAAATATGTTTTGTGGAGAGTTAATTGTTACTAGTAGTGAGTAGAAACAAACAAGTGTGTAGTTTCATAACTTGGGAATAGCTTGACCAAGGTGGTTTTTGTGTGCATCAGAGCATACAATATATTTTATGATCATAAGAACATGTGGAGAAGCTTTTTATGTTTGGTGTTATATAAGCAATTATGGAAAGAACTGAATAAATATGATCATTAATTTGAAAGTAGTAGTTATAATTGATGCACACGAGTGGATGGCCATAAATTTCTTCAAGTAGTAGTTCTCACTTTTTGGGAAAATGTAAATATATAAATAAATTTATAACCCAAACATATAAATGTATGACATGAATATAAATTTACCATATTATGTATGCAAAATAAACACAAAGTTGTGCAGAATTCTTAGTGAAGTGTAAATATACACGTGTAGTGCATCATGTGAAAACAAAAAGTTTGACCTAGTTCATTTGAAAAGAAATAAACTTGAAATTTACAGCCATAATAAACAACATTTTATTCCCAGGTTATACCATTTTATTAATCACAAGTTATCCTGTACCACAAATATATTTTTCAAAATTAAAATCTGAATATTTTTCAGATTGAACTAAGGTGTATGGCTGACATGTGTTTTCAATAGCAGCTTATTCAAATGTAGGAATGTTCAGTAATGGTAATGATACTGTTACACCCGTCTACTCGATCGTCGTAGGTACAGTGGAAACAAAATAAGTACAAGACACCAATTAAGTCCCTAATCACACCTTTAATTTCACAGTTAAACAGTTTGTAATTAACAACACAGACTCTACAACAAATCAAATGAAAATTGTTCACACGCAATGAAATGTACACTAAAATTAAACACAATTGTATTAAAATTATACTGTTCGATTATAAAACACCACTCTTAACTAATAACCACTTGAACGTACACAGTAATGTTGCCCGATAATAACTCTCAAACTGAGCTGTAAATATATCGCTGCTATACTGACTTGAGCGTCCCTGAGTAATTGTATTTATAGTCGCCAAAAATCTAGACGATTCCTAATTGCGTCTTAGCATCTGTATGAACTACGTAATTAACTGCGGCCTTGACACAGTCCGCACGGCTGGTGGCGTTGAGAAGACTCGCAAATGCGTCTACAAACATGTACGCCACACGCTTACATTCTGGATCTCTCTGGAATGTTCGATAAACACGTAGATTGTTCTGTGACATCGTAACACCTCCTCCTCCTTAAGCCTGTTTGTCCCGAACTGACAAACCGTCTCTGAAGTAATACTCGACCAGGCAGTCTAGGTGGACGTCCTTGCCAAAGATAATTCTCCGGTTCTTCGAATTCAGTCTCGTGTGATCCGAACATCATGTTCCCAGGAATGCGAGTCTTCTGCTCAACCACTAGTTTCGCTGGAATCACTCCCGTTGTGTCATGTACTGATGACCTAACTACCACTGGCTGATCCAAGTTTGTTTGGTTCTCGTCAACAACCTCTTTTGTAACCTCATCTTCAGCCACTTTTCCCTCGGGCGCTTCTATCAGCTCAGGAACAAGCAAGAGTTTTGTCTCGACACCCATAGTTAGCTTTCCAATCACTTCTTTTGTCATTACACTTATTTGTATTTCCTCTGCTAGTTCTTCCTCCATTTCCGCTTGCAATAGTGAGAGTTCCTCTTGACCAGACCTGTTCTCTTTTTCTTCGACTAATGCTTTTCTTCGCTTAATCGAATGGTTGGTAGACCCTGTCATTTTAGCCATGCAAAGCTTTATCTTCTATTGGCCAACCTTCAGGACATTCTCTCTTAAGTCCACAACGAGTCTGTAGGCATTCATAATGTCCGTGCCAAGAATCACTTCATCGACAATGTCTGCAACGAGCATTTGGTGGCTAAACTCGAGAAGACCCAGGACCCAGGCGTACACGTACGTCTACCTTTCCTAACACCTTGACGGGGCTTCCAGTCACAGTCTGTATTATACAAGAGCTAATTAGAGGCTGGCGGCTGCTGACTAAGTCAGGGTGCACAATGGACACTGTTGCGCCCGTATCAACTGTAAATGGTGTTGGTTTACCTTCCGCAAATCCATTAACAATCAAGTTTCCACTGGTCTTATGTAGCGTGGAAACTGTGTGCTGTTCTGGGGCTTTACTTCTCCAATTGATGCGATCACTTTCTTCTCTCGGTATCTTCTTTTCCCAACAGTCTACCTGTAGATGACTACGTTTTCCACAGTTGTAACATTTCGGTCTTCTGTATTTTTCATTGGTACAGTCTGTTCACAAAGTTGTTTTGGTGGTAACTTCAGAAACTGCTCTTATGTTTGCCATTGAGATTTCTACTGCAGATATTTTATTGGACATGGTTTCTTCTATGTCAGATATTTTTGTGGACATCGATTCTTCAACACTCGAGACTGATTTTTCTACTTCAGCTATTTTTAATGTCATTGATGCTTGTGTCTCCGATATTTAGTAACTTGTTTATTAAGCTCACCTCATAGGAGACCCAATTCTGCGGTACTATGTTCCTGCATCCGTGTCTGCTCCTGTATTAATGCTTTGATGTCTTCTGTTTCACGCTTCCGTTCCTCTGTCTCCTGTCATCGTCGTTCCTCTGTCTCTAGCAGGAGAGTTTATTGTTGTTCTCAGCCTCTTCTCTTTCTTGTCTTCGTTCTTCTTTTTGTCGTCTTTCTGCTTCTTCCTGTGTCTGCCGCAGTAGCATTTGTAAAGCTTCCATCATCTGACTGGGATCCATGTTTACCGATTAATTACGAATCACACACATCTTGTACAAAGTGTCCACTGTTTCCACTGTTAACCGTTTTATCCCACTTCTGACACCACTGTTACGCTGGTCTACTCGATCGTTGTAGGTATAGCGGAAACAAAATAAGTACAAGACACCAATTAAGTCACTAATCACACCCTTAATTTCACAGTTAAACAATTCGTAATTAACAACACAGTCTCTACAACAAATCAAATGAAAATTGATCACACACAATAAAATGTCCACTAAAATTAAACACAATTGTATTACAATTATACCATCCGATTATAAAACACCACTCTTAACTAATAACCACTTGAGCGGGCACAGTAATATCGCTACTATAACTCTCGAACCGAACTGTAAATAGGTCGCTGCTATACTGACTTGAGCGTCCCTGAGTTATTGTATTTATAGTCGCCGAAAATCTAGACAATTCCTAATTGCATCTTAGCGTCCGTATGAACTACGTAATTAACTGCGGCCTTGACACAGTCCGCACGGCTGGCGGCATCGAGAAGATTCTCGCAAATGCGTCTACAAGCACTTACGCCACACGCTTACATTCTGGATCTCTCTGGAACGTTCGATAAACACGTAGATTGTTCTGTGACGTCGTAACAAGACACTATGAGTTATTTTCAGGTAAAATGAAAATACGTATTTCTAATCTTTTTAGGAGTCTTAAATCTTACTGTATTTTAAGTTTATTATTACCATGTTAATATTTTTTGGAAGGCATATCTGAGTACAACGCTGCCAAAAATTATAACAAAATAGGATTGTTTAACTTTTTGAAATAATTAATTTTTTGGGCTGTTTTAAACATTTAAAGAGTGTACATTTTTTTCATTTTGTTTTTATAATAGACAAGTTTACAAAACTGTTTGAAAACACTTCATGATCCGTACCCAAAAATTTGTGAGAAAATACTTTATTTATTTTGTTAAAAAATAGACATCAAAAATTGCCACTGTATACTGTCAAAAACTTTTGTAAACCTTTAAAATGGCATTACACTATCAAGAACTGTGATCAAGGCCCAAATCCAAAACCCAGCTAAATAGGAGAAACAAGATTGCACCGATTTGACTCTGCAGTGAGGTATAAGATGATGAACCTATGATTGCGCTAGTAGGGGTGAACAAAGTGTGCTGATGGACATAAATAATATCATAGCTTACACAATGTTTATTAAATATTCACTGAGAAATAGACATTCACATTTTTAAGTTTTATTAATATAATATGCATTTGTAGACATGCCAGTTCTGTAAATATTGTTCATCAGTACAGTTGAGCCAGATGCAAACAAAGAGCAGTGACATGTAAACAACACAGAGGCATGTAAAGTACGAACTTAAAACTTTCTTAACAAAACAAACCTAACATAATGAAGTATAAAATCACTTACCTTATTTTTAGTTGTATTAATTGCCATTGTATTAAAAAAATGGTTGTTGATATATTTTTTATCAATTAACACTACATGTTGACACAAAACACTAAATGAGAAAACCAAACGAAAACAGATTTTAAGAGGCTTGCACGTGGCTGGTGTCAACATTTTCAAAATTATTTCTCAATCACTGGGCTGTTAGGCGTGGTCAGTTGCTATGATTAATCAACATCTCATTGGCAACGTTTCAATTCCCCCTCGGGGATCTTCTCCAGGCCACCAAGAAGCAACAGAGTATGCAAAAACAGCAGCAGATCTTCGCTGAATGATACCAAACACTTTTTTAGAAGTCATTTTGAAAATTATGTTTTTTTAATGTCAGGGTTAATTCATCATTTCTCATTTTAGAGTGGCTCAGTACCATAGACATTCCATTGATTCTGTATCAGGTGTTGATGATTCATCTTTATTCAAGTAATTAAAAGTTTAACAACATCTATGCAGTTACCAAGGTCCCACAAATTGCTCTCTTCTCAACACAGTCATGTCACGTATCTCCTGTTACTTTTGTTACAGCCTCTTCCCACTAATGTTTTTAAGTCCTTTAATTTAAAAGCTTTGTTATTCTGTGCCATGTAATGCGTAACATTACTGCATATCAATTGTATGGAATTCAACATATACCGATATGGAGGCAGTTGTAACACAGTGTAACTTTTTATCTGAGATATCAGTTATATATTTATTAAATGATGTATTTATGTCATTCTTGAGTGTATTTGCTAAGTATTTATGTCATTTTTGAGCGTATTTGCTAAGTATTTATGTCATTCTTGAGTGTATTTGCTAAGTGTAAAAGTTTGGCCTTTGTATAAATGCCATAAAAATAAATATTGTTTTCATTTAGCCAATTGATTATTTCCCATTTTTGCCAGGACTTATTTGGAAAATGGAAGAGTTTAATGCTATGATATGGTAATGCTATCATAATTATTACACTGTTTTGGGGTAAAAATTCTACAGTGTTTGTAAACCAGTTTTTATATAAATCCGCATTCATTTCTGTGTGATAATTTCCAGACTTTTTGATTCAAATGAAAAAAGAACTTTTAAAAATCCGTTTCATTCCCAGTGTTCAGCAAAATCAAACATTTACTCTATTGGGTAATTTGAGGCAAGTGCTCAGTTCGAATAGAAATGCTTGCTTTGATGATTTACAGTCACATCACACCACGCTTTTGAAGTGACTTCATTTACGTTTCATCTAAATAAAAAATAATTTTATAAAGAAAACTACAAACTTGTTTTCGTGATTTTCACTCGTCATATATTTAAAAAACTATAATAACCATGACAGCTGTTTCGGCACACAGTGCCTTCTTCAGATGGTAAGAGCTGACTAGTTATGTACAATAAAATATCACATAAAGCCAGTGCTATGAAAACGATAATCGACTTAAGTTAGAACAATAAACAATACACATAACATATACACAACTATATACAAATTAGAAAGGAACGTACATTTACTTATATAATTTCAAATTTAAAAGCGGAGAGCTATTTAAATCAGTTTGGTTATTCAAAAGCAAACCTAAATCTTTACGCTTATTAATTTCGAGGGCTTCAAGTAAATCAAGTTTTTTACCTTTTTCCCATACATGTAAAATTTTAAAGTTATCATTAAAATTATGATCATTTTCCGACAATGATTCGCATAATTAGATTTACCATCCTGATATCTCAAACTATAATTGTGATCGTACATTCTTTTTGAAAACGATCTTCCAGACTGGCCAATATAAATTTTGTCACAAGACCCACACGATAACTCATATACTCCTGACTTTTGAAATTTCTCTACTTTACTCTTATTGTTCTTAATATATCTACCTAGAGAAGATTTCGTCCTAAAAGCTATATTTACATGCTTCTGAGTAAAGTATTTACCAATTTTATCTGATACAGTACCTATATAATTAAGTGTGTGGAACTTTTCCTTATGTGTTGGAATAGGATACACCAATCTTGATGTTTGTAAATATAGTTTTTTATTCAACAACTGATCTATTAGATTTGACTGATAACCGTTGTTAACTGCTATTTGTTTTATAATGTTAAGTTCTTTTTGAAAATCTGAATCTAAAAGTGGGATACTAATAAGTCTATGAATATAACTATGAAAAGCTGCTAACTTGTGTGAGTATGGATGTGCAGACGTGTTGTGTATAACCATATCCGTATGCGTAGGTTTATGGAAAATGCTAAAATTGAGTTTATTATTTTGTTTTGTAATTGAAAGATCTAAAAAGTTAATACTATCATTTACTTCAATTTCTATTGTAAAGCTTATGTTTTTATGTAAATCGTTAATAAAATTAAGAAAATTCTGTAATTGCCTACGCGTACCAAGAAAGATTGCCAACACATCATCCACATATCTGTACCAAAACATGAACAGTTGAAAATACGGATGAGCTCTTATTTTGGATTCTAAATAATCCATAAATATTTCAGAAGCCAAGGGGCTGAGGGGGTTACCCATAGCAAGCCCTTCTTTACCCACATAAATTTTCCCATCAAATTCACAATAATTTTGATTCAAACAAACCTTCGATAAATTTAAAATATCCTCTCTTATCCTAGGATTATTACAATCTTTTCCAATAATTTTTCCACAATGTCAACAACATCAGCCGGTGGAATACTAGGGAACAAATTTTTAACGTCAAAATATAATAAAATCGCTTTATCTGGTATATACAATTCCTGAATTTTATTAACTAGATCTAATGAATTTTTAATACTGTGTGCAGATATAAAAGGGCTTCAAGTATAATATATAGCCGTTAAATTATAAACAAGAATTTGAAATGTTGGGTGTGGATTGTGAGCTAGCATGCAATAATCACAATAACTCACAAAAAGACTCTTCCCAACCTAACCTATTGAATAAGCATATTATAGCTGATAAATTAAATAATTGTTATGCTAAACAAAATATTAAAAAGAGTTTTAATGACAAAAATAGATTAACTATTTGTTCCATCGGGAAAAAAACGAGATCATATCCACACCCTTTTATATCCACACACAGTATTAAAAATTCATTAGATCTAGTTAATAAAATTCAGGAATTGTATATACCAGATAAAGCGATTTTATTATCTTTTGACGTTAAAAATTTGTTCCCTAGTATTCCACCGGCTGATGTTGACATTGTTGAAAAATTATTGGAAAAGAATTGTAATAATCCTAGGATAAGAGAGGATATTTTAAATTTATCGAAGGTTTGTTTGAATCAAAATTATTGTGAATTTGATGGGAAAATTTATGTGGGTAAAGAAGGGCTTGCTATGGGTAACCCCCTCAGCCCCTTGGCTTCTGAAATATTTATGGATTATTTAGAATCCTAAATAAGAGCTCATCCATATTTTCAATTGTTCATGTTTTGGTACAGATATGTGGATGATGTGTTGGCAATCTTTCTTGGTACGCGTAGGCAATTACAGAATTTTCTTAATTTTATTAACGATTTACATAAAAACATAAGCTTTACAATAGAAATTGAAGTAAATGATAGTATTAACTTTTTAGATCTTTCAATTACAAAACAAAATAATAAACTCAATTTTAGCATTTTCCATAAACCTACGCATACGGATATGGTTATACACAACACGTCTGCACATCCATACTCACACAAGTTAGCAGCTTTTCATAGTTATATTCATAGACTTATTAGTATCCCACTTTTAGATTCAGATTTTCAAAAAGAACTTAACATTATAAAACAAATAGCAGTTAACAACGGTTATCAGTCAAATCTAATAGATCAGTTGTTGAATAAAAAACTATATTTACAAACATTAAGATTGGTGTATCCTATTCCAACACATAAGGAAAAGTTCCACACACTTAATTATATAGGTACTGTATCAGATAAAATTGGTAAATACTTTACTCAGAAGCATGTAAATATAGCTTTTAGGACGAAATCTTCTCTAGGTAGATATATTAAGAACAATAAGAGTAAAGTAGAGAAATTCAAAAGTCAGGAGTATATGAGTTATCGTGTGGGTCTTGTGACAAAATTTATATTGGCCAGTCTGGAAGATCGTTTTCAAAAAGAATGTACGATCACAATTATAGTTTGAGATATCAGGATGGTAAATCTAATTATGCGAATCATTTGTCGGAAAATGATCATAATTTTAATGATAACTTTAAAATTTTACATGTATGGGAAAAAGGTAAATAACTTGATTTACTTGAAGCCCTCGAAATTAATAAGCGTAAAGATTTAGGTTTGCTTTTGAATAACCAAACTGATTTAAATAGCTCTCCGCTTTTAAATTTGAAATTATATAAGTAAATTTACGTTCCTTTCTAATTTGTATACAGTTGTGTATATGTTATGTGTATTGTTTATTGTTCTAACTTAAGTCGATTATCGTTTTCATAGCACTGGCTTTATGTGATATTTTATTGTACGTAACTAGTCAGCTCTTACCATCTGAAGAAGGCACTGTGTGCCGAAACAGCTGTCGTGGTTATTATAGTTTTTTAAATATATGACGAGTGAAAATCACGAAAGCAAGTTTGTAGTTTTCTTTATAAAATTATAAAAATAGATTTTCATCAAGTAAAGGCCTCCAGTATAAATTATTTAAATAAAAAATGTTTCTGCTTTTGTTTCGAAAATCTTTTAATTTTCTTCAAGTAATTTCAGTGCCACAATAAAATATCTTCTCTATCTACAACTACACTTTTTCTATTTCTTCTAACAAATTCAAATCCTAATGTTAATAAAAGTTTATGTAAACTTATTTGCTTAATATTAGGCATATCTGGATCATCAGTTATGGCGGTCAGTATTCTATTTAGAGTTGGGGGTTCATTTGTAAAAAGAAGGAATGCACTTTTAGGTGAACAGCATTTTGGTCATAGCCATCAGCTTGTTAATAACACAAGTTCTTGGTACTTTGGGTTACCAGTTTATCCATTATTCGTAATTCATTTCGAATGTTTTAAATACTGCACTGATATACCAGTAAATTCTGATGTAAGTTGTTCAACACATTAAATGGTTAGGTGTTGGGTTTTTTCACAAATTTTATTAAACACATTACCACTAATTTTACCACCACTCCATAAGGGTTTTCATGACTTATGCGTATTATATTTAATGGTGTGGGTGTTGACAACATGATTGAAATTCTGTAAAACAGCTGTTATAAATTAACTAGGCAAATAGCACAATAACGGAAATGAACTTCACTAAAACTGTACTTTTTACACTTTCTGTACGGAACCATTAAACTAAACTGTGACGACTGCGCATTCTCAGTTGCTAACTAATTTTGTTTTCTGGCAGGGCATGTAGTGATGCGACCACTCATCTAACCAGTCTGACTAAAGTACAAACACATGGTTTTCTTTACATCAGGCTCCGCTCTAATAATAGTCCAGGGAAATTGTCAAAAAAACAACGATTCTGTGCCAAAAATACTACCAAAGAGGTGAAATATGGAAAAAATAGGAAAAATTCCGTAGAATTCAATAAAAATAAAAGAACAGCTGAATTCCACAGCAAGTTTTTCAAAATGGCGTCCAAAGTTGGCCAAAAACAGTTTTTCACGTTTAAAAAAAAAAACTACGCTCTGTACGAAAAAACGTTAAATGTAAAAGTTGTAGATATTGTAAAAACCTACAAAATTAATTTTGTTGCATGTAAATCGATGCAAAAATGAAGTATTTATTGCAAAAAAAACGTTTTAAATAGCGATTTTTTTCAATTGCTTGTATCTTTAAAAAAATATCGGTATGGAGAACCATACATGACTTCCATATTCTAAGATTTGTATTTAAATCTTAATATCGCCTGCGAAGCGCGATATATTTTCTCTTATACATGATTTACATTAAAATGAAAAAATTTTAATTTTATTGCCTGGCAACAAAATTATTTTATTTTTAACAATTACCATTGTTTGAAAAAGTTTAAATAAATTTTCAAGTACTTTACTCTTGTTAAAACGTAAAAGGTTGCAGGTAAACTACCCCTTCCCCTTAACCGATCTTCACCAAAATCGAAAGTCCTTGAGATCTCTACAATTCAGGGAGGTATGCAAAAAATTATTTGATTCTGTTTGAATTTGCGGCAGTTATCGTTTGCCATAGAAAATACGCTTGATAAAAAAACGTTGCAGGTAAACTACCCCTTCCCCTTAACCGATCTTCACCAAAAACAATAGGTCTTGAGTACTCTACAAATCAGGGCTGTATGCAAAACATTATTTGATTCTATTTGAATTTGCGGCTGTTATCGTTTGCCATAGAAAATACCCTTGTTAAAAAAACGTTGCAGGTAAACTACCCCTTTCCCTCAACCGATCTTCACCAAAAACAATAGGTCTTGAGAACTCTACAATTTAGGGCTGTATGCAAATAATCTTTTGATTCTGTTTGAATTTGCGGCTGTTATCGTTTGCCATAGGAAATACCCTTGTTAAAACATAAAACGTTACAGGTAAACTACCCCTTTCCCTTAACCGATCTTCACCAAAAACAACAGGTCTTGAGAACTCTACAATTCAGGGCTGTATACGAAACATTATTTAATTCTGTTTGAATTTGCGGCTGTTATCGTTTGCCAAAAAAAAAAAATTTCCCTTGATAAAAAAAAACCGTTCCAGGTAAACTACCCCTTTCCCTAAACCGATCTTCACCAAAAACAATAGGTCGCGAGTACTCTACAAATCAGGGCTGTATGCAAAAAATTATTTGATTCTGTTTTAATTTGCGGCAGTTATCGTTTGCCATAGAAAAAAATCTATAGACAGACAGACACACAGACAGACAGACACACACACAGACACTTTTCGGAAAACGACTTTTTTTCATGTTTTGAGTGTAGTAGAATCAGAATCTGCAATAATCTCGAACACGATTTTTTTTGCCATCACCATACTTCCATTCCTTAAGGAATATGGAAGTAAAATATCGGTATGGAGAACCATACATGACTTCCATATTCTAAGATTTATATTTAAAATCATTTTCGAAATGAAATATTACCTAAATATTCCCTAAAGACGAAAAGTCTGTCTATGAATCGTTCCTCTGTAAACACGTGCAGTTACACTCCCCAGCGATCGACAGGAAGGAAATCGCTATCCACGCTGGACACTTTTTCGGCTTGCATGCGTTATGTTGGTATGGGTTCGGCACTTTCCATTTAAAAACCGTGCAAATGTAAGAAAATAAACATGAATGAGGCCAAAAATAACGCGAACTGTGTGTGTGTGTGTGTGTGTGTGTGTGTGTCTTCCCTGCCTTTTCATTGCGGTAGTCATAATAATAAAATGGAAACGTAAACAGTACATAACTGAGAAAAAAATACATAAATGAAAAAACTATAATTTTATTGCCTGGCAACAAAATTATTTTATTTTTAACAATTACCATTGTTTGAAAAAGTTTAAATGAATTTTCAAGTACTTTACTCTTGTTAAAACGTAAAAGGTTGCAGGTAAACTACCCCTTCCCCTTAACCGATCTTCACCAAAATCAAAATTCCTAGAGTCCTCTACAATTCACTGACGTATGCAAAAAATTATTTGATTATGTTTGAATTTGCGGCTGTTATCGTTTGCCATAGAAAATACGCTTGATAAAAAAACGTTGCAGGTAAACTACCCCTTCCCCTCAACCGATCTTCACCAAAAACAATAGATCTTGAGTACTCTACAAATCAGAGCTGTATGCAGAAAATTATTTGATTCTGTTTGAATTTACGGCTGTTATCGTTTGCCAAAAAAAAAAAATTTCCCTTGATAAAAAAAACCGTTGCAGGTAAACTACCCCTTCCCCTCAACCGATCTTCACCAAAAACAATAGGTCTCGAGTACTCTACAAATCAGGGCTGTATGCAAAAAATTATTTGATTCTGTTTGAATTTGCGGCAGTTATCGTTTGCCATAGAAAATACGCTTGATAAAAAACGTTGCAGGTAAACTACCCCTTCCCCTCAACCGATATTCACCAAAAACAATAGGTCTTGAGTACTCTACAAACCAGGGCTGTATGCAGAAAATTATTTGATTCTGTTTGAATTTGCAGCTGTTATCGTTTGCCATAGAAAATACCCTTGTTAAAAAAACGTTGTAGGTAAACTACCCCTTTCCCTTAACCCATCTTCACCAAAAACAATAGGTCTTGAGAACTCTACAATTTAGGGCTGTATGCAAATAATCTTTTGATTCTGTTTGAATTTGCGGCTGTTATCGTTTGCCATAGGAAATACCCTTGTTAAAACAAAACGTTACAGGTAAACTACCCCTTTCCCTTAACCGATCTTTACCAAAATCAACAGATCTTGAGAACCCTATAATTCAGGGCTGTATGCGAAACATTATTTGATTCTGTTTGAATTTGCGGCTGTTATCGTTTGCCAAACAAACAAAATTACCCTTGATAAAAAAAACCGTTGCAGGTAAACTACCCCCTTCCCTCAACCGATCTTCACCAAAAACAATAGGTCGCGAGTACTCTACAAATCAGGGCGGCATGCAAAAAATTATTTGATTCTGTTTGAATTTGCGGCTGTTATCGTTTGCCATAGAAAAAAATCTACAGACACACAGACAGACACACACACAGACACTTTTCGGAAAGCGACTTTTTTCATGTTTTGAGTGTAGTACAATCAGAATCTGCAATAATCTCGAACACGATTTTTTTTGCCATCACCATACTTCCATTCCTTAAGGAATATGGAAGTAAAAACGAAATTAGTTGAAACTTTGGGGAAATATAGTCCTCAATAAGTAGAAAAGGTACGTTTTTGGTTTGTGCAAAGTGCAAAAATATTGCATTGTTTTTGCACAAATCGATTTTTTCGAAAAAAAAAAAGCGTTTTCGTAGAATCCGAATAGCTCAGCTTCTGGAGCACTTACAGACACGTTCTGGAGCTTAAAATTTTCTTTAAGAGTTGTACTATTATGTGCAATAAAAGCGCGAATTTTTTGGCAATCGCAAATATGCGAAAAATCAACCTAAACGTCAGTAAAAAGTTTTGTGCCCAAAAAAGTTTATTATCTTTTTCAATTTGTTTTTTATTGAAATGGCATTACTGCCAATCGATAGCTGCTATTTTTCTACGAATTTACAAAAAAAATTTTTCTCACGACCCCTGCAAATCGAGATAATTTTTTTTTCGAAAAATTCCAGAGGACGTAATTTACGGCGTACGCCTTCCGGAATATTATTCGTGATTGTCTATATTTTCAATAAAAAAATATGTGGGCTCGTCCAATTGACTAAGTATATTAAATCGTGCGTCAAAGTAAAGAGCAGAGCGCGCCAGCCGAAGTCGAGGAGCGGTGGAGTGGGGGAACGCCGACGGCTGACTTGACCACTCGAAAAGTGAGTCGCGCATCCAAAATTGCTCGCCTCGGAAAAAATATCATCTCGGATTCCTGAGCACCTACGGAAATCCTTAGGTACTTAAATCGGGGTAGCTCGGCGAGATAAGAACAATCATACACTTTACATTCGTCTGTAATATTAATTAATGCTTCAATTGAACGATTAATCTTCGTTAGCACATTTCCGATTTGACGGTAATTTTTTTATTCATATATTTAATTTTTACATTCGTTGGATATTCAAGAAATAAAAACAATCATTGAAAATAGTAAATGAATTTATTAAAGTTGTTTACAGGTTTTCAAATACGTATAGAAAAATCAATTTATTTTTCGTCGTTTTGCTTGCAAACTTTCTTCATCACTGCTATTACTTTGGCTTTCTATAATGTTCTTATCATCGTCACTATCACTTTCATTCGCAGCTTCTTTTTCAGTTTCTAGTGAATTTGGCTCGTCAAAATCGTCATCAACATCATCAGTGACTACAGTTTTTTTCTCAAAATTTTGACAAATTTCATCATTACATCGAAGACACATGCTTGAACAATTTAAGCTATGCTTTTTGCAACCACAAGTGTTTGTTTTGCAGCCGCTTTCGCATCTGCAGGCAATTTTTTTTATTATATCTTCCGGAATCATTAGATCGCTGCTGTAAACAGGTTGCAGGGTGTTATTTGCTATTTTCCATCCCCACTTTTCCGGATCATGTTGATAACCAAGCCACGTTTGCAATTGTAGATACGTTCGGTAGCAATATTGAGCAGCTGCACCTTCAGTTGGTGGAAGACTTCCTAAGTGAAAAGATGATCTTGCTATTGACTTTTGAAAAAGTGTCAATCTCAAATCATGTAAACGACCAGCAACTTTTTTTGTTTCATACAAGTTTGCTATAATTTCACAACCAATTTTCGCTATGTGTTTGTGCCGAGTATTTTGGTTGTAAAAAACATTGAATTTGCTTAATAATCTGTTATTTGTGGTAAATGTTTTGAGCATTTTGTTTTTTCCTTTTTTAAAGAACATGAAGTTGTATCGCAGCCTGTTATTATATACAATAAACCAATATATTCTTTCAATTCTGGATATTTAAAGCTGTTACTATTATAAACTTTCTCGCTTTCTTGACCTTTTCCGGGTTTACAGTAGTATATATTGTTACATATTGTGTTGTGGTCTCCAAGTTGCATATAACTAACTATATTTAATATTACTTATATATTAAAATTATATATTTACTTATATATATATATACTTATATATTACTTATTTTTAAAGAAACATTGAAGTTGCAAGGAGGAGCACCAGTGTACCTGGATACACAAGGTAATATTAAATATAGATATATATTGTTATTCGTTGGTGCTAACTGCGTTAATAATACTAGTAGATCTGTATCTTCACCAATTATTCTGACAATATTATTTTGCCTCTGCAAATCAATGGCAGTGGATATTATAAGTCTATCGGCATCTTCACTAGCAGTAACAACATTACAGCCAATTTTTTCTAACTCTACAGATAATAATGAAATAAATTTTTATTTTTTTTTCATTACATAAAAACTTTTCTTTGGGGCAGCAAATTTTAGTGTTATAATCAAAGTTTATTTCTCTACACGTTTTTCATTTGTCTACGCTTACGTTCGACAGATTTCGTACTTGATGTTGTACATTCTGGGTAACCATCGAAAACTACATACGAATTTGTCGTAAAATGCTGTTGCGCATACTGTATATAATATTGTAAAATTGCTAAAATGGTTTTATTAGACGGCCAAACAACTCTGAATGAAAAACCCACCATCTATGACATTGATACAGTTTTGAAAAATCGGCAGAGGCACTATGTTTTCGAAATTATCTTAGAAAACTGATTTCTGTGTTTTTCGCATTCCGGCATCATCAAAGATCGAGAGAGGTATGGGAGCTAATTCATATTTCATATAAGATTTCATATCATCTTTTGCTTTAATATTTAAAGAAATTCTTTGAAATATAAGCAGAGGATTAATGGGAACTTTTTCATCGTTTACTTTTACATACGAATGAACAGAACGCAGTGTTTGCACTTGATTTTGTTTTACAGCTTTTAGCGAAGCAAACGATTTGTCTATGGTGTTCTTGAGCAATTTTGTTCCAACTTCTAGAGCTTCGTGACAATTTATAGACTCATTTCCGACGATACCTGAATATATGGACGAAATTACATTTGAATTAGGAAAGGGATCGTAGTTTGAAAAAAAATTTACAAGTTTGCTTAAATCAGATAAATCTCGATTAATTCGCGAGGCAGATGTGTCTACATGCTGTTCTGACGTTGAGTACGAAACATTACAAAACTTCTCCATTTCGTTGGAGACTTCTGATACAATTATACTGGAAAGTATCCACTTCAATACAACGCTATCTGTTACGCCCCGGCCATGAGTAAGTCCGCCGCTACTTTTCATCGATCTCATTAAAACCTGCTCAATTGTCATATCTGTCCAAATACCCGACCAATATCTATTCGAACGTCAAATTGTAAAATACCCACAGTTCACAAAATTATCAAATTCAGTAATAGTCATCTTTTGCTTTAATTTTAAAGCCTCTTGCAAATATAGTTGACTTGATTTTGCATAAAGATAGTGCCCAGAGGCGTGAAAATACAGAATCATATCACGAACACACCGTAAATGCAACTCCCAATTACCACATCGCTCGGCCTCGATAAAACGCTTAACAATATTTACTAATGTGAAATATTGGATCCACAAGCGAGCAGTAGGGCCAAAGGTCTTCAAATTTTCTATTGCATGTAAAAATTTAATTCCTAAATGAACATTTACTTGGTTTTGCATTATTTCGTTTTCAAAGTTTAAATTTTCTATATTTTGCAAAATATTATTCAATCCAGCAATGCCATTGTCATCGAAACGTATGTATGAAAAAATATTGTTTGCAAGAGCAGCTTGTACTAAAATATGACCGCGAACAGCTCTCGAAAACGCATGTCCGGTAAGCACCTTATCTGTAGAGTTTTCTGCGTATATAGTTGCAAGAGCCTCTTTGAGGCCGCTGCATTCCATTATTGATCCAATCGATCCCAAAAAACTCATTAGCATGTGAAAACCTCCAAATCTCACGAAAGTACGATGTATTTGGTAAGGGTCGTTATTCGGATCAATAGATGAATTTCCATTGCCTTGTAATATAATGGCTGATCGAACGTTACTACACACGCTTTCTGACCTTGTGCAATCGATCTTTGACTTGCTTCAATTAGAACAGTAAAAATAGTGTTGAAATCGCTGGGAGGTGCATTGGCGAACGGTACAGTAATAATTTTCGATGTTGCATAGTCCTGTGAATTTTTAATTTTTTGCATGTATCCATTCCAGCCCGGAGTTTCATCAGGATGTTTGTTTTTTCCAAATAGCCATAAAATTTCAGTATGCGCAAGATCTACAGGGCGATAGCCAGCATTATCTATATCTTCAACGATAACAGTGTTCAATCCAGCACAACTTTTTTTTCAAACTGTTTTAGATCTATAAATCCGAATTTACCAATGTCTAAACCTGACGGAATATTCTTTAGTCGTTTAACTGTTTTATCTGAGGAGAAAGCATGCGAAGGTGTTATGGTCATGATACCGCCCATGGCATGAAAAGTATTTTTGCCGTCAAGTGTTAATAAGTTATGATCCGCATTGTCGAAAATAAATTGGACAAAAGAGTTTTGAGCGATATGAAATTGTTCTGGGTCATTGACAACAGACGATTCAAAAAGCAATGTTTCTTTGTACGATGCAATAAGGCCGAGATATGACAATGAATCAATTAAATTTTTAGATGCATGCTTCTTAGGAATCATGGAAGACAAGCCAAATAGTATCGAAGACAAAAAAGGTAGAGGTCTCATGCAAGAAAGGAGAATGTGAGCGAGTGTTGCGACGCGGTTTGTCCATTTTGTTTGTTCCTCATTGCCACGTTTATGACTTTTAATTACAATATCCAAAAATGTTTTGAGCGTGTCGGGTACTTCGTTCTCTAGATCCTTAAAAAAACTACTGGGTGCTTTGTATACGGTTGTATCATACTTTCGAGAACGTACATCTTGCAAAATAATTTGTGCCGCCTCTTTCACGATTTGCATATGCTCTTCTTCTTTACTTTTACTATTTACAGTTTTGTGCCAATTTTCCTGTAATACTTGATCGCGGGAGTCACGAAAACACATAATACTATCATTTTGTACAGGATAAATTATCAGATCATCGCTGAAATGCTCCTTTAATTTTTCAGTAATTCTTGAAAGGCGCGGGATTTCTCCTTGATAATTTTCTAGTATATCATTTAACAATAGGTGTGAATCATCTGCATTGTTTAATATGTTATTTATAACGTATGCAGCACATGAAGACATATCTTCAGATATCGGACGACCCCGATAATTTACAGATTTGTACATGTAAAATAAGCTTAGACAATGAGAATGATAACGAGCATGTTTTTCATATAAGTTTTCAACCGTCTGCAATCGTTTGAGCAAATTATTATGGAAGTTATTTTTTGGTCGCGTCTTCAGTTCTTCTAAAATATTAATTTGTATATCGTGTTTCAAAATGCGTTTGACACGTGCGTCCGGATGGCGAAGATCGGCACTTTTTCCGCAGAATAAACAATATATTGAAAAATCAAACGATGCAGCTGCATCGCGCTCTCTTCTGTCTGTCTCTTCAGCAGCTGCTGCAGCCTTTGAAGCTGCTTGTATAGCACTTTCACGATTGTACAGTACCTTACATTTCGTATGAATGACGATTGACGTACGTTCCCACAAACGGTAAAATTTCTTGTCCTTTCGTTTTTTACTTGAATCGATAAGTTTTTCAATCCCTTTTTGTGCAACGGTGCATGATGTGTCTGCGGAAAGTGGTTGTTCGCATACAATGCAGTTACCTAACGAATCATCCATCGTTCTGGTGAGAAACCTGTAAAAAAGTGTTTTACGCTACTATCAATATCAATGAACATACAGTAAAGCCCCGATTATCCGTGGAATTGGGTGGCAAGGGCACTGCGGATAGTGAAAATCGCGGATAACCCGAAAAATGACTAAAAATGAGGTGTAAACACGAAAAAAATATTTCAGCATAAAAACTATGTTTTATTGTACAAAAAACATAATATGTAAAACTTTTAAAATATGTACAGTACAGCAGAAACCTTTGCTCTACGTCTAAATCACTAAAATAAAGAACAGTAAACAAAAAACAACACTGTACTGTTAACAAAAAGTGTTCAGTTACGCCTTTTTAAAAAAATCAGTCACTCGTTTTTGCTTCTTGCTCTGGAAACACCTTTAATTTATTCTGGATTGTACTTTCCTTAACATGAGTTTTTCTGCCAGATGTGCGTCGTCGTCTTGTTCCTCTAAATATTGAAGCAATCCGTCTACATGCTGCAAAGCAGTTTCGTGTGTCATCTGCGCAGGCGCCTCGCGTCTTCTTCACTTTCAATTTGTTCTTCTTCGTTCTCGTTCACTCCCATTGCTTTGTTCGTTATCTCTACGTCAGTCAGTCGTTCAAACCCCGGCTCACTTGCGTCGCATTCCAGCCACTCTTCTATGTTCTCTTCGTCGACATTCTCACCTCCCGGAACGGATGTCACTAGGTCAACAAGTGTAGCGGTCGGCATGACTTCATTCTCTTCTTTGCAAATGTTTTGGTTGACATTTGTTTCGATACTCGGAAAGAGTTTTCACCATGATTTAACAAGGGTTGAGGGTTTGATGTAATCCCATGCAGACGCAATATCGTAAATGCTATCCAAAATTGTATAATTCTTCCAAAATTCTTTGAGATTGCAGCCTTCTTCATTTTTTACAGTAACAACTTTGTTCTGTATGTTCTCTTCATGGTTGCAATGACTCCCTGGTCCATAGGTTGTATCAGCGCAGTAACATTTGGGGGCAAAAACTTTGCGAAGATTTGCCCGTCAGAAGATTTAAGCACACGTGTAGCTGGGTGTGAAGGCGCGTTGTCAATTAATAAAACAGCTTCCTTTGGCAATTTTTTTGAGTCAAGATGTTTACGTACTTGAGGCACAAAAATGTTTTCAAACCATTCTTGAAAAATCTGCTGGTTCATCCAACCTTTTTTTTTGGTTGAAATAATCAACTGGTAAATTTTCTGCTCTTGTCCCCTTAAAAGACCTTGGTTTCTTAGATTTACCGATTACAAGAAGCCTAAGTTTGTGACTACCCGCAGCGTTGCTGCATGGCAAGATTGTAATTCTTTCCTTGCTACTTTTGTGACCTGCCGCTTGATGTTCACTTTCAAATGCTAAAGTACGAGTGGGAAGACACTTCCAAAAAAGCCCTGTTTCATCAGCGTTATAAATTTGTTCATATGACAGATCTTCAGACAACACAAACTCTTCAAAATCACGTTGAAAATCATCAGCTGCTTGTTGATCACCACTCAGCTTCTCTCCATGTAGACCAATCACTAATTCCATGAGTTTCTTAAAACGATGTAACCAACTGGACGACACATCAAAATTTCCTTCCAGGCCTAACAAATCAAAAAAAGATTTTTGCTTTAGCTGCAATGGTAGGACCAGACAAGGGGGTGCCCTCACTTCGCACCTGAGCTAACCATTCCGCTAATGCCGAGTCAAGAAGTTCATTATAGGTGGATTTCTTCATTGTTTTTCGTTTTTTCATCCCAGAAGCACTGTCCAACACTGATGCAAAGGCTAACAGTGTGTTTTTTGCTTTAAAACGTCTCGCACTGTTGTTTCCCCGATCCCGTAATTCAAACACATCTGCTTCCTTGATGCGCCATTTTCTGTTTTAGAAATCATTTCAAGTTTTTGTGCAATCGTTAACACAACCTTCTTTCGTTTTTCAGCCATTATTAATTTCAGGAACTAACGAACTGATCACGACTGATCACTAAGCACGCTTACTGACAACTGACACCACTGGCAGACCGAGAGAATATGTACGTAGAGGGGGAAGGTTAGTGAACTTGACCAAAACAAAAGAGCAAGAGCCAAAACAAAATTCCGAGAAGGCCTATAGGATTACGATGCACAATAAACCTGTCAGAAATTACCTTCGCACTGTAGGGCCTATTGTATTTTTCCTGTTGTTGGCTTGGATTAAAATTTTTTTTTTGAGGTTCGTAATTAAAATTATTTTTCGCGGCACTCGCAGATAATCCGCACCGCGGATCATCCGCTCGCGGATAATCGCGGCTTTACTGTATATACACACACACACACACACACACATATGTATATACATATATTAATTATAATATATAATTAATATATAATTATAATATAATTAATATTATATATATATATATATATATATATATATATATATATATAAGACCAATAAACAACCTTAATAGCAACTAGCAACCAACACACAAATACTTCACCAGAAACAAGATCGCGAAGGCTGAAGATGAGAGAACAGGAACTCTCGAAACATGTTCCAAATAGAAAAATAACATCTTGAGGTAAATTTAATTATAAATATTAAATCTATATATATAAAAGAGAAATACCACCGACTCACTGATTCATCACGAAATCTCCGAAACTATAACACCTAGAAACTTGAAATTTGGCATGTAGGTTCCTTATGTGATGTAGGTATCTGCTAAGAAGGGATTTTTGGAAATTCGACCTTTAAAGGGGGAAAAAGGGGGGGAGTTTGCCTGACTAACTGACGTAGAATCAACATAGAGCAAAAACTACTGAATGGATATCAATGAAACTTTGAACATAGCTTCATCATAGGTCTTAGGTGCTCACTAAGAAACGGTTTTAAAAACTTTCACTCCTGAGGGGCAAACCCCCCCCCCCTATTTTATGTATGTATCTATGTATGTATGTTCCACATCTCCTCCTAAACCACTGGACCGATTTCAACCAAACTAGGCACAAATATTTTACGCGACGGGAGAACCAACATAGGTCAGGTGCTTTTTTCGATGGGGTCCTTTGGGGGGTTCTTTGGGGTCTTCCACATCTCCTCCTAAACCACTGGACCGATTTCAACCAAACTTGGCACAAATATTTTACGCAACGGGAGAACCAACATAGGATAGGTGTTTTTTCGATGGGGTGCTTTGGGGGTCCTTTGGGGTCTTCCACATCTCCTCCTAAACCACTGGACCGATTTCAACCAAACTTGGCACAAATATTTTACTCAAAGGGAGAACCAACATAGGGTAGGTGTTTTTTCGATACGATCCTTCGGGGGGTCCTTTGGGGTCTTCCACATCTCCTCTTAAACCACTGGACCGATTTCAACCAAACTTGGCACAAATATTTTACGCAACGGGAGAACCAACATAGGACAAGTGTTTTTTCGATACGTTCCTTTGGGGGGTCCTTTGGGTCTTAAAAACTATTAGATCTGGTTACTATGGCAACCCAATAGAATAGATTCTGGTTACCATAGCATCGGTGGAAGTCTCCCGCGTAGGAAATAGCGAGGGAGTAATCCGACGGGCCTTCCCCGGAGTTCATCCATGGAACCCGGGGAGTCTTAGGTCGGATCCCGCGAAAGACGGCGGGGCCAGAGTCCACGGTTCTTATAAATAAAGATATAGGTTATGATATCAAAGGTGGTGTATGCATCTTAAGAAACTTCTTAATAGTGTGTGAATTCAGAGTTGTTTCAGTTTGAATTTAAAAGCGGATAAGTTAAGATCGAAGTAAGTTATAAGCGAGTATAAAAAACAAAGTTTTGATAGCAAATGTATTCAGATCATAGTGTTCATACAATATAAATGCACTTGGTTCAGTTTGAATTTAAAAATTGATAAGCTGAAATCTATAGAGGTATTGTATTGTTAGAATAAGTTTAGGAGACACTAATTTAACAAATGCCTTATTTCAACATTAACACAATGAATTATAAAAGACAGTAAATACGCAGTGTGTGCAAGTACTGTAGACATTTTATTGAAAACTAATTTAGCTGTTCGCCCTCTCCCAGAGTTAGAAATCGAGCAGGAGCATCACACACAACAGAATTCTTCTCCAGATATAAGAATACAGTTTAAAGAATGACATGTTCTTAAACAGGTGCGCTATAGAGTATTCCTTCAGTGAGAATGCGAACGTAACAATATAAGGAAGATTATACAATATACAAGTAATATAACGTTAGAACAAGAATAGGTGCCTATGAGCCTATGAATAAATTATGAACCCGAGCAACGCTGGGTAAATCGGTTAGATATAGATATCTATATAAGCCAAATACCACTGACTGACTCACTGATCACGATATCTCTGAAACCACTGAATGGATATCAATGAAACTTTGAACGTAGCTTCATCATAGGTCTTAGGTGCTCACTAAGAAACGGTTTTAAAAACTTTCACTCCTAAGGGGCAAAAAACCAAATAATGAAATTTATCGCGGGAATTGTATACTTTGTAAATGAAGTGGTTGACATCTCAGTTTATTGGAAACCCCGAATACATTTAGTTCTGAGTTTTTAATCATTGTTTTAAATTGAAAAACTTCGTTGTTTGCAGGTTCTTACAGTTGAGAAAATTTCGAAGTTCAATTAATTAATAAATGTATGTCCTTTTTTTTCTCGGTAACGGCTCTAACGATTTTCTCGAAATAAATAATAAATAGCTGTTGCTATGAATGTAAATAAACAAACTAAGAGTTGAGAATTTGTACAATCTATCTGGACGGTAGCGCGATGATTTTATTTTACTAGGTTGGCTAATCTGATTTATATCTCATCAACGTTCGCGTAATCGTACTTTGACCAGTGCACATTCAGTAATCTCGGCGTTCGGTTCGCCGGACCTTTCCGTCAAGTTAGTGTCGACATTAGATGTAGGACTTAGGCCTTACTATTTTCTATCATGGCCAACTAGCGCCACAACTTCATTCTTAACTAAATTTATTAATTATTAATTCAATATGCAGCATTAGCCAGCCTTCTTTTAATTTATAACAGCTGTAATGTGATCATTCGAATCATTAAAACTATTCGTATACAGTCCACTTCTCTTATTTCTTAATGTAATTTAATACATCCTACACAACATCTTCAATCATAATGGAAGACCAGCAGACAAATATTTAATGCAGGATACATAATTTTCGCCCGCTCGGGCTGAACAAATTAACTCTTCCGGTCCGCACTTGCGGAACGTTACTTTTCGTAAACTGTTTCGGCCCACTTGGGCCGGGATCAGCCATATTTTTGGTCCACCGTGCCTGGATTCCAATCAGCATTTTGGTCCTCACGGTGCGCATCATCCATTTTTGGTCCTCCGGGCCGGATTTCCACTTAATGTCTTTTGTATCTTTTTCTGGCCATCACAGGCGGGTTAGCACGTCAGCTAATGCGACCGTGGCGTGATTTGCGTCGCCATTTCGCTCGTCGTCTTCAGGCAACGTGATAGCAAGTTCCTGCCGGCTGCAGTGCCTCAAGGTGGTCATCTTGCCAGCTGTTCACCATCATCATCAAGGAGCCGACGCTGTGGGACGTCGCTGACCAGGTACCACCAGCAGCAGTAATAAGGTGCGTAAAAGAATGTCTGAGGAAGGCCTCAAGGCGCTGACCAGAAAGAGAGGCGGATTAAAGTCCGCGATAGTGCGGATACAATCCGCGGTAAATTCATTTGACATTAATTTAACCACAAAACATTTTTTGACTGTGAGATTAGAAAGTCTTAAGAGCTTAGCCTCGAAGTACGACGAGGTACAGTCTGAGATAGAGCTTATAAGTAAAGACGTGAGCAATGCTCAGGCAGACCGAGTCGAGGTTTAGGAAATGATATACTCAACTGAGGCAAACATTTTACAACTTCTTGACACTGTTAATACTCAGACTGTGCCTCCTGTACTATCGACGCCTGTGCATTTAAAACCGATAAGTTTGCCCTGCTTCTCAGGCAACATACTTGAGTGGCAACATTTCTATTCAATTTTTAATGATCTGGTGCATTCAAGATCAGATTTAACACCAGTACAGAAACTGCATTACTTGCATTCATCGGTGAAGTGTGAACCATTAGACTTAATTAAATCATTGCCAATTTGTCAAGAGAATTATGTAATAGCGTTGAACTTGCTGTCCGATAGGTACAATAATCCATTTATATTAGCAAAATATTATGTACAGAACCTACTTCAGGTTAAGTCCACAATAAAGGACTCAGTCCAAAGCTTAGCTGAGTTTACGAATACTATAACGTCTTCTGTTAATTCGCTGGCGGCAATGAAGCTGTCTGTAAACCTATTTGAGTTTATTACTATACAATTGCTTTCCACTAAACTTGACCCTATCACTTTAAAACGTTGGAAGGAGTCTATAGACCCTGACAACTTGCCTAGTTTTCAAGACTTTACTCATTTTTTGAATTTGCGCCGACAGCTTTTAGAAAATACTATGCCAATTGAACCCGGACAGCAATTCAATAAACCTAGTGTAAAACCAAACAATAAGTTTGAGAAATGTAGTTTAAGAAATACTGCTGGCAGCAGTACCTTTAAGAGTTATCATGCTACGGCAAGGCATTATTCATGTGTGTGCTGTAAATCTGATCACCCGCTTTACATGTGTAATAATTTTCGCATATTAAGTGCCGCTGAGCGGGGGCAATTGGTGGCAAACCATAAATGTTGTATTAACTGCCTTAGAGCAGGTCATTTGATAACAAATTGTAAAAGTAAACAGGTTTGTAAAATTTGTTCAAAGGGTCACCACACCTTGCTGCACGCTAATTACGTGCTGAAATCAGCAGCTGCCAGCAGTAACTACTGCTCATTTAAATTACAGTGTAAAAACAATGTACTTTTATCCACTGCAGTTGTATATGTCATTGATCAGGCTGGCAATAGGCATAAGGCGCGCGCACTTCTTGACGCCGGGTCTCAGATCAATTTTTGTACGAAATCATTTGCGAAAAGATTGCACCTCAAACTAACCCGATCTAATATTCCGATTACAGGAATAAGCAACACAGCGTGTTGCGCTACTGACATTGTTTCTATGCGTATTATGTCTCGCTATCAGAGACATAGTTTCGAGGCCAAATTTGCCGTCTTATCTAACTTAACTCATAATCTGCCTTCAATATCGTTTGACATCAACCGGTTCCACATTCCAAATAAAATTTTTCTCGCCGACCCAGATTTTAATATATCTTCACAGATCGACATACTATTGGGGGCTCAATTTTATCTAGATTTAATATTAGCTAATAAGTACACACGCGGACCCAACTTCCCTATCATTCAGGAGACAAAACTGGGTTACATTTTGGCCGGCAATCTGCCCAAGCACTGCCACACCCAGGGTCCTGCTGTTTCGTTCTTGGCAAGAAACAATGACAGCCAAATCCTGCAATCTCTTGAGAGATTTTGGGAGGCAGAAACGATCCCCAGCGATACCCCTAATGCGAGTCGGCTTGCGAAGAGCATTTTATGCGCTACACTCAGCGCAACCACGAGGGTAGATTTATAGTGTCGCTCCCATTCAAGTCTGATAATCCTCACTTAGGGGAATCCTACACAAGTGCCGAATCAAGGTTTTTAAACTTGGAGCGTCGATTCAGGCGCGATCGCAAGCTCGCTCGCGACTACGCAGACTTTATCGGGGAATACATGAAGCTTGGGCACATGACACCCATTGATCATGGCGCTATCAATTTAGGATCGTCAAATATTTATTACTTGCCTCACCATGCTGTGTTTAAACATTCTAGCTTGACCACAAAATTGCGCGTTGTCTTTGATGGTTCCTCCAAGACTACAAATGGCCTTTCGTTAAATGACCTATTATTGGTAGGCCCCAATGTTCAGCAAGATCTCTTCTCTATTCTGTTGCGGTTTCGCACACATAAGTATGTCCTGATTGCTGACATCGAAAAAATGTATCGTCAGATTCGCGTTGCTGAAGAGGACTGTCACTATCAGCGTATTTTGTGGCGTGACTCTCCCCTCGAACCACTTAAGCATTTCGCGCTGCGAACAGTAACTTACGGCACGGCTAGCGCCTCCTTTTTGGCCACACGGTGCCTTTTACAAATTGCTAGAGACAATCAAACTTCCTTTCCCCAAGCGGCTTTAGCCATCACTAACGATTTTTATGTAGACGATCTACTTACCGGTTCTGACACTATCCCCGATCTGACTAATCTGAAATCCGACCTAGGTGCGTTACTTGCTCAATATGGTTTCACGTTGCACAAATGGGCATCAAATGAACCCACAGCGGTCGCAAGTCATCACAACCTTTCACGACCCCTAAATAAACAGGACAATGTGCGTACCCTGGGCATTCTTTGGAACAACACTGCCGATTCATTTTTGTTTGATGTCAACCTATCTCCGGTTCTTCATAGCATATCCAAGAGGCAAATTCTTTCAATAATCGCCGGAATATATGATCCACTGGGTTTAATCGGACCAGTTGTCTTTTTGTATAAGCACTTCATGCAGCGACTCTGGCTTTGTAAGCTTAGTTGGGATGAACCGCTTTCCGGTCAGTCACTGTCGGATTGGCATTCTTTGTGTCACAAATTAAGTCTGATTGGTAAAATAGTGGTCCCGCGATCTATTTGTTGCAACCATCAGGCGGTTACAGTTCAGTTGCATGGTTTTTCGGATGCTTCCGAGAGAGGGTTCGGCTGTTGTGTGTATGTCCGAGTCATTTATCAAGATGCTACTGCTTCCTGTCGTCTTTTGTGTTCAAAATCTCGCGTGGCTCCCTTGCGCCAAGTGTCATTACCTCGTATCGAGCTCTGCGCTTGTTTGTTATTATCGCACCTTGTGTCTAAAATTATTCCTGCTCTTCATTCATTCATTGAGGATGTACATTTGTATTCCGATTCTATGGTGGCTCTTTACTGGATTCATGCGCAGTCTTCGCGTTGGAAAACATACGTCGCTAATAGGGTTGCTGAAATTCAGCGTCGCACTCAAACTTGTACCTGGCATCACATTGATTCGCGACGCAATCCTGCTGATATTATTTCTAGGGGGTGTCTCCCGGACGTTTTGCGCGATTGCTCGCTTTGGTGGCACGGTCCTGGCTGTCTGTCTCAATCGTCAGAGTCTAATCCTTTCCCATCTTTCGTACCGGCCACTCCATCATCTTCGGAAGTCATCGCGGAAGAGAAAACTACACATAACCGTTCGCTAATGTCTACCCTGGCTGTTGACTTATCGTTGGACTTTTCCTCGTTACACCGGCTGACACGTGTATACGCTTACTGTTTTCGTTTCATCAGAAATGTTAGGCACTCATCTGCGGACAGGCTTTCGGGCGATCTGACCCCTGCGGAAATTCATCAGTCTCTTAATTTCTTTATAAGGCAATCTCAATCGACCCACTTCCCAGGCGAAATTAGTTGTCTTCGGAACGGATCTTCTGTTTCCATCAGAAGCAAGTTAGCCTTTCTCGACCCGTTTCTTGACGACACTGGAATGATACGCGTGGGCGGACGATTGCAGCATTCCCAGTTATCTTACGACTCGAAACATCCTATCGTACTACCCCCATCGGCGCATGTCACACGCCTTATCATCGAACGCGAACACATTCGTTTGCTTCATGCTGGTGCGCAGCTCGTGCATCATTCACTGCGTCAACGTTGGTGGATTGTTAATGCCCGGTTAGTCATCCGTTCCATTATTCGTAAGTGTCTCAAGTGCATCAGGTTTAGCGCCACACAGCAGGTTCAGAGGCTTGGCATCTTGCCATCCCCTAGAGTCACTCCTTCAAGGCCGTTTCTATTTTGCGCGGTTGATTATGGTGGTCCCTTCATGATTCGTCATGGCGGGCAGAAGTCTAGAACTCTTACTAAGGCGTACGTGTCTCTGTTTGTTTGCTTAGCAACTAGGGCTATTCACCTGGAATTGGTGTCCGACCTTACTGCCAGCGCATTTATAGCTGCTTTACGTCGTTTTATGGCACGTCGGGGTATACCTAGTCAACTGTACTCCGACAACGGCACGAACTTCAGGAAGGCCCGCACCATCTTACATGACATTTACAACTTTTGGCACGATAAGGATGCCATCACCTCGATCAAGTCATTCACATCCTCTCAGGGGATATCATGGTCATTTATTCCGCCCTCCTCACCTCATCTCGGTGGCCTTTGGGAGAGCGGCATCAAGAGTTTGAAATTTCATTTGCGGCGCGTGGTAGGCAAATCTATACTAAACTTCGAAGAGTTCACAACCGTTTTGTCTCAGATAGAGACATGTCTGAACTCTCGACCTTTATTTGCTATTTCTTCGGATGTTAATGACCCGGTGCCACTCACACCTGGCCATTTTTTGATCTGCGCGCCCCTAACTGCGATTCCTGACCCAGACCTTTCTCACGTTCCTGTTTCTCGCCTTGGTCGTTGGCAATTACTTCAGAGGTTTGTCCAGGGCATTTGGAAGGCGTGGTCTCGGGATTATTTGCACCAGCTGCAACAGCGTCACAAGTGGAAGTTTGCCAAAGATAATGTTTCCATTGGTGACTTAGCCTTGCTCATTGAGGACAACTTGCCTCCATTAGCCTGGAAATTTGGCGTGATCATCGCCACATTTCCCGGCCCAGATAATTTGGTTCGCGTTGTGGACATTCGCACGCCTACGGGTGTTTTGCGGAGACCAATACATAAATTATGTCTATTGCCAGCGCGAGACGAGATGTGACACTATGGTTACAGCACAATGCGGCTTTATTCTGCCATTGACTTATTATTTATTACGACCATTTGGTCAACATGATTGTGATGGATTGTCACAATATTTTTGTCAATTTTGCGTCATGGCACGCTTCTGAGTATCACAGTTCTGGTGATATCCAATTAATATTTGTATTGTATGTTAATTTTTGTGGCATACTATGTCACACTTTCATTGATGTCATGGGGTGTACTGCATGTCTTTGGGTGGTCTTATTTATGAATGTTATTACATAATATTCGCATGTTTGCTGTCAAGTAACCATGCATTCATTTCTTTATATTGTTGCTGATAAATATGTACTATTTTGTGAATGTGTTAAATTGTTTCTGTAATTTCAGTATTGTATTGTTGGCTGACATTACAATTATTTATCTTGTAATTATGCAAATTATTTTATTTTATTCATTTTTGTAAGTAAGCATGCACAATTCTTTATTTAAATTATGACATACACGTCATATCTGGGCTACATTCAGCATCTAGCTTGCTCACACGTTGGCATACATTGTAAATTCCTGAAGCTTCAGGAATAGCGTATTTAGGTCGATACATGTCGCCCTCCTGAATATACAATGAAACATGCAACTGCAACATGTTCAACAACAATTTTATTCATGTAATGAACTTCTGTACAGGTCTACGGACCTTAGCTAGCATTAAGCTAACTCTATGACTTGCATATTATGTATTTCTCGTTCATGTTTTGTAATGTTACGTACTGCGCACTTGTGTCAGTAATATTGGTTAACCAGACTTAGTGGTACATGAAACAGCTGTTTGCCAAACCTTGGCCTACAGTCGCCTATCTGCATGCTTATCTCAAATTAGCGGCCAATTGCCGTTATCTAATCTCAACTCAAGGTTCAACTCAGCCTTGAAGCTGATTCTAATTATTAAAACTCCACTATTTCAAATTGAATTGTAAATGTATTATAATTTATTAAAGAATGTATTAAAAAATCTTTTTGATTTTTGACGGGCAGCTTATGGACGGTAGCGCGATGATTTTATTTTACTAGGTTGGCTAATCTGATTTATATCTCATCAACGTTCGCGTAATCGTACTTTGACCAGTGCACATTCAGTAATCTCGGCGTTCGGTTCGCCGGACCTTTCCGTCAAGTTAGTGTCGACATTAGATGTAGGACTTAGGCCTTACTATTTTCTATCATGGCCAACTAGCGCCACAACTTCATTCTTAACTAAATTTATTAATTATTAATTCAATATGCAGCATTAGCCAGCCTTCTTTCAATTTATAACAGCTGTAATGTGATCATTCGAATCATTAAAACTATTCGTATACAGTCCACTTCTCTTATTTCTTAATGTAATTTAATACATCCTACACAACATCTTCAATCATAATGGAAGACCAGCAGACAAATATTTAATGCAGGATACATAATTTTCGCCCGCTCGGGCTGAACAAATTAACTCTTCCGGTCCGCACTTGCGGAACGTTACTTTTCGTAAACTGTTTCGGCCCACTTGGGCCGGGATCAGCCATATTTTTGGTCCACCGTGCCTGGATTCCAATCAGCATTTTGGTCCTCACGGTGCGCATCATCCACTATCTAATGCTATACTATTAAGCGAGCAATAATTGTACAATTACGTACAACGTGAAACTCCGTAGCGAAGCACGGGTATTTTGCTAGTGTATTATATACATCAAGAAACGGACTGTAGCAGAAAGTGATTGAATATATATAAGTGTGTAAATTGGGATATAATGCGGCATATAATTCATTATTATATAGATTACATACAATCCCATTTAATTCTTACAATAAAATAAATGAGAAAAACATAATTTTAAAATTGGAAATTCAAACGGTTATAGTAATAATACTATAAATAAATTAGAAATAAAAATTTTACACAACATTAAAAATAACCTAAAATACTCAACCTTTAACTTCTATGACACCACACTAACTAACATAAATGTCAAACATAATTCTACCAACAATCCTGTTCATAATTTTAATACCAATAACTCCCTAAATACTAATCTGAATAATAATTTAAACATTTCTCAATCTTCACTTTATTGTAAACATATAAAATTCACATATATAAATCCCGTTGTACATAAACTCGCTAAGCTATTTCGAATCCATGGCCTCAAAATTATTTATAATTCAACTCCTTCTAATTTCAAGTCGGCCGTCAGCGTTCCACCACTCGACTTCAGCTGGCGCGCTCCGCTCTTTACTTTGACGCACGATTTAATATACTTAGTCAATTGGACGAGCCCACATATTTTTTTATTGAAAATATAGATAATCAAGAATAATATTCCGGAAGGCGTATGCCATACGATGTACATTACATCCTCTGCAATTTTTCGAAAAAAAAAATTATCTCGATTTGCAGGGGTCATAGGAAAAAAATGTTTTTTGTAAATTTGTAGAAAAATAGCAGCTATCGATTGGCAGTAATGCCATTTCGATAAAAAACAAATTGAAAAAGATAATAAACTTTTTTGGGCACAAAAATTTTTACTGACGTTTAGGTTGATTTTTCGCACATTTGCGATTGCCAAAAAATTTGCTCTTTTATTGCACGTAATAGTTCAACTCTTAAAGACAATTTTAAGCTCCAGAATGTGTCTGTAAGTGCTCCAGAAGCTGAGCTATTCGGATTCTATGAAAACTTTTTTTTTTCTCGAAAAAATCGATTTGTGCAAAAACTATGCAATATTTTTGCACAAACCAAAAACGTACTTTTTCTGCTTATTGAGGACTATATTTTCCCAACGTTTCAACTAGATTCGTTTTTTTTTTTAAAGATACAAGCAATTGAAAAAAAATCGCGATTAAAACGGTTTTTTTGCAATAACTACTTCATTTTTGCATCTATTTACATGCAACAAAATTAATTTTGTAGGTTTTTACAATATCTATAACTTTTATATTTAACGTTTTTTCGTACAGAGCGTAGTTTTTTTTTTAAACGCGAAAAACTTAATGGCCAACTTTGGACGCCATTTTGAAAAACTTGCCGTGGAATTCAGCTGTTCTTTTATTTTTATTGAATTCTACGGAATTTTTCCTATTTTTTCCATATTTCACCTCTTGGATAGTATTTTTGGCACAGAATCGTTGTTTTTTGACAATTTCCCTGGACTATAACAAACAACGTATAGATTGTTTTTTAATCCTATGGTACAAATTAGTTTCTTTTTAATACTCATAATTTACATGTAATTAAGATATATACAAAATTGACTCAGTTTACAGTCAATGATAATTTTTATATTTATTTCACACAGGACTTTCAACACATATTTATCATTTCAGTGCTGGTAGTTACTTTATATTGATTAGTTTTAAAAATTCTTGTATTGTATTATTAATCATTGGCCATTTCTGCTGCACATAAAAATAATGCGTTTTTATAACTTGAACCAGTTCCTCTTTTTTAAAGGCTCTGTGAAAAATGTAAATACATTGTGGTACTAAATTTTAATAGAAAATTAGGTCTACTTTGTGATTAGTGCATATACTTGTAGGTTGGGTGTTGTTGCTAATTTTTTGCTGTTGAGTACGTATTGTGTATAGTTGTAATAATTCAGTAATTTCCTCGGACTCATCGTATTTTATTGCTAACAAACATTCCTTTAATATAGGCTGTAGATAGTTGGCTGTATATCCTGTACATTATACACGTCGACATTTCCTGTTTTGTTAGTGCTCTTTGACTGTTCATAGTATGGGTACTGTTTGAATATTGTGCTATTTATTTGGATTATTAAAAACATTTTTCTCTGTTTTAGGTTATATTGTTTTGAGGACACATTTTCTCCTTTCATTTTTATGTTGTAATCTTACAGTACTTTTCTTTTTTATAATTCTACTTAGATAAATTGCTATCTAACAACAATGAATGCTTCTACTAATAGTAAATTGGAACACGTTGTTCCTTCTATAGATATCAGACTCAAAACCATTTCTGATGTAAAAAAGGTGACTATAGAATTGACAAAAGAGTTTAATATAGGCAGTTTGATGATTACAGATGTAACAAAAATTTAACAAAAACTACTAAAATTTTCTGAATCTAGTGAACAGATTAGTAGTTGCCACGCTATGAACCAGCTGAGTCGGCTGTGTAAACTTAGTTTCTGCAGCATCGATCCTTAGGTGAACCAATTTCAGGTCCTTTATTGTGTAAAAAATGCGTTGTTATTCAGTGAAAATTAAATAGTTAAACTGATTTCAAAGCTACACTGGGTGGTTAAGTGTAAAAAAAAAAACATTGAATTAGGTGACTTGACATAGAGGGAAGAATGTCTTTCAGCTGGTGCAGCTGTACTTTTAAATCAGAATGATCAATATTGCACACCACTAATAAAAATTATTCCGATTAGCGCTTTCAAGCTTTACAGCTCATCGTCAGATCAGGAATCGATCAGCTCATCGTCAGAGCTATTCCTGATCTGACGATGAGCTGTGAAGCTTGAAAGCGCTAATCGGAATATTTTTATTAGTGGTGTGCAATATTGATCATTCTGATTGTGATTTCAACCACTAACACAAATTTCTTCATTAAACGTCTGTTAAGATGTACTTTTAAAATAATGCTCAACATTTTGTAAAATTGAGGGTTGTGAAGACCATCATCATCGTCGTCATCATCATCATCATCATCATCTTCACAACATGGCATAGGCAAGGTGCTACCTGTTCCGCCTTCAGAGATACTCCAGTCATCTCTTCCTGGATCTACCCACACATCACTGTGTCCTACCTGTTTGTATTGCAAGAAAAGAATGCACCTGGCCATCCGTCCATTGATATTTTTGAAGTAAAGTTATGTTTTTATCACAAGACTTATGTCAGACAATATATATTGTTGGAATTTATCACAGTGTTTCGACCACTAAACAGTCTGTGGACAAACTTAAGCCTTTTGTTTCACTAACAAGTATGAACTGTCAAAAAAAAAAAACTACCACCACCTATAAAGTTAAACACAACTATTAAAAATGCTATATACAAAAGGAACTCCTACGTACCCTGTAAGTCCGCTGGACAAAATATAGCCTATCCGTTAACTAACAAGTGTGAAGCATATAAAAAAGTCGTGAGTATTTAATGTAGCCTACTAGTTTAACTTAGACCTGAAGATGGACACAGATTGTTTAGTGGTTGAAACATTGTGTGATAAACTCCAATATGGTTATTGTCTGATGTAAGCCTTCTGGTAATGTTCGCATACTTTTGAAAGTTGGGTTTATGTTTTTTCATGCCAGTATAACATCCCTGATTCAGCAGTAAATCAGGACATTGTGAGACCTTGAAGGGCTTGGAAAAATTCTGTAGCACAGACACCTAGGCAATGATGAAGAGGGCAGGGGGCCATATTTAAACTATACAAGAGTTAAATTTAAGATCATGTGCTTTCATGTTTGCCGAAACTTGGGAAAGCGTGTTGTGCTGAAAAGACCTTGGCAAAAGCTTTGTAATTCAGAAATAATGTCCCATAGTCAGCCAGAAGAGCAACACTAGCCACTTTTCCCATTAGCACAACAAATTGCTGGATTTAATTAGTGTTATGAGTATGATTTTAACAATTGGGTTAGTTTTGAGAAAACATTTGAAGATCCTGGCTGGTGAGTATTAAGCAATGATGAAATTATCGAGTCGGTTCTACAGTAATTGCTGAAAGATGATATTAAAGATAGTGATTGTGCCTGTGTTGTTTCTATGCTAATGTATAGTGCAGCATTGTTTGATGCATTAGAAAAAGTATTGATATGATTGAAAGCACAACCTGAAGCCGTTTTGACAACACTTCTGAAGATTAAGAGAGCCAAGGACTTAGTAGTATTAAAAATAAAAAACCTGTGAAAAACAAAAGAAAGTAACAGATTTATTTCAAATCATAACTTAAACATTTTGAGGTTATGCTGCTGCTGAAGATTTGGTATCAAATTTTTGTTTTTAATGTATGTTTAATTTTATTGTATTGTCCAGTTTTTTATTTTTTTATTTTGAAGACTTTCATGCTGTCTTTGTATTTTGTACAAAGTGAACACATATTTTGTGAATATATTATGTGTGTTGTATATACAGTATATTTAAAACTTTTTCAGTACGTTAATCAACTTTTTTACTTGCATCAGCAAGTACTATTAAAATTTAATATTTTAACAACAATATTTTCTTATCAATACTGGAATAAAAGTCGGTTAATACTTATTTTTTATTGATATTATTAAAATTCCTTTATTAATGCTTTCCCCACCAAGGGAGATCAATTATCCGAGAAATTGGCTATCCAAAACTGATCTGCCCCAGTTATTTCACATAATTGACATTCTACTGTACTGTATATTTTTATAAGAATTAAAACCGGATAAGAAAACCTGGGAAAATGAGTAAACATTTGTCTTCAGATTAAATAGAAATAAATTATAGACCAATTTAGCTGCTGTGGAAAGTAATTTTCTTTAAAAAAGTGGAAACCATATCAAAACATTGGAGAACAAACATGAAGATATCCAGAGAAATTAATCTTATGATCTTACTTTTCTAGATTTATTTTGAGGTGTGTAAATAACGTTATCATATTTACAAAATGATATAAAATAAAATTTTATGATACAAAAATAATAATACATATATATTGTATGTTCAGTTAAATGTGACACAATAAAGTCTAACACGCTTTATCGTATACAAAGAATTTGTTGTGATCATATGTGCTGCTGATTTCTACTTATGGAACTGTTCTTGATGTGTGTATCATCACCCACCAGTGCCAATAGTTATGGAGCCGAAGAGGTGCCAGGAACTAATAAAAGTTATATTAACCAGCAAAATAAAGTATAGAAACTTTGTGTATGGTGAATAGAAACTATTCATCATTTTGATAGAACTGTTGTGTGGCCTTTTACCAGATTTTTTTAACTGACCTAGTTTAATCTAGTTTTTGAATAAAATATATAAAGGATATGTCCAGCTATCATACACTGTTATGTTCGCCACATAATATCAGTTATGGGCTGCTGCTCTAGGCTGTATGCATTGGAAGTGAACATGGGAAAAATTTACAGGCATTGCACAAATGCAATGCACAGAGAAGGGCATTCAAAATGCTTCAATAAATCTAAAAAATATATATATATATATTTATGTTCATTCACCAACCAATGAATTCATTCTTCATTTACCAATTTACAGATTATAAGTTAAATGTAGTCGCATTCATAAGCGAAGTTTTATATGTGTACTACGTTATTGATAAGAAAGAAGTAGTTTCTATGGAAACACCGGTTCCCATTTTCGATCACGCACCAGCGATCGGCCGCAAATGTGTGACACGTCCTTATAAACATTTTCAATATTAAAACATAAAATCAATGTTTTCCTGATAGTGTTTGGGTGGTTAACAATTTACGAGAAGTTTTAATTCTTAAGTAAACATATTGGTGTGAATGCTATTGTCATGTTTATGTTTTCTTTTGTGAATGTGGCCATTGTGCACGAATGCTGACTTTGGGGTGGTATCTTTGTGATTATGTATTATGTGGTTGTAATTGTATGACTGCAGAAATGATAAAAATCATACATGCAACTGATTCTCGGAATATACACAACCGAAATACAGAACCGTTAATAGTAGTGTAGCCATAACGAGTGTTATGGCCAGCATTATATCTTGAGACATTGATTGTCATTATCAACTTCTTATTTGTTTGAACATACTTTTATTTGTCTTTTTTTTTCTAAAAAGAAATAAAGATATATTCTTTCAGTAGACTTAGTGAATTAAGATTGAAAGTTAGCTCTTATACTGAAAACACGCATACATGCATGCATTGTTGGAGTCTAAGAAGTTCCAGTTATATTTGTGTCATGTTTATAACACTTCATGAATGTATTGGGTTAATACAATGTCGTTTGTATTGGTTGTATTAATATTTTTATTATTATTACGCTGTGCTTCGCCTTCAAGTAATGAAAGATTTTATTTGGAATTAATTCCTTAGTTATTAAGTATTTGTATCATTATGTTATGAAATAACAGTCCCGATACATCAGAATAACTGTTGTGAGAAAATACATTTTTATGAGTTATAAAAAATTTTTAAACACGATACTTTTGTTGAATCAAAGAAAAGACCTGACCTAGAATTTTATAACTTTGGCAATATTTAAGATAAAAAATAAATATTTTTGTTATATTTTTATTTTGTTTTATGTTGTTATGTTTTATATTTGGGGGTTTTTATTATTTTAAAGTGCAGTGAAATCTGGCAGTTGTTTTCTCTCTTCTGACATGAGCATCAGCTATGTAGAATTACTGTGAATAGTGCCAGAAAAGATTTCCTGTTAGAGTGATTTATAAATGTTTACTATTACATGTGAACATTTTATGTGTATCTACAATACCTTAAATGTTATTAACATGTTACTTTCATCATTTTATTGTATCACCTGAAAATGCTACACATTTTAATTTTAATTCTTTCTAAAAGCAAACATTTATTACAAGTAATAGTGAGCCAGCTGTTTCAGTATTTTAATTTTCACTTGAAAATATTTTAGAGCGATCATATTTCTTTCCCAGGGTTCTTTATTAGGGAACCTATACAAAAACTTGTCTTCCAAAGGACCCAGATGATTTATCTTCGTTTTATTCAACATTGTTTTGAATATGGTTCAAACAAAGCTAACAGGGAATAACTGACCCGATTGCCTACTGTCATCAAAGTACAACTCAAATTGTATTCCGTTTTGCAGAAAGAATTAAGTAGAGATGAGTGCAAAATATGTCATCGAAAACATTTTGTTTTGTCTGTCATAGAAGTACATACTCTACACGTGTGACTCATTAGACCAGTGATTCACTGATAACTGATGCCCCCTGTCACCGTTTTATGCGGCTCATGGCTTGTCCTGGAAAACCAGTTGAATGATTATTCTTTTTACTTTAATAAGGAAATGAATAATAAAATACTACTTTAACTGAGGATGGTTTTTCAAGGGAAACTTATGAAAAAATGTTTTACTGTTTCACTAATAAGTGAACAGTGGATTTCACTTTGATTAATAGGAAGTGTTTGCATTTTTATTTTGTACTTATTTTATCCTATTCCAAGACATGTTCCATTTTATTCCATCAATTGGCTAACAAACTGATGCAGTTGTTCAATGTTTCGTCCTTGATTCGTAATCAGTTGCATCTGTTTGTTCAAAGTTACATTTAAGAGTGTTCAATAGGATTGTGTCATTTACAAGCCAATCCCACCCTGCAGACCAGGCAAGTAAAGGAGTCAGATTTCTTTAAGCTGCTACTTGATGAATGATTTCCAATTCTGCAAATTTTTGGACAGACAATGATGTAGGAGTTTGAAAGTACGTACATCTTTGAAAATGTGTTCTTCAAAAGAAGTTAATCAAGAACTACAGCAGATTCACCTCACAGATTCTTGTATGCTTCATCTACTAAGATATGTTAAATGTGTAAATTACCTCATTTTACTATATAATTAGTAAAATAGTTTACCTTTTTCTTGTCCGTCTGGTGGCCTTTTCTCTATATTTCATTCAACGCGTTTCAGGACATATGTCCCATCATCAGGATATCCCTTGTTGAAGTTTGTCGATCGTTAAAATATTAAAAACACTGTACACACAATTCTACACATAACAATAAATATAATATAAACATAAAAACACATAAAATACCCAGATTTTAGACACACACGATATCAGTGGTGCGCACCACGACATGCTATAGTCGACTCATAGGTCTAACTGGTAGACCTTTTAAAAGACGATTCAAAGAACATTTACCTAAAAAAGAATTTAGTAAAACAGTGTCAAATTACGCGCGCCATCTGATGGACAACAACCATAGTTATACTGATTTCACAACGAACTTTCAACCCCTCCATATATGCAGAAAAGGAAATTATATGAATGCTATCGAAGAATACGAAATATATAAAGCTTACAAAAATAAAAAAACAGAAGAAGTCATCCTTAACGATCAGCTGAATTTCCAGTCCAATATATTATACAACACAGCGATAAGAATACAGAACATTCGACTATAGCATGTCGTGGTGCGCACCACCGATATCGTGTGTGTCTAAAATCTGGGTATTTTATGTGTTTTTATGTTTATATTATATTTATTGTTATGTGTAGAATTGTGTGTACAGTGTTTTTAATATTTTAACGATCGACGAACTTCAACAAGGGATATCCTGATGATGGGACATATGTCCTGAAACGCGTTGAATGAAATATAGAGAAAAGGCCACCAGATGGACAAGAAAAAGGTAAACTGTTTTACTAATTATATACTATAAGTGGCTTGGATACCGAAAAACATGGATCTCATTTTACTTATTCACGATTAAATACTGCCTTATTTATTTTTACATTATGTATTGAAAATTAAACGCTTATGATGGATGCTTGGGTGGTTCTGAGTTGGGAACTACTGCAGTAGACATTATAGATCTCAGTGCCAATCTTAGTGCTTTGTGTTTTATTAATACCCGTTTCATTTTTTAACATTTTTATTTATATCAGCATTTCTAAATAACATGAACAAACTACTTGTTTATAAAGTTTGTATGATTTTTGTATCCTCAAAAGTAATTCCATATGAAATGTTTTTGTGTAAACCAATGTACCTTATGATAGAGTAGAAAATGTTATTTGCAAAACCAATAAAATGCAATATTTTTTAATGTGTTGAATATCCACTTACACTTTCATAAACATTCAGTTACTATTGATGTACAATACTTTCTTATAACGTTGCGTCCATGCATGCACACTGGTGTTGATATCCGGTAATGTTTCTATTTTTACTTGTAAATCTTCTGTCAAGATGTGCCTATATTCATCATATTGTTATAACAGTCTACTGATCATCGTATGGTACAGTGGAAAACAAAATACAAGACACCAATTAAGTCACTAATCACCAGCTATCACAATTAAACAGTTTGTAATCAACAAGATAGTCTCTTACAACAAATCAAGTAAAAATTATTCACATGTTTAATATTACGTGAATCCGTATCAATCTTCAGCCTCACTGTTGGGATCGCCAATTTGTTAATTTACGTTTTGTTCGTGTATTATTAATTTTTTACCGATGTAATAAACTTTGTTGTTTAATAAAAAAAACCTTTTACTCTAAGTGTATTAGTTGTTCTGTTGATATTTATGTTGCGTGTTTTGGGTGAAGTTATTTCAGATATAATTGTAATGGCTGAGTTATTCTTCCTTGTTTATTAATTAGAATTGACTTGTTATAATTCTTCAGTTAATCTGTTCTAAATTGAATGTAGCGGTCGAGTTGTTCCAAACAATTCTCAACGTTCACTTTCGATATTTGTCTTAACCCTATTCCTTGAGCTTAATCTTGGTTTTGTAGTTTCTAGAGTTCCAACGACTCCCCGACGTCTTCTTAATCTTCATGAGTGTAGAGTGAATCCTGATTGTATCTTACATTCAAGAAATAAAACGCATGGATATGATTTTGTTAGTATTATTGTTTAATTTTTGCAAACTTAATTCAAGTTAATAAAATTTTGCATTCGATATACACGCTAGTAATAATCATCAATTATTTATCTCAGTGTCAATAGTAAAAAATGAATTAAACAGTAAACATATAACGTGGGAATTCTTTTGGCTGCTACGAAAGGTTCCATAAATTATTAACAAACAATATAGAGTACATTACAAATAATTCTAATGCTTATGATCTAATGTGATAGTATAAATAAGTATTAAGGTCGTCAAAAATGTCTGGCGATATTTAGTTCACTGTGTGCAATGCATGATGGTCCTGAAATGACGTCATAACTATGACGTCAGATAATGCATGAAGTTGTTCCAATGTATTTTAAATAAATGTTTTCACCTTGTACTCACTAATTCTTATATACTGTGTTTTTCTCTGTATGAAATGTCCACCAGTGATTAATTGTGGTGTGAGTTATTGGTGTTACTAGTGATTGTTCGTGTTGGATTACTAATGTTGTCAGTTATAATAATTGTATTATACGTTACACTTCTGAGTGGGATTTAGCTGTGCATCTTCTTGTTAATCACTTGATATTTTCTTACCGGTGTTCGTTCCTATTCGATGATATGATTTTGGTTAATAATTTCAGTATCTTCTGATGTGGTTATAATTTTTCTTCTAAGTCGGTTCCTGGGTTTTAAAATTTTGTTACATAAAAAATCTGCGAGCACTACTCAACCGTATTCACTCGTGGTTAACAGTCAAGTCCCATTTCTTCTTTTTGTCATCAAACTGACCAAAATTTCTTAGATTCTGATTGGCCCCTTATGCACAGTTCAAGTGTTACATGACCAATACCCCTTAATTACTTTAGATTTTATAATTTGCCTTTAATTTATTATTTTATCATTATACACTAATAATTAATACAATGTTTGTGTGGTTATTAATCATAAAATTACAAATAATTTGGTACTAAACATGTCTTGGTTTAGTCCTGTAAAATTTAGTATTTAGTAGATTTTCCAGATATCTTATGAAACAATTTATAATGGTTGATGGCAGTTAATTATGACCCCTTGATATTACATCATTTTAAATTAATTAGTTGGTAACATAAAACTCTTATAATATAAAACAAAACTCTTAATGATACTACTTATTTTAACAATTATAATTTATGCACATTGTTTAACAATTGTGAAACATATACAGTTTATACAGTTTGGTATATACAGGAAGCCTACTGCTACTGATATCGTTATTCATGCTACATCCCATCATCCGGTGACTCATAAGATGGCCGCCTTTCATAGTATGATCAGCCGTCTCTTGTCAGTACCCCTTAGCTTGCATGACTACTATAACGAGTTGAGTATCATTAAACACATCGCGTCCTCTAATGGTTACAAGGAATCATTGATAGACAGCATCCTCAGAAAACGTAAGAAACCTAAGGATACTAACACACGTGGAACACCTAGGGAGGGAACGCATAAATATGTCCTCACTCCTTACACAGACCTTATGCCCAAGATTGTAGCACCTATTCTGAAAAATAATGGCAATCTTATCGCTGCCTATAGAACAACTAATAACATTTTAAATATCTTGCGCACTCATGAACCTACAGCCCTCGAGAAGAAAACGGGGGTATACAAATTCATGTGCGATGATTGCGACGCGTTTTATGAGGGACAGACCGGCCGTGGTTTTTTAAAAAGGTTCGTTGAACATAGGCCACCCACCAGTTATCGTGCCCTTGAAAACATGAAATCTAGTTTTGCTAAACATCTTGTCGATGAAAATCATGGCTATACTGATTGCAATAAGGGACAGTATATGAACGCTCTCGAAGAATTTGAGCTTTACAAAGCTTATAATAATAGTGACACCAGGCCATTTGTTTTGAACGATCAACTAAACTTTAAGTCGAATGTTTTATATGATACTGCACTGCGACATCTTTCGAGCGATGAGTGATTTTACTTAGTGCGCATTCAGCTGGCGTGAGGTGTGCACCTTGGAGCCTACATGTGCAATTAATGTTGTAGTTTCATTAATTTATTCAATGTGTGTTTTGGATTTTAATATTTTATAATGTTTGACGATTCATCCTCAACTGAGGTTGAAGAGTATGGTATGTGTTTTACTCCTGAAGATGGGACAAGTTGTCCCGAAACATGTTGAGTATAGCATAACATCGCAAGTATAAGAATTAAGCCTCTGACGGTGAGTAACTTAGTTTATTTGATTGTCATACAAGTGGCTTGGTACTGTAAATAAAACTTAATATTGTGAACTAATAGTCCAGATGAAGGTGATTCTATAGTGAGACTCTCCTCTTGTGTAAATAATCAGTCATCCAGTATAAAATAGTTGTGGTTAAATACAATATCAAGAATACGAGGGCGGTCTGAAAAGTTCTCGGCCTAACAATGAAAAACAAATTTACAATTTTAAAAATATTTGTATTTTTAAATGCAATCTCCTTGTAGCTTAAGACATTTATTCCAGTAATTTTCCAATGTCACTATCTCATCCCTGAAGTTTTTTTCTGTAAGGTCTGCAATCATCTCTTGATCCAATGAAAAACTCTGTGAGAAAGAGTTTGAGTTTTAAGAAACGATGGAAGTCTGAGGGAGCCAAATATGGGGAATATGGAGGATGTTCCAACAATTCATAGCAGAGGTCTCTTAATTTTCCCATTGCCAAAAGACTTTTGTGGGCAGGTGCATTGTCTTGGTAAAAAATTATTTTTTTCTTCTGAAAACTGGGTCTTTTTTTACAAATTTTTTTGTCTAGTTTTGATAAAAGGTTGGAATAATATTCACCAGTTATTGTTGCACCCTTTTCAAGGTAATTGATGCACAAAACACCTTTAGCATCGGAAAACACTGATGCCATACTTTTACTGCTGATGGAATTGACTTTGCCTTCTTTGGCACTGAACAACCAGCTTTTGTCCATTGCTTTGACTGTTTGGACTCTGGTGTGTAGTGGTGGGTCCAGGTTTCATCCATTATAATTAACCGACGCACAAAATCTACTTTGTTCTTATTAAAATGCTCCAGGTACTGTTCAGATATTTTAATATTGTAACTAAACCCTGTATGCGGTCTTTACAAAAAAGATAATAAAGAGAAAATTTTATTTCAAAAAAAAAATTTCCAATAAAAAAAATTTTGTTTGTGTTTTATTTAATGTCTGTAATTGTGAAAAAATCCTGTTTTAATGTTCTGTTAAAAATTTTAATAATTAAGAAGGTATTTATTAATTATTTAGCACTTCTGGAAGATCTGAACCAAGTCCGGAGTTAATCAGATTAACTCCGGTCAGCAATCGATTTATAATTTTTAGTGCTGGTCCAATATCTCACTGTTAATTAATATTTTCTTCTTCTTGAAGTCTCGTTGCATTAATAAATAAACCTTAAATTAGCATGTGAAATAATAATAGATACAAACAATTGAAATAAATGGATTTATTAACAAATTTAATAAATAATCAATTTTTAATCGATTGGGAGCAATTATCGACTCCGTCTCAGGGAATTATTGATTCGTTCATACAGTGGTTCTGGCGATTTATTACTGCCTGTGCCCGTTTAAAGGCTCGACATCGTTGTTCCTTTGTGCCATACTAGTTGAAGCATCATTTGGGATGCTTAGAGTGGGCCCCTGTCGATCTGTCCTATGGTCTTCCGGTCGTTCGTGGTTAGACCTCCGTTCAGCATCGTCTAAACTAGTACTCCTTCTCGTCGGATAGTACCTTGGTTGGTCCCGTTCTAGGCTCCTCCGCCTGTCTTCATATCCACGGTAGCTGTTTCTTCGATTGTTGTTGTATCTTCGCTGTCAATCCTCTGTGGCTCGTATGAAATTCACTCGTGGGCGGGGAAACCTATTATTAATGGGATTACCATTATTTGGACCCGCACGATTATTATTATTATGGTAACGATCATTACCATAATTGGGGCTTCTCTGACTATTTTGGTTATGAGGGTAGGGATTTCTGTTACCCTGATAACCATTAGAGGGTCGACTCGGGTTCACATGGTTTGGACTTGTATTATTATTATTATTTTGATTAGTAATGCTAAAGTTATTATTATTGTTAAAACTATTATTCTGCGGGTATGCCCGGCCTCCTTGGTACCCAGTGTTGGTGTTGTTCGTACCCTGGTTGTTGTTCTGATACGTCCTTGGTTCGGGCCCATCATTTCTTCTCCGGCTCTGTCGGTAGTAGGTTTCATTTTCTAAGTTTTCGAGGAGTTCGGTCATTGCCTGGATTGTTTTTATTTGGCTGCCTCTCCTCGCACGAATTACCTCTTCGTCATAATGGTATGACAACATATTTATTAGGCACTCCTCCGGTATGGCCGGTTCTAGATGCTTGGCCATACATACCTTGCCGAGGAAATATGCTGTCATCGAACCACCGACTTGTGGTTTGTAGTGGCCGTGGCATATATTATCTCTTATCAAGTTTTGAGTCGTCTCCGACCAGTACTTCGCCTTGAAAAGGCTCTTAAATTGCTGATAACTTTCGATGTCGCTCCGGTTGGCCATCCACCAATGGTCATTCACCTCCCGAAACAACTCGTCTAGGATTTCTCTGTTCTGGACCCACCGGTTCCCTCTGTGTTTTTCTAGGTATTCCTCTATGCGTGCCAAGAACTCCATGGGCTTCCGTTATACTGCCGGAAATTAAGCCACTCTATTTTTGGAAATTGGGAAATGATTGTAACCAGTTGGTCTATTCCTTATCAATTCTATCTCCTCCTGGCTCTGACGCACTTGTCCTGTGATGTTCGTCATAGCGGCTTCCACGCCGTCGCATCTTTCGGTTACATGTGTCCGCACTTTATTCATTTCTTCCAGGGCAAATTTCTTGTTTTCTTCCAGTTTCGTTTCCTGTTGTTCCTTGACATGTGTAATCTCTTTATGTATTACCTCCCGGACTTCCAGCACTTCGTTTTCTGTCTGACGACATCTTTCGTCTACTTCCCTGATCTGCTGGTTAACAACCACGACTTCCTGTTCTAACTTCTTTACGATGGATTTCTTCGTCTCTGTTATCCTTTTATTTAACTCTTCTTTTGCCAATCCTATTCTCTCGTCTAACTTATTCATGTTCTCTTGGTTAACTTCCCTTAATTCTTCTCTCAGCAGTTGATTGTCCTCTCTCAATTCTTCCCTTAATTGTTGGTTGTCATTTTCTATTTTCCTACTGGTTTCTTCCATTTTCTCCTCCAAATTCCGATTATTTTCCCTCAACTCTTCCTTTATATTCTTATTATTTTCTTCCATTTTCCTTTCCATCTTCTTACTGGTTTCTTCGATCCTCTTATTAGTATTCTCTATCTTACGGCCCAATTCTTCCTTTGTGGATCGGTTGTCTTCCTTCAAATCTTCTTTCAATTCCTGATTCATTTTCTTACTACTTTCTTCCATGTCCTTGTTAGTGGAATCCATTTTCTTAGTTACTCCTTCTATTTTGGATTCTAGGTTCTTATTCATTGATTTGTTATCCTCTCTCATTTGCCTGAACATTTCCATTATGTTCTCTTCCATTGTTTTAGATTTCTCCTTCTCTGGGACATTGACTTCCCCTGTTTGAGTGGGTACCTCTGGTTGTTCCTCTGGTGCGGGTTGTTTATCCTCCACCTGCGGTATTACCACCTCTGGATCCTCCACGGGTGTTGCCTCCTTATCCCCCATGTCCACTTCCTTTTCGGCCTCTGCCGCCCTCTTCTTCGAAGTAGCTCGTCTTTGCATTTTTTTTTTTTTTTTTCTATTAATTAATCGCTGCCAGGCTTAACTTATCAAGCCGTCTAAGTTGGACGCCACTTTGTAACTAAACCCTGTATGCGGTCTTTACAAAAAAGATAATAAAGAGAAAATTTTATTAAAAAAAAAAAAAAAATTTCCAATAAAAAAAAATTTTGTTTGTGTTTTATTTAATGTCTGTAATTGTGAAAAAATCCTGTTTTAATGTTCTGTTAAAAATTTTAATAATTAAGAAGGTATTTATTATTCAGCACTTCTGGAAGATCTGAAACAAGTCCGGAGTTAATCAGATTAACTCCGGTCAGAAATCGATTTATAATTTTTAGTGCTGGTCCAATATCTCACTGTTAATTAATATTTTCTTCTTCTTGAAGTCTCGTTGCATTAATAAATAAACCTTAAATTAGCATGTGAAATAATAATAGATACAAACAATTGAAATAAATGGATTTATTAACAAATTTAATAAATAATCGATTGGGAGCAATTATCGACTCCGTCTCAGGGAATTATCGATTCGTTCATACAGTGGAAAAAATTATTACAATTATTATATAAAAAAAGGTTCTTGGAGCGATTATATTAATAGTCAGAGAAGGGTCAACGAGAAAGTATAACATTAACAATTAAAGTAATTTCAATAATTATTATTTAACAATATTTAAATAATTCTGATATAATGTTTAAAAAAGTTGAATCATCAAACCATATGTAGCTGCTGACGTCACTCGATGAGGAAGGCACAGAATCGTATTTTTCAAAGATGGCCGCTCCTAGGTATGGCGAAGTTATTGGGAATGTCGTCGTGTTAAAATCTCACAACAAAATTACCTTCATAAATGTTTGAAATGTCCCCGCACTGGTGTAATCTGTCTAATAGGTTGTTTGGTGTGTTCTGAAGAAGTGTTCCGTGTATACTTGTGTTAATTATATTATTTGATATGTGTTCACTTCTGTGGGTTAACTGCTCAAAAAATGGTTGATTTGTAGCGTTAATTATCACAAATATATTGTTTTACTGTTATAAATCACTAGTATAATGAAGTTTGGTGTTAGTTTTCACTATTGTCGTTAAAATTTCGGTAGTTTTAGTTAGAAAAATATTTAATTTATTTAACTCTCGTTACACTGATATTAGAAGGTAACCGTAGTACCATTTTCTACACGGTTTTAAGGAACGTTATATTACACAACTATTCAGCTTGATATTCAACAAAAGACTAGACTAACTTCCTTCATGTTAGTCAAAATCTGGCCCAGTTAATCTTTGAAAAAGTATTGTTAAAATATTTCGATTTCCCATACACATGATACAAAATTACATTATATATGGAATTTATTTATTTTATTCATCACCTTCATGAATTATGAACCTTATCATTGGTTTAATCATCTCATTCCTCTTAAATTGATATATTATAGTCCATATCTGTTGACATTTTGTGGAAATTACCAAATTTCTCTCTTTTTGGAAATCTAGGCTCAAAAATTGGTTTCTGCCTTCATATAAATTTTTCTGCCATTTTAATTGTTATTAATACTATTATAATAAATTTTAATTAGTCATATTTCTCTTCCTTTCCTTAAATACATATAAATTGAACCTTTGAACTGGTTTTTTGTGTTAATCTCTGAATTTGACATTGTTCTTTAAAATTAATTAATTTATATATTTTGAAAATTTACAATATTTTAAGGTATATTTCCTTATTATCACTTTAACTCATAGGATCATTCACAGTAGTGGTTAACTGATTTACCTTACCTAAATCTTGCTAGTTTACAGGAATTATAAGTGAATTAACTGGTTTATATGGCTTCTGTGAATTCACCACATGGCCTAGAGTTGAGAATTTTATATTTCTGTCTTTCTCAAATAAATTTAATCCTACTCCTCCTCTGACTTTACATAGTTATTATTACATGAAAATAAAACGTTTTACAAACCCATTGTGAGGTGTAGTATTTGATTAATACTACTGTTATATAAAAAATAATAATGAACATCATTCAGCATTCGAAGATTGAACATATTGCTGACATGGTTTGAAAACATGCATTTAATTCCTTTTTGAATTAATACAGCATACCTACTGAAACATTATTAATGGTATGCATGCTGTTATTTGGCAAACATAATTCATTTTAAACACATATAAATCTTATTTACTAAAAATTCTTATAAACCTATTGAGTTCATGGCTGTGAACAAATAGCCATTTTAAACAATTTAAACCTATGAATATAACTTAATGCCAGTCCTTTCTGGTCTAAACCATTATTATCTATTACCCATTCATCAGTAAACATGTCCACCCATAATCTAGTTATTATCATTTTTACAAATGTCTTGTAATAACAGAGTTACATTAAAATAATAAAATATTGGAAATCTTCCATTTTATTATTTTATGATGATTTGTAATATTGAATATAAAAGTTGTTATATAGCATATTGATAAGTCATAGTATCACCAACTTTAAGTTTATTGTATTTCCAAAAACACTTGCACAAGTTCACTTTCACTGGTGGTTCTGATATTTTGAGTCTTATTATCTCAGACCAGACCTTTAGTAATCATGGACTGTTAAGACTTGTTTATTTTCTTTATCACACAATAGCTTTAGTTGGTTCACTTCTTATTATACTAGACAACACTTTTGATTTCTTAATAATTACATTTTTATAGGATTTTGGGATGTTATACTTTCTTTTTAATTGTCTCTATGGGTTTGGGGTTGATGGTATTTAATAATAGGTTTTATAACGGTGTTTCTTTCATACTATTTCTTCCTCTCTTCTTGTCTTCTTTCTTGTCTTTCTTCTTATCTTCTTTCTTGTCTTTCTTCTTATCTTTCTTCTGGTCTTCCTTCTTCTTGTCTTCATTCTTCACTCTTAGGTAAACCAAGGTACTTCGTGTTATCTCGACTGATGTTTAGTTTGGAGTATCGAATGTATTTACTGATACTGACTTTGCTCTTCGCTAAAGGTTTCAGGGTATTGTTTACTTCCTGATCACAAATTTTATTCTTCCTTCTTCTTGTCTTTGGGGTATTTTGGTGTTTCACCACTCTCAAACTGATTCTCTCTTCATGATATTGTGTAATCTAATTTGTTTACTGCTCCTAATTTCCTGGGTAAATTCCTGATTTTATAATATGAGTTGCTTTTAATAATTTCTTTGATTTTTTAACAGTGGTTTTTATATAATGTATTGAGGATTTTTATTTTATTGTTGTTTATTCCTTTGAATTCATTCAATTTCATTCGATTTTATATTAATATATGTGGTGTAATTAATTTTTATTATTTTATATTAATTAATAAATAGTGGATTTTCTGTCACGCTACAATATCCATGCGTTTTTGATTTGCTATGAGTAAGCGCGGCACCCACCTAGCACACAACTTTTTCATTTGCAATTCCTCATGTAAAGTATGTCTGATACGTTCTTTTGAAAGGCCTATAGTCTCAGAAAATTTGGTCACTTTAATTCGGTGATCGTCCGAAATCATATCATGCATTACTTGACGGTTTCCGGTGTTGTTGCCCTTTTTGGACGTCCTTCACGTGGATCGTCTTTCAGGCTGGTATGATCACGTTTAAATTTGGCAGCTCTTTTTAACTGTTGAAAATGAAGGAGAAGAGTCCCCATATGCTTTAAGAAACCTTGAATAAATTTCGCTTGGCGTTAAACCTTTAACAAAGAATTTTATGACCACACCATACTCAGTTTTCTCCATTTTAAGGAATACAGACAAAACTTCTGTTTCAAATGGCTGTATAATACAAATTATTTGGTAGAATGATAAGAAATTGCACTATATGCTAACAGTAGATGTAGTACCATCATAAGAATAAAAAAATTAGCGATAGTGCTGCCGCCTATGGTCGATGCCGAGATCTTTTCAGACTGCCCTCTTATGTAGTAACTTATTTGTTTCGAATTTAATATTAATGTCTCATGTTAACAAACCTGATATTATTTTTTATACCATGGTCTTATTGGTGTGTTAGTTTTGTGGATTTCAGACAGTCTGGTAAATTACGGGGCATGTGTAATCATCAGTTTCAAGTACCGATGCATGATGTCATAAAAAAATAATGTTTGTTAATTGCAGTATTTAGATTTTTTATGACGGTGATTGGATCAGCGTCAAATAGATTTTACATTATTAAGTTTATATGTTTTTTGTTGATGTACCTTTCTTGGTATAATAACTAAGAAATTGGCTTACTACGCTTCTGTGGGTATAGCACTGTAATCCTTATCTTTATTTCTAATTTGTTTGATAAAAAAATATTTAGATTGTTGAGTACTTCTAATTGTAAAATTTCATGGTAGTGATTAGTTAGAAATGTTGAGTGTTCTGAGGGACTTACTTAATTTATTATCAATAAAAACTGTATTAACCATCGAAGTCAAGTGTTATTAGCTGCTTCAGCATGCATTATTTCTTGTTTCATTTTTATTTAAAAATTGGCACATTGTATTCCATGCCTTTATTAAGTAAATTCAGTTCACTTTTGAGTTAAAGTCTGTGTCTGTTATTAGTGGTATAACTATGAAACGTACGATTATATTTGATAATCTTGATTTAACGTGATACAAAATTTATTTTTATATATGTTTCCAGACAGTTGGAATGTGGCCTAGAGATGTGGTCATTAATACACTATTACTATTAACATAGTAATGCATATACTATTAATATTTATACTATGCATTCAGTAGTGTAAGTATAACAAAACAGTTTACCGTATAAGCTAAAAGTAAGGAATGTGGTATATCAAAAAAGTGGTGGAATAATTAGATTTAGAGTTCGATTAACCAAGGGTTGGTTAAAACAGATTTGTTCCTTCTAATTGAATAAGATTCAATAGTGAAGTGTGTTGTTTTCATTAATGTTTGTGGTAGGGTAGACAAAATGTGAAGTACAGCAGAGTGGCATATAAGGGTGTTGCTTGCCAGTCATGTTTCAAGAGGAAGGACAGAGAGAAAGAGGGGGAAGAGGATTTGTGAAAGCAATATATTAAACAGTTCAAGAAAATAGAAATAGGAATTATCAATAAAAAGGAAAATACTTCTATAGTTTTGATAGAAAAATAACCGAGGAGTGCACTTGGTGTGCAACTGTATTAAATGATGACAGCATTTGTAGTTATAGAAAAAAGTTAAGAATATATCAAGAGTGAATTATGTAATAAAGATATAGCTATGATGTGTAGAAGTTTTATAAGTTTCTTTTCAGATTGTATATACACAACAGAAAGATGTAACAGCTCAAGTTAAAGTAGGGAAAAGGATATCCAGCAAGATAACTATTAGTAAGGGCTTGAAACAGGGTTGTTGTGTAGCTCCAACTTTGTTTAAGATCAATCTAAATGAAGCCCTAACATCATGGAGGAAAAATGCCGTAATATGGGTGTACCAGTTGGAAATGACAAGATGTTTACAATACACTTTGCAGACGATCAGGCTATAATTGCAGATGAGGAAATTGATATAAGTTATATGCTTAGGAAACTAGGAGAAGAATATGTGAAATGGGGTCTCGAAATAAATACCTCAAAAACTGAGTACCTTATAGTAGGCGGTGAAGGTCAAGACCTAGAACTAGGAACAAAAGTGATAAAAAATATTTAAATCCTCAAGTATTTGGGTGTAACAATGACATCGGATGGTGACAACAACCAAGAAATAAAAGTAAGAATACGACAAGCTAAGACGGCAACAAAACAATTAAACAGTTAGCTTTGGAGTCCACGAAAAACAAAAACAATAAAATCAGAATATATACTATAGGCAAAAGTATAGGCCTATATGGAGCAGAACTGCAGGAAATTAATAAAAGAAATAAATCCATAATAAGAGCTATGGAGATGGCTTACTGGCGGAGGTGGTGTAGACTAATAAGACTAGATAAAGTGAGAAATGTAGAGATAAGACAAGCGATGGCAATCGACCTTGATATTATAGAAACAATAGAAGCAAGAAGACTGAATTGGTTCGGACACCTAAAAAGAATGTCGGATGAGAGATGGCCAAGGAAGGTATAGGAAGGGACTCCACCCTCTAGAAGAAAAAAAGGAAGACCGAAACATTAATGGAAAATGGACGTCGAAGATGCAATGAATGCAAGAGGACTTACAGAACAGGACTGTTTAGACCGGCGCCAGTGGAAGCTAGGATGCAAGAGGTGGCGCCAGCCATAATTAAATCGCCAGATAATAAAAAAAAATATACACAATAGAAAGCTGGGTGCCTAAGGAGATAAGAAACAAGTAAAATTCAGGTGTTAGAAATTAATTTGATTGGTAAAAACAATTAGCAGCAGAATTACAAGGATTCCTTGTGAAAGGATAAGGAAATTAATGTACAAACAATATGCTTGTCAGAGTTGGGAAGAAGAAATGTCCAGGGGTGATAAATGAGGAGAATTACCTAAAGTGATTTTTGAAGCAAAAGCTAGAAACAATAGAAGAAATGTGTGCTGATGAAGAAGGGCTGGGAAGAAAATGTCGTAAAGTGATGGACATATGCTTTTTGAAGAGAGGTATTTGAAGAATATGGTGAATGTCCCAATCCAGCGGATGTTTGAAAATGGGAATGGATGAAGAAGAAAAAACAGATGAAAGTAGTACTCTTGACCTGGCTAAACTTAAAAAAAAAAGGAGTACTATTGCAAAGTTGTATGGTGTTTGAGATTGAGATTTAAGATTAACAGTTTGTCACAAAAGGCCACATTGCATGAGTATTGGGTAGCAACTCCCACTATACAGCCCATCTGCCCATACATCACATTTCCAAATATGCATTTCCAAAGTCTGCTAGGTGCCCTGTTCACCATTTGTACTCTGTGTGAATTTTTCATCTTTTTAGAAATTATATTTCATTTGAAAGTGAAAGTTTTTGAGAGCGAGGAGATATAAATAAACTTGACAAATCAGCTATGTGCTATATCCAAATATGACTTCGGAAACATATTTGCTGGTAATAATGAATAATTTCAGAGCAGTGATCAGTCTTGGACTGCATAAACTATTCACTCACAGCTACTGTCAAGCTTTCTACAATTGTGAGGAATGTATTCCTTTCATTGCCTCAGTCAGAATTGTAATTATTAATCTTTCAGGTAGTTAAAAAAAAATTTTTTTGGAACAGAATTTATATCATTCTCATGTGTTTGTTTTTAGAATGTGAAATGTCAAGTGAATGTAAGAATGCTTCTGTAGACAAGGATGTTAACGTTTTTATAGTTCACTTTGTTACAGCTTTGTAAATTATAAAATGTGGTTTTTATTTAGGCCTATATATAAAAAAAAAAAACAAGTAAAAGAATAAAAGAACAGTTTAAATTCTTGTTGTTGAAAAATGTACATCCCACTTCAACTAAAAGTTAAAAGTGTCTTCATTTACTTGTAGATTTTCTCACATATAACAGACTGTTAAGACTTTAAATCTGTGACTTTAATCAGATTCTTAGTAAAGATTTGATGTTGTTATCACACATACCTATGAAATTAAATTGTATTAGATTATGTTAAGAGTGTGTAATGTAATTAGCTAGTCAAGTTGTAAACTGAGATTCTTATTTCTTGCAAAAAAGGTATACAAAAGAATTGGTTGAAACTAAATATGGGAAAAATGAGTATTGTTGTCTGTGTTCCCAGTGAATGGTGAGAGATGTAAAGAGAAAGAATATATCAGGGAAAGGGAAGATGGTGATCATGTCAGCAAGAGACATAGGTGGGGGGGCAGCAGGTTCGAGGCCAAAGGTCAGTCAGTCTCATACACTAATTGTTGTATTGTTAACATTATCGCCATCCCATTACCCAGTTCTGTCTCTTTCCATCCTTTCTTAATGTATTTATTATTTATTAATGTTGTGTGGATATAAATTAAAAAAAAAAATAATGTAACAGTCATGTGACAGGACAAGCATGACATATATCTAGTAAGTAGTTAATGTTAGTCTGTATCAGCAAGAAAGTAACTGTATAATATTTTCACTTTATAGTATATGATAAGGTTTTTTAAATTCTTCAATAACATATTTTTGTAAATTAAATGTTTTTTGAATGTTACATTAAATGGCATTTTTCCTTAAATATTTTTTTATCTTTCATGTACTGTTATTTAGTAACTGTTATTTATTTAGTAACATTATGGGAAATCATTTTATTATAGTCATAAAGGAAGTTCATGTTGGTAATTAGTTATTTATAAAATTCTTGTGTTTGAAAACTAGACAGATAAAAAACACAAAAAGGTCTTCTCTTGATTGAGCAGTAAAAGGTGCTCTGTACCAAGCTATGAGCAGTGAGGCATTAGATTAAAGGAAGGATGTTCAGTTGTACCTGGCTTTCAGTGTAAGCAACTGTGTATCATCCATTTGTGACATGGCTTGACTTTAATGAGCAATGGAAATGAAGAAGATGGCACGACACGTTCTGTCTAATTTGAAGATGGGGGGGGGGGTAAAAATTTGCCTTCTTACCAGAAACTGGTGAATTTGCATCTTGGTATACAGTAGTTCCCTCAGATATATGGGTAATGGGAAATACTTTCCAAGATCTACCACAGGTATCCAAAACCCAGAGAGTAGTGAGTAATTACAGAGTGTCTAATTTGTAATTAAACATTACAAATTTAATGCTTTTTTATCATAATTAACAGCTTATTACACATTGTAGATATAACTTTCACAGTGTGAAGTACCACTACAAAACTAGACCCGACATTTCATTCTTCATCAGCCTACAAAACAAAGATACATTCTTGCCAATGTATCAGCAACCTGTAAGGTTCCTGCACACGGAATGCTATAATACGAGAGTGGAACAAATATAAACCGGAATTTTTCTTTTAAATTTTATTGACTCAGTAAAAAAAAATATATATATTATTTTTCTTCATAATCTCCTGATTTGGAAACACTTTTTTCTGTTGAATTAGCAATTTTTTGATTCCTTGCTCAAAGAAAGAAGGGGCGCATGTTTGCAACCAGTTGCACACGAACTCTTCTACCCTTGCATGATTGTCAAATCGCTATCCACCCAGTGCTTTTTTGAATGGTCCAAACAAACGATAGTCGAAAGGCAATAATATGGAATATAAGGAGGGTGTTCTAGGGCTGTCCAGTAAAATTTTTTCAGCTTCTCACACGTTAATGCATTCGGCATGCGTGGTTGTGTTGCCATCAAGGAAAATGACCTTATGCATTTGTCACCAATGTCATTTGTTGTGATAGGCAGCCTTTTCATCTTCCTGAAGTGTACAATAGTAGGTGCTATTCTCTGTTCTTTGTTCATCAAGAAAATATCAACAGAATGCCTGAGGAGTCCCCAAAAATGGTTGCAAGGACCATTTCACCTGACATCGTGATTCGTCCTTGACTGGCATAGCTCTCTTTCTGTTCCGTTTTCTTCCTTCATTTCATGCTCACTTGTTTTGATTCAGTGGTGTTATGATAGACCCATGTTTCATCACAAATGAGAGTATGGTACAGAAAAACCTTCCCTTCCTCCTTGTAGTGAGTCAGGATTTCATCATCATCCGCACGAACACATTTTTTTCATGGGTAAGGAGATAAGGAACCCACCTGGCAGGCACTTTCCAATAATTTAAGTTTTTGTTGGTGATTGAACATTTCGGTAGCTTGTTCCTACTGCTGAAGCAATTTCTAAAATCTTTGTGCTCCAATCAGAATCAGTGAGTTTATGAACAGCACGAATATTTTCTTATATTACACTTGTCCATGGTTGTTGTTGGTGGGGTTGTTTTTCACAGTTTCCTGTCTGGTACGAAATTTTTTGTACCAATGAAACTCTTGAATCTTTGATTGAGTTTGTTCACTGTATTGTGCTCGGAGTATCCTCAAACTTGGGCTAGAAATTTGATTATGGTGCATAATGCAGTAGACGAATGAACCTCTTGCTCAGTCATTGTGCTACTGAGAAGATGTGAGACTTACGCCACGAGTCCAGGAGAGGGATTCAGTTGAGATGTCCCCAAGGTCATGCTGTGCTCATTTAACTTACTTAATTGCTGGACAAGAATTCCAGTTCATATTTGATCCACTTTCGTATACACCGATAATATTTATATGGTATTGCAGTAGTGATAAACATGCTTCAGCACAAACCAAATCTATATGAACAGTTGCACCAAGACATCAGAACTTTTTGTCTCTCCATTTCTTAACTAACTTTGGAAAAATGGGTTGCTGGTTGTATGAAATAAATGGTAATAGCAATAGGTTTGGTAGGTGTTGTCACTTATTTAATGGTTGGAAAGGATGATATTAAGTTTCTCTCAATGTTTTTTCTTACTGAATAGTTTAATGAACGTTTCCGACCTATTGAAGGGTGATAGTATATTGAAGAATGTATGATATCGGTAATGATAATGACCTACTGAAGAATGTGTAATACATTCTGAAGTGTGACACAGTTTATAGAAAGGTATTCTGGTCAAAGAGTAATTAGCAGTTTGCCCTATATAATTTGTCTCAATAACCTGGGCACACAATATTTTTAAATTTTAGAGCAACAGTTGTGTATATAGGGAATGTGTGTATTTAATGTCCATTGTAAACTATACCCATTGTGCATTGACTTGGTTGGATAATATACTGTATAATTGTTGTTGTTGTATTAGGTTGAGTAATCAATGATTTCATCCATTGATAAATAGCACATGCACCATTATTAAGCTAAATTAAGGGGTTTTATATTAATTCTATGATAACACAGCAACAAATGCACACTCTACAAGCACTAGAGGTAACTGGCAGCAAATAAAGTTGGTTAAAGTAGATACTGATGGCGGAGAGAGATAGATCATGTATTAGGCGTGATGAGATAGGAAGGTTTCACTATGTTATATAGAATGGCACATAGTTTGAAATCTATGAATTGTCTGTTTTTTAATTTTCAATTTAATATTTTTCAGCCACAGTAAACTGTATATAACTTGAATCATGTGGACCAAAGAAACAGCAAAACCTTGAAAACACTGTGGGTAGGGGGGGGGGTATCATTGTACTGTAATTTCCACAGTAGTCTTGCTAGAATCAGGAGGGTTGAAGTTCAACATTTTTCTTTTTCATTGCTTCTCATGTATAAAATATTTACTGGAATCTTTATAAAAGATAATAAAAAATTAATTGGAAACATCTGTAGATTAAAAACCTGTATTTAGTTGTATTTTTGTCATTCTTTAAAGTGAAGTTTAAAACTTGTAGAATTTCATGTGTAAAAATAAAAAATTATTATATTACTTTAGGCTTCCTTGTATGAGGTTGTTTGGTAAGTAATATCCATTTAATGCTAAAAAATTACAGACAAAGATTTTTGAAAAAACATTCAACTTAACTTAACCTTAAGCTATTTTTCTACATATTCTTCTTGTATACTTAACATTTACAATAATACCGTTGGAGGAGTTTTTGTATTCGCACATCATGTACCTCCACTGCCAGTTTATTAAAATAAATAGTCACTGTTTTCTTAAATCTACATCAGTCACAAAATCCTTTCCCCCCAAAATTCTTTTAGTTTAGAAAACAGGTGATTTGGGGGGGGGCAGATCATGGGTGCAGGGTGGATGATTGAAAGCTTCTCACTTAAATTTTCCAAGCAGATGTTTTGTTTTATCCATTGCATGAGGTTATGTTAAAGCTGTACGAGTTTAAAATAAATATTAAAGTTTATAAACCTGTTTATATAACTGCAACTCTACTTGCTTTTTAATCAAAAAATTCAAATTTGTCCCACTTACCTTCATCGCGAATAAACCAGGGTGTCGTCTGATGTACTTAGGCAGAAAAAAACAACAGATAATGCAATGACAAACATGTATTTTACAAACATAAATAAAATGGTATTTTATTTATTTAGCATGACAGTTTTTCTGTTTACCTTCCGGTTTAAATTTACTAAAATATGCCTTATGACTGAATTGTGAAACTACGTCAGATTATGATTTCTACTGTAGTTATGCTTTTTCTACAAATAACACTCCGAACAATATTTGATTCACCTAGCCATGCTATCAAGATTTATTTATTACTGAATATATATATATATACTTACGACTAACTTATTTTCTACTCAAAGAACGACCCAGATTGCTCACTCTCACATTCGCACTATTTAAAAACCCCTTTTATTATAACATAATTGAAAAACAAAAACCCTTGTAATAAAAATTTGGATTCATTTTGATGGGTTACCCAACGGCGTCATTTCTCTCGCTGCCATGTGCTTCTTATGTTTTAAGTGTTCACAATTTTCAATTCCCCGTTTATTTCTCCCACTCACTTCACTGATTCTGTTTCTTGTACCTCAAAACATTTTTTAAAACTTTTGTCACTCTTTTACATGGTAAATTTGAAAACTTGTGTGCGCACGTTTTAATTCACACCCGGCCGGGCTGAGAAATTCATTTGACTGGCTGAGAGTCACTGGCAAAATCTTCCACCAGAAAACTAGGCATAGCCGGAATTACCATGCCTTCTGCCCTGAATTGATCGTCATTGTTCATGGTACCACGTACAATTCCCGTGTGTTGGACGTCGACGAAATTTGTTGTCCAGTGGTTTACGTCATCGGAAAGGCGTGTCCTAGTTATGTTTCCGTCGTGTCTCTGAGCATATGCTGGACAAAATTTGCACATAGCCATTTTGTTCGACTTGAGTTTAGTGTGTGTTCTGCACTCCGCCGATGTTAGTGCGTTTGGGTGCATTACACGGTACTACAGTTCTGAGAATTAAGAAGTGGTGTGCGAGATGCACATTCCATTGTAATTGCTTCATCACAGCTCCTTTGTTTGAACAAAGCTTTTAACACGTGGCTGATCACACAGACGAAAATGAATTTAAAATATTTTAATAAAATAGAACCTCTCCCTTTTAGACCCGTTACAATACCCCCCCCAATGAGAGATCTTCTGTCGAAACAGAAGAAATCTCATTGCTAAACCCCAAGAGGACCGGTGAGGATATGGTGCCAACAACCCCCCATTTGTTCTTATACATCATGGGTAAACTACCCCCCTGGCTCGGCGACTATGGCCGCATCTGAACGAGATTACTGGACTTCTCTATTCGAGATCCCAACACCATAAAATCGAACAGACACGAACCACCGCGCACCTAACCTTATAACATGCCACCCCAAACTCCAAATCCCTGGCCTTATCCCATGCCAGATCCTCAACCGATATGTTCCCCCTTACTAAGCACACTGGGTCGCCTTCAGCAATACTGGGCGCATACATATACTTATTAATATATTTTTCAACTTCAAAATATTTATTGCTAAATCAAACCCATTTAAGTGACCTCCTAAAATTAAAAAAAAGTCTGTTACATGAATTCATAACTCTATTAATTCTCTTCATTATTATTCATAATCAGAAAAACAAATAAATTGAACATCTGACTAAACATGAACTCATTTATCCTAACTTTTGATTATACATACATACTAAACAATACAATTCAATAAAAACACTAGTAATACACATAAACAATAATACACTTGCAATTCAAACATCACTTATATGGCAGGCATAAAATAAAAATTAAAAAAAAAAAAAATTTTTAATTTATCCAAATATTTTTTCCAGTTCGGAAAAAAGATTTAAATTATTTAAATCAATTACACGACACAATTTGCATCAAGCAATTGCCAAAACCTGGTCTAGTTTGTAACATCAACCATCAGCTGATCTCTCTGGGTCAAGTCAACGACCTTGACCTACATATGTTCGTAAAATACATAAGACATCTTTAAAATTTTTTATCTTTAAACACAATAACATAATAAAATATGACATTTAAAATTGACATAGTATTATTACAATTAACAATAAAACTGACAATTAAATTAATCAAAATCACACACTTATAGCTTTAATTGGTTTCAGCTTCTATTAAAATTTATCACTTGTACCAATCAATTGTTTAATTATATTCAAATATGTAACTCCATTGTGAAATTTTCAAATCATTATAAGTGATACACTACAGCTTAATTCGTTACTCCCCTTTGATTAACCACCTGAACCACACACACACTATTATTTTTTGAGGGTGGACTGTTGCGCCCATTTGCATCCACAAGGACGGCATTGGTGGAGGAATTTATCATCTCCGTGTCCTTGCTTCAGCGTTACATTTAAAAATTATTTAGATACCATCATATCTTTGTTATATATTAATATGCCCTTAAAACGGGTCTACCACCTGGTTTACTGTTCCTACTCAAACAGAGTGGCAGCCGCTGTTCCATAGTTCCGGGGATTTCCCCTAATGTCACCCCCCAATAATTTCAAATATACACCAATTTCAAGCCAGCTATGGTCAAGGTTCTTACTTTATGGCCATAGCTGACCGCTATCCAAAACCACGATTAGTGCTGGTAAGGCAGTAATCGCCCGAAAAGTCGGGGAAATCAACTCTAACTTCAGGCATGTTCTTTACGTCATTTTGATACACGGCACGGCAATCTATCAGCATATAATATAAAATTATATAAAAGGTGTGCCATGTATTTTACGCCATTTTGGCCTCCGATGGAGGTAACACTCTCTGTCACCCCCAACACTTATCGCTATCTACTGTGGCACATGCTACCACAGCAACAGCCAACCTAATAACTAAACTAACCCTTCTACAGTTATAGTTCCTACATTCCCTAAGTATAACACTTCTATTAACACCACTCAACCCCCCAAAATTACCCATATGTCTCGTATGAAAACATCATATAACATAATAAACAAATCGACATTAACCTTGATCAAACAAGCAAACAATTCTCTTTTAAATAATTTATACAGAAAATTATAAACATTATAATTTAAAATCTTTATTAACTCTTCTATATATCATCATTTCATTATTTATCACTTACTGCAATTAGATTTCTCCAAAATTCCAAATTTATTTTATCTCATATTTCAGTTATTACTACCTTTTTGACTGTGGTTTCTATTTAGTACAATTATCTCAAATTAGTTTCATCATTGAGCTAAACTCTTTTCAACACCTGTAACTCTACTTAACTCGTATTATAAAATTTATACTCAATAGTACATCGCTCATACCCTGTCATAAGCACACAAATATAAACATCAATAACTCCCTGTACCTTCTGCAACATTTTAAAAACAATGTTATTCCATACTAAATAATTTAACATTTATTTATTTGTTAATTATTATCAAATTCAAATCTCATAAAATAATTTAAATCCATTAGAAAATTCAATTATATAACATTGTAAATCAATCAAAAAATATTTAAACATCTCAGATTATTTTAATTAAATCAATTATTGAAAATACAACAATTTCAATTATTATCAAAACAATTACAATTCATTAATTACTGTCTTCAGAATTATCCTCATTATTTATTTAGTCGGTTAAAATATTATTATTAAAATCAATTTCCATTACATACTCACATTGTTTACATAATATCTTACAATACACACAATTAATTTCACTATCAATTATTTACAATTCTTCATCATTATTGTTCAGTTTTCCACACTTCATTTCCAAAATCAGCAAGGTCAGAACCATAAATCAAAATATTTAAAATGTCCATTTATTAAGTTTATGTTCAGCCTCCATCATCGAATAATAATCTAATATATTTATAATATAAATCATTCTTGTCCACACTCTATTTATTAATTTTAATATGATAATTTTCTAATACTTCAAGTTGTTCCACTATCATCAAATCATAAAACCTGTCAACATCATTAGTGATTTTAGTTTGGTCTCCATCAGTAGTTTTATTCAATCTAAAGTCAGTTATTTTCTCATCATATTCTACTACACTCATTACAACATAAGGTAAGTGTTTATCATTTACAATGGTATTATTAAAATATTCATTTATCTCTCTTTCAACAGGTAAGCATTTCATATCATCTATTTCCTTCCATTCTAACCTCTCTTTCAATTCTTTATAATTTCTCTTCAACTTATATAATTTTATCTCTCTATCAACACACAACTCTCTCTCTAAATCTCTCTCACCATCATAACACCAATTCATGCTTTTGCTATCATTCCGTACAGAGGGTATTAAATCATAAAAACGCCTACTAACAATAAAAAAATTAATTAGATACACATCGCTTTCTTGTAAGGGACTCTTGCCCTTCAAAAACATTTGTAACCAGCTTGGTTTACCATAAAACTGGGGAAAATTTACCCTCTGCCCTATATTCACAAAATCATTCTCTTCATACTCTCTCTCTAACTTGCAAACACTCTCTCTCTCTCTCTCTCTCTCTCTCTCTCTCTCTCTCTCTCTCTCAGTTAATATATAATATTAATATATTATATTATTATTATTAATATATTATAACTTCACTACTATGCGTTATTGTAATGTAATGTTGTGTGTGAGTACCCACCTGCTGTCTGATCTTGCAGATTCTTCCGACTAGGGCGTGTGGATTTTGGATTTGAAGTTCGCAAGCTAGTAATCTCAAATTATTACAACAACACACATAATGGGTTACTTTAAAGGGGGAGAGTTTTGTGAGACTGGTAGGCTTTATCGCACAACAATAAAACACTGTTATATGGGGTAATAAAACGTTGTTTATTACACCAACAACACACAAGAATAGAATGGTTATAATGTTATGAATTTTCTTATGGTCTATACAATGAATCGATGTTTTTCGATTGTCTAATAGTTGAAAGAAACTGAACTCGTTCTTTGCGAGTTAATTGCAATTTAAATTTGACTTTATTAATTGATTTGAATCTAATTAAATTTATTTAATTAATTTGAATCTAAGTGTTCATGAAACAAAAAAAATATAAACTCTGAAATTAATTAGAATAATTAGTTAAAATAAATTAGACGTCACGTGACAGTCTAGTTCACGTTATTTCATTTCTAGTGATTCTACTTCTGATCTACTGCAGTATGATCTAAGATTAGATTGTCAGTTAAGATTTGTATAGCGCTTTTATACTACTTCTATTTCTTAACTATAACTTACTAAAGCCTTAAACTGCTATACAGATTATCACAACGAATTTACTTTTTAATTACTAGAGTCTTTGCTTTTTGTTTGGCACCTGAATTATTTGAATTACAATGTTTTAATTGAAAAATAGAAAATTTGATCTGAAAAATAAATAAGTGGATTTTGCTTTCCTGTTACTGAAGAGGATGTCGTCCCGATTTGTCCCTCGTCGATTCGAGTCCTTGGTTAGAGAAAGTAATCTGCTTAGAACTGCTGGATTCGGTCGTGGAGTTCAAAATTCGGCAACACTCTGCTTCCCTGCTGTTTTTGCATATTTTAACGTCTGCTGTTGTCTGCTGGAACTGCTTCCTGTTCTCCGTCGATTTGCACGTTGCACGTCAGCGTGTGTGTGTGATGTTCGGGCGGTCGCTCTGCTCGCCAGCTGTTAACCAATGATTTAGACGGCCTCTCTGCTGTATTCTTGAAGTCTGGTCTTGAAGTCTGGTGGATCTCTTGCGTGCTTATGACTAACTGGTAGTACACAATAAGCTTAGTTGATGTCCTGAAGAGTATCTCGCCTTTACACAACAATTACGAGCTATACAGATGATCTGTAGTTAGTGTGTTCGTAATCGCGTGTGTGTTGACCACGTAGAGTCTTCTTGTTGATCTTCACCACTTTGGCTACTAGACGATCGAAGGACTACGTCTTAACTTCGTGAGTACTGACAGAAGAGTGATTTTTCCACCAGAAAACATCGCAGTAGCCGGGGCTGCATGGAATGATTTCATTGGTCGACGCGCTCTCCCTACTACATAAACTTTAGAATTCCCTTAGTCCGTGAGAATGAAGTCTGGTTCCCACAGACGGAGAATAGAATTATTATCTAATATTTAATTATCCGCCGGAACCACTTTGTCGCTAAGGATATCCTGTACTTACTTAATTTTGCAATAACTTGGTTGCAAATCAAGTTGTGTGAAATCTAAAATATACAATCTGTCACAAATTATTATCTTTATAACATACTAAAATCTCTTTACTATAACCCTATTTTAACAGAAGTTATTTAATTATTTTAATTAACTCTTACATTTGTTAATTATATTGCATCAAATTTGCACACGTCATCATTAATATCTCGGCAAACATTTTGGCTATGTTAGATTTCGCCTTTATTTATTAGTTTCCGAGATATTAATAATTAACAGTTTGGGTGTGGTCGCTTCCTTGTACAGCGAACTGATTACATAACGACCACGTGTGCGTTGCTTTACACAGCATTATTTTCAATGCGCTACATTCAAATGGAGTTTTAACTGTTAATTTTTATTTAAATATGGTTTCAGCATGCGGTAAACATATAACCCCAAATAGTTAATATTTGGTTCCGTTATATATTCCCACACCCGCTTTAAAAAAAAATGAATGTAATAATTACAGTTATTTTTTTTTTCTTAATCCTTACACACATGTTCTGTAATCATTATTCTTACTAGCTATACATTGTATTACTTATTCTGAAGACACGTACACAAGTGTTAATGTTATTGCATTATATACAATTTAACTCTAAATACATGTATTAAAATGTTATATTTGCAACTTATTGCGTATAATGTTTTTCAAACGAGTAGTAGCCTTTATTTGTAAACAATGCCACGCATACAAAGAATTTTTGCTGACAGTATTTACAACGTTATCGCCGGGCGCGCGTCTAATTGCTTGACCTAGTTTCAAATGTGGGTCAGGTAGTCGTTATCGCGTGACGTAACTGTTTCCTGCCGCTGTTCTCGCTCACTCAGTTGTATACGCTTATTATTTACCGCTATAGAAAACATTATTATTAATACACACGTTACCTATAATTATTATTAATAATATTATAAAACACAAATTACTTATTTTAATTTTAATTATTATAATACAATTATTATTATCTCTAAAGTGCATCCAGTATATCATATACATTTTTATGGGTGGCTCGACAATATTCCGCTACGTACTCGTCGAATTCGTACGCGTCCCCGGATATGATTTCTACGTCTTCCCACGCTGACTGTGTGGGAACGTCGTCGTCACTTTCCTGTTCCTGCGGATGTACTTTTGTCGGTGCCCATTGTTGCATTGTGTTAACGGGCAACCACGTTTCCTTACCTTCCGGTTGAAATACTTTGTCAACTGGCGTACAAATTTCTGTATAAAATTCACTTTTCTTAAACCTAGCATTTTTTTTATTTTTACCTACTTTATTGCGATAGGTTTTGGCATAATTTATGGCGCTTCCCCCCTGGAGGCGCCCGTTTCCAAGTTTTTTGGAAACTTACGATTCTTTCTCCTCTCGTTGGGATCTTTATTACTAGGAGTATCGCTGTCTTGCTCTATTGTATCGGTCCTAGCTAATTCAACCGTTTGCATAGCTCTAATCGGGGCCCCGTCGTTACCCTTATATTGCCCTTTCGATCTAGCAATATTTTGTTTGCCTTTGTATTCAAAGGTCTTATCTGGGGGTTTTGACGATGTTTGGGGTGGAGTAGAACTAGTACTCGGTCTCTGGTCAGGTTGCTGGTATTGTTCTCGCGTATTCTGCCCTTCATTATTTCGGCGAAAATCGGGATTATACCGCCACCCACCAAAATCAAAAACCGTCTCACTTTGGGACACTAGAATGAGGAGTTCGTCTATCGTGCGAATACCCTGGGTAAATACAGCTACTCTAATGTTATGATTAAAATGGTAGGCAAGCTTGGTGACTATGTCAATCTCCGCAAATGCTGGGGTTAAATGCTTCGCGCGCTCGACCTGCTGGATTATATAATTTTCGGCGGTAATATTCATTTTCTTGTCAAAACGGCCATATTCCAGTTCATTGCGCAGAAGTCGTTGGGTATGCGAGTTCCAGTACCGGCTTTCAAATTTTTGTTTGAACTCCGCGTATGTGGACACTCTATCGCGTACAATGTTATACCACTTACGCGCCGAATCACGCATCGCGTTAACCACCCACTGTATTTTGTCTTGATCTTCTAGTCGGGAACCTACTCTAGCCATTTCACTCTCACACGCTAATAAAAATTCAATGGGGTTTTCGTTATTTTCCCCCGTAAAATACACGCGATTTTTCTCGTCGACAGGGCCTTGTACCAAAATATTTGGAGCAGACCTCCTTCGTACCTCCTGTCGTACTTTCAAAATCTCGTCGCTTAACGTTTGTAAAACACTCTCTTTATTAGAGTCAATGTTGGATCGCGTCTCTACAATTGAAGCGTCTAATTTATCTACTCGTCGTTGCATTTCGGTCACGTCCGCGTGAATTTTTACCTCTAGGGATTCCACCTTTTTGGAAACCTCTAGTGTTTGTTTCTCGCAGCGGGTTATGTGGTCTTTAAATCGGCCCTCCATACGTGTTACTTGTTCAATAAACGATTTTTGCATAGTGGTCTCAAAAACCTTAAACCTTTCATTGATTTTAGTATCGACCGTATTTACTTTTTCGGCGATTTCCGCGACTTTCACAGTTAGCTCTTTATTACTCTCACCGATTTCAACGACTTTAGCGGTTAACTCATTTACGCTTTCGTCTATTTTCGCGGTGGTTTGTTTATTGCTTTGCTTAATCTCGGCGTTTATGTCAGCGTTACTTTGTTCTAATGCTTCGGTTAGACTAACTTTTTGTGCCTCGATTTTAGAAGTTATTTCTGCGTTGCTAAGTTCAAATTTCGCGTCAATTTTCTCAAATTTCGCGTTCATATTAGCGGTCAAATCCGCACTAGCTTGTTTCATTTCCGCGTTCATTTGCTGTATTTGTTTAAGTATTTTATCCATATCCATTTTAAATACACAACAATGTCAAATATACACAATTTAAAATACACAGAACAGTTTCAAATACACACAATAACTTTACTGTTGTACACACACCAGTCACAAAACTCTTTGGGGATTGTTTAGTTGGACGCCAGCTGTTTTATGAAGTAAAACAGCAAAGTTTGTTCTCAAGTGAAAATTAAATTTAAATTGAATTTAATTAATTTTCTCGAGCCCCACGAGATTGGAGCGCCATTTATAACTTCACTACTATGCGTTATTGTAATGTAATGTTGTGTGTGAGTACCCACCTGCTGTCTGATCTTGCAGATTCTTCCGACTAGGGCGTGTGGATTTTGGATTTGAAGTTCGCAAGCTAGTAATCTCAAATTATTACAACAACACACATAATGGGTTACTTTAAAGGGGGAGAGTTTTGTGAGACTGGTAGGCTTTATCGCACAACAATAAAACACTGTTATATGGGGTAATAAAACGTTGTTTATTACACCAACAACACACAAGAATAGAATGGTTATAATGTTATGAATTTTCTTATGGTCTATACAATGAATCGATGTTTTTCGATTGTCTAATAGTTGAAAGAAACTGAACTCGTTCTTTGCGAGTTAATTGCAATTTAAATTTGACTTTATTAATTGATTTGAATCTAATTAAATTTATTTAATTAATTTGAATCTAAGTGTTCATGAAACAAAAAAAATATAAACTCTGAAATTAATTAGAATAATTAGTTAAAATAAATTAGACGTGACAGTCTAGTTCACGTTATTTCATTTCTAGTGATTCTACTTCTGATCTACTGCAGTATGATCTAAGATTAGATTGTCAGTTAAGATTTGTATAGCGCTTTTATACTACTTCTATTTCTTAACTATAACTTACTAAAGCCTTAAACTGCTATACAGATTATCACAACGAATTTACTTTTTAATTACTAGAGTCTTTGCTTTTTGTTTGGCACCTGAATTATTTGAATTACAATGTTTTAATTGAAAAATAGAAAATTTGATCTGAAAATAAATAAATGATTTTGCTTTCCTGTTACTGAAGAGGATGTCGTCCCGATTTGTCCCTCGTCGATTCGAGTCCTTGGTTAGAGAAAGTAATCTGCTTAGAACTGCTGGATTCGGTCGTGGAGTTCAAAATTCGGCAACACTCTGCTTCCCTGCTGTTTGTGAATATTTTAACGTCTCCTGTTGTCTGCTGGAACTGCTTCCTGTTTTCCGTCGATTTGCACGTTGCACGTCAGCGTGTGTGTGTGTGTGCTTCGTTCGGGCGGTCGCTCTGCTCGTCAGCTGTTAACCAATGATTTAGACGGCCTCTCTGCTGTATTCTTGAAGTCTGGTCTTGAAGTCTGGTGGATCTCTTGCGTGCTTATGACTAACTGGTAGTACACAATAAGCTTAGTTGATGTCCTGAAGAGTATCTCGCCTTTACACAACAATTACGAGCTATACAGATGATCTGTAGTTAGTGTGTTCGTAATCGCGTGTGTGTTGACCACGTAGAGTCTTCTTGTTGATCTTCACCACTTTGGCTACTAGACGATCGAAGGACTACGTCTTAACTTCGTGAGTACTGACAGAAGAGTGATTTTTCCACCAGAAAACATCGCAGTAGCCGGGGCTGCATGGAATGATTTCATTGGTCGACGCGCTCTCCCTACTACATAAACTTTAGAATTCCCTTAGTCCGTGAGAATGAAGTCTGGTTCCCACAGACGGAGAATAGAATTATTATCTAATATTTAATTATCCGCCGGAACCACTTTGTCGCTAAGGATATCCTGTACTTACTTAATTTTGCAATAACTTGGTTGCAAATCAAGTTGTGTGAAATCTAAAATATACAATCTGTCACAAATTATTATCTTTATAACATACTAAAATCTCTTTACTATAACCCTATTTTAACAGAAGTTATTTAATTATTTTAATTAACTCTTACATTTGTTAATTATATTGCATCAAATTTGCACACGTCATCATTAATATCTCGGCAAACATTTTGGCTATGTTAGATTTCGCCTTTATTTATTAGTTTCCGAGATATTAATAATTAACAGTTTGGGTGTGGTCGCTTCCTTGTACAGCGAACTGATTACATAACGACCACGTGTGCGTTGCTTTACACAGCATTATTTTCAATGCGCTACATTCAAATGGAGTTTTAACTGTTAATTTTTATTTAAATATGGTTTCAGCATGCGGTAAACATATAACCCCAAATAGTTAATATTTGGTTCCGTTATAATATATATATATATATATATATATATATATATATACTTATGACTAACTTATTTTCTACTCAAATAACGACCCAGATTGCTCACTCTCACATTCGCACTATTTAAAAACCCCTTTTATTTTAACATAATTGAAAAACAAATACCCTTGTAATAAAAATTTGGATTCATTTTGATGGGTTACCCAACGGCGTCATTTCTCTCGCTGCCATGTGCTTCTTATGTTTTAAGTGTTCACAATTTTCGATTCCCCGTTTATTTCTCCCGCTCACTTCACTGATTCTGTTTCTTTTACCGCAAAACTGTTTTTAAAACTTTTGTCACTCTTTTACATGGTAAATTTGGAAACTTGTGTGCGCACGTTTTAATTCACACCCAGCCGGGCTGAGAAATTCATTTAACTGGCCGAGAGTCACTGGCAAAATCTCCCACCAGAAAACTAGGCATAGCTGGAATTACCATGCCTTCTGCCCTGAATTGTTCGTCATTGGCCATGGTACCACGTACAATTCCCGTGTGTTGGACATCGACGAAATTTGTTGTCCAGTGGTTTACGTCATCGGAAAGGCGTGTCCTAGTTATGTTTCCGTCGTGTCTCTGAGCATATGCTGGACAAAATTTGCACATAGCCATTTTGTTCGACTTGAGTTTAGCGTGGGTTCTGCGCTCCGCTGATGTTAGTGCGTTTGGGCGCATTACACGGTACTACAGTTCTGAGAATTAAGAAGTGGTGTGCGAGACGCACATTCCATTGTAATTGCTTCATCACAGCTCCTTTGTTTGAACAAAGCTTTTAACACGTGGCTGATCACACAGATGAAAATGAATTTAAAATATTTTAATAAAATAGAACCCCTCCCTTTTAGACCCGTTACAATGTATGAAGGAAAATGCCGTTAGACTGTTGTCGTTAGAGCCTATTGGCCCTTTTGGCGATTTTAAGTGGTCTGTGATAATTTTTTGAATGTTTTGCAATGTGTATCAGCATTTGTTATGGCCCCATGGGGCATAAATTCAACAAGGTGTAGTGTCTGGCCCCAGAAGAGTCTATCCATAACCTTCCGAGTTGAGACTGCCAGCTTGATCATGTGTGATCTAGATGGTTAATGAGGGGACCATTACATAGACTGACATTTACTCTTTGGCATAGCATAAGAAATCCAGGTTCTATTCTGTGTTATGATATGTCTTAGGAATTAATCCCTGTCCTTTGAATAATGATTTAAAAAAAAGGAATACATCACCTATATGGGTTTTTTTTGGCTCATTGTTAAGACTTCATGGAACCCACCTGCACAAATTTTTCAGTAATTTAGGTGGATGGCGACAATGTCATGGATATTGGTATGAGAAATAAAAGAAAAAATTTCACATTTTATCAAGTGTGACACGCTGATCCTGCTTGATGAATTTGTCAATACGACACAGCAAATCATCTGAAATGATGGAAAAACGACCACTTCGTTCATTATCACACCATCGTTTTACTCATTATTTGTCCATTACATTACCATACACTTCACTGATTTGACAGTAAATCTTGCATGGCTGCATATTTCTTGCATGCAAAGTTGAATTATGGATATCACTTCCCATGAGTCAGCAATATTGATTTTTTAAAATCATTTTGAACAAGAAAAAACAACGGTCAGAAAGGTGGTTTAAACTCGCAGATACTAAACAGACACACCACTGAGACTGTTAAACAGCAGTAGACATGAATGGGTCAACTGTGCATTCTGTACATGCATATGGGTATTACTTTCCGAATGGCCCTCATATTAATAAGTAACTCTTTGTGCAATTATTTAATTCATCTGTTACTTAATAACCAGTTTATGAGGGTAGGTTAGTTAAAAACTTAATTTGTGGTCATCAGTTTCCAGATTTCTGTGTCAGTTTTTAAAGGTAAAAGAGACAAAGGTTTTTTATATTAAGACAGGTTTAAAGAGCTGTGGTAGTAAACCAGATTTATTTCATGTAATATTAAATAACAAATTTTGTTACAGCGTATTGGCTGTCTGTCATTATTTTAAAGTATAAATTATGTTTTTAAAATTGTAATGCCAAAACGTGAAAAAAAAGGAGAAAAGCAGGTGGCAGCTGGTGAATTGACATTGATATATGAAGGAAATTATGAGAGGAAGTTAACACAAAGAAGTGTGAAATCCTTTTACGACAACAGGCATTTATGGACATATCATAAACCCAACAGAGCAGATGTGTTCACTTGAAGAAATTAGGGTTTGTTCTAGCGAACACATAGAAAAACGCTAGAAGAAGAGTCACGAGTGTAATACTGAGAAAGTACAGCAGGAATGCAACAGCAAAGTTGAATAAACTCATCAACGATGCAGCTGGATGTGTTCTTACTGAAAGGAATGGAAAACTACCAGATAAGTATGAAAGGAGACATACCCAGAAGAATACAATGAGGGTGGTTGAACCAATTAACAAGGCAGCTGGAGCCTTAGCGAGACTAAGAAATTGTTCTGGCAGAGGCGTAGAAAACCAACAGTAAGGGGTAACTGAATGAAGTACCAAGAAAAACACAACAAAGGATAATAAACCATACAGCTGGACACTAAGAGACAATTAAGGAATTTTTTTTCGCTAAAAGGGTATAGAAAAAGTCAGCGAGAGGGTTACCAGTAAATACTGAGAAAACTAAAGTAAAGTTGAGTGAACTCATTAACCAGTGCAGCTGTGCTTTAGGAAGGCAGTTAAGGGTAATTCTGTCTAAATGGGACATAGAAAAAAGTGACAGGAAGATTTACAAGTGTGAAATCAGACTTAACATCGCAGGAAGGGTTGAACCAGAAGCCAAGAAATAGAGTAGGGTAAGAAGATGACCTATCAGAAGTAAATTTTCAACATAGGCAGGTTTCCTGAAGTGAGGTTCTTAGAAAACAGGAACGTAAAACCAATGGAAACGTAGCAGAGTAGCACGTAAGAGAATTAGGAGGGAAGTTTCGTAGAAGGAACAGAGAAGAACCAATGGAAACGCATCAGTGGGACAAAAAGAAACTTAGTGGGGAATCCTGTGTATTTTGACTGTATAAAATAAGCTGAAAGCGCGATCAGGGGAATCTATTACTAAATTTCTATTACTAAATTTTTGGAGAGTCGGTAGTAACGTATCGATAGAGTCCGTTAGAATTTTCGCGGAGTCGTGACTTAAACATTTAAGAGTCTTTACTTAAATTCGGAAGTAGTCGGTGGTGAAAGTTCAGCGAGTTGACTTAAGATTTACTTAGGGTTAACATGTGTAAATAGTTGTGAATATTTATAAACTTATGCTATATTTACATAGAATCAAAGTAACAAACGATGTGTGTAATACAGTTAATATTGAAAGAGTGAGAACTAAGGTTTTATTAATTTTATAACTTGTAAAAATAATTAAGATCGGAGCATGTGTTTGGAATCAGTCATGTGCAAACTATTACTCACGTAACTCAAATAACAAGAATAATTCTAGAAACTAGTGAACGGTACTTTACAAATGTAATGTCAGAAAATGCCGAATAGTATTAATTAAAGTGGAGTGATCAAAAGTGTTAAGCCATTTTCAATACGAGAGTAAAACCACGATGATCCAGCAAAGTGAGAATTCATGCGAAGGAGTGAGAAGCAGATCTTCACGCACCACACAGATCTAAGGAGCGGGAGATGATTCATCGCAGATCCACGCGCTGTAGATTTGGATAATTGTACCAACAGTAACTTTTATGTATTAGTTGATATTTTGCTAAAACACCTGTCTGTCCTACTAAAAGAACCTACACATAACGGATGAAGAAATTAACGGATGAAGTAACATTAAAACGTGAAGTAGTATGATTACAACATTCAATTAAGAGTAAATTCATATCTTAAACATGAATCCATTTAGAAATAAAATATGTGTTAATATGATAATTAGCTAGAGATAAGTGTTGTTCACGCTTAGATAAATTAAATTGAACCTTTAGATATAGAGATCTTAGAAGAATTGTCTATTGAGAGAAATCATATATTAAAATAATGAATAATCATAGTATGTTAAAAATCAAGATAATTGATATTAATGACAAGTAACGTAACACTAATAAATGCATTAATTAGACTGATAAGTGTGTATGTTTTTCATTATTTAAATAACCTGAGGGATGATACAACAATATTACAAAATTGATTTTCTAGAACACGAAAATATAATGTGTACTCATCACACCTAAGTAAACTTTATACCGTTACAATTAACATCAATAGACATCTCTACAACTTTAATTACCGTTGCAAATAACGCCCAAGAATGTAGGCTAGATTGAAGAGAGCATAATCTTTTAATTAACACAATATAATTAATAGTAACGAGTAATTAACGTTATAAAATCATGGGGTGCATTAACAGAATATGTTTGTTTGTAAACATTTATGTTTATAATAATATAGTAAATGTTGTTTAAACAAATGCAAAACTTTATTAGGTAATTGAAAATTTGCATGTAATAGGGTGGAAGGGAAATTAAGTATCTGCACACTCATAATTTCTGAATCTGTTTTAAACAGGTGTTCCTCCTTTGTCATTATAGAATTTGATCGAGTGACATTATAATTTATATTATCTTAACGCTTTCTGATTTATTGATTTATTCTCTTGAGGAGTGACATTTCATTTCCGTTTCATTTGGTGTCTTCTTTTTCTGTACATGTTTTATATAATATTTTATGGAAAAATATTAACTATATTTAAGGCCATGTGATTATTATGTTAAGTATCATATATTAAAAAATGTAATAAAGTAAAATCCTATTTATCCAAAACAAATTAAGTAGTTCTAGATCACATATTTTCAAGCTATTCCATTTGAACTACTTTTTGCTGTTAAAAGGCAGAAAGAAATGCAGTGTAAATGGTGACATCCATTCTAGTCATTATCATTGTTTTATTATAATTATTCTTTTGTAAGTAACTCTTTGAGCTTCCTGCAGGTCTCCCATATAATATCTTCAATAAATACAACAACAAGTAGGTTTATTTTCACCTCGCACATGTTTCACAGAAATTATTCTGTGATTAAAGAACGAATACAAATAAAAACAAAACAAGACGATTTATTTTAAATCATACATTTATTGGAATAATAAAAAAAAACATTAACTATATAATAAATAGCTGACTACATAAACATTAATCGAGAATATGAATCAAAGTAAAATTGATTAACCATTAACTATACTTGCAAGTGAAACATTCAGTTACAATTAAAAAAAACCTATGAAGATACAGAATAATTTCTGTGAAACGTGCGTCAGGTGAAAATAAACCTACTTGCAGTTGTTTTTATTAAAGAATTTATTATAATTATAAACGATTTTTACATACTTTGTTGTGTGTGATAATAATAATAATCAGTATTGTTTTCAGCACTTTTCTTCTGGACATTTTATTCATTTTTTCCGCTATGATCTTCTTGATATTTTGTTGCATTATCATAAGTAACAATGTTATAATGTACACTTGGGATTTGTTTATATGCAGACCACAAATATGTCTTAAATATGCCCAGGTTTGCTCTATAAATGGTGTTATTGTTTATGATAAGATTTAATGCTTTTTTGATTATATACCATGTCATATTGTAACCATTAACAGGGTGTTCCTGTTTTAGCCTTTAGTGACAGTTGAATTTACTGATTTTTTGCTTTGTCTGATGTAACCTTCTACTCGTTATTATGACATTTTTTCAATTGTAAGGGTGCACACACACGGGGAAATTCAGAACTGTTCAAAGGGCTAAATTTTCCAATACAGTATTTTTTTTATTGTCCTGGCATGTGCATGCGCTTTGTGTGTTTGTTTTTGTTTCATATACAGTTAAATGTCAGTACGATTATAGTAAAGCAGTTCATTCAAGGTAAGTATTAATTACATATTATTCATAGTATGTTTTTAAATTTGTTAATTTTTATATTTCAATAGTAAAAACAACAATGCAATTTCACCAAAGTATATTTAGAGGTGAAAGGGGCTATAGAGATGTTAGCCCCCCTGGATCTGCCCTGTGTGTATGTGCGTGCGTGCACACACAAAACACACACTTGGATTGCAGTTTTCATGAGTGGTTGTTTGCATTTTCAATTAATTGACCTGAGAAGGACCTTTTATGTTGTAACATTTTAGCAACATGCGCTGCCTTCTGGCTTCTAATCAGTCTCCTCCAATAGTCTGAAGTCTCTTCAGATCACTAGGTCTGAAGACGAGGCCTCCTGATGTATCTTATCAATGCACTAGGGGCGCTGCATGTGGTTGGTGGATTGAATGAATGAGTGTTGGAGATCTGCTGATATATTAGTTGAACATTCCTTCTATTTGTACAGCCTTGAACTGGGTCCAGTGTTCTTTAGCAAAATTATTATGTAATTTATTGAAGGGGTTTGTTCAGTGAACATGCTTGTGTTCACAGATGATCAAGTTGTGGTAGCATTGGACAAACCGGACTACTATTACATGGTCCGAAAACTCTATAAAGAATATATACATTGAGGTCTCATAATAAATTTTGGAAAATCAAGCAGCTGATTATTGGTGCTTTTAAGAACCTCTTATACAGTAGATTTGTAAATTATAAAAAACAGTGCTTTTTTTAGGTATATTTCGGTGCATTATCAGAAGATGCTGCAAGTAATGAAGATGGAAATGGTGATAGGGCAACTGAATTATCTTCTTTGAAGTGAGAGAATAACCCACAAAACAAAAAGACGATTTAGTCTGTCATCTTAGGAAAATTGTTACTTTTGTCTCTGAAACTTGAAGGAGATAAATAACTTTTGAAAGTGGAAACGGACTTCTGGTGTTTCCAGGGACCAGTGCATAAAAAATGGAGATATCTGGAGGAAACTTCATGTTGACAAAACGTTTTTAGATGCAATAAATACAAAGCGCCTCGTATGGTATAGCCACATGGAACACATGCGATGATTTTTAGTCCAAAAAGTTGTTAAAACTGGTTCCACCTAGATGACATAAACAGTATAGAAGCATGAGGTAATGTGGAAGGAGGATATGTAGCATGAGATGGAGTAAAGGGGCTTTCAATGTAATGATTGAAACAGCAGAAGCCTCTGGTGTGCAAGATGTGAGAGATGGCAATAACTGTAGAAGACTCACACATGGATAGATAGATTTGTTAACACAGAAAAACATTTGGTCATTTTAATTTTCTTCTTGTATAAGTCATTCAAATAAATATAATTATTTGCTTGACTTTAGCCATGTATGCAGTTTATTTTATAAACTCAGAATCTCTCCATATTTGAACAGTTTTTTATAAACAATTTACTCAGAAGTTTTTGAGCTGTGATGAGAAATAAGCAAGAGTAATAACTGTAATTAATAATTTATTATTAAAACAATATATTTACAGTTATGTGCTTAATGCAGTTTGTATGTATCATAGCTGGGTTGTCATGATAGGAGCAGTATACAACGTGTTATGGTGTTCAGTTTTCAGAAAACCAATGACTATACACGATGTCTTGTGGAGAAATGGGAATAATTTCAGGATACAGACTACTTCTTAAAATAAAGAAAAATTTTTACAGGTCCATAGGACGTAAATTCTGGGGCAAAATTGATGTTTTTACATATATATGTATTTTTTACCTTAAAATGATAACAACTTTACTCCCAGTGCTTTCCAAGGAAGTAGTTGTAAAGCCTAAAAATTTTGTGAAAAACAGTTTTTATGATTGGTGTAAATTTATTTTATTAAATTGCCAATAAATGAATAAAGTTTAGTTTTTATTTTCACAAGTATAACATATCTTGAAATTATTTCATTTCTTCCTGAGATACACTGTGAGTGAAATAATATACCTTGTACAGTTCCATAATAGTATGAGACCAGCGAAAAATGTATTTACTTTAAACGCTTCATATGAAATAACAACAAAATCTAGTTTTCTTTTTTGAAAATGTAGTGACATATCTATAATTACCATTGAGAAGTTGCTGAATGCAAATCAACATTTAAAAGGTAGTAGCTTTTGTGCTGGCTCTTGCACTTTAGAACTGCAATTTTATTTAGAAATTCTTGTCTTTATTTTTTTCTTACATATACACATCATATTGTAGTTTCCAGCACTTTTGCTTCAACAGCCATTCTTTGCGATGGCGAAACATACAGGTGTGCTAGTATGCAAAATATATCTAGTGGTTGACGAAAATTAGAGTCTAGATTAATGAAAATAAATAAAAATAAAATGTTATTGTTATTTTTATAAGGAAGATTAAAATTGAAACACCAACCATGCACTAGCAGTAATATTACTGTTTTGAGTATGTATGAACTTTTCAGTTGTTTGTTCCGTCCTTCACTTGACTGTGAAACAATATTAGCACTCCTTAACTACTTCATAATCAAGATTGTTGCATATGTTTAAAGGGAGTCATAGCCCTCATTAACTTTTTTTTTAATGTAAATAACTAATGGCATTCAACAGCTGTAGTTATTAAACAGTTTGCAGTCTGTGACTTATTTGTCTTATGTACGTTCAGTGCGTATTTGTATGTCAATAAATATTTTTAATACATTCTTTATAAAAACAGTGATCAGTGATGTACTTTTGTATCACACAACAATCAGAATTTGATTTCCGTATTATTTAAAAATTTGAAACAGTTTTAGTGTTCTTTCTAGTTTCTATTTTGATATGTACATCTGTCTGTAAGCATGTGCAGAGGTGGAAGATTATATTATCAATTACTAAAGTGGTGGTTGAGTTTGGATTATAATATAGTTCATAAACATAATGTCTGATGGAGTGATATGTGTATGTGTGTGTGCATGCATGCCTGCATGCATATATACATATATAATATATACGGTAGAATATAATTTGAATAATTTAATACAATATAATTTGTTGTTGTAAGAGAATTGGTATAGCTGCCTGAGTAGTTTTTACAAGTTGTTGACAGAATGTTTAATGATGTACGGTGCATAAAGATGTCTAGAATTATAGACATGAGTGGGTACAGATTTGTAAATTATCAAGTGTAGTGGATGGGTACATTAAAATACAGATTTGTAAGTAGACGTTTTACTCACACGACATATTTTCCAATCTGTATAGGGAATGGAAGGCTGCTTGTAGGTTATAAGCATTATGGAAAAAACATTTAGCATATAATATGTTTAACCAGTTCTGAAAATGGAGTGCCATTCATCATTTGAATGGCTTCAGATCTTTTAATGACACTGCTACAAAATGTCTCTAATTGTGTCTAAATGTTTTGTCATGTTATCTTCCCTCTGGCAGACTGTACATAACAGTGTTTATATTAACAAAATTTTATATGTACGAATTGTAATTCATTTAACTATAGGTAGCCTTTATTATTATCAGGTGTGTGAACCATTATGCTGTGAATAAAGGAATAATATCCAAATTTTATTAAAAATGCCGAACGGTTTATGATTAAACAAAGTACAGTACAGCATCAGTTGTCTAACCATCAGTTATCCGAACCGTCAGATATCAAACTTTCTAAAAAGAAAAATTTGCAAATACTAAATAATTATTGTACACATGACACATACTAAACCTCTTTTCCCAGTAGTCAGTTTTTGTTAAACATTTTAATGGATTATGAAGTCATATTACAAAAAAAAATATCGGTATGGAGAACCATACATGACTTCCATATTCTAAGATTTATAATCTGAAATATGCTTGCCTGCCAAGCACGATATATTTTCTAATATATACATAATTTACATTAAAATGAAAAAATTATAATTTTATTGCCTGGCAACAAAATTATTTTATTTTCAACAATTACCATTGTTTGAAAAAGTTTAAATGAATTTTCAAGTACTTTACTCTTGTTAAAACGTAAAAGGTTGCAGGTAAACTACCCCTTCCTCTTAACCGATCTTCACCAAAATCTAATGGCCTTGAGTCCTCTACAATTCACTGACGTATGCAAAAAATTATTTGATTCTGTTTGAATTTGCGGCAGTTATCGTTTGCCATAGAAAATACACTTGATAAAAAACGTTGCAGGTAAACTACCCCTTCCCCTCAACCGATCTTCACCAAAAACAATAGGTCTTGAGTACTCTACAAACCAGGGCTGTATGCAGAAAATTATTTGATTCTGTTTGAATTTGCGGCTGTTATCGTTTGCCATAGAAAATAACCTTGTTAAAAAAACGTTGTAGGTAAACTACCCCTTTCCCTTGACCGATCTTCACCAAAAACAATAGGTCTTGAGAACTCTACAATTTAGGGCTGTATGCAAATAATCTTTTGATTCTGTTTGAATTTGCGGCTGTTATCGTTTGCCATAGGAAATACCCTTGTTAAAACATAAAACGTTACAGGTAAACTACCCCTTTCCCTTAACCGATCTTCACCAAAAACAATAGGTCTTGAGAACTCTACAATTCAGGGCTGTATGCGAAACATTATTTGATTCTGTTTGAATTTGCGGCTGTTATCGTTTGCCAAAAAAAAAAAATTTCCCTTGATAAAAAAAAAACGTTGCAGGTAAACTACCCCTTTCCCTCAACCGATCTTCACCAAAAACAATAGGTCGTGAGTACTCTACAAATCAGGGCTGTATGCAAAAAATTATTTGATTCTGTTTGAATTTGCGGCAGTTATCGTTTGCCATAGAAAAAAATCTACAGACACACGCACAGACACACAAACAGACACTTTTCGGAAAACGACTTTTTTTCATGTTTAGAGTGTAGTAGAATCAGAATCTGCAATAATCTCGAACATGATTTTTTTTGCCATCACCATACTTCCATTCCTTAAGGAATATGGAAGTAATTAGTGATTTTACTTCCATGTTCCTTAAGGAAATGGAAGTATGGTGATGGCAAAAAAAAATCGTGTTCGAGATTATTGCAGATTCTGATTGTACTACACTCAAAACATGAAAAAAAGTCGTTTTTCGAAAAGTGTCTGTGTGTCTGTAGATTTTTTTCTATGCCAAACGATAACAGCCGCAAATTCAAACTGAATCAAATCATTTTTTGCATACAGCCCTGATTTGTAGAGTACTCACGACCTATTGTTTTTGGTGAAGATCGGTTGAGGGAAAGGGGTAGTTTACCTGGAACGGTTTTTTTAAATCAAGGGTAATTGTTTGCTATGGCAAACGATAACAGCCGCAAATTCAAACAGAATCAACTACTTTTTTGCATACAGCCCTGAATTGTAGAGTTCTCAAGATCTGTTCATTTTGGTAAAGATCGGTTAAGGGAAAGGGGTAGTTTACCTGCAACGTTTTATGTTTTAACAAGGGTATTTTATATGAAGGGTTTTTGGTGAAGATCGGTTGAGGGAAAGGGGTAGTTTACCTGCAACGTTTTTTTAACAAGTGTATTTTCTATGGCAAACGATAACAGCCGCAAATTCAAACAGATTCAAATAATGTTTTGCATACAGCCCTGATTTGTAGAGTACTCAAGACCTATTGTTTTTGGTGAAGATCGGTTGAGGGGAAGGGGTAGTTTACCTGCAACGTTTTTTTATCAAGCGTATTTTCTATGGCAAACGATAACAGCCGCAAATTGAAACAGAATCAAATAATTTTTTGCATACGTCCCTGAATTGTAGAGGTCTCAATGACTTTCGATTTTGGTGAATATCGGTTAAGGGGAAGGGGTAGTTTACCTGCAACCTTTTACGTTTTAACAAGAGTAAAGTACTTGAAAATTTATTTAAACTTTTTGAAACAATGGTAATTGTTAAAAATAAAATAATTTTGTTGTCAGGCAATAAAATTATAATTTTTTTCATTTTAATGTAAAATAATATTTTTCATTTAATACAGCAATAAAAAGGCAGGTAAGACACAGCCTGGCTGTTTGGCTGAAAATGATTTTAAATATAAATCTTAGAATATGGAAGTCATGTATGGTTCTCCATACCGATATTTTTTTAAACAAGTGTAATTTTTACTTCCATGTTCCTTAAGGAAATGGAAATATGGTGATGGGAAAAAAAATCGTGTTCGAGATTATTGCAGATTCTGATTGTACTACACACAAAACATGAAAAAAAGTCGTTTTTCGAAAAGTGTCTGTGTGTGTATCTGTCTGTCTGCGTCTGTAGATTTTTTCTATGGCAAACGATAACAGCCGCATATTCAAACTGAATCAAATCATTTTTTGCATACAGCCCTGATTTGTAGAGTACTCACGACCTATTGTTTTTGGTGAAGATCGGTTGAGGGAAAGGGGTAGTTTACCTGCAACGGTTTTTTTTTAATCAAGGGTAATTGTTTGCTATGGCAAACGATAACAGCCGCAAATTCAAACAGAATCAACTACTCTTTTGCATACTCCCCTGAATTGTAGAGTTCTCAAAATCTATTGATTTTGGTGAAGATCGGTTAAGGGAAAGAGGTAGTTTACCTGCTACGTTTTATGTTTTAAAAGGGTATTTTCTATGGCAAACGATAAGAGCCGCAAATTCAAACAGAATCAAATGTTTATTTGCATACAGCGAGTTCTCAAGACCTATTGATTTTGGTGAAGATCGGTTAAGGGAAAGGGGTAGTTTACCTGCAACATTTTTTTTTAAACAAGTGTAATTTTTTTCTATGGCTAACGATAACAGCTGCAAATTCAAACAGAATCAACTACTCTTTTGCATACAGCCCTGAATTGTAGAGTTCTCAAGATCTGTTGATTTTGGTAAAGATCGGTTAAGGGAAGGGGTAGTTTACCTGCAACATTTTATATTTTAACAAGGGTATTTTCTATGGCAAATGATAAAAGCCGCAAATGTAAACAGAATCAAATAATGTTTTGCATACAGCCATGAATTGTAGAGTTCTCAAGACCTGTTGATTTTGGTGAAGATCGGTTAAGGGAAAGGGGTAGTTTACCTGCAACTTTTTTTTATCGGGGGTAATTTTACTTCCGTGTTCCTTAAGGAAATGGAAGTATGGTGATGGCAAAAAAAATCGTGTTCGAGATTATTGCAGATTCTGATTGTACTACACTCAAAACATGAAAAAATATCGGTATGGAGAACCATACATGACTTCCATATTCTAAGATTTATTTTTAAAACCATTTTCAGCCAAACAGCCAATCTGTGTCTTACCTGCCTTTTTATTGCTGTATTAAATGAAAAATATTATATTACATTAAAATGAAAAAATTATAATTTTATTGCCTGGCAACAAAATTATTTTATTTTTAACAATTACCATTGTTTCAAAAAGTTTAAATAAATTTTCAAGTACTTTACTCTTGTTAAAACGTAAAAGGTTGCAGGTAAACTACCCCTTCCCCTTAACCGATCTTCACCAAAATCGAAAGTCATTGAGACCTCTACAATTCAGGGACGTATGCAAAAAATTATTTGATTGTGTTTGAATTTGCGGCTGTTATCGTTTGCCATAGAAAATACGCTTGATAAAAAAACGTTGCAGGTAAACTACCCCTTCCCCTTAACCGATCTTCACCAACAACAACAGGTCTTGAGTACTCTACAAATCAGGGATGTATGCAAAACATTATTTGATTCTGTTTGAATTTGCGGCTGTTATCGTTTGCCATAGAAAATACCCTTGTTAAAAAAACGTTGCAGGTAAACTACCCCTTTCCCTCAACCGATCTTCACCAAAAACAATAGTTCTTGAGAACTCTACAATTTAGGGCTGTATGCAAATAATCTTTTGATTCTGTTTGAATTTGCGGCTGTTATCGTTTGCCATAGGAAATACCCTTGTTAAAACATAAAACGTTACAGGTAAACTACCCCTTTCCCTTAACCGATCTTCACCAAAAACAATAGGTCTTGAGTACTCTAGTAACATAAAAAGTTTTATGTTTTAAAAGGGTATTTTCTATGGCAAACGATAAGAGCCGCAAATTCAAACAGAAACAAAAAATTTTTTGCATACAGCCTTGATTTGTAGAGTACTCAAGACCTATTGTTTTTGGTGAAGATCGGTTAATGGAATAAGGTAGTTTACCAGCAACGTTTTATGTTTTATCAAGGGTGTTTTCTATGGCAAACGATAACAGCCGCAAATTCAAACAGAATCAAATAATATTTTGCATACAGGCCTGAATTTTTAGAGTACCCAAGACCTGTCGTTTTTAGTGAAGATCGGTTAAGGTAAATGGGTAGTTTACCATCAACGGTTTTTCATCAAGGGTAATTTTTTTCTATAGTAAACGATAACAGCCGCAAATTCAAACAGAATCAAATGATGTTTTGCATACAGCCCTGATTTGGAGAGTTCTCATGACCTATTGTTTTTGGTGAAGATCGGTTGTAGGAAAGGGGTAGTTTACCTGCAACGTTTTATGTTGTAAAAGGATATTTTCTATGGCAAACGATAAGAGCCGCAAATTCAAACAGAAACAAACAATTTTTTACTATTTCTTTTATGAATTTGCTAACTGCTATAATTTTTTATTGTTCGACTAAGCTTTTCGTCATTACTGACATCTTCAGGTCTTAAACAACGAGGTCGTTGTTTAAGACCTGAAGATGTCAGTAATGACGAAAAGCTTAGTCGAACAATAAAAAATTATAGCAGTTAGCAAATTCATAAAAGAAATAGTAAGGATGGCTGCTAATTTAAACAATACGAAGAATAAAACAATTTTTTGCATACAGCCTTGATTTGTAGAGTACTCAAGACCTATTGTTTTTGGTGAAGATCGGTTAAGGGAAAGGGGTAGTTTACCAGCAACGGTTTTTTTTTAATCAAGGGTAATTTTTACTTCCATGTTCCTTAAGGAAATGGAAGTATGGTGATGGCAAAAAAAATCGTGTTCGAGATTATTGCAGATTCTGATTGTACTACACTCAAAACATGAAAAAAAGTCGTTTTTCGAAAAGAGTCTGTGTGTGTGTGTGTGTGTGTGTGTGTGTGTTTATTTTCTATGGCAAACGATAACAGCCGCAAATTCAAACAGAATCAAATAATTTTTTGCATACAGCCCTAATTTGTAGAGTACTCACGACCTATTGTTTTTGGTGTAGATCGGTTGAGGGAAAGGGGTAGTTTACCTACAACGGTTTTTTTTTATCAATGGTAATTTTGTTTGTTTGGCAAACGATAACAGCCGCAAATTCAAACAGAATCAAATAATGTTTCGCATACAGCCTTGAATTGTAGAGTTCTCAAGATCTGTTGATTTTGGTAAAGATCGGTTAAGGGAAAGGGGTAGTTTGCCTGCAACGTTTTATGTTTTAACAAGGGTATTTTCTATGGCAAACGATAACAGCCGCAGATTCAAACATATACCAAATAATGTTTTGCATACTGCCCTGAATTGTAGACTTCTCAAGACCTTTTGTTTTTTGTGAAGATCGGTTAAGGTAAAGGGGTAGTTTACCTGCAACGTTTTATGTTTTAAAAGGGTATTTTCTATGGCAAACGATAAGAGCCGCAAATTCAAACAGAATCAAATACGTTTTTGCATACAGCCCTGATTTCTTGAGTACTAAAGACCTATTGTTTTTGGTGAAGATCTTTTAAGGGAAAAGGGTAGTTTACCTGCCACGTTTTTTGTTTTATCAAGGGTATTTTGTATGGCAAACGATAACAGCCGCAAATTCAAACAAAATCATATAATATTTTGCATCCAGCCCTGAATTGCACAGTTCTCAAGACCTATCGTTTTTGGTGAAGATCGGTTAAGTGACAGGGGTTGTTTACCAGCAACATTTTATGTTTTATCAAGGATAATTTTTTTTATGACGAACGATAATTGCCGTACATTAAAACAGAATCAACTACTCTTCTACATACCTTTTTGAATTATACAGAGCTCAAGATCTGTTGATTTTGTTGAAGATCGGTTAAGGGAAAGGGGTAGTTTACCTGCAACATTTTATGTTTTAACAAGGGTATTTTTTCTATGACGAACGATAACTGCCGTAAATTCAAAGAGAATCAACTAATGTTTTGCATACAGCCCTGAATTGTAGAGTTCTCAAGACCTATTGTTTTTGGTGAAGATTGGTTAATGGAATAAGGTAGTTTACCAGCAACGTTTTATGTTTTATCAAGGGTGTTTTCTATGGCAAACGATAACAGCCGCAAATTCAAACAGAATCAAATAATATTTTGCATACACGCCTGAATTTTAGAGTACCCAAGACCTCTCGTTTTTAGTGAAGATCGGTTAAGGTAAAGGGGTAGTTTACCATCAACGGTTTTTCATCAAGGGTAATTTTTTTCTATAGTAAATGATAACAGCCGCAAATTCAAACAGAATCAAATGATGTTTTGCATACAGCCCTGATTTGTAGAGTACTCACAACCTATTGTTTTTGGTGAAGATCGGTTAAGGGAAAGGGGTAGTTTATCACCAAAGTTTTGTTTTAAAAAGGGTAATTTTTTTATGACGAACGATAACTGCCGAAAATTCAAAGAGAATCAAATAAGTTTTTGCACACTTGCCTGATTTCTAGAGAACTCAAGGTCTGTTGATTTTGGTGAAGATCGGTTAAGGGAAAGGGGTAGTTTACTGGCAACATTTTAAGTTGTAACAAGAGAAATGTTTCCATGACGAACGATAACTGCCGCACATTCAAACAGAATCAAATATTTTTTTGCATGCATCCCTGAATTGTAGAGGACTGAAGGTCTATTGATTTTGGAGAAGATCGGTTAAGAGAAAGGGGTAGTTTACCAGAAACATTTTATGATTTAACAAGAGTAAAGTACTTAATTTTTATAAATAAAGTATCCTGATAAGAAGCTCATAATAATCCACTGTAGAAACGTAGCTGAAATATCCATAAATGAAGAAGTTAGGTGAACGGGGTGGAGGTAATTTTCTATTACTAAAAATTATAGTTGAACGGGGAGGGGAGAATTTTTTATACGTGTACTACGTTATCGGCTACAAAGAAGTAGTTTTTTGTTAAAATTGCTTCCCGGGCTGTTTAGCCGTAGTCCAATGTTTTCTGTAAAACCAGACTTTTCGGCAGTGCCATCGACTGCCATCATCACTGAAAATCGAGTGCGAAAACGTGAGGTGGTATACATTAGTGACCACAGTACTGTGGTTAATGCTGAAGCAATAAGTAGAAAGACGTAGTTTCTATGGAAATATTTCATTTCGAATATGATTTTAAATATAAATCTTAGAACATGGAAGTCATGTATGGTTCTCCATACTGATATTTTATATGGGAAACGATAACAGCCGCAAATTCAAACAGAATCAACTACTCTTTTGCATACAGCCCTGAATTATAGAGTTCTCAAGACCTATTGGTTTTGGTGAAGATCGGTTAAGGGAAAGGGGTAGTTTACCTGCAACATTTTATACTTTAACAAGGCTATTTTCTATGGCAAACGATAAAAGCCGTAAATGTAAACAGAATCAAATAATGTTTTGCATACGGCCATGAATTGTAGAGTTCTCATGACCTATTGTTTTTGGTGAAGATCAGTTATAGGAAAGGGGTAGTTTACCTGCAACGTTTTATGTTTTAAAAGGGTATTTTCTATAGCAAACGATAAGAGCCGCAAATTCAAACAGAAACAAACAATTTTTTGCATACAGCCCTGATTTGTAGAGTACTCAAGACCTATTGTTTTTGGTGAAGATCGGTTAAGGGAAAGGGGTAGTTTACCTGCAACGTTTTATGTTTTAAAAGGGTATTTTTTATGGCAAAAGATAAGAGTCGCAAATTCAAACAAAATCAAATAATGTTTTGCATACAGCCCTGATTTGTAGAGTACTTAAGACCTATTGATTTTGATGAAGATCGGTTAAGGGAAAGGGGTAGTTTACCTGCAACGGTTTTTTTTAAATCGAGGGTAATTTTTTTTATGGCAAACGATAACAGCCGCAAATTCAAACAGAATCAACTACTCTTTTGCATACAGCCCTGAATTATAGAGTTCTCAAGACCTGTTGGTTTTGGTGAAGATCGGTTAAGGGAAAGGGGTAGTTTACCTGCAACATTTTATATTTTAACAAGGGTATTTTCTATGGTAAACGATAAAAGCCACAAATGTAAACAGAATCAAATAATGTTTTGCATACAGCCATGAATTGTAGAGTTCTAAAGACCTACTGGTTTTGGTGAAGATCGGTTAAGGGAAAGGGGTAGTTTACCTGCAACATTTTATACTTTAACAAGGGTATTTTCTATGGCAAACGATAAAAGCCGCAAATGTAAACAGAATCAAATAATGTTTTGCATACAGCGCTGAATTGTAGAGTTCTCATGACCTATTGGTTTTGGTGAAGATCGGTTATAGGAAAGAGGTAGTTTATCAGCAACGTTTTATGTTTTAAAAGGGTATTTTCTATGGCAAACTATAAGAGCCGCAAATTCAAACAGAAACAAACAATTTTTTGCATACAGCCCTGATTTGTAGAGTACTCAAGACCTATTGTTTTTGGGGAAGATCGGTTAAGGGAAAGGGGTAGTTTACCTGGAACGTTTTATGTTTTAAAAGGGTATTTTCTATGGGAAACGATAAGAGCCGCAAATTCAAACAGAATCAACTTCTCTTTTGCATACAGCCCTGAATTATAGAGTTCTCAAGACCTGTTGGTTTTGGTGAAGATCGGTTAAGGGAAAGGGGTAGTTTACCTGCAATGTTTTATGTTTTAAAAGGGTATTTTTTATGGCAAAAGATAAGAGTCGCAAATTCAAACAAAATCAAGTAATGTTTTGCATACAGCCCTGATTTGTAGAGTACTCAAGACCTATTGATTTTGATGAAGATCGGTTAAGGGAAAGGGGTAGTTTATCAGCAACGTTTTATGTTTTAAAAAGGTTAATTTTTTTTATGACGAACGATAACTGCCGAAAATAAAAAGAGAATCAAATAATTTTTTGCACACTTTCCTGAGTTTTAGAGAACTCAAGGTCTGTTGATTTTGGTGAAGATCGGTTAAGGGAAAGGGGTAGTTTACCTGCAACATTTTAAGTTGTAACAAGAGAAATGTTTCCATGACGTACGATAACTGCCGCACATTCAAACAGAATCAAATATTGTTTTGCATGCATCCCTGAATTGTAGAGGACTGAAGGTCTATTGATTTTGGAGAAGATCGGTTAAGAGAAAGGGGTAGTTTACCTGAAACATTTTATGATTTAACGAGAGTAAAGTACTTAATTTTTAAAAATAAAGTATCCTGATAAGAAGGTCATAATAATCCACTGTAGAAACGTAGATGAAATATCTATAAATGAAGAGGTTAGGTGAAGGGGGGGGTAATTTTCTATTATTAAAAATTATAGTTGAAGGTGGAGGGGAGAATTTTTTATGTGTACTACGTTATCGGCAACAAAGAAGTAGTTTTTTGTTAAAATTGCTTCCCGGGCTGTTTATCCGTAGTCCAATGTTTTCTGTTAAACCAGACGTTTCTGCAGTGCCATCGACTGCCATCATCAGTGAAAATCGAGTGCGAAAACGTGAGGTGGTATACGTTTGTGACCACAGTACTGTGGTTAATGCTGAAGCAATAAGTAGAAAGACGTAGTTTATATGGAAATATTTCATTTCGAAAATGATTTTAAATATAAATCTTAGAACATGGAAATCATGTATGGTTCTCCATACCGATATTTTTTTGAATTCGTCAATTATTATTGGGAATTTAGCCAGGAAATTAGTAAATGTTTGAGCAAATTGGTAGTACTGGGTTGTAACGAATCATCACTGAAATGCATATAAATTTGTTTAATGATCAGGCATGACACTTTAAATTTAACTGAGTGTGATTGTACCATAGAAGCTTACAGATAATGCATATAGTAGGGTAAGTTACAGTTTGTGACTTTTGAAGTGATCTTGTTTATGTTTCTTGGCATTTAATTCAAGCAATTTCCCGCTTTGTCATTATGATAGACATGGTATCTTCTCAAAATACTGGGCCGTTAGGCTGTGGTTGGTTGCTGCGAATTCTCGGCATTGTCAGCACCGTTTCGTATCCCACCCTTGGGTATCTTCTTCAGGCCACAAAAAAGCAACAGAGTGTTACAAAAACAGTTATGGCAGATCTTAGGCCGAACATTACCCAACACTTGTTTCAGTTAAAAGCAACAAACCAGTGTCTCCATTTTTGCGGCCTGAAGAAGATCCCCGAGGTTGGGATACGAAGTTTTGCCGATGATGTTGAGAATTCACAGCAACCGACCACGGCCTAACAGCCCAGTATTTAATAATTTTGTGGAATATTTGTACTGGCCTGTATGGTTAAGACAAAAATGGTATCTTTTGTATATACTGAAATGGAACATAATGTTTTACCCATAGAAACTAAAATTGAAATGTTGACCAGCCTTTCATAGTGAGTGGAAGTTGATCTCCCTTGGCAAATGTTTATTATAATATTGGAAAGGTCACAATAAGTTAGGTAAACAACAATAAAGCTTAACATACACGTCAAATCTCGATTGTGATGACAGCCTGAAAGAAAGAAAACCATAAAAATACCAATTAATCATAAATCTTTTATTTATGATCCATTCAGAAATATAATACAGGCCAACCAATATAAGGACCTCTACTATGGAAGAAAAATCATATTCATTTGGTACGAATAAAAAATTAAAAGGTTCTTATTTTAAAGTGAATTGTTTGCTGTGTAAAGTAAAACACTATGTACTTGAAATACACATATTACAGAAACCATAATTAGAGTACTTACACCATCTGTGAGCAGCCATAAAAGTTTTAGTGAATTACAATTTTTTCTCAAAATAGCCGAACCAACTTTGGTGCCAATTAGTTTGGATAACTGATGCTCAACTATAAATAAAGTGAGTGTGTTTAAAATGAAGTATAACATTTTTGTTGAAAATAATTTTTTCTTTAAAATTTGTTAAAAAATCAAAAGGTGGCGCATCTACTGTGCTTAGATAATAGCAGGGCTAGGAGAGAATTTTTGTATATACATCTGCAGAGATAGTTGTATAATCTTGTTTACATTGCAGAAATACAGTAAAGCTTCATTTATACGTTTTTCAGTGAACTTTGAAAAGAAAAAAAAAACGTTTAAGTTGAGAAACATAAGTAAAATAGATAAAAAATAGTATAATTAAGTAAATGGTATAGTACTGAATAGAAGTTACAAGTTACGTATAATTTACAGTTTGGAATAATACAGTATGAACTTTACAAAACATAATTATGTATTTAGAGAAAAACTAGACAGAAAACTACAAAGATATAATTAATCATTCCCCCTCCCAAAATTCATCATCTTCCCCTCTTTTTTCTTTTCTGTTGCTACAGCATAAACTATGCCCTCAAATCTTGACAATTGCATCATGATTTTGTCTGATATATTATGGTGTATTACAAAGCGTTTAATTATCTCTAGGGCATTAACGGCATCACTAAAATTTATGGTGGTATGTGTTTGTTCTTCGTCATCTTCATTCATTTCCTGGTGAATGGCACCAGCAATCTCCAGTATGGTCATGACTTCCATAGTAAAAATGTTTTCATCAATGCTGATAAATTCATCAAATGATCCATGGCATTCTAATTTGCCTCATTCCTCATCATCAGTGGGAACGTCACAACTATCATCATTATTACGTGCTTCACTATTCCTGAATACAGCTTTGTAAACGCAGTTGCGGATCGTGAATTGCGATACTCTGTGTCCTGCAGCTGCGAAGTAATGGATTGCCTATTAGAAGACAGCAAAGTGTTATGAATTTGTGCAGAAATATAATTTTAATAGGCCTATACTGTAATTTCTTAAAGTAGATGTATGCAATAATTTTACAAGTGGATTACTGGATTGACTATGTACTTGGAATACACAGAAATCAATTGTGAGCTTTAGAGTAATGCCAGAAAATCACAGTAGATAATACATGGTCATCGTAAAAGAATGGCAGGATTAAAAAATACCCTAATCTTCTCGTGGTATAAAAACTTTTAATCTTACCAACATACTGATACTTTGTCAGTAATAATGGCAGTCTTCCTTGATGACTCTGAACATTGTGTAGAATCATATGGTACAGGATTGCTTTCACTAGTTACAAGTTACAAAAATTGTGAAAACATCTTACCTGCAGAATATTAATTGTCATTTCATTCTTTCCTTCATCTGTACAGTGGATGGCATGCTGTACCAGCATCTTGTGATGATACAATTTGAAATTTTGAATTATTTCTAGGTCCAGTGATTGCAGTTTGCTTGTTCAATACACAGGAAAAAATTCCACTCTCATGTTCTTTAGGTGTGATGCATCAGGATGGTGTGCCATGCATGTGTCACAAACAGAAGGATTTTTGACCTTTGTGCTCATTTTTGCACCTCGCTGCCTGTCTTCAAACACTTTTGTTGTCATCCACAACTTATTGTTGTTATTGCATTTCATAGAGGACTGATGCAATATTTTTAAAACACTGTGACCTTGCAAATATCCCTACAGTTAGGGGAGAAGCACTTTTTCACTTTGGTCACTGTTTGCGCACAATAACACTGTTAACTGTTGTTTACTGTGATTCCCAACATGACAGTTGTCCCCTATGAATGCCATTGTGCGCCCAGGAAGTAAAATGAAAAAAGGCCTGTTTCATCGGCATTGAAAACTTCTAATACTGAGACGTTAGTTCCTTCAAGTGGGCCCATCGTGCACTGTATTAACGTCTCACATTCTTACTCTCACAGCAGTCGCTTTTGTGGCTTACCTTAACTTTATGTAACCAGCCTGTCGAGACATGAAAATATTCAACATCAAACCAGTGGCCAGTTCATTTGCTCTTTTTGTAAAGGATTGGCCTGCTGATAGGAATTCTTTCCGCCCTGTGCTCTTAGGAACATAGTAACAGACAGTCTTCTCTCATATTGTCTGCCTTGAATACATGTTCTTTTATTACTAGAAACATCAAACACACAAGCACTTTCTTCAATTTTGGTTGCTTTAGTGACAGTTGAATTTAATGTCAATGAGCAATCCCTAACTCTTTGTTAATGTCTATTCCACTTTTTATTCGTGTTTTCCTTCACTACTTGCAGATGTTTAATTTCTGAGTGATTGTAATGCACTTACTCTTCCTTCCACTCATTTTTCACTTACGATGTTATTTCTAATAGAAACCATAACTAACTGATGTTGACGAAGTGATGGAGCTTTACGAGCTGTGACCAAATACTGTACAATTCTAGAGCTCAAATATTACTCAACAACTGCTAACTCAGCCATTTTAGGCATTCATTTCATGTATGTTCATTTCATAACAACCGTTCAGACATTCATTTTATGATATACATGATGTAAATCAAGTAAATATTTAAACATATAAATGAAGTTTTGTATAGAATGTGATTGTATAAGTGTTAACAACGAAAAACGTATAACCAAAATAAAATGACACGGAAAGTATAGGAATTTACAAAGACAAGGAAATATATAAAAAAAATGTGGCTTTAGGTTAGTCATCACCTCTTATACTTGGCAGGGTTTAAGGTCATTGATGGTCTAGCTGCTTTAGCTGTAGCCACATACTTTTCAGAAGTATGGTAGTATGTGGAAGTATGGACTGCATGCAAACCATATTCAGTAGACTCCTGGCATATATATATATATATATAGTGAATGATTATGGCTAGTAGCAGACCACATCCAAATTGCAAGAAGCATTAATCCTTGTCCCTGCAGATGCGACTTCTTACTGAAGCTCAGAATGTGGTGCCATTGTGGTAAATAGGCTTGCCTGTCAGCTTGCGCAGCTCACCGAGTGAATGAATCCAGTAGGTTTGGATGGACCCGCCGCTCTAGACTACATATGTCAAAACCTACTATTCTATAGATTTGTTGAACATGGAATTTGCAAGTCCAGTATGCCGTGGGGTTTTCACATTTAATTAATGTGTTATTGGAAATATGATACTGATGGAAATTTTGCATGTCTACATTAGTTGCAAGGAACCTGTAAAATTTAGTAATGTGTCTTTGTATATATTCTGTTTCTGGGTAGGTGACAAAGGAAGAGAGGGTGGACAACAGAATTCTCGAGAATTTGACCCTTTACAGAATAGCAGTGACAAAGATAAACACAATTCTGATGACAAAGGTAATAAAAGTACATTGAAAATATACTTTTATTAATATGTTATACAATTTAAATTAAGTTTTGTAATAATTTTGTATTGTGTTACAAAACTATCATCATATGTAGGCTGAACAATTGAAGTTTTTGCAAAAGGACTTTTAAAACAATTCATGGGACTTTCGTCGTTAATGAACTAATGATATGTCCCTGAAAAAGGCAATCTTCGTATATTAATTTGAAAATTATTTGTTAAATTTGTTATTTTTAATGTTTTTTATACTGTGGTAATAACACTATTCTTAATGGATTCATTTTATACAATTCATATAAGTTTACAAGATCTGATCAAAAAGTATCGGACCTTACTCCAGGAAAAAAGTATGTTATTTGAATGTTTGAAAAGCTAGTTTTCTTCAAAGTAGGCCCCTTCTGCATCGACACACTTCCCTCACCAACTCTTCACTGTTGGAAACATTTTTGCTTTATCTTTTCAATTGTCTCTGATTGTGTATTACCAAGTTGCAGATAAAACTTAATTCATTTTAAGTTCTGTAAAAGCAGGATACAGAATCGCTTACAAAACTACTAACAAAACAGAACACACACTATCAAAACGCATGCCCAAAGCACAAAACAAATTCGATCTACCCGGTGTATATAAACTAAATTGTTCAAATTGCAGTAAATTCTACATAGGCCAGACAGGACGTAGCTTCAAACAGAGATACATTGAACACACAAAAGCACTCCACACCACTACAGAATCTACCTTCGCAAACCACCTCATTGAAGCAAACCACACATATAAAAACATCGACAATAACATGAGCATACTACACGTACACACAAAAGGCCGAAAACTAGACACTCTAGAACAATTAGAAATATACAAACACACAAAAACAAATAAAAACGACATCCTAAACGAACAGACACAATTCAAATCGCACGCATTATTCGAACACATCTCACCACACACACACAGCTTCAATCTTTCGAAACACTTTCTCGTCGCCAACAACAAGACGAGCAGCGCTACTAACGACAGCCTCTGATGAAGCCTTCTATAGGTGAAAGCCGGTTTAGGCTGTAAGGTAAAACTTTACGTTTTTACTTATAAAAAACTTTGTGTTCCGAGTCGTCAATATTATAGTGATATTTAGTTAAGTAACGGACACGTCATGGACAACGCAATCCAAGAATTTAATTCATTTTCTTTGGTAGTTTTGATATTTTCACTCAAAACAAGAATGTGACGAATACAGAGAACATGTCTGGATATCACAGCTGCTAGCAGTAATTGCAGCATACAGAGGTCTTGTAAAAATTCATACATATTGTCAGTGGAACAAGGTCACCATGGAACTAGTCCCACTATGTAGTGCACAAATAACCATAAATCTCCTTTACAGACTTGCATCTATTATACAAAGGTTATTATTATATTATTATTGCATTCATATAAAAATTTAATTTTAATATTGTTCTTCACATAGTATTTGATAAGATGTGTGTATCATATTTGAAGAGATTTAATTAAAACTTGAAGTTACTTCATCTGTCCTTTTAAAGAAATGTGTAACATTCTTAATAAAAATAACTTAAATACAACCACTTTCCACCAAACTCATTGTGTTAAACGTAAGTAAACCTTGTTGAAGATTGTTCATCAACTATGCATTGTGTGTGCCCATATTAGTAAGTGGTGGTGGTAAAATGAACTGAATACTGTAAACTATGTGAGCTTTCTAGATTAGAGTAGGTGTTGTGTTTATTTTGTGAGTTATATATGAGGTGTATGTGTAAATAAAAAACATTAGTTTGTAAGTCTAATGATTAGCAAACAAATTAGCCAACAATTATTTAAATACGCAAATCTTTATTTTTACTGTAATCGGTGTCATTGTCTAAGCACTTATCAAGTGTGGAAACCAGCTGTTGTATCCCCACATAAGTAATCTACTATCATCCTTTGAAATATGTCGTGCTTTCTTTTATTTCATCATCATCACTGTAGCTTTCATTTGGACGACCTTTCTCTACTGATGAAGACATCTGAATGTCTCACAATATGTATTTGTAATAACTACAGTAGACGCCCTCTAGTCCGGCCTCGGATGGTTCGGCCAGCCATACGGTGAGTCACACAGTCTAGACGTGCCTCCAGCGACAGGTCGCAACTTGTTAAACGGAAAATATATGTAGCTCAGTTGACTCGCGCTTTTGTTCATGTGAGGATGTATGTCTTATGTTGTGAGTTCTGTGTATATAGTTGTGTATGTATGTGTACATACATACGTACGTACAGTCTGTGTACATAGTGTGTGTATATAGTAATACTGTATGTATCTGTATAAATAAAAACGTTTTCCAACATGAGTGCGAAACGAAAACACGCGTTCGTGACTGTGGACCAAAAATTACAAGTCCTTCAGCGTGTCGGTTACGGCGAATTGGTCCAGAGTATTAGAGTCCAGTAATATCTCTGTGAGTTTGTAGTAATTTTCCTTGTTTGTTTTTTTACTTGCTACCATGGAGTAAGGGTGAGTAATTATAATTATTAGTAATTTATTTATACTGTATTGGGTCATTCATTAAAGAGCGTTATTTCATCATTATAGCATATTTTCGGTTCGTCCGGCCTTTTTGTAATCCACCCTAGGGTCTGGTCCCGAGGTGGCCGGACGAGAGGGCTTCTACTGTATTCTTATAAGTTTTCTTCACAGTTCATGAATCAGTATATCAGAGATGTAAAGAACCAATTCATCTGATTCTGTTATCATCAAATGCCAATGTGTACAAATGCTTTCTTTTGACATTATTCTGTAAGGTTATAGCTGTGATCTCTGGGTTATATGAAACTGAAACCTGGATCCTAAATACAAGAAATTATAGTTTCAAAATGTTGAAATGAGATTTTGGGAGAGCTAGAGGAATGGATGACTTGAAAATGAAGCAGTCAGGGAGAACCTTAGAATTTGTAACTTAATTAATATGATTAAAGAATATAGAGAAAGGTGAAAGAATCGTATGTTAAGAATGAAAGATAAATGTCTGCCAAAGAAAATCGTATTTTATAGATCTGGAGAAACAAGAAATTTTGACAAGCTAAAAAGAAGAGGGGTCAGTCAATGAGTTGCAACTGGCCAAATGGTATGATGCATGAGGAACAAAAGGAAGAAGAGAGAAGTTCATCAAAGATATAAATCATTATAAACATCAGTCCATCCTTCCAGGAATTCAGAACTCATTTTGAGAGGTGTTTTGTTAAGTAATTTTGTGACTACAGACATCTGCTGCGCCTTTTATGTTTAGATAAATATCACAGAACAATTCATTTTTAATAGGATTTGAATTGATGCTACATTTTATAAATGTGTTACATGGGTATAGGAATAGTGGAATTTTGGAAGTTCAGACCACTTCTGAAATTTCCCACTCAGGTAAAAATCATAATATTGTGTCATTTTAATATCCTTTTAAGGCAGATTTAAGTGTTATGGATTATAAATAATTGTGAAGATACTTGTCTTTTACCCTTTTTAAAAATACTACACTCATCATATAATACTCACCGCTGCCAGAATTTTACTTACCGTCATCATCCCCGTTAAACTTACCTTAAAAGAAACTGCACTGGTCGCCACGATATTTTTTTAAGGTTATATGTCGAAACCTTCTACACTCTTGCCCTTATAAAAATCCCGCTATCTGACTGCATTTTAAAATTTCAGAAAACCCCCGAGACGTTAGACGAGTTTATAAGCACAGAATAGGAATTGGTTATGACGAAATAACTACACTAATACATGTTTATAGGAAAACGGACCCTTTAGTTTATTCTATCTAAATTACTTTTTCATCTTTTGAATATGAGAAACAAATTAAAAAAAAAAAAAACAGACATAAAACCAAACCCTTACGTAACATTTCTTAACTCTAATTTACTTACAGATTCTACTTCTCTTAATTTATATAAGACGAACCCAGGTTTTGCTTACACACACACACACACACACACACTCATTCCGTTTTTTCCACCCCTTTATAGAGATCTCTTTCAATTTGTTTTAAAATAATTTAAATGTATTAAGTTGCATATAGTTACTCTGTTGTTGGTTTTCGGTCGAACACACGTTACACTTTTTCCTTGTTATTTCATTGTTGCGCCACTACGTACTCACTGACTTTCCCTTATTGCCGAACTGTTGAGTTTACATGATTACAAGTTTAGTCAAACCGCGCTCCGACGCCACCATGCGGTTTAAACTGTCTTATTACTACATTCCCCTGTAATTTGTGCGGGCGAGGTGAAAACTGTGCCCAGTCGGCGGACGCACAAACGGCCCGCGTCCGGGGTGTTAAGATGTTATTTTCCGACTGCTTTTCATGCGGGCGGACATCACTGCCTTGCCTGCGTACAAATTTCGTCGCTGTTCACAGCCTTCGCTGCTAAAGTCTGAGCAGTTGCACCCACAACACGTGTTATTTGTGGGTGTTGGCAGTGGACGAAATCTAGTGTTCACTGGTTGACGTCATTGGAAAAGGCGTGTCCTTATCCATACTTCCTCCAGCTCGGACTGTACGTCGAACAAAACCTTCGTCTTTGCGCCATTTTTGGCAGCGTCGGTTGATCTGCTTGGCGTCCCGTCCGCGCACCGGGTTGTGGTTGCGCGTGTCACTCAACAGTACAGTTCCGAGAATTCAACAGTTGTGGGCGACACACACATTCCATTGTACTGACTTCACCTTACTGTTCTTTGTTTGCTACGATTTATATTGCCATGGGACGGACCACGCAGATGAAAATGAATTGTTACAAAATTTTTTAATAAAATAAAACCCCTCACTTTTAGACCCGTTACAATACCCCCCCAATGAGAGATCTTCTGCCAAAACAGAAGAAATCTCATTGCTAACCCCTAAGAGGACCGGTGAGGATATGGTGCCAACAACCCCCCATTTGTTCTTATACATCATGGGTAAACTACCCCCCTGGCTCGGCGACTATGGCTGCACCTGAACGAGATTACTGGACTTCTCTATTAGAGATCCCAACACCATAAAATCGAACAGACACGCACCACAGCGCACCTAACCTTCTAACATGCCACCCCAAACTCCAAATCCCTGGCCTTATTCCATACCAGATCGTCAACTCATATGTTCCCCCTTACATGCATACTGGGTCGCCTTTGGCAAATACTGGGCGCGTACATATACTTATTACTACATCCTAACAAATTTTATTTTCAAATTCAAAAATTCTGTTTAAACCAAAATCAAATTTTTATTTTACCATTACTCTCTCAAAAAATCAAAACAAAAATCTTTTGCATGACTCCATTAACTCTGTTAATTTTCTCCACTACAACAATCACAAAGAAAAAACAAATTGAACATCTTATTAAAACATGAACTCATTTATCCTAACATTTGATTATACATACATACTAAACAATACAATGCAATAAAACCACTAGTAATACACATAACAATAATACACTTGAAATTCAAACATCCTATATGGCAGGCATTTTTTTTCCAACAAAAATTTTAATTTATTAAAATATTCTTTTCTCAATATTCAGAAAAATTTAAAATTATTTAAATCAATTAAATGACAAAATTTGCATCAATCAATTGCCATAAACTGGTCTAGTTTATAACATCAGCCATCAGCTGATCACACTGGGTCAAGTCAACGACATTGACCTACATATGTTATACATAGATCATGAAGTACATAGAACATCTTTAACAATTTTTTATCTTTAAACACAATAAAACCTAATAAAATAAGACATTTAAAATTAACATAGTATTATTTACAATTAACAATAAAACTGACATTTAAATTGACCAAAAATTACCCATTTTATAGCTTTAATTACTTTCAACTCCTAAAACCTGTCACTTGTTTCAATTAATTTTATACATTTTAACTATGATTTATTTTCCTTAACATGCTCAATCTCCATTAGTTTGGGTGATTTAATTATTCATAATAACTTGATTTATAAATGGGTGATTGAACATAACCTCACCCCCCTTCTGACTCTAACATAACTAACTGCTTTAATTAACATGACACCCCTCTATCAAGAACCTCTATCAACCATTTCTAAACCCAGCTTACTACTCTAACTCATATCGCAACATTCTACCCTTATAAAAAATACTCTCTACCCCTTTTTACTCAAAATTGTGTGTTCCCTCAACTCACCTCCGTCTCCACATCTTGCCCTTCCTATTTACCCGGCAATCACTCACTGAAAACCCACTGCTACCCGCCACAATGCCTGTCGTTGTGGACTCCTTACACACCCCCCCCCTTACAAAATTCCCATCAACTATTTACTCTCCCAATGCATCACTTTCATCTACAAAATATCTCCACTTATTTATTAACTCACTATATCAATCAATACTCTACATATTTTCCCCATATCTACTGTGTCACTATTACATCTCAAATTCTACCTTACATTATTCCCACAACAATATCATTCTCTCTAGTACCCCTTTAAATTCAACATGGACTGATTTACATGTCCTAAAAAAATAATAATCACCCAAAATCAACTTCACCTTTTACAATACCTTTAAAATTCTTAACTATCTCAATTCATTTTATCATCATTTAACTTAAAATCTTTTAACACATCAAAATCATTACATTCAAACATTAGTTACATTGGAAATTTGCAAACAATTTATACGTGACATTTTACACATCTAACTCCAGCTATCAGCTGATGTTCTAGGTCAGGTGAATGACCTTTGTTCAAAAATGCTACACAAAATTATATAACGAAAAATACATAACACATATTTATAATTCTTACACTCTAACATAACAAGATTAATGACCCACTAAAACATGCTAACCAAAATATAATAAACATCTACTGCATCCATTTTCTCAATCAAAACAAAATTATTTAATCAGCTCAGTAGCGAGTCGCCATTACTAAGTTAAAACATTTTAATTCGTTGCTCCCCTGAGCAACCACCCTGCCACACACACTATTATTTTCTGATGGTGGACTGTTGCGCCCATTTGCATCCACAAGGACGGCATTGGTGGAGGAATTTAACATCTCCGTGTCCTTGCTTCAGCGTTACATTTTAAAATTATGTAGACATCATATCTATGTTATATGTTAATAAGCCCTTAAAACGGGTCTACCACCTGGTTTACAGTTCCTACGCGAACAGAGTGGCAGCTGCTGTTCCATAGTTCCGGGGATTTCCCCTAAGTCACCCCCCATTAATTTCAAATATACACCAATTTCAAGCCAGCTATGGTCAAGGTTCTAACTTTTTGGCCATAGCTGACCGCTATCCAAAACCACGATAGTGCTGTCAAGGCAGTAATCGCCCGAAAAGGCAGAGAAATCAACTCTAAATTCAGGCATGTTCTCTTCGTCATTATGATACACGGCACGGCAATCTATCAGCATATAATATAAAATTATATAAAAGGTGTGCCGTGTATTTTACGCCATTTTGGCCTCCGATGGAGGTAACACTCTCTGTTACCCCCAACACTTACCGCTATCTACCGTGGCACATGCCACCACGGCAATAGCCAACCTAATAACTAAACTAACCCTTCTACAGTTACTGTTCCTACATTCCCTACGTATAGCACTTCTATTAACACCACACAACCCCCCAAAATTGCCCACATATCTTGTATGAACATAATACACATTTACCTTGATCATTAGCATTGTTACATTCACATTAAACAAACAACTCTCTTTTAAATAATTTATACAGAAAATTATAAACATTATAATTTGAAATTTTTATTAACTCTTCTATATATCATCATTTCATTATTTATCACTTACTACAATTAGATTTCTCCAAAATTCCAAATTTATTATTAACATTTATTTTATCTCATATTTCAGTTATTACTACCTTTTGATTATGGTTTCTATTTAGTACAATTATCTCAAATTAGTTTCATCATTGAGTTAAAATCTTTTCAACACCTGTAAACATTTTACTCTATTTTACTTATATTATAAAATTGATACTCACAGTACATCATTCATACCCTGTCATAAGCACACAAATATGAACATCAGTAACTCCCTGTACCTTCTGAAACATTTTAACAACAATGTTATTCCATACTACACATTTAACATTTATTTATTTGTTAATTATTGTCAAATTCACATCTCATAAATTAATTTAAATCCATCATTATCACAACTCAATTGTATAACATTTTAAATCCAACAAAAAATATTTATCATCTCAAATTATTTTAATTAAATCAATTATTGGAAACGCAACATATTTCAATTATTATCAAAACAATTACAATTCATTAATTACTGTCTTAAAAATTATTTTTGTTATTTATTTAAACTGCTCAAAATATTATTACTATTAAAATCAATTTCTATTACATACACATTGTTTACCTCACATACTTGTTACAATACAAACACAGCTAATTTCACTAAATTATTTACAATTCTTCATCATTAATTGTTCAATTTTACCACACTTCATTTCCAAATTCAGCAAGGTCATAACCATAAACTAAAATGTTTAGAATGTCCATACTCTGCTTTTTTAATTCAACCTCCGTCATCGTGTAATAGTCGTACCTTTTTATAACATTTCTCCTTCTTACTTATACTCAATTTATTATAATTATTATTATTGTAATACACCATTACCTCTATGTCATTCATCTTCCATCTTATTGTTTCATAAACCTGGTCAGTATTGGTTAATTTTGTCCAGTCTCTGTCAGTATTTGTTGTTACACCCAGGTAAATTATTTTCTCATCATATTCCTCCACTACAAGTACACTAATTCTTCCCACAGGTACATATTTATCATCAATATAATCATTGTCTACTACTGCACAAGGTATGTCTACATTATTTATCATAATTCTCTTAATATTCATCTTCTCTATCAACTCTCCGTAACCTCTATTTAGCTTGAACCACTGTGACTCTTTCTCTATCTCATAATCACTTTCATCACCACACCCTTTCACATTCTCTCTCTCACTCCATGCAGAGGGCAATACCACAAAATTCTTTAAACACCATCTGGCCCTACCAGATAAACACAAAAAACTTATTTGACCATTTGCCGACCCATCGTCACCCAAATGTCCTAAAGAGGATCTTTTATCCCCATACACAACTTGTGAAAACTCTGTTTCACATTTAACCCTATAAAAATTTGCCCCCTGTTCACCCTTTAAATTATCTCTCCATTCTTTCTCCAACTCTTCAATACTACTCATTACCCCGTTACTAACACCAGCTAACTTTCTACTCTTATTTTCAACATTACTTACCGTATCATTCTTACATACCCCATTTTCAGCTACATCATCATTATTCTTATTTAACGTTATTTCACCAGTATAATTACTTATATTACTACCACCACTTACCTTGTCTACTATTCCTTCGTTATTTTTCGTTATATTACCACCACAAACACTTACCTGTTTTGATTCAACTTCTTTATTCTCCTCTAATTGACATCTATCTCCCTCCCACTTCTCGTCTTGTTTATTCATTATTGTGTTTAACTCGTCAAAACGTTTGCCCATCATATCAAAACCCTTGTTCATAACACCCCTATATTCCTCCAAACCTTTCTTAATCATTTGCAACATATCCATTACACTCATCTTACAATCAGATTCACTTATATTATACTCATTATTGACCTCATTGTCTGCCACCTGATCGACTTTATTCTTGTTAGATTGATCTGTTTCTCTACCGTTGTCTACTCCCCTTACACTATCATCCTTCTCACTAGGCCTATTCACTGTCTTATTTTCTACTCCTATCACTTCAACTATCTTACCTTTATCCTCACTATGTTTTTTAATTTCTGCGAATATTCCCTCTTCTTGTTCTTCCATCCGCGTTAAATTATCATCTAACTTACCCCACTCCTCGTCTGTCATTTCACCTACAAGCCCTCTAAATTCGCTTTCCCACTCCTCCCACGCGAAACCAATATCATTCTCTCGTACTTCGCCCATATTCAAAATTTATTTATACAACACCCTTTATATATAAAAACCACTATTATTATAAAACCAAAACACCTAACACAACTGTAAACCATAATGACCCAAACATAACCTATTCACACATACGTAATTATATACGATAAATTTTACATACATACGCCGTTACCAATTCCTATTTTCTGTGCTTTAAAACAGGTCTAGTTCCTATAATTTTTATACGAACATCCTGGCAGGGTCGTCGCTGTGAAGATACTTGTCTTTTACCCTTTTTAAAAATACTACACTCATCATATAATACTCACCGCTGCCAGAATTTTACTTACCGTCATCGTCCCCGTTAAACTTACCTTAAAAGAAACTGCCCTGGTCGCCACGATATTTTTTTAAGGTTATATATCGAAACCTTCTACACTCTTGCCCTTATAAAAATCCCGCTATCTGACTGCATTTTAAAATTTCAGAAAACCCCCGAGACGTTAGACGAGTTTGTAAGCACAGAATAGGAAATGGTTATGACGAAATAACTACACTAATACATGTTTATAGGAAAACGGACCCTTTAGTTTATTCTCTGTAAATTACTTTTTCATCTTTTGAATATGAGAAGCAAATTAAAAAAAAAAACAGACAAAACCAAACCCTTATGTAACATTTCTTAACTCTAATTTACTTACAGATTCTACTTCTCTTAATGCATATAAGATGAACCCAGGTTTTGCTTACACACACACACACACACACACACACACACACACACACACACACACACTCATTCCGTTTTTTCCACCCCTTTATAGAGATCTCTTTCAATTTGTTTTAAAATAATTTAAATGTATTAAGTTGCATATAGTTACTCTGTTATTGGTTTTTGGTCGAACACACGTTAAACTTTTTCCTTGTTATTTCATTGTTGCGCCACTACGTACTCACTGACTTTCACTTATTGCCGAACTGTTGAGTTTACATGATTACAAGTTTAGTCAAACCGCGCTCCGACGCCACCACGTGGTTTAAACTGTCTTAGTACTACATTCCCCTGTAATTTGTGCGGGCGAGGTGAAAACTGTGCCCAGTCGGCGGACGCACAAACGGCCCGCGTCCGGGGTGTTAAGATGTTATTTTCCGACTGCTTTTCATGCGGGCGGACATCACTGCCTTGCCTGCGAACAAATTTCATCGCTGTTTACAGCCTTCGCTGCTAAAGTCTGAGCAGTTGCACCCACAACACGTGTTATTTGTGGGTGTTGGCAGTGGACGAAATCTAGTGTTCACTGGTTGACGTCATTGGAAAAGGCGTGTCCTTATCCATACTTCCTCCAGCTCGGACTGTACGTCGAACAAAACCTTCATCTTTGCGCCATTTTCGGCAGCGTCGGTTGATCTGCTTGGCATCCCGTCCGCGCACCTGGTTGTGGTTGCGCGTGTCACTCAACACTACAGTTCCGAGAATTCAACAGTTGTGGGCGACACACACATTCCATTGTACTGACTTCACCTTACTGTTCTTTGTTTGCTACGATTTATATTGCCATGGGACGGACCACGCAGATGAAAATGAATTGTTACAAAATTTTTTAATAAAATAAAACCCCTCCCTTTTAGACCCGTTACATAATAATAATTAATTCTGTCTATCCAGAGAATTGTTAGAAGATGGATGACTACAATATTTATCCCCTCCATATTTTGTTGAATACCTATCAAAATGAATGGTCAGACAACTTGAGTAGTGTCTCTTCTCTTATTGACTGTAGACAGCAGTATCATAAACAATAATGACAGTGTTACCATCACAAACAAAAAATTCCCTCATGGCATGTGTCTTTACTTTCCAGGCATATCTTGTAAGTATAAAAGACACAGTTTTTCTTCTGTTTTGGCATATATTTCCTTATTTTGTAACAAGTCAAAATTCAATAGTACTGTGATTAATACATTGTGCTTTTATTGATTTGTATTATTCTTGTGTGTGCAGGTAGTACAAGTGATAAAGAGATGAAAGATGATAATACAGGCAAATCAGATCAGCAACAGGCACAGCAGCAGCAACAGCCAATGCAGCAGAATGACACACAACGTACAATGGCTGCTTTGGCAGCAGTACAGCAGCAGCAACAGGCAATGACTGTGGCACAGCAGATTGCTGCTGGGCAGGCTATTCAGTTGGGATTACAACAGCAGCAAGCAGCACAACAACAAGGTAAGTAACTGGTCACATCATACAAGGTCTGGCTATTACATAATGGCTATTATACTTCTTGGAGCACAAGGGTGCTGTTTGAGTTTAAATAATCATCATCACTATCATCTGCAAGGATTAAACCAAGGATGATTTCAAACAGGCAAAGATTAGAGCTGGTCACTCCAGGGCTTCCTCGGACATCACACACCTCTCCGTCCCCTCGGCTTATAGTTCCATAGTTGTTTGGGGATGCGGCAGTCATCCATTCGGCAAAGATGTTACCACCAATACAGCTGATACTGGGCAATCCTGTTGACTATACTCATAATGCTCAGTTCTTGCCATATATCTGTGTTTCTTCTGTGATCATGGAGAGTATACCCTGCCACGTGCCTGAGAAATCTCATTTCACCTGCTTGGATGCGACTGGCCTGGCCTTTCGTTAAATTCTCAGACCCATAAAGAAGTGTGAGAAGAGCCAACACCGTGCAGAATTTTAGGTGTATTTCTTTACTTGCTAACTTAAGAGTTCGCCTGATAGTTCCCGTAAGAGTTCCTGCACATAAGGTTGAACTTATGCAACTTATTCAGTCTAATTAATGTGCGTTATTATTGACTTGGCCTCCTCCACATAGACCCTACAAGTTTCCCCCTCCAATAGTTAGTTTGCTTTGCTGTCAAGTGTCGTTTGAAGTAGTTGTGTTTTTTTTATCTGCATTAGAAAAGTCTGTAGTTCAAATATTGAGCAATGCATTAATTTGAAATTTTTAGTGAAACTGGACAAGACAGTAACTAAATGTTTTCGGTTATTCACTGAGGCTTATGGAAAAAATTGTATGCCACATACACATGAGTGAGCGACACAAAAGATTTAAGGAAGGTCAAGAGGATGTTAATGATGTTGAAAGGCCAGGATGCCCATGCAGATCAAAAAGTGAAGAAACTGTTGGAAAAATTGATGAACTTATTCAAAATGACTGCAGACTGTATTCAAATGGTAGCAGAATTTGGAACTATTCATAAAGAAGATATTAGGTAAATTTTTGAAAACTGATCTTAACAAAAATCTACTAGAATGGTTCCATGAATTCTTACTTGTGACCACAAACCAAATTGAAAGTGAATTTTTGCCGACATTTTGAAGCAGATGCAAATTTTTTAGTAAAAACATCAGTACTTGTGAAGAATCCTGGTTCTTCTAGTACAGTTGTGAAACAAATGTCAGCCAGTATGCTGGTAAACTGCAACTTCTCTCCAAGACTGATAAAAGCACATCAAAGCAAATTCAAATTTAAGGTAATGTTGTTTCCTTTGATGTCAGGGGTGTGCTTTTGTAAGAGTGAATCCCAAAAGGGTGTGCTTTTGTAAAAGGTGAACCAGCATTTCTACAACCTGTACTTAAAACCATGAGAGAAAGAGGGGAGTGTTTTGGGCAAATAGATTTATTCTGCATCAGAACAACGTGCCAGCTCACTTAGCCTATCTGTGAGGAAAGTTTTATCCAAGAATCAGTTTGTTGGAGTTTCTAGAAAACCCTCCTTACTCACCAGATCTTGCACCTTGTGATGTTTTTGAACCCCAAAAATCAAATCTGTGCTCAAAGGAAAGCATTCTTTGTATCACATGAAGAGGTAAACAAAGGAACTCATTAGACAATTATCAGAAGATAAGCTATAAGTTATATGACATGGCTTAGAGAAATGTAGAATTAGAGTGCAGTGGTGTGTTGAAGCTGAAGAGGAATTCATTGAAGGAGGAAGCAGATAAAATGTAAGAAATTATTATTACACTTGAGTTACAATGTGAATCCCATTATTTAATAACTGAATCAGATGTTTGGGTTATACGCTATTAAGTTAAGGTACCAGTAATGTTTGTGAATTTTTTGTAAATTAAGGGAGTTTGAACAGTCCTATGGTACCTAATGTAAGTTTACTAATTTTTATAACATTTTTGTCAGGCTCTGTAAAAACTAAATAGTGGATACTTTGCAAATTCTTGTATTTCATCATTGCACAATTTTTTAATGGAGGGAATTGAATAATTTTGCTTAATTTATGAAAAAATTGTATATTGGTATTTGTACTTTTTTTACATGGTGTTTTTACTCTGTTTTACTTTGTGTTTTACTTTGTTCGTGTTCTGTAATTCTTGAGAAAAAGTAACTCACAGGGAGGACACTGTTTTTTATAACATTATTTTGAATTAATTATACATTACTTGGTGAGAGACATGAAGAAATGGCTTAAGGTGGTTGAGGAGACAGAAAAATGTGCAAACCATTGATGGAAAGAGAAGAATGGAGTAAAATGTTTCACCACTCCCTGGTGATCAAATCTTTATGAGTCAAAAGGGGCGGCACCTTCTTTCACAAAGAAGAAATATTTTTGAAAATATTTTAGTATGAGATGCTATTAAAACTCATTAAATATATAAAAACACATAATATACTTTGACCTACCTGTAGAACTTCTATCCGGGGCCAGGATTCTCGTACGAACGTAAAAATGTTAGCGTGATCTATTATATGTTACTGAAATAAGTAACTTGACTCATTTTTAGTGAAGAGAAATAATATTTTAATTTGTTAAACATTATTGAAAATTTCATCTAAAACAGTTATGCCTGTTTATGCAGATTAATTTACATTTTTTTCCTTTGTTCACTTTATCTTCTACTACAGGTTAACTTATTCTAAACTCTTACCTTACTGATTACATTTCATTATTAACACAGACAGAGCCCAGCCTGCAATTTTTCCACACTCACTCAAACACACTAAATTATAAACCCCTTAACATTTTATAATAAGGCCCCCAGCCCATACACTTAAACCGCCGGCAACGTGGTTCGCGCGCACGCTTATCTTCTCGTAAATTTCTTGTTTTTACTGTCCGAAATTATAAAATTACATACTTTACTTTTTCAACTCGACCGCGGTCACATAAAATTTTCTCCTATTACACTTTTGACTGTTAAAATATAAAGTTTTGTGACGAGCCTACTTGGCTCGTTCCGGCGCCGGAGCGATCGGTTAACAAACTGGGAACGAAAACGTAGCAGGTGTTGCTAATGTGATCTCATACTTTTAACGGAAAGCACTGCCTTGGGCTTCGTCGTAGAAGTTTCGTCCCATGCCATGCATGTAGTTGTTGGAGTGACTATAGTAGACGATTTCAGCTAGGCACTGGCTGACGTCATGAGATGGGCGGCTCTTAGCGGCATTTCCTCCAGCTTAAACGCACATTGCTGCATCAAATTCGCCCAAGCCATCTTGCCTTAAACCAACTCGGCGTCCCAACAGAGCGCGTACTTGTATTGCGCGTGAGTGCGTGGTCACACTTATGCAAAGTTCTGAGAATTTAGGGTGGTACAAATTCCTTGCCGAGTAACACAATAGAAACTGCGTCTTACTGCTTTGTTTCAACACTGTTTCTTACCACGTGTTCTGTTACAATGGAAATAGCGTTCGCCGGGAAATAAAACTTTCACAATAAATTTATAAAATCCCGAAAAAATAAAATAAATAAAAATACAAATACAAATACCCCATACCCGCAATAACGGAAATGACCCAATTTTGACACGTTACAATACCCCCTCAATGAGAATTCTGCTGTCCAAAACAGAAGAAATCTCATTGATAAACCCTTAAGAGGACCGGTGAGGAACTGGTGCCAACAACCCCCTGGTTCTTACTCTTCATGGGTACACGCCCCCCCTGGCTTGGCGACTATGGACCCATCTGAACGAGATCCCTGGACTTCTCCGTAAGAGATCCCAACACCGAAAAATCGAACAGACAAGTACCACAGCACACCTCACCTTCTAACATGCTACCCCCCAAAATCCTCAATCCCTGGCTCAGATTATGCCAGATCCTCAACCGATATGTTTCCCCTTTTATGCAAGCTGGGCTGCCTTTAGCAGATACTGGGCTCACACACACTCACCTTACATATTGACATCACATATCATAAAATAGAAAAATTTTCAAAAGTTATTTAACTGGCAACCCATTGGTTGTAATCAGTTAAAATCGATTCATAAATTTTTTATAAATTCTAAATTATTCTCTTCATTGTTTCTGTTTTATTTAAAATAAGTGAATTTAAGCATTTCTTATAATTAAGAACCTCCTTAACCTAACATGTAATCACTTAGAATCTAACAATACAAGTTCATACAATAAATCAATAAAATAAACATGGTTAATACACAAACAATAAAATAATCAAAGCTTAAAAATATTCATTAGCTGGCAGGCGAAAAAAAAGATTTTTTTTCCCCAAAAAAATTTTAAAATTCAAAGAAAAATTTTTAAATTTAATAAAATATTTCCTTTACATATCGAAATTATTTAAAAGTTGCTTAAATGGATAAAAAAAAAACAAAAGTTGAATTAACTTCCTTACTATACAAGCTTAGTGTGTATATGACCTCACTGTCAGCTGATCCAAACTAGGTCAAGTCCACAACCTTGACCTACATACAATATGTACAATTTCCATCTGAAAATACTTTTAACATGTGCAATATCCTAACTTGAAACACAAAACATAATAAAATAAAGTATTTAAAATAACAAAATATTATTATAAATAATAAGCAAATTGACATTTAAATTATTCAAAATAAACACTTCTTAATTTTACATTATTTTCAAATTCTATCAAAATTTTGTCACTGGTTGTAAATTAAAATTTTATATCTTTATTCTAAATCTCTCTCTTTGCTTAACAATCTGATTCTCCATTATTGTGGGTGATTTAAATTATTTATCTCATTTACTGTACTACTTGATCTGTATACATATATAATCTTTCTCCCTTTGACTCTACTACTAACAACTTCAACTACCATGACACCCATCTCTATCAAAATCTCTATCAAAACACTCTCTAACCTACTTATCATTAAACTCAAATCGCCACCTTCTCTTTATATATAAAAAAATACTCTCTAACCCTTTGTAGTTAGGATACGTGTTCCCCCCCAAACTCATTTCCCTTATCTGGCCCCTGGATTCTACCTAAGGCGGCCCCGTCCCCATTAAATCGATCCCAATCCCGTCCCAACTATCATTATGTTGCGGACTCCCACATTACACTACCCCCTACTACAAAATTGCCATCCCCAAAATCTCAATCTCATTACCTTACTACAACTACAACAAAATAACATCATTAATTATAAACGACAATATATCACTCAAAACTCTACATAGATTCTCCATTACTACTGTGTCGACATCAATACTTCTCAAAATTCTATAACATACATTACTTCAAAACAACATTACATTATTTTCATCTCTACTATTTCTGTAACTTTTACTTCAACTTGGACAGATCTACATGTCCCACAAAATATCCATCACCCACACACTATCTTTTATTAACTGGCATAAATTATTACTGTACTTCTCACTTTATCAAATTATTTTTATCATTACTTTAAAACATCTGTAATACATTAAAACATTACATTGAACATTAATCACTTGGAACATTTATAAACCATTTCACCAGTGACATGTTATTGCTGATCAGCTGGTCTCCTAACACAATGAAAACACATCTCAAAATTGAACAAATTATATGAAATATATAGGTTTATCAATATTCACTTCTGACCTCTTTGTTTCCCCTCTTGTGTAATAATAAACCCTAAGAAATGTATTTATGTCTGCAGAAACTTAGACTTGTCCCAATTCACTGTTAACCCCCTTTTATGTAGCTTATCTAATATGTATTCTATGTGTTCTAAATGTTCAGTGAATGTCCTAGAAGCTATCAAGATATCATCGACATATACGGTTAAAAAATCTAAATCCTTAGGTTGTAATATATTATCTAAACATTTAATAAAACTGGCAACACTGGTGTTTAATCCAAAAGGTAAGCGTTTGAACTGGTAATTCTTACCGTTAAAAAGAAAAGCTGTGTATTTCCTGCTCTCTGTTGCTAATGGCACCTGCCAGTATCCCGCTGTCAGGTCTTAAGGACGTCATGTATTTGACTCCGCTAAACTTCTGTAAAATCTCATTTATGGGTTCCGGAGACTCCCTGTCAGGTATAATAATTTGATTAATTTTCCGAGCATCTAAACATAACCTTACCTTTCCATCCTTTTTTATCACTACTACCAAAGGGTTTGCGTAGGGTGATACTGAGCGTTCAATTATGCCTCCCTGCATCATCCGGTCTAGTTCCTCCTGTACAGCCCTCCTCTTCGAAAACGGCACCGGGTAGCTCCTCTGCATGTATGGTGCGTGGTCCCGAACTTTCAGCTCACAGATGTAGTCCTTCGCTTTCCCTGGTGATTCATCAAACACCTCTCTGAACCGCTCCACAACTGCCCACAGCTCCTCTCGCTGAGTATTTCCTACAACTGTATCGTCATTAAAAAATTTGTTGGCTCTATCTGCCCACACATTCTCATTATTCTCATGCATTTCTCCCTCCTCATTCTCTAGGCTATCCCTCTCTAGACATATATTTATCTTGGTCTCTATTTCTCTATCGCCTATCTGCTCATGTAACATTTTTATTCCCGTGACTTTACTTTCATTTACTACTTTCTTAAACTCTATTCTGACTGGTTTACTCCCCTTTTCAAATTTTACTATTTGTTTATTGAAATCTATTACAGCTCCGTTTCTTTCCAAAAAATCGTTTCCCAATATTACATCTAGACTCAACCCTTTAACTACTAGAAAAGTGTTTTCAAATTCAACTTCATTTATTAAAATATTTAATTGTACTTGTCTGGTTATTCTCTTACTTCTCACCCCAGTTACCCCCACTACTGTAACCCCCGCAACTGGTAAGGATGGTATATTTTTATTTATCTCTTTTAATTCACCCATGACATTTTCAGAAATTACTGAGATCTCGCTACCGGTATCAATTAAAGTTTTATAATTCTTACCTTCAATGTTAAGTGTCACCTCAGTCAATCCTGTTCTGCGTTCCATCACCATGTTCTCCTCTTCTTCTAACAATTCTTTTGCCATGTCCACCTTGATAACGTTGTTCGCATATTCGTTGGTTACTTGGACCCGGTTCTCCGTTGACAATGGTTGGGCCCGCTTCTCCATTGTCTTCCTTAGTTTCCCGTGGATGGGCCTGCTACAGCTGGATGATTTCCTCCTCTTCCTCTATTATAATGTCCTCCTCCTCTGGGCGCTCCTCTATAAAATTCTCCTCCCCTCGACTGTTGATTTGGTGGTGGGTTCGTTCTCTCGTTCCGGGCGCACTCCCTGTTTCGATGGCATCTAAAACAATTGGTTCGATTAGCATAATTATCAGTTTCACATTCTCTACACCTCCAACTCTCGCCCCTATTATCAAAACTTCCGCCCCGCGCTCCCCGGTGGAAATTGTGTATTCCCCTTGGTTGATTATGATTCCCATTTATATGTGATGCTGGTGTGTTTATCCGCCTACTCATATCCCGTTCTCTTATATTCTGAAATATGTCCAAGATTTTCTCTAATTCCGTGATTTCTACAATCTCCCGAGTCATTAAGGTAATTTGTATTTCTCTCGGTAAGTGCTTGCTTATGTGACGGACGAATGACCCAAACGGTAACGGTGGCTCTAAATATTTTGCCTCATTATATAGTCACATTACATACATAGTTACGTTACCCCCTTGGTTTCCAAAATTACCTGGTCCCATAATTTTACTCCGTAATATTTCTTGTTCCTCCTCCGACCAATATTTCTCTCTAAAAGCCGTCTCAAAACACTGATAATTTACCCAGTCTACTTTATGCACCTCCGCCCATACCGCGGAATTCCCTCTAAAACACTTCATGATTTTTAACAATTGTACCTCCCAGCTACTTCTACAAAACTGATTAAATTCTCTGACTCTATTCAAAAACTGCATAGGGTGTACCCCCCCCCCGTTTTCACAATTAAATAACTCCAAATCAATATCGCTATTCACATCTTTAGCAATGACTATGTGTTCAGTAACCCTATTAAGTTTTTCATTTATACAGTCGACTCCCTCTCGTTCGGACTCCGATGGTTCGGACGCCGGATGGTCCGGACTACTTCTTGGAAATGATTCATCAGCGCGCGCCGGGTTTCTCACGGCCGAAAACGACAGGATTGAGCGTGTCTGTTTATTTCCGGCCTACATGTAAACAAAGATCCTCAGTTCGGCTTACGATTGCGTTTGCTCCGGATCGTCATACAGTGTACTGTAGCTGTTTTTACTAATTACTACTGATATTGTTGTGTGTTTTAATAATTTTCAATGTGAGTTACATATGTTATTATAAGTGAGTTTATTTGTTAGGTGAAATTGTAGTTTCAGTAACTCTGATTATTTGACAGTAAAATTCTCAAAAATGAGTGAAAAACGGAAGCATAATACGGTTAAAATGCAAGACAGACTTAATATTTTACAACGTTTAGATAAGGGTGAATCAGTGCAAAGTATTTGTACGGAGTTTAATGTAGGGAAAAGCACAGTTTATGATTGGCGGAAAAACAGAAAATCGATCGAGGATTTTTGTATGCAAATTGAAGTCGAATCCGTCCTTTCTACTCGATCTACCTTGAAAAAACCACACCATGAACTTGTTGATGACGCATTATGTTGTGGTTCATGCAGGAACGTAGAAGAGGGACTCCTATAAATGGGCCGATTTTGAAAGAAAAAGCCGTCATTCTTCATTCAAAACTTGGGGAAAAAGGAAACTTCTCGGCAAGCGATGGGTGGCTAACGAGATGGAAAAAACGGCATGGAGTGCATTTCCTTGGAGTTTGCGGGGAGAAGCTTTCAGCAGACCAACCGGCAGCTAATGATTTTTCTGAAAAATTGAAGCGTATCATTGAGCGTGAAAAACTAACCCCAGAACAAGTGTACAATATCGATGAGACCGGGCTTAACTATAAACTTTTGCCTAATAAAACCTTTGCCACTCCTCAAGAAAAGTCTGCTTCGGGCTTTAAAGTAAATAAAGAAAGGATCACTGTTGCACTATGCTCAAACGCAACTGGGACACACAAGATGCCGCTATTTGTGATTGGAAAGTCGGCCAAACCCAGAGTATTCAAAAACTTAAACATGTCTTCCCTTCCAGTGTATTACAGGTCACAAAAGTCTGCCTGGATGGATTCTTATTTGTTTAAGGAGTGGTTCGTGGCTCAATTTGTTCCGTCTGTAAACGAACATTTGACATCCTTGAAATTGCCAGTAAAAGCAGTTCTTGTGCTTGATAATGCCCCTACGCATCCAGAGGAAGGTCTCGAATGTGATAGTTACAGTGACATCAAGCTTTTATATATGCCTCCAAATGTAACAAGTATCGCACAGCCCATGGACCAGGGTGTAATCGAATGCTTTAAGAGAAAATACCGGAGGAAGCTTCTTTCAGAAATTTTGGATAAGATGGATGGTAATGACAATGCAGGTCTCATCCAGACGCTCAAGACAATTAACATTAAGGACGTCATTTATATCGCTGCTAAATCGTATGATGAAATCCCATCATCTACGTTTACCAAATCCTGGAGAAAATTGTGGCCAGATGTTGAAACTCTCGTTGAGAAGAGACAAGAAGACAACCCAAATACAATAGGGTTAAATATTCATGCAACTGAACCTGATGACAACCACTCAATTTTAAAGGATTTACAACGGCTGCCTGATTCTGCTAGTATTAATGAGAATGATGTTGTGGAATGGATTTCGCGAGCTGATGATGAACTGGCTAATGAAATCCTGAATGATGACGAAATCGTCGATGTAGTCCTTCGTCAAGAGGAAGAAAAAGAAGAAGACGACGACGAAGGTGATAGTGAAGCGGGAAATGGCATGGGAATTTTGACTCATGCAGAGGGTAGGGCAGCACTGGAACTGGCAACTACCTACGTCGAACAACAGCCTGGCGCATCAGCTGTGGATGTTATGTTTCTAAGGAAGTGGCGTGATTGTGCCTTCAAGAAAACAGTTGAAGTAAAGAAGCAGAAGAAAATAACAGATTTCTTTTAATATTGCAAAGCCAAGTTTTTCATTAGTTTTAGGTTTAAGTTTATTCGTTTGGGACAATTTTATGAACCTAAAATTGTGTTCCGTACACTTGAAAATTGTCTTAAAATGTGATTTATAAATATAGATATACGCTATTACAGGTTGTAATTTACATAAGTAAAAAACCGCCGGATGGTCCGGAAATTTTTTAATCCGGACAGGGATCCAGTCCCGAGGTGTCCGGATTAGAGGGAGTCGACTGTAGCTATATTCAACTCATCTTTAACATTAACTATACTCTGCTCAATTGACACAAATTTATTATTATTTAAATATTCAAATTGTTTATTACTTGTATCTATAGTATTTACTGTATTTTGTATAGCTTGTATCTCTGTTTTGCAATTACTTTCTATTTCATTGATTTTGACATTAGTACTATTTTCATATGTTTCAATCTTATCAACTACACAATTCAACTTGTACTCATTACTAACATTACATTCATCTATTTTACGATCAAAATTTTCGGTTACTTTTTGTATTTGTTCATTGGTTTTTTCTACCACACTACTCTCTATTTCGTCAATTTTATTATTCATACTATCTAATGAGTGACTCAACGTTTCATTTAATTCATATTTTAATTTGTTACAGTTACTCTCACAGTTGATTTGTACTTTATTAATTTCAGGTCTAAATTCATCATATTTTACGTTAATACTCTGCTGCAACTGAATATTTTGTTGTTCGAATTTTATATTAAAATTGCTATTCTGAACGTCAAAACGACGGTCAAATTTTTCGTCACTGGAGTTAAAACGACTCTCAAATTTTTTGTCAATTGCATCAAACTTGTCATTCTGTATATCAAATTTTTTATTAAAATTACTGTTTTGCACGTCAAATTTTACGTTAATATCACTAGACATGGTTCTCATGTCACTAGACATGGTTCTCATGAAATTAAATAGATCGTCCAATGACAACTCTTTTGCTTTACTTGTTACAGGAGTAGATTCTGCTTGTGCTCCACTCATTATTACCGATTGTGTCAGATTATTCTCATCTATCAGGTTTGGAGTTGTCTCCAATCCTGAATCATTTATATTATTTGATTCATTGGAAATGCTTTCTTTGACCACCTTAGGGTCTGAATTAATTTCTCCCTCCCCCGTGATAGTTACATCACTCATACTAACTTTATCTCCGTCTTCCACTTTTCTTATTTATGAGATTTTGTTTTATATAAAATTTCAATTTTAAATATTTCTGTATTATTCAGTATAATATAATTTAAGTATCGCTTAACTACATCTTAACATCATTCACATATAATCGGTTCTCACTTCTACTTAACCTCTAAATCACACCAACATCCTATTTGTAGGTACGGTTTTTTACTTTATTTTTCTTTACTCATAAAAACTGTCCCTGTTGGCTGCGCCATTGAGATGCTATTAAAACTCATTAAATATATAAAAACACATAATATACTTTGACCTACCTGTAGAACTTCTATCCGGGGCCAGGATTCTCGTACGAACGTAAAAATGTTAGCGTGATCTATAGGTTACTGAAATAAGTAACTTGACTCATTTTTAGTGAAGAGAAATAATATTTTAATTTGTTAAACATTATTGAAAATTTCATCTAAAACAGTTATGCCTGTTTATGCAGATTAATTTACATTTTTTTCCTTTGTTCACTTTATCTTCTACTACAGGTTAACTTATTCTAAACTCTTACCTTACTGATTACATTTCATTATTAACACAGACAGAGCCCAGCCTGCAATTTTTCCACACTCACTCAAACACACTAAATTATAAACCCCTTAACATTTTATAATAAGGCCCCCAGCCCATACACTTAAACCGCCGGAAACGTGGTTCGCGCGCGCGCTCATCTTCTCGTAAATTTCTTGTTTTTACTGTCCGAAATTATAAAATTACATACTTTACTTTTTCAACTCGACCGCGGTCACATAAAATTTTCTCCTATTACACTTTTGACTGTTAAAATATAAAGTTTTGTGACGAGCCTACTTGGCTCGTTCCGGCGCCGGAGCGATCGGTTAACAAACTGGGAACGAAAACGTAGCAGGTGTTGCTAATGTGATCTCATACTTTTAACGGAAAGCACTGCCTTGGGCTTCGTCGTAGAAGTTTCGTCCCATGCCATGCATGTAGTTGTTGGAGTGACTATAGTAGACGATTTCAGCTAGGCACTGGCTGGCGTCATGAGATGGGCGGCTCTTAGCGGCATTTCCTCCAGCTTAAACGCACATTGCTGCATCAAATTCGCCCAAGCCATCTTGCCTTAAACCAACTCGGCGTCCCAACAGAGCGCGTACTTGTATTGCGCGTGAGTGCGTGGTCACACTTATGCAAAGTTCTGAGAATTTAGGGTGGTACAAATTCCTTGCCGAGTTACACAATAGAAACTGCGTCTTACTGCTTTGTTTCAACACTGTTTCTTACCACGTGTTCTGTTACAATGGAAATAGCGTTCGCCGGGAAATAAAACTTTCACAATAAATTTATAAAATCCCGAAAAAATAAAATAAATAAAAATACAAATACAAATACCCCATACCCGCAATAACGGAAATGACCCAATTTTGACACGTTACAAGTAAAGTTAAAAAAATAGCTCACATGATAGAAATTATTTATGGTACTAAAGTAAATACTTTATTATTAAATATATTGTGGTCATATTAACTATGGTACATATTTAATTTTTGTGTTTTTACGTCAGTTAGGTAGATAAAGGTATAGCTTGTTCTAATCAGTAAGCACAAATAATTCGTGTGCAAGCACGAACCTGAGTGACTAACAACAAGTCTATACCAGCATGGTTGCATCTCGGCTCGCTATCGTACAAAGCTTATTTTAATTTAATGTCAGGACAACTGTGGCGGTGACTTCATGTTTCCTTGTTTTCAAGATATCATCCTTATTAAAGTTTTTGTGTTGTCAGTAGGTGTTTAAAGTGCAAGGTGTTATTAATTCTTCACATGCACAGTGGAGAATTGCAGACTTTTCTCATAATTGCAGACTCTGAATGTTTTGTAAATCTGGGGCGTTTTCTGTTATTCAACCGTATTATATTTACAGTTCTCCCTTTGATTTTTATTGTTTTTATAATAGTGTGGATTAATTAGAAAATTTGATTTATTTAATTTTAATAAGTCTACGTGCGCTGTTTAGGTTAGGTGTGTTAGGTATATAGAAAAGCCCCGTAAATTCATTTCACTAACAGTCTGTGTAATTTATTTTATGTTTACAACTTGGTGGTATAAAAAAAAATAATTTTTTGGAGGGCGCCTATAAAAATTGTGCCTAGGGCGGCCAACCATGTGCAAGAATGGTTATAACTTTGTGAGAAGCTGTCATCATTTTAATAATCGCCAATGTAATACAAAGATTATGCTTCATCAACAGCTTTATCCAGATATTTCTGTAACTTCTTTTTTTGCAGACTATACATTTTTGTTTGCTTTTTCTTTTAGAAATTCATAGAATTCCTTTCCACTTAACAGATCATGTTCTGATAAAAACGTATGTTCATTAGTGCTAGTGCATATTTTTTTCCAAAGTTTGATGCCTAAACATTTATTTGAGCTTATGACATTTCACAATTGTTGCTTCATTGAAACTTATCACAGCTTCAGCAGTGCTGGGTTTTACATATCAAATTTCTAGACTGTGGGGAATCGAAAGTGTGGAAGCGTCATGTTTTTCAATGACGATTTCTGTGGAATGACCCCCAGCCTAAAAACGTTATCATGTTAAAACTTGATTCTATTGTCACTTATAAACTTCCTTTATTTAATAACAATACTGTTTTTCAGTTTAATGTGTGTAGTTTTATTACTCCTAAAACCAAATGTTTTGCCCATACTACAATGAAAATCATCAGTGGCTTAAGTGAGACGTTTTGTTTTAAGAGTAATAAAATAACATTTGTTAAACGGAAAATAGTGTTGTTATTAAATTACTTTGTTTCATGCATTACCTCAGTAAATGCCAACATTATAAATTTCTTCCTGTTTTAAAGATAACCAAACCTTTCTTGCAAATAAAACTATGTGAGAGAGTTAGTTCCGCATATGCTGCATATAAATTATTTATCCATTGTTACATGTCATCATGGACATTCAATAAAATGTATTTTCTATCATAAAATCCTAATTTACTAAAGAGGAGAAAAAAGAGATTTAATTCAAAATTTTAAAAACAATGGAAAAATCAAGTTCTTTTGTTTCATGTTTTTAAATCCTTAAACGTAAAATTAAATCATTAAACATTTATGTTTACAATCTTTGTGTGTCACAGAAGTGAATATTATTTTATCTATTAAGTTTACATTGAGGGAGAATTAATTTTATGTTCTTCTATTTACAGCAGTAACATGGCTATAGGTAATATTCCTCAGAATCATACACAGTGTTATGTTGTAGTTGCCAGAAATGGAAAGGCTTCATCCAAATGGTATTAGCAGAATAGCGAGTATATAGATTATACTACTACGGATTACACCATTATCCATTATTCTAGTTCATATTGTTATGACATCACAGAACAATCTACGTGTTTATCGAAAATTCCAGAGAGATCCAGAATGTAAGCGTGTGGCGTACATGCTTGTAGACACATTTCCGAGAGTCTTCTCGATGCCGCCAGCCATGCAGACTGTGTCAAGGCCGCAGTTAATTACGTAGTTCATACGGACGCTAAGACGCAATTAGGAATCGTCTAGATTTTCGGTGACTATAAATACAATTACTCAGGGACGCTCAAGTCAGTATAGCAGCGATATATTTACAGTTCGGTTCGAGAGTTATTATCGGGCGACATTACTGTGTACGTTCAAGTGTTGCGTTTTATAATCGGGCGGTATAGTTGTAATACAATTGTGTTTAATATTAGTGACATTTTATTGCATGTGAACAATTTATATTTGATTTTTTGTAGTAGACTGTGTTGTTAATTACAAACTGTTTAACTGTAAAAATTAAAGCTGGTGATTAGTGACTTACTTGGCATCTTGTACTTATTTTGTTTTCCACTGTACCTACGGCGATCAAGTAGACCATCATAACAATATGTAAAGTTTAAATTTAGTAACTAAACTCAATTTGTGTTGTTACAGGAGTGGCAGGCTTTATTCCTCCCCCTCCTCAACAGTATGGAATTGCTGGTCAGCCTCTGATAGTGCAACCTCCGACACAGCCAGGTTATGTGGGATATTCTCAGTACCCTCCGGCAGGGTAAGCTTATGAAATGTTATAAGTGGAAGACAATCCTGATCACATCTCCTCACCATTGTGTGTAGCCTATCCATAAGAAAAAATTCATGTCTTCCCGTCCCCTCTCTTCTGTGTCAGTCTATCTGTCACACTTTCACTGTTCTCAGTCTTTCTTTTGCCTGTTTATTAGTTGCATATTTTGTGGGTGGTATCTTCTATGTTGAATGTTTTGTATGTCCAGGAAGTATTATCTATTATACAAATGTATTTCCAAAAATTTAAATATATCATAAACAGTTTGTTTCTGGTATATTTAAATTTGTTTTATAATGAAGCAACAGAAATGTTTATAGGCAAGTATTTTGTGTGTGCGCGCGCGCTTGGTTTGATGGGAGCTTGGTAGTAACATCTCTTACGGTGTTTGTTTTTGTTTTTTATATGTGTACAAATTGGAATATTTACAATTAATCTCATGTCAAAAAGCACAGATTGAACAATCTTATTTGTTCACACTTATCAGTATTTGATAAATAATGTAATAGGGGCTGTGCGCATTTAAATTTCTGTTAATTTTTTTTTTTAATAAACCATTAGGTTTTTGTAGCATGTGGCATTATGGTGTAGACTTTAGTTCACTGCATTTAATGTGGTTTATATAAGATCCGTAAAATATGGAGCAGTGGTGAGTGTGATGGAAATAGCTCTTGACTGTGTGCATGATTGTGATGTAGTGTACGTTGGAACACTGCTACGGGTAGTAATTTGTACTCTACTTGGTTATATAAAAAAATAGGATCTGCTCACCGATTTAGTAGCTGAGTCTAAAATGACTGCCAGTACACTACCCAAATCATGTCTTTTGGATGTGCATGGAAATTAATTATGTACTGTCCAACCCATTTTGCTTGCCCCAGAATGAAAGTATGACATCCAATTTGCGTTGTCCAATAAATTATTAATTTTGTAATCACATTTTAATAGTGAAGTAATTATTTAAAATTATACAAGAATTTTGCATATAATTCTGACACCCAGAAGCAATATAAACCTGTGCATCTTAAAAGAAAGTTTTTCACACATTCTTTTTTTTTTTAATGTTTAGAATAAAACAACAAGTTTTGTTTTGGTGGCAATTAAAATGGCTGTTTATGCCTCATTTAATACTGTTTTTGCTACAGTTCGTTGCTCATTGTTTTTCTTATTTGATTTCTGGTGAACCCAAGTTTACAATGAGGTTAAAAAAGAGTCTGCAATAACAGAATAAAAAGACATCATGTTTATAGAAATCAGAAAGGCTGAATTAATGATATCATATGTGTCATGAAAGTGACTGGTCATGTTCTTCCAGAATGTAACAAAAGCACCATTTCGTAATAACAAAAACACCATACTGCTTTACAGAAAACGAAATGTGTCCATAAAATATGAATGTACAAGAATAAATAATTTGAAAGGTGTATTGAAATATATAAGAACATAGAGTTTTGCAACTTGTAACAGCGTAAAGGATGTTTTGAAGTTTTCATTTCTCTGCCAAAGAGGTCTAGTCTTGAACGAAAATAAATTTACTGTCACTGTTTGTCACTTTACAGTGATGAGAACACCAGTTTCTGTCCTTATCTGTCTGAACACAATCTTCCAGTTTCTGGAATTCATGTTCTCCTGAACCTTTTCCTTTCATATTCATCTGTCTTTCAGTACCCAATTCAGCATTCTCAAGGATAATCAGTTTCTATCCATAATTTGAGCATGACTGAAACGGTGACGTTCTTGTAGCACATGTACTCACAACTGTCCTTTGCCAATCCATGTATTATCTGATATTTTGTTTTTGTAACCGTTCGTATTATTTTTAAAGATCTGCAAAGGGCAGCTTGATGGTTTTGACTTTCTTCCTTTGGCTGTCAGTGCCTGTCATCATACCTTCACTTTCAATTATCTTCTTCACATCATTGCATTGGCAAGAAGCTACCTGTTCAACCATTAAAAGTCTCTAGTCCTATCTTCGTAGATCTGCCCATAGATCTACATCCTGTGAATTTATACTTCAATGTTCGTTTTCTCAGTATGGAATCTGACATTCTTTCTAAATGTTGTTTCCATTGTCATATACAATACTTTAGTCTAGCATTCCAGTTAAAAACTTAATGATTCTTCTCTCATATCTTCATTCTTTATATGGTTAAGTTTGATCATTTTAAGTCCTTTTAAGATCGTAATTTTTGAAGCATGCATTCAACTTTATTATTTTTTAGTTATCCGTAATCACTTTCATGTGACAATAAAGGAACCACCATCACTTTGTAAAATTTTAATTTTGACTCTCAACAGACCTTGTTCCTAAACTTGTGACTGACTGTTCTACAGATAGTCTAGAACTTGATGTAATTTGATGTCTACATCATAGTCCTTTTTATAGCCAATAGCAATATGGTCTCCAAACTATGGTGATCAACTTTTCACAGTGGTAGCAAACTTTGTCAGGCACATGGTTTTCCCAATCTCCCGTCTCCAGAACATACTGTTAAAACATCATATGCTACTTTGACTGTTTTGTCTCTTAATTATCCATTTGTTATTAAATAAATATCACTTACAGATATTTGCAGTTAGTACATCATTTGATCTCTTCATTTAAGCATTACATTTGTTATATCTGTATCAAACCCCAAAATTCATATTCCTTGTGCAGATTCCATGGCATATGCTCTAGATCCTCATTATCATTAGTATCATAAGGTAGTCATCTGCAGTTTGAACAGAACACAATCAGATGGACCCTTCACTGACTATCCCTGTGCCATGAAGTTTCTCCTTATACAGACCAAGTGAAGCTGTATGTATGTTTGTAGTGTGGACATACGAGTACAGCAATCTGGGTGAGGCTTTTTGTGTTTACTGTTTGATTACAGTTAAAGAAAACTATTGTGAAATTTATTTGTAATGTGTGTACACTTACGGTTACACAAAGACATCATAATAAAATTAAGTTGGTGACATAATAAATGATAAAAAAGATTCTGTTGAAGTCTCCAATATAGACACAATGAAAGTTTTTTCTATATAATGTTCAAAGTGGCCCATTCTGAAAATTATTTTCTTTTATCAGTACCAAAGAAATACGATATTAAAGTATACAAAAGGAAAACTGAAAACCAAAGGTTTCACTTTAATAAGAATTGGTGAGTGAAGTCTGCAATTGAAATTATATCATTGGTAATAAAGAAGTTTTAATTTTAAAATTTTTGTCTACTCTATATAGTGTGGTTATTGACATCTTGACATGGTATTTATTTAATGAAGAATATTTAACAAAATTGTTACATTCCAAACTCAAAAACTAGGTGATAAGGATCAGAGTCACTGATTGGCTTCCTCCTTCTCTTCCACCTCCTCCCTTTCCTCATGTATTGGCGTGCATTGAGTTAGTGTTTGGTAAAAAGTTAGTTCTGCTTGGTAATTACAGGTCTTGAGAAGTTGTGTAAGGTTTAACATCAGCTGATTCTGGTAACATACTTTATCTTCTTTTTATTTCTACCTTCCCATTAATTATTAGTTCATAATATCGTAGTTAATGGTTATTATTGAAGTATCTTAATACCAATTTTATCCTGTGAGCCTGTGTCCTGTGTCATTTAATCCATATCATTCTGTGTAACGAATCGTTTTAGTCTTTTCATATGGAAAGTTATACTAAGAGTCAGTGTTTCAAGTCCTTAAGTTCCAAATGGAAAAGATCAAGATTGCACAAACCTTTGTATTTTGTTTTGACTATATTATAATTTTTCACATTCATGTCATTTTGAGTGGAGCACTGGTGCCATTCCTATTCTTGCTTCTCCTTTGCACTTCTTATTATTTGAATTTGAACCTCAGTTTAAATCCCATTAAACTGTAAAGTATTAGCACTATGCTAAGCATTAGCACTGAGGTAGCTCAGTGGAAGAGGGTTTATTTCCCACGACAATCATTTGCTTGGGCTGTGCTGTGAGTTCAGCTCTAAGTTGGACCTTGATCTACTTATTGTTTGGGGGGGGGGCAGCATCTAGCTGAGGCAAGCAGACCCTCAGTTGTTTAACAGTTTGGGCATCTACTTGTAAAAATACACATCATCCCTTCCCATCTTGTAGCTAGGCACTGCACATGGTTAAATTCAGACTGGTTTCTCTCTGTGGGATGTAAACTGTACCATACTAGAGGACAGTACAGGCTGTGACCTAATACTTCAAGGAAGGTGGTGATGCTGATGCTCATAGTTTCTATGAGGTGATAAGTCTCTTGGTGTTCCAGTAGTTGTCAAGAATTTGAGCAGTTGTGTTTTAAACTAACCTATAACAGGTCTGTCATCTCTTTTACTAAGGATGTGAAAATTGTAGTATTCTTGGTGTATTGAAGATTGAAGATTTTTCTTCCAGCCTTCTTGATGTCTTTCAGATTATCTATTCTACATAAATGCTAAACAATATTGGAAAAATTCTGTACCCTTGCTCATAGTAGCCTCTTAAGTAAGTTTGTATTTGACTGCATTGAAAGCTTTTATTTGGTGTATGGAAACAACAGAGTACTGGTGTTTTCATAGAATGTATCTACTATTTTTCTGGTATTTATTGTTTGCTCTTTTGAACCATAGCCTGGCATAAAGTGTCTTTGTTCAAAGATAATTTGTTGAGAAAGTGAGGCTTCAGTTGCTCTTCCAAGGTATACACTATTATTTTGCTGGTGTGTGAGGTCAGTGTGTTTGTTCTACAGTTCTCGCAGTGATTGTATACACATTTTTTGTAAACTGATTTGGTTTATATGCTGGCCAGACTTATATCCTAAATCTTATTACATATATACATAACATTCCTGTTTGCCCTTGCTTGTGATGACCCACATTTAGATTCAGTCCCAGCCAATTATGGCATTTAAGCCACTGTAAATTTGATTCTATTTTGTCTCTTTTGATTGGACAGGTTGGGTTGCTCTTTTAAGGTTTTTGTTTCCTGACCATTATTACATCAGCTATTAATTCTTGGCAGCACACACCATCTGCACTTGGTCAGCTTTATTTTAATTGGGAATTGAGCTTTGGAGTATAAAGATTTAAAAAAATATTTTTGGGCTCATTCGTCTGGAGTTGTTTCTCTTACCTCGTTCTGAATGGGGTAAATGTACTGTTGCTTTGGTTATTTAATCATACCCTATTTATAAAATGATGATACTGTAGTGTCAAAATACTAACAAACGAGCAGTAGTTATAAAACGTTTACTCCACCACTATTTTTTTATTTTTTAAGTTATAAATTGCGTTCTAATAATTCATGCAATAAAAGGCTTTAGGTTTATTCTTTTGAAACAGTAAGTGTTTTCATCTTGTATGGCTCCACTAATCTCATTCACATACATACATTGAAAGTATTCCAGTTGTCACCATTTTACTCTAGCGATATACTGTGATATCATATTCGGAAACAGCAAAGTGTTGATTTTTTTCAGTTACCAGGTTCTGATGGTAAACATGTTATACTGTTTTTGTACTGTTCAAGCATTTCTGATTACAGTATGTGAAACAAAGTAAAAGTTGTAATTTGAACTTTTTGCTCAAGTGTTTTAATAACGGTTCGCATCATTTCCCCATACTGACTTAAGCGTCTATTGTATTTGTAACACATTTTTGTGGTATACAGTAAAGTGTTTTCTAAACTGAGGTTTCATTTTCTGTTAATGTTAAATTTCATATGTTAAGTATCACTACAAGTATCAACAGTCTTTGTTATTGTACTTGATTCTTCCGTGCATTTCTAACGACATTTGAAATGCAATAAAATGATAAGTTATTGCAAATGTAGTAAATGTATAAATTTCAGATAAATTTTATGGAATGAATAAGTAATATGTAAATGTTCACCACTAAGCAAGTGATGAGCTATATATTTAAAAAAGGACATATAATAAAAAAAACGCTGTTTGTTTTTCCAGTGAGACCTGTCTTTGGTGACCTGTCTGTGTGAACACATAATCATGTAGAAAGTAGCCTTCAGTGCTTCAGTGTACTATAACAGATAACTACTAAATCCATATCAACTAATATTCTGTTGGTTGAGGAGATTATTTCTCTACATGTTCTGTTTTGAAGAAGAATAACAATTGAAGTGTAAAAAGCCTTTTTTTCTTTTTTTTATTTATTAATAATGATGTCGTGGGGGTCTTGGATTTCTCCTTATTATTTGGATAACAAACTTTCGGTAGTAGATTGTAGATTTTTATGTAGAGCTCTCAACTTGTAGCTTTCCACTAATCTGTCAACAGATCAAACTGAAAGCCATAACTGACTGAAAACTCAGATCATGACTTTCAATCTGATCTGAAGGTGAGCTGAATTGCTCAAATGGTCAATCATGAATGACTTAACAAGTGAAAGCTATATAAGATTTTCGTTAATAATTTGTGAAAGTAACTAGGACACACTCCCCTCCCCACTGGTTAATGGTATACTTGACAACCACTCATGTGTACAACTTGAAAACAGTGATGTCTTGTAGCAGGAAGTGTTCACTATAATCACAAATATGAGATGTGTATATAAAGGTCTGTTGTGTTGTACATTCTGTCTATAATGATGCTGTTGTCAGTGGAAAACCAGAATAATGTTAATACTGAAATTAAAAAAAAAGTGAAAGTATAATAAAAGGAGAGACTGTGGTGGTGGTGGTGGTGGTGGTGGTGTGTGTGCGTGTGTGTGTTGAAAACAAGATGGTCCCTTTGGAAATTTAAACTTGTCTTGTTCAAATCTAGTGGTTATCTAATGTGATGTTTTAATTGTGTTTTCAAGTATACATACGTATTCTGTGTTCTTTCCAGATAATAATTCTAATAAGCATTTAGATATTAACCTGGTTTCTTTTGTTATTGTAGAAGTTATTTTTGCTGCCTGTTTAGTTGCACAAATTGTTGTTTTCTGTTTTATAACTATAATATTTGTGGAGGTTAATGCTTTTTGTTGTTGATGTTTCACTAACACTTTTTTATATAAAAAAATTTTAGATTTGTTTTGTAGACACATAGTTATATAGGTAGATAGATGTAGTCACCGAGAGCGTATGCCTTGTTTGTGGTAAGATAATATTGTTTTTAGTTTCTTTGTACAAATTATGTGTATGATTGTGTAGAAATATAAAGTAGACATTGAGAGTGTTTAGCAAATTTTTGGTACAAATAATTTTGTGATTTATGGTTTGAGTGACTGTTTATAACACTGTATTATGTTTATGTACATGGATGTTGGTAGGATGTGTATATATGTGTATGTGTGTGAGTGTGAATGTGTGTTTAGTACTGTTGTTTTATTGTGTATTCATATATGTAAAACTAACATTAGCTGTTAACATGATGTATGATTGTTACTATTAATATTATTTTATTCTTACATTAGTAGTGTGTAATATTTGTATTATTTTAATTTTGTCTTGTTTTTCTTTCAGCTAATGTAAATTAAACTTACCAGTAAAAAGTAAAAAGGTTGGATACAGTATGTACTGGGGATGTGTTTCAGCTAAAATCAATCTCTCTCTCTCTCTCTCTCTCTCTCTCTCTCTCTCTCTCTCTCTCTCTCTCTCTCTCTCTCTCTCTCTCTCTCTCTCTCTCTCTCTCTCTCTCGCTCTCTCTCTCTCTCTCTCTCTCTCTCTCTCTCACACACACACACACACACAATTCATACTCATTTGCATTTGTACATGCATACATAAATAAATAAATAAGTCACCCAAATTGTTATGGTGTGTTTGTGTATGTTGATAGAGCTGAAACTCATCTTCTGGTTTTTGTATTGTGTGTTATAAATGTGTATTACTTACTACCAGAATAAGTGATTTAAAAAAAAATTTGGGTATTTGTTATAATTATGGTATGTTTATTGTGCACTTGAAAAGAGAAATCAACAATTGGAATGCGTCTCCATGATGGTTGTTTTTCTGCATTCATGTCTGTTATTTGAAATAATGTACAGGCGTAGATTTAATTTACTAGTTTACAGTTTTTAATTATTTGGTCAATAGAGGAAGCAGGTTATAGTTTAGTAAGCGCATGAGTTCAGTTAGTAACAAATGTTCAGCTGTAACCTGAAACAAAATGCATTGTTATTGGTTTACAGTTTTTGTCCTGAAGCAACTGTTTGGATTGGCTCATCTTCATTATATAAAGTAAAGGTTGAACCTTATTTGGTGTACACGGGTAGACATATATTTCAATGATTTGAGTGAATTACAGAAACTTTTTAAGCTTGCGTCTGAAACTTGTGCTGTTTTACAAAAATAAGTTTTTCTTTAGACCACATTCAGTAGACTGTTTATTATTGCATTGGTGTTATGTGTGACTACTGTCAGAAAAAAAATAAGGGACCATGTTTTGATAGGAATATCTTACACCTCAGTGTGGTGGAGGCTGGTGGGTGATAATATTCTGAAGTGGCAGGGTATATCTCCATTACCATTTAAAATATGGGAACTCTGCAAACCCATTTCGACATCTAATTGATCCAAGACTTTTTAGGGCTGTCTTAGGACTATGCAAAGTAACTTATAGTTGTACTTCTTGTTCTGTTAGTATTGGAGTATTCTTTGTGTAGCAGTTTCACTCCTTTTTTATGACTTAATTCTTCTTGGTACTAACCTTTTCTTGGAAACCCTTAAAGTTTACTATTGAGTCTTAAATAAATTTCTGTTTATTATTGTGTCTTGATTTATGTTCATTAACTGTATATCCTTCTCAGTCTCTTGGAACCTTTTCAAGCTTGTTTTAGGCCTCTGATCAAAGATATCAATGATTTGTGTAGTTACTTTAGTGGAATAATAATAATTGCTGTTTAACAAGAAGTGGTTAAGATTAGTATTTTCAGTAAGGTTTACAGTGCCAGAATGTTGTTTTGTTTTTAATGGTACAGACACATTTCTACATCTCTTACCTTGTCTTGGGACCCAGAGTCTTCACGTGAACTCGTGACCTATAAGTGATTTAGGGTTTTATGCTGTAATAATTACTCTCATTTGCTGTTAACTATTTCAACTTCATTTATTATTCTTTTTTATTATTCTCTTTTTTGGTGAACCAAATAAAATTATGACTTCTCCTTTTACATTCTCCAACGTTTAAATCAAACAAATTTCAACATCGAGGTAAAGACCCCATTTAATCAAAACAAAGACAATTTCAACATTCTTAATCCTTATAATTAAAATAACTGATTAATTAAATTAATTAAAGGCAACCCAGTATTTGCTCACATTCATACTTGCCTTTCATACTTTTATCCCACTTTCGTTTTATTTGTTTAGAGCTCTTTTTATAAAATTTTTATATTTATTTAAAATGAGTTTAAAGCAGTTACTTCCCTTTTGCCACCATGAATACCAAGTGTTGTAATTAGTCCGTTTTGTTTGTTCACTGTTTTAGTCCGAAAGATGTTCGCACTTGTTGAATTTTGGTCACGTTCTCACTTGTTAAGATTTCACTGTTTATATTATTTTATATCATGTTACTTTTATTTAGATCACATTTTCCGTACTTTTAATAAAACTTCGGCTCGAGAGCCTTTTTACTGAACCGTGTCTATTTTATTGTTTCTGAATCCACTTATCACATTTTCGGCCGGTCTGTGTACATTTTAAAAGTAGATTTTAGGCGGAACACGCACCAACGCCTCTGCGCGTTTCCGAAGTTATTCTCCGACTTCGACGTTTTCAAGATGGTTAAACGTCATACTGCCCGTGGCAACTTGCGTTTTCATTGGACGAGCACCTCTCGAGGAGTTTACGTCATATAGTACTGGGTGAGAAGGAATTTTTGAGACGTGACATTTCCGTGTGAACGTTGGCCGACACGTGCGCGCATACGCATGAATAACGCACCCTTGCTGATAACTTACATTCCTGTACCATTCTGTACCTCACACGGAGCTATAGTCGGTGACCCATTATTATACTCTGGTTAAATAAAATGAAAAAGCTTTAAATTGCAAACCCTCATTTGTTTGTACCGTTACAATAGAATCGTCCAGTATTGGCTAAAATGGTTGAAACATCTTAACTGAATGGACGACTGCCATTAACAATTATGGAATTACAAGTCGAAAGGACGTAGAGGTGTGAGGTGTCTGAAGAAGTGTTGGAGTGAGCAGCTCTACTCTATCTCCTTGAGACCAGAACAAACCATTTTTGGTTTAATCCTTTGTTGTTGAAGATCAGGAAGATGATGATATTTGTTTAAACATGTATGAAAAACATAGACAGTATGTTTTTAATTGTTTTTACATAAAAGCCATATCTTAAATAATTTGTAGTGTAGTTTCTTCCAGTGCTGTCACTTGTACAAGTGTTTGAGTCCATCTTTATGAAATGAAGCAATAATGAACAGATCACCATTCTTTTGACATAGTCATAATTATAGTACAGACTGGAACTGCTTCAGCTGCAGGAATAGGTGAAAAGCACTACTGTAGAGCTAAGTCCATTTGTTTCCAGCCAAATGACAATTAGCTCTTGAGTTTGAACAGCAGTGTGGCCAAGCATTGTTGTGAACCAACACAATTCATTGACTGAGCATCCCGTACCTTCAGTAAACGTTACATGTCCTTTAAAATGGTAAACCATTTTTTCACCATTTCACTGCACTTTCATTTTAAACTTCACTAATGTCATGATAAATCTTTGTGGATTTTTCATTACTCGCATTTAAAAAAGAGGATTCTTCAATTCATGTATCTTAAGTCAGAAGATCGTCTGATTGCCTTAAATATTTAAAAGTCATGAAACAAACATAAACCAAGAAACTTTTTCAATTAATTGAAACTGTGACAAGGTAATTTGGCACAAGTTATTCACTTTCCAAACATGTCTCGTACTTATCTGACATTACCATACTTTGTCCCTCCAAGAGCCCATGAAACTTCTGCTCGTGTTGATTTCTGGTACAACGTTTTGTTCGTTTTCTTCCAATATGTGCGTTTTTAGTGAGCTGTATTAAATATATACTTGCTGCAATCATTGAGTTAGGTGATTTAACAGAATTTCAAACTAGTACAAGTTGAAGCATATGTGAGGTTATCTTAAAAAGTAAAATACTGTGTTGGACAATATGAACATATCCACATATAAATCCATGGGTAATTGAGGACTGTAGTAAAATTTTGAACACTCGAAACCGCTTGGAGAATATAAAAATCACTGTTTTAAATATTTTGTAATAATTTCAAATAGCAGACATGTAGTGTGATTGAGATTGTAGAGTAAGAAATGTTTAAAGTGTTAATGTTTTAGCTTAATGTGGTGAATGTGCTGACTTGAAAAACAAAAATTCCGCTTACAAAAGTCTGCTACTTGGCTGTGGTGTGTAGAAATAAAAAAATTGTATTTTCTATTTCATTCATAGTAATACTGACCTGAAGAGGAAGTATCCATTCCTAACGAGTTCAAGGCCGGCGATAATGACAAACTTGCAGCATGGGATGCCAAACTTGTACAGGTACTACAAACAAACAGCTGTAATTGATCTTATTGGACTACCACCCAGCAACTGTTGATTTGATTGACTTATTACTACTACTACTGCACGCAATACCTAACATGACAAATATGGTTGACAACAGCAGCAACTCTTGGTTAATTTACGACAGCAAATTGTAACATAAATACTGTTTGTGTTCAGCAGACACCTTCTTTCTCCCTTTTGTTGTCTCAGAAGACACCCACTCCCTCTTGTTTTGAACTTCTTCCCCTTGCCATTGAACATTGAACAAGACTACTGGCCACAGTCGCTGTTATGCTTTTTTTGTGTGTATGTCACTATTGTGTTCTTCTGAAAATGTAAAGGCTGTTGTTGACCAAGTACTATTTAAGCTGTCTTTCTTAGGTGTACCACAAGCAAAACAAAGGCTCAGTGCACCCGCACATGTACTGGCTCGGTACAGCAGAAGGTGCTTATTCCCACCACATTGATCAGAAAAACTTAGCTATTGTATGCAGTTAACAGATTGTATTGGGCAGCATGTTGTACAAATATGTTGTTATTTGCAATTTGTTATGTTAATTTTGTTGGCTGTCATTATAAATATCTGTGCAGATATGTGATCTTCATTAATAATCTATTATAATAATTAGGATTCCATAGTGCTACATACTTTAAACAGATTTTTGAAAGAATTTATTACTATACTGTTTTGCTGTTACTGTACTGGATTGTCAGTGTTCATTTTTAGAAATTGTGTCATCATCAAGTACTAGGTGAGGTTGGAGGAAATCTCTTAACACATCATATGCGGTACAATATTTAAAAAAAGTAAATTATGTTGTAATGTACCTGCTAGCATAAGTTGAACTGAATCTAATACAAATTTTAAAAAGAAAGAAGTTATTTATTTCTGTATGTGAAAAGAATCTACTTTCCATAAAAAAATGGACTCCTTCACAGAGAGGTGCAATAAAGAGAAAGCATGAATTTTATGCTTTGAAAAAGTCTGACCATCAAAAAAAAATTATTACAAACTCTGAAGGAAATTTATTGAGTCCAAAAGAGAATATTTGAGGCAATGTCTTAAAAAGTTAGGATTTAAGTACTTAAATGGACTAGCTGCCATTCGAATAGAAGGTTTCTGGTAGAAAGGCATGACTACTAAAAAATGTGAATGTGTTATCATTGCTTGGGGGGATTTGTTATCTAACAGGCATGAATAGAAACAGATGAGAGAATAAAAATATTGTTGACACATTTTTTTGAGTTTGTTAATATGCGGGTTAATATTTTGTAGCCTGTTATTGATGACATACATTTGTTTTGGGACATAAAAAGTGTGTCACTGTCAGCGTAGAAATGAGGCACTGTAGTAACAAGCCCGACTAACTAGTGGTGGGGGTAATGTTTCTCCCTCATAATAATGTGATTTTGGTGACAGTTCCCCACTACACTTCTTTCTGTCCATGGTAGACCTATAACATGCTGTCATGCTAACATGCATATAAAATTCATATAATAAGTTCTTGAGCCATGTTATATTATTTCTTGGAGTTACACTAACTGTGATTCTCTATACTGATCTATGGATCTACACTAATCTATGAGGTTCACATGGATAATTATTTGCAATAAATTGTAAGAAGCTCTATTAGTCATTTTTAGACTTTCAAAAATGTTGAAATTATAAAAAAGAACACGAGTACGTCCAACGACTGTGAAATCTGCTTGGGTTATCAGCTTCATCTACACTGACTAATGGTTGGTTTTTGGACAAGACTATTCTTTCAAAAATAATTTAACAAAATTGAAGCAACAGGTGTGCTTCACAAAACGTAATTAATTATGCAGATCTTGTAGTTTTCATGGCAGTTTTTATAAAATTAATATGTTGCAAGTTACTCTAAGAAATTAATTATGTAATAGAAATCTGTGTCATGTGACTAATTCAATATTAATCGGAATTAACCATGTATTTGCTTTGTTGAAATTGTTTACAACTTTTTATATGAATTTCTGTAAAGCCACCATTTTTGGAGACATTAAACTATGCAAACAGAATGAGCCATACAAAGGTCTGTTCATTTGTATTTTGTGTTGAGGAAGGTGTCTCTGAGCGTTTATTATTTGATTATGCTGTAACTAACAACCATTACTCACTACAACTACAACAGTTACAACTAGACTACTGTCACATCTGTGTTGGTTGTCATTCAACACACACTCACACATACAATGCCGGGCGATTTGAATTTTGTTGTGGTTAATTAATAATAAATATTCGTTAAAACTGAGAAATGAACCTTATATTGCTGTCTGTCGTGAAGACCAAACCATAACTACAATATTTGATTACTGTAATTTTCTTTCTTTTTTTTTTATTTACTTCTGAACCGTATTAAACTTGCAGGAACAGAGAATGTGGAGATAAATTGTGTGTGTCAATAATTGTGTTAATTAATCACACAATGGTGTTTGATTGCTCGTGTTGTTGTGTTGGTTGCATGCTTAGAAAAGTAGTTTAATTCTAATTTTAAACTTTTTGATGTTATCATGTGGTGAGTTTGGGTGTGGTGTGTAACTTTTGTAGTGACACATTGTATATTTGTTATTTCAGTGGTTTTAGAATACTCTTTGCCAAAATCTTAATGTTATGCTTTTAGTAACTAGTAGCTGTTTGGACAGTTCGTATATGAAGCTAAAGAAAGTAAATTATTTATTCACAGTACAGTTAATGTGTATATACATCTAATAATTGGAACACTTTATTTAATTAAAAAAGATATTTCTATTTTGCAGTGTCATATATTTTAGTTATAATTTATGATGAGGCAAGGGATCATTCAAATCTCGGATTTCGTCAAATCCTGTGTAGATCCAGTTTTATTTTCAGTTAAAAATTTAGAGATCAAAGTAAACGAAATAACCAGTTTATAGTGATTTTTATTTGGGTCTCCTTAAATTGTAAGTAGTGTAAAAGTAATAATTACATCTGTGTGAAATAGCATTGCATATTTCCCATTGCTTGAAAATTTTTGGTTTTGTTTGTAACGATTGATGATTGTAATGCTTGGTGGGTATCGTTTTTGTGATTAATGGCAAGTTAATAGATTTAACTTTGCTGATGTTTATGTAAATACCACTTTCTGCTTTATTCATTGGTTAGAGGGTACAGTTTGTCAGCACACTTAGGCACGTATAAAATAATTTATTTTTAAACCTAAAATGCATTTAATTTTAACAATTGGTGGACTAAATGAAATACAGTTTTATGGAATTATAGTATCAGTGTGATAAAATGCTACCAAATGTACTGTCAGAACAACAAACTGTGTTTGATGTAGAGTTGGATAAAGTAAATTTCAATTCACTCTTATTTTTGGATGCTCCGAGTGAAATTGGTAAAACATTCCTTCTTAATGTATTACTGCTCAAGTAAGACGAAGTAGGAATATGGCAGTAGCAGTAGCTTCTTCAGGAATCATGGCAACATTACTTTCTAGTGGACACACAGCACATTCAGTTTTTAAATTACTTTTGAATTTGCCTTGGGAAGAATATCTGGTTTATCTGATATCTGAATATCTAATATCAGCAAAAATAGTGAATGTGCTGATATGCTTTGTAAACGTAAGCTAATAGTGTTGGATGAGGCAACAATGTCACAAAAGCTACTGCCTGATTTTGCTCTTGCCACCAATCTTGAAGATATTTGATTGATTCCTGTTAGGCCATATCCAGCTCCTGGTGCATGACATCGTCTATGATGAGCCGTTTGGCTTTTGGCAGGGCACTTGACTACTCTTCAGCTAGTGAGAATCATCATCCACTAGCAGCCGCCACCAATAGGCACATTAGTCTACACTGTCTTGTTGGACATGAGCAAACCTTCGACAGAGTTCAGCATGAAAGCTTGCTCTACAAGTTGACTCACATACAAATAACAGTGTCCATTGTGCATCTCATACAGTTATATTTTGAGACTGAACTTCAGTGGAGCATACTCTTGACTGTGCCCCATTGCCGCTGGCTTCCTCAAGAATCTGATCCTCATGTGCGCGAATAACTTGCCAGTAAATCCTGGAGCCATGTGTCTCTTCGCTAACAAACCAATGTTCCATTATAACTTCCTGTTCCTGCAGAAAATGAATATAATGATACAATGCCAGTTCGACATTCTTCAGGATTGGCTGTTGAAGTGGCGTATAGCATCCAATGCATACAACTCCAAAGCGATCTGCTTTACGCACAAGTACACTTCCACATACCAATCGCTCTTCTTGGAGGGGAGACCCATACTGTAAACTCGAGGCAACAGAGCTAAACTTTTCCCCATGCTTTCATGGAAGCATGATACTAAGATATCATTTTATCTGCTGTTCTTATGGACATCAACAAGTATGCGGTGTCTTCTGTCGGCCACCAACAAATGTTGGTTGTTGGTAGTATTCAAAAACCGTATAGTCCGGTTGCTCTCAGGGACCCTGTGGTAATCAGAAATGATGTTCTCTATCAGAGCCTCCTCGTTTCTTCCCTGGAGGATTTCATTTGAACCTGACAACTTATTTGTTTGCAACTTATTTTCCTTGCTGCTGTTGGTTTTGTCTTTTTCTAGTTAGTGTAAGAGCACCACACCATAAAAATTCTAAAAATCAATTGCCATTACCTTTCTGATTGATAAAACCGTTTCTGTCTCCGTCTATAGTTTGGACTGTTATTTCATCTCTGGTATCCAGTGATGAATGTGTGTGTCAACAGGGTGGATGAGTCATCGCAGAAACTCAGTTGGATTGGATTTAAATATGTTTAAGCATGCCTGAGAAATATTCATTCGAATGTGTTTCTGATTGACTGTTCTTCACAAACACAACAAACATTGTCCTGGAAGTTTTTTCTTATACAAATATTTGTGGAAGATGGTGGACATGGTCTGTTGAGACGTTCACAGTGCCAGTATGTTCTTGCATTTTCACTCAACATGGCATTGAAGATTCTTTTGATGATTTCCTCGTTGTGGCAGTTTTTGAATTACCTTACATTTATTGTTGAAAACAATGGTGAAGAATATCAAAAAATTGAAGCCAACCTGTTTTTTCTGTTGGCATTAAATCTTTTAAAACAAAGTTTTCTATCATTGCATTGTATTTGATTGTATCCATTTCTCAAGGAAGTGTAGCACACAATTCTGTACCGTTACAGAAGATAAACATTAAATAAATAATTACCTTATTTTATCCACTAAGTGATCTTCTTTTTCTAAATTACAACATGTTTCAGGGCTTATATCCCCATCTTCAGGTAAAAATAATATCTACCCTATTGTTAGGGTTTCGTTAAAAAGTTCACAAAGACACAAACACGTAACACACTTAAATAAATTAACATAGAACATCGAGTTTGCATCGGAACGCGCTACAACCTAACCAGTGCACTGGCCGAAGTCCGACTTCCAACTGATCCGTACACGCTATTCACGGTTTATTTTCATTTCTGTGTCATATAGTTTATTTGACTTGAATGACAATTGTTCATTAAGTACCTGACTTTTATTCATTCTTAAGGCCTTGTATATTTCAAATTCTTGTAGGGCATCTAGTAGTTGACCCTTTTTACCTATATGTAAAGGTTCCAGATTCTCTTTAAATCCAGTGTATGTATGATTCTCATTTATTAGGTGTTGTGCGTAATGCGATACATTAGTATTGGGGAACTTCTTAGGTAAATGTTCTTTGAATCTCTCAGAAAATTTTCTCCCCATCTGGCCTATATAGATTTTATCGCATTCATTACACCGGATCCTATAAACACCCGAACAATCCTCTAATAATGCTGTGGTATGAGGCTTAAGTATATTTGTTAATTTGTTTGTGGTCCTGAACGAGACAATAATCCCTATCTTTTTTAGTTCATTATGTAGTATATTAGGTAGTATGTTCATATATCTAGCGGCAACATATTGGGTTTTATCTTTAACTTTGTTCGATCTTTTTAATTTATTAGCGTGTTTATATATTATTTTATCAATGATTTTACTATTGTAACCATTCACTATTGCTATATGTTTTATTATATTAATTTCATCGTTATAGTCTTCTATGTCCATCGGTATATTTGTCAATCTATGTGCCAGTACGTTAAAAGTTGCCATTTTATGTGTATAAGGATGATTGGAACTAGCATGTATGGCTATATCAGTTGTCGTTGGCTTTCTATATATTTTAAAGCTAAGGAGGTTATTACGTTTATATGTGGTTACGTCCAGGAAATTCAACATATTGTTATACTCTACTTCCATAGTGAATTTAATATTACTGTTTATGCCGTTCAAAAAAGTAAGCAATCCGTCTATCTGTCTAAGAGTACCACCAAAAATTAAAAATGTGTCGTCTACATACCTTGTGTACGAGATGATTTTATTATATAACTTGTTTTTGTCAGAAAGTATGTACTTGTTCTCATAATGGTTCATGTAAATTTCCGCTAAAATTCCACTCACCGGTGAACCCATGGCCAGTCCATCTTCTTGGATAAAAAACTTGTTGTCGTGTGTAAAGTAATTCTGTTGCATAACAATTTTCAATAAAAATATAAGTTCATCAATTTGTATCTGTTTTAAGACTTTTGTCTTGATTAAAAGTCTCTCGAGAATATTTATCGTCTCTAACACGGGTATGTTCGTATACAAATTCACTATGTCCATAGAGATCAGTTTATGGTTAGGCAGTACTTCAGTGTTTTTAACTTTGTTTATAAATTCTATTGTATTTTTTACACTATGTATGTTGTCCATTACTAAGCTGTTTTTGATAATTATTTGTAGCTTTTTGGCTACATTATAGCTTGGTGCAGTTGTATAATTTATTAATGGACGTATTGGTATATTAGGTTTGTATAACTTTGGTAGTCCTCTGAAAGCAGGTGCTTTCGGATTTATATTTTTGATACGTCGATCTAGTTTGAGCATCGAATAAATTAACACATTTATTCACCGCTGAATTTATGGCTCTTGTATATTTAATGGTGGGGTCATTATTTAGGGTCTTAATATTATTTTCATTTATAAAATCATAGCATTTTTGTGTGTATTCAGTTTTATTGATGATAACTACTGTACTACCTTTATCAGCTTTAGTTATCATTCCGTCAAAATTTTCTAATTTGCGTTTGATGTTCTTCGCGATTTTAATTTCATTACTAGGCCTCATGTTAAGCGTCCTACCCGACTGTAATGTACGATTTAATTTATAATTAAAGAGAATCTGGAACCTTTAGATATAGGTAAAAAGGGTCAACTACTAGATGCCCTAGAAGAATTTGAAATATACAAGGCCTTAAGAATGAATAAAAGTCAGGTACTTAATGAACAATTGTCATTCAAGTCAAATAAACTATATGACACAGCAATGAAAATAAACCGTGAATAGCGTGTACAGATCAGTTGGAAGTCGGACTTCGGCCAGTGCACTGGTTCGGTTGTAGCGCGTTCCGATGCAAACTCGATGTTCTATGTTAATTTATTTAAGTGTGTTACGTGTTTGTGTCTTTGTGAACTTTTTAACGAAACCCTAACAATAGGGTAGATATTGTTTTTACCTGAAGATGGGGATATAAGCCCTGAAACATGTTGTAATTTAGAAAAAGAAGATCACTTAGTGGATAAAATAAGGTAATTATTTATTTAATCATATACAGTGATCTGGAGACCATACAGTAACTAAAGATAAACACTTTGTGCTTTACTCAACCACAAAAGTCTGATCTTTTTCTCAATAATTCTGGAGGTTTCTTCTGTAGTGGCTTAAAATGTGTGGCTATAAAATAACCAAACTGATTCTTTTTTGATGCTTCCCTGTGATATTGGCCACAGCAAGCAGCATTGGTCATTGACCTATACTGTTCCCTACATCTGTCATTAAATTTTTAAGCACATGCAACTAACAGTTTGGCAGTAGCATTTGTTCAAAGAAAACTGTACACTTGAGTTCTGTTAGAATTATCTTAAATATTATTAACATGGAGCAGCATGGCAATATGAAAATGTGGAGAAACTTTACCATTTGGTGAAGGATAAGTGTCTGTTTCATACTTTGGTTTTCAAGTGGCTTAAAAAAGTTAAAGAAAAGTGTAATTATCAAAGACATGTTCAAAAAGTTAGCAAAATTGTTTCAAAACATTGTCACCTGAACAATTCATGAATTGGTCATCATTAAAGAAATGTTTGACAGAGTTTAACATGAAAAAATGTGCTTGAAGATAGCATCGATACGTCTCACGAGGAGACACTAACTCGAGTCTACATCACTCTGACATAATCGTGTGCAACCATCCTCAGAAACACTGAAAGTGATTCCAACTTTTTTAAAAATGTAAAAACTTGCAGCAAATCATATTTTTTTCCATTACGACAAAGAAACTAAAGGAATGATCCATATATTGGAAGGTTCCAAATTCAAAACAGTGATGACTGTTATGTGTATATCAGAGGAATTATGTTGATTCATTGTCTGGAAGTGAAACTGTTTATCAGAATTACTGTTAGGAGTTTTTGCCAACTCAGTGTGAGTGGGTGAGAAGAAAAAGGCCTGAAATATGTAAGAATGATTCATGGATTTTTCACCAAGACAAGATCCCGGCACATAACATGCATAAATGTGGCATTTTAGGTAAAGTTTGGGATCCCCTTCTTGGTGTTCTCACTCATCTGATCTTATTGCCCTGTAAAACTTTTTTTTGTGTTCTAAGGGCAAGTCTGCAAATACAGTCTTAGAGTCCTCTCCAAGTCCTCTTAGAGTCTGTAAATACAGACAGAGCTCGTGAAGATATCAGAAGATACATTGTTTAATAAAAGAATCTAAACATCAATCTAGTATTTTATACACGCACATCTCATAAACGATTGCACACTAGTTCAGTTGTTGTATCATAATTATCCCTATTTTCACCTACATTCATTTTGTCCCATCTGTTCCATGCTATTGTTGAAAAAATTGGCTTAGTAGCTGAGGATGCCTACTCATACCATACTGATGATTACTGGGTACTGTAAGTGGTAAGAAAAATTCAGCATCAGACCACAGGATGAGGCGAGAATACAACACCTAAATACAAACATTTTGGCTAATGAATGGTATATAACCCCACAAAAGTGTTTCTGGTCTTCTAGAGTAGGAGTTATGTGATGGGCTGGTAACCCATCAAAGTAAAAATTAGACAAACTCGTAAGTCGGTGTGCACTATACAAGGAGTGATAACTTAATGGAAAATTTTATATATCATGTATCATAATATGAGAAATACATGTGTACCTCTAATTTAACAAGGCATCTAATCTAACCTTCTCTTCCCCCAGGGTACCTCAAGCCTCATGCTCAGCAGGATTAATCATAATTGATTGAATTATTCCATCACTGATAAACGCAAATTTAGAAAAGATATGCATCTAATTTTATTAGCATTAATATGTCCAAATACCCGTATAAGGTCAGATATTCTCTTTAAATTTTATATTGTTTGCTTATTCATTTTTTCATGATTATTATGATTGAGAATTCCAACTTTACAAGGACAAATATAGCTAGGCAGAAAACATCTTTGTGTTTTGAAGGCAGTAGATTGAAATTTTCCTGGAGCTTGAGAATAAGGTTGGTAACTTGAGTATTTGGTGGTTGGTAATCCACTAAATAGCAAAATTACTCTTTTTATCTTTTGAAGTGAAATATGGCTTTGAATTTGGAGTGGTGTAGGGTATAATACGTTATGAACCCACAGCATTTTACCAGTCAGTTTCCTTGTAAGTTACACTTTTGCAAGCCAGCTTCTAATAGTATACTTGAAACTAGCTTCTAATGCATTACATGAGCCAAGGAATATTTCCTGTTTTATATTTTCTTGAATTTTCTGTATTATACTCATGTCCTAAAAATTGTACTTGCAGAATGCCATTTTAGGTGATTTTCAACAGCTTAGATGATATCCATTTTACTTGAATTAAATTCACCAGTTCATAGTGAAATGTTCATAAAGAAAAAGAAAACCATTTATGAATGCTATTTAAGGTCATTATATTTCTCTTGTAAAATCTTATATCACTTGAACTTCTTATTCCCTAGCAGAAGAGCTGTGACAAGTAGACATAACCATAGCTATATATAATGTTTATTGTGTAACACCATATTATTACTTCATTTTTATACAAATTAAAAAAAATTACTTTTTGTAACATTACTCAAGTATCTGTGTATGAGTTGTGTTCTAAATCATAATTAAATTACTGCTTATAAATTAATATTTTCTAATTGTTATTTTTTTATTACCTTTTTTTGGTGTGGATAAGTTGTGACTCATAACTTTCTTGCATTTATAATTATAAAAGTTATAAAACACTAATTATTCTCTTACACAGCTATTACATTTGTTCAATAAAATATAAGAATAATTTGAGTCTTTTGATGCTGTATTACAAAATTGTTATGAATTATGTATTAGACACATTTTGTGTAAGAAAATATTTGTTGTTAATAATTGTATATTACCTGATGCGTATGTGTATTGTATATGCATGCATATATGTGAGTGTGTAGATAAATATGTAGATTTTAATTTGTAGTAAAGAGGAATTTTTACTAATTAAGTGTGATGTATATTTTTTATGCTGTATTGTATTTTTATTATACATATTATAATAGTGTGTTGTGTGGTATTTATTTTTGGTGGGTAGTAGTGTTGTAGTGAATAGTTTAGAAATCATTATTAGTGGTTATTTAGTTCTTGCTGTGAAATAGTTTATGTAACTGAGTGATGGCATAATTATTGTACTAATGTTTTCTATTGTGCTGTGGAATAATATTATATATGTATTGTATGTGTGGTTAGGTTGTTACTAAACAATAGTTCGTGTACAGATTTGCAAAACACACACACACACACACACACACAAATTAAGAAATGCAACTAACTGTACTGTAATCTAAGAAATATGATTAGCAACTTCTTCAGCATGGCTTCTTTTCAGAAACTCACTTTTTTATATTCTATTGAAGATACTGATTTTACTTCACCCCAGCAACCTTTGTAGTTTTGGCAATGAAATGATTGATGTACATTTATTTTACTCTAATCATTGTTAAAAAGTTTTTTGTTATGTTTTTAAAATAAAAACCAAATATTGTTCTTCCCTCAAATGTCTTATTTTTCATGAATAAAGTCATTAAAATACTGTTTATACTTTAAATATGTTTGCTTCAAATGAAACCAGCTAAAATTAAGTTACATTCATAAGAAAAAGAGACTTGTTTGTTATGCTGTTACCATTCATTCATGAACATAGTGTGTATAAGCATGTCAAATTAGATTGCATTTTTCCTCCAGTAGATAACAGAACAGATAGTTTCTTTTTATTTTAAATCCTTAACTCAGCAGTGACTCTGAATCAATAAATGATGAAAGGTTTTGTTAGTTTTGGCTGAGGAATAGACACAATTTTAGAACTGTTTGTGTCAACATTTTATCAGTTTTCATTTTCATCATCAGGAGAGTAGTGGATGACACCAAATACACAATCATGACTCACAAAACCTTTCATCATTACTTTTTATTGCTTGTGTCCTCATGCATTGGCAGATATCATAATTTTACTTTTCACATGCTGACTACATCTTAGTATGTAAAAGATTAATGTGCATTACCTGTTCTAATCCTTGATAATCGTTTCCCATGAAACATGTTAAATTACCGTTCTTGCTGTGTGTGAGGAAATGTTTTGAGCATCAAAGTGAAATACTTGAAATATTTAAGCTTGTTTGTCTCTTTGCCTTGTTAAACAGTTCATAGCTTCTTCTTCTTCTTCTTTTTCTTCTTCTTCTTCTTCTTCTTCTTCTTCTTCTTCTTCTTCTTCTACTACTAAATGTAGTGCCAGATATCATTTATGTACCTACTATACACATTTTTACCATGTTTCTGCAACAGTACACTTCATTGCATGTAAACCCATCAATGATGTTCATGATATTGTTACGACGGTCTACTTGATCATCGTAGGTACAGTGGAAAACAAAATACAAGACACCAATTAAATCACTAATCACCAGCTTTAATTTTCACAGTCAAACAGTTCGTAATTAACTCATACAGTATTTCCAGTTAGATTTGTCCACATCCAATAACAATGTCTATTAATGTCACACAATTATTAACACAATACTACTTCACTTCGACACACTCAATCCACACTAGCGAAAATCGCTCACTTCACTGAACTGACAATCCGCCTGCTATGGCTTTATATAGGCCCCGGAGAGGTGCAGTACAGCTTTGCCTCCTTAACTGCACCCCGGCGGCGGCTTAATGTTTATCTCAAGTGTTTCTGGAACTCACTAGAATCACGTACTTGAATGACGCAACAGGTGCCACACTGGACGGAGGGAGTGGAGAATGTTCTGGGTTGTTCGGTACGCTTCTCGTAACACTGCTCCCTCCTTAGGCCTGTTCGTCCCGAACTGGCAAACCGTCTCTGAAGTAATACTTGGCCAGGTGATCTAGGTGGACGTCCTTGTGAAAGATAATTCTCCCGTCCTTCGAATTCGGTCTCGTGTGATCCGATCATCAAGTTCCCAGGAATACGAGTCTTCCGCGCAACCACTAGTTTTGCTGGAATCACTCCCGTTGCGTCATGTATTGATGACCTAAACACCACTGGCTGATCCAAGTCTGTTTGGTTCTTGTCAACAACCTCTTGCGTAACTTCATCTTCAGCAAGTTTTCCTCTGGGCGTTTCTATTAACTCACGAACAAACGAGGGGTTTTCCTTGACATCCATAGTTGGCTTTCCAGTCGCTTCTTTTGCCGTTTCACGTATTTGTACTTCCTCTGCTAGTTCTTCTTCCATTTCCGCCTGGAATAGGAAAGGTTCCTCTTGACCAGACCTGTTGACTTCTTCTTCGGCCAATTCCACTTGCTTAATCGAATGGTTGGTAGACCTTGTCATTTTAGCCATGCAAAGCTTTATCTTCTCTTGGCCAACCTTCAGGGCATTCTCTCTTTAAGTAACAACGAATCCGTAGGCATTCATAATGTCCGTGCCAAGAATCACTTCATCGACAATGTCTGCAACGAGCATTTGGTGGCTAAACTCGAGAAGACCCAGGCGTACATGTACGTCTATCTTTCCTAACACATTGACGGGGTTTCCAGTCACTGTCTGTATTGTACAAGAGCTAACTTGAGGCCATCGGCTGCTAATTAAGTCAGGGCACACAATAGACACTGTAGTGCCCGTGTCAACTATAAATGATCGTTGTTTATCTTCTGCAAATCCATTAACGATCAGGTTTCCACTAATCTTATGTAGCGTGGAAACTGTGTGCTGTTCTGGGGCTTTACTTCTCCAATTGTTGCTAGCATTCTCTTCTCTCGGTACTTTATTCTTCCAACAGTCTACCTGTAGATGACCACGTTTCCCACAATTGTAACACTTCGGTCTTCTGTCTTTATCCTTTGGTTCGAAAGATCGTTGTGGCACTGCTGACTTCTTAAACTGTTGATCTTGAATTGTCCCTTTATTCTGTCTGCTATGACGATCTGTGATGTTGGATCCATTTGGCTACAACGTGATGGCATACTTTGATTAATGTAGGTCGCCGACTTGGCAGCTTCAAAACGGAGAGCATGAACAAGAGCGTCTGATTTATTATCATGCCATGCCATTCTTAACACTTGTTGTAATTGACTATCTCTGATACCGTCAATGAACATAATGAGAGAAATCCACTTCCGGAAGTCCTCCGATTCTTCAGGATAACCCAATCTCGTCAGTCGGTCGACATTTGCTTCAAACTCCTGGAGGGTTTCCCCGGAACGCTGTCGCCTCGCTTTAAGTTGTTCACGGTACACTTCACACAAATGCTTGTCACCGTACCATAATTCCAGAGCTTTTGTTAATTCAGCATAGATGGTCTGATTTTCAGGTGGCACTTTCTGTATTAGTTCTGTGGCAGGCCCTTTTAAAGCAAGAATTAGTGAAAGTCTTTTCTCTTCTTCTGTCCATTTATTTAAGTGAGCAGCAGCTTCACATTGGTGAATATAAGTTGCCCAATTAGTGCTTCCATCAAATGTTGGGGCCTTTGCGTAAACTGGCCCTACTACAATTAGATTTCTCTGATATTTTGAATCTTCACCAGCATTTACTGATGGTATTTCTTTATCAACTATTTCTTTGACTAAATGTTTGACTTCCTTTTTAATTTGGTTTATTGAATTTGTAATAGAGTCTTCTAAACTTGACATACTTGTTTTTATAGTTGACACAGATTTTTCTATTTCTGATATTCTGTCAACTTGTTTATTTAGCTCGCCTCGTGAAAGGACAAATTTTGCACTGTTATCATCTTGTACGAACACCTTAATGCCGTCTGCTTGACGACTAAATTCTTCTTTTTTCGTCCCTCTGGTGTTTCATTTTCACGCTTACGTTTTTCTTTTAGTCGTTCTTCCATTAGTGCTTTCTGTCGTTCATCTGCTGCTTCTCTTTCCTGTCTGCGTTTCTCATCATGTCGTTTTTGTACTTCTGCCGCCTCTTGTCGGCGTCTTTCTTCTGCCTCCTGGTGGCGCGTCATTCCTCGATCCGCAGTAGCATTGCTTTGAATGATTCTGTCATCTGACTGGTATCCATTCTTCTTATTTTTTCATCTACCACTAACACCACTCTTCTATGAAGTGTCCTCTGTTTCCACTGTTAACCATTCTATCCCAGTTCTGACACCACTGTTACGACGGTCTACTTGATCGTCATAGGTACAGTGGAAAACAAAATACAAGACACCAATTAAATCACTAATCACCAGCTTTAATTTTCACAGTTAAACAGTTTGTAATTAACTCGTACAATATTTCCAGTTAGATTTGTCCACACGCAATAACAGTGTCTATTAATGTCACACAATTAGTAACACAATACTACTTCACTTCGACACACTCAGTCCGCACTAGTGAAAATCGCTCACTTCACTGAACTGACAATCCGCCTGCTATGGCTTTATATTGGCCCCGGAGAGGTGCAGTACAGCTTTGCCTCCTTAACTCCACCCCGGCGGCGGCTTAATGCTTATCTCAAGTGTTTCTGGAACTCACTAGAATCACGTACTTGAATGACGCAACAGGTGCCACACTGGACAGAGGGAGTGGAGAATGTTCTGGGTTGTTCGGTACGCTTCTTGTAACAATATTATCTTTAAGAACCAATGTTTTATAAGTACAGTTTGATATAACATTTGAGGTTTGTAGCGTTATGATGGAAGACAAGTATCTTTTGCTGAGATGTAGGCATTTATTCAATGGCTTTTGAATTGTCTTGATAGGAACAATTAATCTGCTGTCGTATTTATTCAAAACATTAGGAATTAAATGAGACGATCAAAGGAATTAGGTGTCATGCAATAAATATTTAGCAAAATTGAATTGCAAAGTATTTTTTTTGGAAAGATAGGACATGGACAGTAATCTAAGAAAGTGAAATTATTATTACATATAAGAGAAATGGGTTTTCATAATGTCCTTCCTTGTATAAAAATTATTTTACTTGTTACAATAATTCTCTTTTTCTAATGCAGATGTCCATTGTGTGCATCCATTATACGAGGGTAGTTCAAAAAGTTCTCTGCCAGACAGAGAAATAGTGCGAGGAGTGTCAAATGACTGATAGTTTGCAAGTTGTTAAGGTACAAATTCATTTGCAAATAACCACCATAATATTACTTACCTGTGCGATCTTTTTTACGCACTTACCTTAGACTCCACCAGAAAATTACAGGGCCGGCAATATATTTTGAGGTTGAAATGTATAAACCATAACATTCTTTCCCAAGAACTAATTTAGATAATTTTAAATCCCTTATTTCAGAAGTTCTCACAGGTTTGTTTTAGGCGAGCTTCTCCGCACGGAAACAGGTTATGGTAGTTAGGCGTAATGACTACAATTAACACATATTTATGCTAATAACCAATCGTATTTATTTTAATCAAAGTTAAATTATTTCTCTTTTTCTCTTTCTTTTTATATGTTACTTTAACAATTCTATAATCTAAAAATTCCCTTTACAAATCTCTTAGCTACAAACCAGTACTTTCTTTTTGTGTTTTCTATCTCCCTTCTTATCTCACACACACTTTCATTCTATTTACATATTTTAATCCCCTTTTATTGAGCTCATTTTATTGTTGTTTAGTATATAAACTTTAAGTCACTTAAATTCGTTTCGTCACTGTACTTACTACACGAGGTATCAGGTGTTGCGCACTATGTTATGGAATTCTTTCCTCACTGAACTGACAAAATTCACATTAAAACTTTTAATACTGCACTGTGTTACTGTTTACTGTTGCATTACAGTGTAATACACTTCTTGGTAGGCCGACTTTAATATTTTCGGCCTACCGAAAATATTTCAGAGGCTACGGTTAGCTTACATCTGTACCATATGAAGAGCTGTACTGAACTGGGCGAGCTTGGCTCACGTGGTGGCGCTATTCGTTCTTTGTGTACTCGCCACGTGGTCCCAAATGGATGTACCACTCCACTCCCCGTCTTGACTTATGAAATGTTCCAGATCTCTCGAGAAGCCAGAAAGTCGTTTACATTGCCAACACGTGGTGAATTTATTACGCAGCACGGCCACGTGCTTTTACTGCGGCTCACGTATCCTTTGTTCTAACTCCCAATACGTCTCCAACAGTATGATTCATAATAACAGAATTAGTCGTTGATAATTATTAACAATTATTAAACAAAAAGTGATTCTACCCTTTTTGTCCCGTTACAAAGTTTGTTCCATCAGATGGTAAACCATGTCCAAAACAGTTTTTATTCAATAGTTTGATTGTTGTGATCAGATTAAGTAAATCAGCGCAGTGTTTTTCGATAAATGGATAAAATCAAATATGTGCAGTGATGAATACTCCAATATAAAAGGTTGAACGCCATCAGAAATTTAAAAAAAAGTTGGATTCCATTTCGGGATACTCTCTTCATCATCATCATTGTCAGTGGTGAAGAAATGGGCTGCTGAAGTCAAATGTGGTTGTTCATTCATTTATGATGATGTTCAGGTTGTCCCAAAACTGCTACCACTGATGAAATCATTGAAATTATCCATAATGACATGTTAAATGATTGATATGTGAAAAATGCGTGACCATGCTGACATTGCAAACATCTCAATAGATTGTGTTAGGTTGGTTAGGTTAGGTTATATATACAAACATTGCCATATGAAAAACTTCCAGCATAGGTGCTGAATTTGCTAGCAGTCAAACAGAAATGAATTTCGATAAACGTTTCTCAAAAGAGATTGAACTTGTTTAAATGCAACCCAACCAAGAGAGACAAAACAGCATTCGAGACAATGGGGGAAGTGTTCCAAGAAAGTGAAAACTATTGGAAAAGTGGCAGCATCTGTTTTTGGGATTTGCAGGGACTAAATACTCATGGGTCATTCCAAATCAAATCATCCAGCCAAAAAAAATTTTACAACCCACCCTCTCAGATTTTCATGAAATTTTTTTTACACCATCTATGGACAAATATAACAACCTGCATTTTTCATTTTTGCCAAATTTGCTTTAGTTTTTTAAAATGATTTTTTAAAAAAAGTCCATTTTTGGCCGATTTGTTAGTTGCGCCGCGAGATCTAAAGGGCACTTTTCAATAAAAACTCTAGTTGTATGGTTATTATGTAATATTAAGTTATGAAACTCACAATACTTACTTGAAATTTCACAAGGATTCCAAATATAAAGTCAAAAATAACATTTAGACTCATATAAAACTTGTTTTTCCACTTCAAAGTTGGCAATTCTGAATGTTTTTTTCTCCGTGCATGCTTTTATGTAAGTATTTATAACATTTTTCTGTCTGGTCCTATGAGACTGAAAAAGGTCTCATTTGAAAGAGGATGAAATGTACTATAATAGCATCAAATAAAAGTCATGGGTATTTAATGACATCATTTTATAATTTAAGTACAAAGTTTATATTTGATATTTCATTGAAATATTTTGCACAGTATACTCTATCTCTTGTGGCCAATTTGGATTTTTTTTTACTTAAGGTATACTTACATTTTTCTGTACTAAAACCTTAGTTAAAATTAGGCTTACCAGTGTAACAAGGCCTAACTACCTGTCAAAGTAAAAAAATATAGATTTTAAAGATTTGTCCATATTTTAAAAATAACTTGCTTACGTATTTACTTGTTGAGTTAGCTTACCTTTTCAGTCTTAAATGGTATTACAGGATATTTATAATATATACAGGTGCTTCTTGATTGATATGAAACTTAATTTTTCCTTGCCCAGGCAGCATTAATATTTTGAATACTTTTTTTGGATAGTCTGAAAAGCATTCGGCCCACCTAAGCACTTAATTCAAGTACATCTATGCAGCAAATTATGTTTGTAAAAGGGACCCAGCACTTATCCTCTCTCCCAACATTTCTGTGTTCTGGCCAAAAAAAATGTTTTTTATGGCCAGTGAGGATGCATAAAATTGATGTAAGCATCTTGGTTGTCATCATCTAGCTCCAAAATTAGTTCAATATAACACTTTTCTTTATAGGCATAGGATGAAATGTACTATAATAGCATAAAATAAAAGTCATGGGTATTTAATGCAACCCTCGAAAATTGCACTCGCCAGTGGCGAGTGGGTTTTGACTGTGAAAAAAAGGAGAAAAGAGAGAAAGAATGAAAAATGGAAAAAAGAAGGGCGTCTATTAAACCAAAACACGTCACGTTTTTGTTTTAGTAAAGGCGCGTGTTGAAGTCATAGGCCATCAGCCGTCAGTTAGCTGTCACCGTGTGAATTTTATAAACAAAACTGCTCTGTTGGATATAAACATCTTAAAACACGTCGAACAAAATAGTGTTGCTGAGAGAGGGGAGTGGAAATTTCATGCCGTTCTGCGCAGGCCGCCGGCCTTTGTCACTCCTTCCAAGTTGTACAGTCTGCTAATTATTGTTGAGTTGACCGGATGTGTTACGCGTGTGATGTATTGTTTCGTGTACTAAGAGTATTCTCAATTTCTAAGATCGTGTTCAGCGTGTATTTTATTTTTCATGTGTTATTTTATTCATAATGAAACAGATTAAACTTAATTATTTCTTTAAAAAAAGTTCTACTGTCAGTACGACGACGCCTAGTGAGTCTGCGAGTGCGACGTCTACTGCTAGAGATGTAAGTGCCGGGCCTAGTAGGGAAACTGAAATGCCTACTGTGGAAAACGCGAGTTCTAGTGGACTTAGGCCTACTCACAGTTCCTCTGGGAAACGAAAATTTCAAAGAGCTTGGCTGGATATCTTCCCCTGGCTAGCTTACGATTCCAACCGCGCAAAATGTACTATATGCGCTAAATACCCTCAAAATAGTGACCCAAAATGGGTAGCAGGATTTTCTGGTTCCATGAAAAAGGAAACTTTTGTGTTTCATGGTAAAAGCCTAGTTCATATGGACAATTTAACGCTGTTTGAAGTAGAGTCAGAACCAGGAAAAGCTCCTCTTGCCAGATGTATTAAGAAAATGGAGTCTTCTATGTTTGAGCATCTAACAACTTTATTCAACATAGCGTATTTTATAGGCATCAATGAAAAACCATTTACCGACTTCCCTAACCAAGTTGCCCTTGCAACTAAATTAGGTGTAAATGTGGAGACAAAACAATATGTAAACGATAAAAACTGCCAAGTTTTCATTAATTTTATTGCTAAACAGTTACAAGAAGATGTGGTTCAAAAATTAAAAAATGCTCAGTGTTTCAGTATTTTGATTGATGGTTCCACGGACTGAAGTGCTGAGGTACATGTGATTGTTTATGCTCGTTATGTGTGTGAAGGGGAGATAAGAGAAGACCTTTTAGGCCTTGTGCCTCTGGAGAGCGGTAGGGCAGAGTCGTATTTCACTGCTGTTACTGGGCTCTTGGGGGGAACTGACGGGGCGTCGTCTATGATTGGCTCAAAGTCAGGTGTCATACTTCGTTTGAAAGAAGAAGCTCCGCATTTAATTAGCATTCACTGTGCCGCGCATCATCTACAATTGGCCATACTTGATGCTGCCAATTCCATCCCTTACATAGAAAAGCTTGACGAAACTGTGAAGAACATATACAAATTTTACAAACGATCCTCAAAACGCCTCCATGAGCTTAAAAACACCGCGAAAACTTTAGAAAGTGAGATAGTAAAACTCAGAATATTCACAATGTACGGTGGCTATGTAGTAAATCTGACGCTTTGAAAGCTTTGCGGCGTGATCTCGTACCTCTGGTCATCCATCTTGAGGATATAACGAACCAGAAAGCTACAACAGGAGAAGCTACGGATGCAGCTAGAGCAAAAAGCTATCTAAAAATCCTTACATCATACAAGTTTGTAAAAACATTAAACTTTTTGATTGACCTGTATGGGAAATGAGCCATTTTGTAAAGTTTTACAGTTGAAACAGTTACTGGTCTCACAGGTACGATCGTCAATGATGGTAACGGTGGAAATGGTTCAGTTCTTGCTTTCATCTGAAGGATCTAGTGTGAAACAATTCCTTTCTGACACTTCAGACTCGGAGAAACTGAATTGCTCAAAATACAAAGGCGACCAAGGAATTGTTCTCACAAACACGTCTCAAGGGGAGGAAGAATACAAATCAATCTGTAATAAGCTGATCGAAAGCACAGTTCATTACTTGAAGTGCCGTCTTGATACACTTGAGACCATAGTAGGCACCAAGTGCCATGTTCTGGATTTCTTGTGCCTTCCTCAAGATGACACCCTAACTGCATATGGCAATGAGGAGATTCTTCAATTGGCGCATGTTTTTATTACTGGTGATATAAATAAGGATGTTTTGCTATCTAATTGAAACGTCGCAAAACTGAGTTTTCATAATTAATGACCGAACCTCGAAATCATTAACAGTAAATAAGGTTATCTCACAGCAACACTGAAAATGGAGAAAACTGAACATAAAATATTTTGTTAAGAAAGGTTTAACGCCAACAGAAATTTTTAACGAGATAAAGAATGTGTTGGGTGGGGTAAATGACTTGACGATTCACTGCTGTTCGTGGGGCGAACGTGGTGCCATGATCAGGCCTCGATTTCAGGTACCTTGCACCCTGGGCAAAGCATAATTATAGCCGCCCCCTTTCATTTTTTTACTTTTCTCCCCCACCCCACACACCAAGTTATTGTTGAATGTGTAAATTTTGGTTTTTCCCCAAGTATAAACTATTAGTACCGATAGCATTTCAGTATTGCAAGTGATCTAATCACTACGTAGGCTACACACAACAAAAATTAAAACATTTCTTGAAAATAAAAGTAATTATGTTTTGGCAAAATCGCATGATTGCTATTGCAATTTTATTAGAAATATTTGTTCTAAAAATTCTAAACATATTTGTAATAGTATATAATATAGTCAACCTTTTTTTTAATAAGTATTGTTTTTCGTTCCTTGGCGCCCCCTTGGACCAGGCGCCCTGGGCATTTGCCCAGTCAGCCCATTTAAAACCCGGGGTCTGGCCACGATGCGGTAAAAAACAGAAACACCACACATTCGTTTCTATGGTAGGCCACGAACTTTTTAAATCACCCTCATACTATTGGAATACAAATCGAACTAGTTAACTGCCGTTTCTACTTTTCCTATTAGTTGGGTTCTGTATACACACACAGTTCTTATATAAGTGTGAATATTTATTTTATAAATCTTATCTTTGTAACTCTTGATGTTTCACTCTTATCTTTGTAACAGTTTTGCTGGATAAAGTGTGTTGATGTTAATGGAAAACTATGTGGAAAAACGGTGCAGGTATAGTTTGTTACTTAAAGTAATTACTAAAAAAAATTCTGGTGTATGTTTGAATGATTCTTATATTTTTAATATAACCATCAAAAGAACTGAGTACATAAGTAAATGTTACAGCAATCAAAAAATTTAAATTGAAATAAAATTGATAAGTCATTAATTTGTATTGAAACCTCTGAAGATACAGATCAAATCTGTGAAACATATATCAGTTGTGTTTATAGTGATAAATAAAAAACGAAGTTATACTTGAAGAAATAATGTATTATTTTATAAATATACATTTACATTTATTATATGAATATGCCAAGTGTATTTATGAAGCAAGTGGTATTTACAGTTAATTCTGTTTATGTAATATTGTTTTAAAAATATAGCTGTGGTTTAACAGTTCAAGTCCTAAAGAAATGTTAAGGGATTTTCAACCAAATGAATATGTAACATACAAAACAGTACAACTGTTTACATCACCATACATTTGTTGTGCACGTGCATGAGCGTATTGGTGTTTCCCACGAACAAGCAACCCCTGTCTCTTGAAAAATATATTGATTACTGCATTTTTGTTTGATGTTTTCTGACAATTGCATTATATATTACAACGATACATAACATAAATTCGATATACTGTAATTTGTGCAGGTTGTATAATGATACCAGGTATAACTATAATAAGAGTAGTATATTTATGAGTAGTTAAAATTTCATGTTTATTGTTTAACAAGCATTATAAATAATAAACATTGTTAATAATCTCCGATCAAGATATCACTCATTATAAAGTGTTTATCTCTTAAGCTATACGGTGTTACACACATTTAAAACACTCTTACATCTAGACATGTTAATAATCTTAATCTAGACATTTATTCAATGTGATTTACTAAAACAAAATAAAATTTAAATGTAATTTTAATTGAATTCATTTACTCAGATCTGACCTCAGCTTGCTCAGTCTATACCAATGTTTTTTAAAAATTAAATTCAAAATTATATTATTTACTCTTAGATTGGCATTTGTTTCATATTAAAAATTTAAATTATTCTTTTCTACAAAATGCAACTGTAAAATCATTTCAATTATTTTACTTTGATAAAAAAATATACTATCTCAAAATTAAACTCTCTTTTTTTCTATATTTCTCTATATCCGATCGCTCATTCTTACGACTAAAACATTTACCTAAGACTCTATTACATTATTTCTAATTATAAACCTTTTTTGTTTTAAATTCATTGTCTCTTTATATAGTCTTTATGAGCTCTTTTAAAAAGAATCATTTATAAATGCATTAAGCATGTCACCTCGAGTTTTGATGACCTTACGACTTATTGACGGGATCCAGCATTGTCCAGAGTTGGGTTTCCGTTACCTGGCTTGGCGTGGTCCTGGATATGTCCAGAGTCCAGCGTTGTTCTCCAGTAGTGTGTAGTCCGTCCCAGAGAATTACTATCTGCTGCGAGGTGGATCTCGTACGGCTGTTAGGCGTTTAAAAAGCATCTCCTAACGTCTAGCATCTCGCGGCGCTCTTGTAGCTTCTCTGTTGGTACTCTTGCTGACTTAAACGGTCCCGATACTCTACGTTTCCCGTAATATTGTAAACATAATTACTGAACGTCTTTATTCCTTCATAGATGAGACTTACAACAAAATAAACTGTTCTGCCGACGGACAGCATGACCGACTGCAACTGTGTTTTGAAAAGAAGAGAAGGGTTTCCAGTCGAACCCTTAATTTATACCCTCTCGAGATTCCGCACCTGTTGGTTCCGAAATTATCCTGTCGAGACCTGCAGATCACATGCTAGCCCCCACTCCCGAACCTTTTCATATATTTGCAATTTTTTGTAAATGGCATTGTTTTGTACAGAATCGAGATAGCACAAATCATAGCTAATTTGATTAAGCACTCACTGTATTAATGTGAGTGTCTTAGTGTAATTTGCGTATTTTTGGCACATTTATTTCGCACTGACTTCGCGTAGTGTGTCCTATTAACGTCATTTTCTTACTGTGGATAACTATAAAATTTACACACACTTTGGTGCCTTTTGTTTGTTTATACACTAATTAGTTTTCACACAGTGAATTAAAATAATTATTTTAGTAATTAATTGGGGAGGGTAACTGAGAGTCCTGTCTGTACATGCATCACTAACACACACACACACACACATAACACACATACAATCGAGCAGGTGTTCTTTGCCTGTTGGAACAGGTTAATTTCTCCCCTAGTATAACAATGAAACATTTTTACAATCCCAGACCTGTCCATTAACTCCAAACTTATAATAATTTTACAAATTTTATATTTATTTAAATCAGTGCTTAATACAGCATATGGCTGTATCGTTGCAATATACTACATGAATGAAATTGTTTTTAATAATAGGGGTTCTAATTATAAAACATTTTTTTTGTTTTATTTTGAGGGTGGCAGGAAACCACTGTGTTCATTTTGTGTTTATTTCATAGACATCCCATATTTATTTATTAAGTGCAGTAGTGCACCTGTTTTGAAGTTATTAATTATTTTTGAATTATGAAGTTTGTAGGAAATTGCTGCTGATTAGTATATTAATAATAATATTTTGCGTTTTTAATTCATTTTACTGCTTTAGGCACATTATCCATGTTTTATTAAGTTACTGTATTTTGTGTAACATTAGTCACAGAATAGTAGAATATGTAAATGGTTTTTGTGTCTATGTTGTATTGCTGTTGCATTATACTATTCTATTCTGTAAATAGAAGTACTTTTGTAATATCTGTAAAAAGTGCTTTACAATAATTTGGTAACCATTAAACCTCCAATTTAGTTACACCTGTGTTTACAAAATTGTCTGTTGCCAATAAATCTTATAAGTTTGTGATTTGTAGTTTGTAGTAAATATAAAAAATACACAAAGGAACATTTTGTATTAATAAAAAATTGAAAGAGAGACTTCATTGCATGAATAGTAAATGAAAGCATGGGTTTGTTTTAAAAGTACTTACAGAAAAAAAAAACAGCTTTATTGCATATAAGCTAAACGATAAACCTTTTTTTGTTCTTGAAACGTTGGAGCATGTGTAGTAAGTATATTTGTTATTGCATATTTCTTTGTTACTGAAAAAAACATTTTAATATATATATTTAGGCATTTTAGTTGTTAGTGACCATTTAAACAATCTATTCATTTCTTAATTTTCTGTAGATTGTATTGTATGATTATTTATTCTTAAAATAAGCTACAGTGTGTAACTTATACATAGTTATTTGTTTCATGATAAACAAACATGTTCTGTTAGAAAATCAGGACTTTTATTTTTTGAGAATATGAGAGTGATAGGTAAAATGATTGTATGAAATGTAGAATTGGATATATTGTTGATGTGTGTGTATGTGTGTGTGTATACTTATAAAAGAACTAACATGCAGATGTTCATAACAAAAGATTTGGTTTCTACCATCTTGCATTGTCTTTTGAAAAATTTTGTCAACCTAGAATGTTTACACAATTGAGTAATAAAAAAATTACTCAACACATTAAAAATGATGACAATAGCTTGGGTGCGTGCGTGCATGCGTGTGGTTATTGTTAGCCATAAGTAACAATTTCTTTTATTATTTTTAATTTGCTGGAAACACTGCTTATTTTGTGACTGCAAGATCCTAAACTAATATGGTGTGTATCTTAGATTACAGCAACTAAGATTATAATTACAGCAATCATGTATTCAGTGTACATTGCGTACCTAGTTTTGTGACTTATTTAGTTAAACATTTTGGACTAACATTGTACTTTTGTAATGCCATAATTTATTTAATTCTTTGAGTGAATATTTTGGATTTAGTATATGTTGTTTTGTGTCACATTAAAGTTGTTTCCACTTCCTATTTTATTTTAGTCACATTTTACAATTTGCTCTTGTTATGACTGGACTGAATTCATCAGTTGTAACCGTTTTTAGCTGGTGAGAATACAGTTGTACTGAGCATAGTGTATACAAGTTGATTTTTACTTTTGTCAGTGCCTCATAACTGTATTTTGAGTAACCTGACCTAACATTGTGGACATTGCATATGATTCTATTAGACTCATTCTTACTGGTTGGCAGTGGCGGCTCTGGCCAAAAAACTTGGGGAGGACACTTGGATGTTTTACTTGTTTGTTCATTTAAGCATCATATATGAGACTCAGTACATTATTTTTTGTGGGTTTATTTAAGAGTATGTATCAGTACATTTGTGTTTTAAGGTTTCTGAATGCCCCTCTATAGAATAATAATGTGTCAGTAACCCTAGACAGTCTGGTCCTAGTAAATCTAATCTCTTAAAAATTAAATCATTTTAATACTATATGTAAAAAAATACAGTGCACATGTACTCACCTAGGACGATTCCAGTGTTCCAGATACATCTGGAAGGCTGTGTACCCACTGTATCGCCGGTGGTGATTAGAACACAGGACTCCTTGACTGTCATTATCAGTCTCCATGACACGTAACACCAAAGCCTCACTAACTTAATATATAATTGAATATATACTCAGTGGCGTACCGAAGAGTTTGAGCACCCGGGCCAATTTAAAATATTGCGCCCCCTCATAAGCTGTTACAAATCCAAGTTTTAAAACTATTTATTTTCTAAACCTACAATTATAATTATAAAATCAAATTACTTCTCTAAAGTCATTAATGTTTACTTCGAAACTGTAACAGTTTATAGGTACCAATACAAGTATAACAAAATAGGGAAACAAAAAACATTAAATATTAGACATTTCAGTATATAAATTGCATTTATTTAAAATCTTCTGGATTTTATTCTTGCAAATTTTTCAATTACATGGTTAAAATTTACATTTATTTTTCTTTCAATTGATAAAATTGCAAGGTTACTTAACCTTTCCTGGCTCATAGTCGATCTCTGATAGGTCTTTATTAGCTTTAATTTGGAAAAACTTCTTTCACAAGTAGCATTTGACACAGTGATTGTTAAAAAAATTCTTAGTGCCACAACAATGTTAATTAAACTCTCTTGCATCTTCCACTTAATTATCCAGCTTAATAATTCTAAAGTTGTCCATGCAAAAATGTTCTCTTCTGGATGAACTTCTTTAAATAAAGAAATGTGGCGTCTAATACGATGTACTTCAGCAATCATAGCTGAAGCATTCAATTTGGAATATTTTTCATATAAATGCTGAATGTTTCGAACAATGAATTCATCTTTTTCTGCATCCAATAGTATTTGAATTTGAAGGAAGGCAAATAGCTCATGAAATATATTCATTTGTAACGTACGTTTTTTTAATTCTGATGTTAGCTTATCTACTGCCTCAAGCTGTTCCCGACGAGTTTCCTGAATTAAATTTAAGCCAGAGTCGATACTTTTCTCACCAGACATTTTCTTTCGTCTTCCGATTCTTCTTTCTGTTGAAATATCAAATATATTGCACATCTCCATGGCTCTCTCAGCTGCTTTTGTGACTAGAGAATCACGCTTTTTCTCACAAAATAGAGTCAGTGCTTTCAGCTTTTGAACACATTGATAAAGTCCAAGTCCTCTTTGTTGTACGTATATCTGAGCATCATTCACTTCAGTAAGCACTGGGCTCCAAAAATAAATGAATGCAAAGAAAGGATAGGTCATATGCAAACCAACAAACTGCCTGCATCTCCTTTGGTTTCTGGGGTTTCTTCTGATCCATCGCTCAAGACTTCCAAAGCTTCTATTATGCTTTCAATGTGCTCAGCAAGCACATGTACAGATTCATACTTTGAACTCCATCTTGTGTCACAGGATTGCTTCACATTAATTGGAACATGTTGTTTAAGAACATCCCACCTATGTGTAGAGCTTGAGAAAAATGTGTACACATTTTGCACAGTGCCAAAAAAAGTCACCGATTTTGTTCCAACAGTAGCTGCATGTACTCCAGCAAGATTAAGTGAGTGATTGTTACATGGCACAAACACTGCTTTGGGGTTTATATCCAAAATACGTCTCTGAACACCACTAATGTGTCCAGCCATGGTCGCAGCATTATCATATCCTTGTCCATAACAGTACTCCAGTTTTAGACCATCTCCTTGCAACTTGTCACAAATTTGTTCTGTAATTTCATTAGCTGATTTCCTATGTAACAGAATGAAGTCAATAAAGGATTCCTCTACTGTGACTTCTGAACCTTCAATATGTACATAACGAATTACTTGAGACATTTGGTCGGTATGCGATATATCTGGTGTACTATCAAACATGATGGAGAAATACTTAGCCTTAGAAATTGTTTTAAATATCTCTATTCTGACATGATCACCAAGTAGTTTGATGAATTCATTTTGGCTTCGTGGAGAAAGATAAGACACAACATAGCCGTCTGTTTGCTGAACTTTGTGAAGATGATGATTCACAACTGGATCATATTTGCCAAGTAGCTTGAAAGTTTCAAGGAAATTTCCACAGTTATCACTTCCACAAAGATCTTCTGAGTGACCACGCAAGGGTAAGGATTGTCTGGCTAAATACAATACACAATCAAGAATTCTTGTTAATACAGCTTTCCATTTCTCAAATGACATGTTGTTCTAATTGAACAGCATCATCGATTGTTCACATTTCTGTAGTCGCATTTCAAGCTCTTTCCAGTTTTCAAATGCTTCAACATGATGACAACTTTTTTCATGATCTAATACTCTGGGGTTAAGCTTTTTCCATATTTTAAAACCATGTGGCTGTACAAAAGAACTTCTCCCTTTATTTTTTTTTAAAAAGCATGCAAGGAAAGCAATATATAGCACATTTCACAGGAGAATACAACAACCATGTCCTTAAAACTCTCTCGCCATTTTCTAACTTCATATAAAACCAATCCTTAGAAACTGATCTGCCAGTATTATCTGTTGAAAAAAATGCATCTTTATTCTGTAGTTCACACGTCCCTCTCTTAACAAGTTCATTTTTCAAAGTCTCGCTTACATTTTCTGGCCAATAATTAATATCAGTGAAAACTTTCAAATCAATCTGCTCTGAGAGAGTGATTTTCTGCGCAGACGTTGAAGCATTTTCAGGCAAAGTTGTCTCTGCTTCTACTGTAGAGAGTGAACAGCTGACGGACTCTGGATTATATGAGCATGTAAATTCTGGTGTACTTACAGAGCTGGTGCTATCAGCAGTTTTCACAATAAATCTGTCAAGACTTCCAGCTAGTTCAGCAAGCTGTTCCTGTTCTATTCTTCGTATTGTTTAAATTAGCAGCCATCCTTACTATTTCTTTTATGAATTTGCTAACTGCTATAATTTTTATTGTTCGACTAAGCTTTTCATCATCACTGACATCATCAGGTCTTAAACAACATCATAGTCGAACAATAAAAATTATAGCAGTTAGCAAATTCATAAAAGAAATAGTGTTCCTGTTCTGTTTTTCGTCTTTTCCTGCATTGGGCACCAGATTCCTTTCTTAAAGACATTATGGATGAGATAAATTCTGAAAAAATATTAAGTAATTGTAAAAAATGCATATAAACAACTAATAAATAAACACAACTAATACGTAACTAGTGTAGAAACTTTTTAGTCGACATAGTGGCACTATGTGAAGTTACACAATATTTAAATAAATAGAAATATATTCGTAAGAAGGAATAACAAGTAACCTATATTTGGGTTTGTTTACAGTACTTGTATTAAACACGTATGTCACGCGCACCATAATTATGGTACTTACCATAGTTCGAGAATCTGGTTGTTTCAATCTTGTTGTTTTTATTATTACCTATGGTCCAAGGATTCGACTCAGCGTGATTGCTGACAGAGACAGGCATAGAAATGAGAATACGTTCATTTGAAACATTGACCATTAATATTAATTTATTCAGCAATTTTGTTAATTGTGTACACCGGATAAAATTTCAACATGGCGGCCATTACTTATGTTGACTCTCTTTCATCATAAAACTCTCTTATGTTTTATTAAACTTTAGTTTATCAAATTCTATATACTGACTATGAAGCAGCTTCATGATTAATTGCTTTTAATTATATTTCCTTATCAGTAACGCAAACCAACACCCCGTTTGGATGTCGACATTTACCATGCACACACTGCTTTCTCTCTCACATTCATACGTACAATTTCAATTTACTTTTTGTTGTGTACACATAACGGCAATTTTGATTAAAAGAGCTCTTTAAATAAAATTTTGGTTTTGCACTTCCCTTGTTAGGTAGACTGGAAGTTCTAGCAGTGGATCACATGTTGTTTTCTCAGATGGCGTGGTTACATTTTACTGAATTCACTGACTCTAAGTATAATTTTGAAACACTATTATTTCACACTGTCTGAGTTCTCCTGTAGTTAATACTTTTACATTTTTGATTACATTTTTGAATTATTTAAGACACTTTGGCTGACTATTTTGGGCCAGCACAATTTTTAACGTGTTATCGCCATGATGAATTTCTGAAGACTAGGGCAGACGTTGTATGTCTAGCTTTCGTCTGTCCTTTACACTGAATTTACATGATGGTTATAATCACTCGTTAACACTATTTACTTGTTATTACATTTTGTTAATTCAAATAAAACACTTTAGCTGACTATTTTATGCCAGCACAATTCTAACGTGTTACTGCCATGGTGATGTTCTGGCGACTGGGGCGAACACTACGCAATTTTTACGTATGTGTGCGTGAGTACACGTCATTGTTCTTTGTCTTTTGTTACATAATCGCCTTGCTGGTTACGTATTTTAATCACGTCATTGTTGTATTAATGACGTTTGGCGTTGCCGGCCAATGAAACAGAAGTATGTAGCGCCGGTATTGGTGGCTGTAACCATTATAAGTGTTTTTATCTGCACGTACACTGCTGTCCTTGAAATTATTTCGTTGTCTCGGAACTGCGTCGTTGTATGCAAAACCAAGGGAAATTGTATTACCCATAGAAATGAAGTTAAAAACATCGAAATACAATAATTTACTACCTTGCATACCATACTTTTTATATCAGGCTTTTTGTACTGTCACAAAACCCCTCAATGAAAGGTTTTGTGTCGAGACACAAAAACTTTCATTGACTCATTCACACTTCTCTAAAAGGATCAGCTCAGATATGGAGCCACAACCCCCTGTAGTGTCACTATAAAAGAAATTCAATCACTTACCCTTGGTCCAATGATGAGGTTCGCACCTTCTGACCTTACTGGACTTCTCCAGAGAGATCCCTACACCATAAGGCCATGAGGCACTTTACGCTCCTGTTCTGACGCACCGGCCAGCTCAGGACCGCGGTCACCACACCATAAAACTCTGAAACATTCAATACAAAATTTTAGAATAGTGGCCTTCTCTATATCCATATCCACAACTGATATGTTTCCTCTTAGTACGTTGGTTTGCGTTTTGGGGCATTGGTTTGCTTAATTATACAAGTTTCAAACAATGTATATCAAGAATTAAGACAGAAAATTCCTTCTCTTTTAACAATCCGGTATCTAGTACACCTTTCTGACTTCTATCAATTATATTCACTCTCTTTATCACATGAAAACAATCGCTCTTAACCTAAACAGAAAATATATTTATTTTTCTAGCAACAACCATTAACCCTAATATTTTACTTCGTATAATCTTTACAATATCTATATATCATTTCAAACAACTTTAAAGCTTTCTAATTTCTTTACGATCTTTTCTTATGTTTAACTTTCTTTACAACAGAATCATTTCTAGAGAATGGACAATCTTCACAAAATTTTAATATTATAATCGTTACTATCCTGGTAGTAACCCCCTATCCACACACATTATCATCAACATAATAAAACATTGTACATAAACATTAAACACTAACATTGAACAATTCACATTACTTAATTCACATTATATAACTTGTAGCAGAACTTTATAACATTTTTATTATCAACTTTCAATTAACTTTTATCATTTAACATTCATTTAGATTCTATACAAAAATTTCACATTTATCATTACCTTTCAGTTACCTCACCTTCCTACCATGAATTTTCCTTTTTCTAGCCTTTTTATCCTTATTAGTTTGAGTGACGCTCCATTACTCACTATTCTCTATCTCTTATTTTGGCATTTGTCAATCTAACCTTACTACCCCCTTTTCTCTACTAACAACCGCTTCTAACCATTAATACATTATGACACCAATATCTCTATAATAACCCCCTTCACAAATCCCATTTAAAACCTCTGGCACCGCTCATTTTTGTACTAGTATGTGTGTATTCCCTATCTATGCTCATTCCATCATTGGTTCCTGACCCTTTCAGATAACCCTTTCCGGCACACAACGGTCCCTTCCTGTCTCAACATCTTTCGTTGCAGACTCCTACACCAATACCCTTATTACAAAATATCACCATCAACAACAAATATAATTACCATCCACATTACTCACCTCTACTTATAATCGCTAACCACTGTGTCCCTAAAATATCTAACACCTCTTTATATATATTATCAGCATCTCAGCACTTTATTTTCCCTAACTCCCATTTACTCCATTTAACTAACTCCCATGCCTCTATTTATCACTATTACCCAAACTCTTTACCACATTTCACCTTAATACACCACTAGAAAATTCATCACTTACCTACTAACAACAATACCTCTCAATATCCAAATATATAATCATTTACTAACCCTTTAGAATCTAAATTCCATAATATCATTTCAAAATCATTATCAAACTTTTCTACAGTACATAGTTTACATAAAAATACACAACAGCAAAGTACACAAATACATAGACATCAATACACAAAAATATACAATCCACATAATCATTAAATCATTTACCAAAACTCAGTCATAAACAGTCCATCTTAAAAAACACTGTCCACATAATTAAATGTTCATAACCACAATAAGAACAGCTAACTTCCATCGTCAAATAATAATCGAACCTTAAAACTATATACATGGTTTAATATTGAATGTCTTATATTATTACAATCAATATACATACTATTCAAATTTCTATAATTTTCCACAATCTCATATAACTCATGATCGGGTATGGTCATGTCGCCTTTGGTATAGTCTGTTACAGTCAGGTAAGTTACAAAGTCATCTTTATCAACATCATCTCCCACTGCTGCTATATCAGCTTCAACCCAAGGTAAGTACTTATTATATTTATTATATATCATCTCTACTCCTAACCTTCCCATAAACTCTTCATAATCTCTGCTTATCTTAAAAATTTCTACTTCTCTGTTTCTCTCAATATATCTCTCACTATCATACCATCTCTCTCTTTCCACATTTGCATCGGGCACTACTACTCCATAAAACCACCCCCTGGCCTCCCCAGGTACACTAACACAAAAAACTAAGGGATAAACTCTAGAGGAACCTTCCTCCTCAAATAACAATTTCGGAGTCTTTACTCCAACTATACCACTGGGAAAATTTGTCCTCTGCTCACTATACTCACTTAAACTCTCCTTACCCCCACTTTCACTCTCATCTACAACTGTCGCCTCACCATTAACCTCTATTCTCATTAAAATCTCACTATTACTACCAACATCCACACTATTATCTCCTATTACTATATTTTCATCTATTTTGTCGTCATTTCCACAACTACTTACCTTGTCCTCTTTGTTTATCTCTAACTTGTCTACTTTGTCAATACTACAATTTTGTCTTTGTATTTCATTTTTTAATTCTAATTTTTTGTCAAGTTTGCTAAATTTCTCATCTAACTTATTGTTCTGTGTATTGAAAAGCATTTGCATCATTTTCATAATTTCGTTATTTTCAGCCCTGTTATTTGGGACTGGTGTTGAGTGAACAACTCCTTCACTCATGACTAGTGATTCCGTCATACTTATGTGACTGTTATTCGTACCGTCAGTTATGCTGACGTTTTCTTTATTTTCTGCCATCATAAAAAATGTTAATGGTTTGTTGCTTTATATTAGCGTTACCACCTAACCTACAACCGTACTTTCAGTTTCAATGCCCACTCTGTCATCATTCAGGCTTATTATATAAAATACATTAATATATTTTTATATAGTCACCAGTTCGGGCGGCCAATTGTGAAGTTACATCAATGTCCCTGTTCGGGCGCCAATTGTGAAGTTACACAATATTTAAATAAATAGAAATATATTCGTAAGAAGGAATAACAAGTAACCTATATTTGGGTTTGTTTACAGTACTTGTATTAAACACGTATGTCACGCGCACCATAATTATGGTACTTACCATAGTTCGAGAATCTGGTTGTTTCAATCTTGTTTTTATTATTATTACCTATGGTCCAAGGATTCGACTCAGCGTGATTGCTGACAGAGACAGGCATAGAAATGAGAATACGTTCATTTGAAACATTGACCATTAATATTAATTTATTCAGCAATTTTGTTAATTGTGTACACCGGATAAAATTTCAACATGGCGGCCATTACTTATATTGACTCTCTTTCATCATAAAACTCTCTTATGTTTTATTAAACTTTAGTTTATCAAATTCTATATACTGACTATGAAGCAGCTTCATGATTAATTGCTTTTAATTATATTTCCTTATCAGTAACGCAAACCAACACCCCGTTTGGATGTCGACATTTACCATGCACGCACTGCTTTCTCTCTCACATTCATACGTACAATTTCAATTTACTTTTTGTTGTGTACACATAACGGCAATTTTGATTAAAAGAGCTCTTTAAATAAAATTTTGGTTTTGCACTTCCCTTGTTAGGTAGACTGGAAGTTCTAGCAGTGGATCACATGTTGTTTTCTCAGATGGCGTGGTTACATTTTACTGAATTCACTGACTCTAAGTATAATTTTGAAACACTATTATTTCACACTGTCTGAGTTCTCCTGTAGTTAATACTTTTACATTTTTGATTACATTTTTGAATTATTTAAGACACTTTGGCTGACTATTTTGGGCCAGCACAATTTTTAACGTGTTATCGCCATGATGAATTTCTGAAGACTGGGGCAGACGTTGTATGTCTAGCTTTCGTCTGTCCTTTACACTGAATTTACATGATGGTTATAATCACTCGTTAACACTATTTACTTGTTATTACATTTTGTTAATTCAAATAAAACACTTTAGCTGACTATTTTATGCCAGCAAAATTCTAACGTGTTACTGCCATGGTGATGTTCTGGCGACTGGGGCGAACACTACGCAATTTTTACGTATGTGTGCGTGAGTACACGTCATTGTTCTTTGTCTTTTGTTACATAATCGCCTTGCTGGTTACGTATTTTAATCACGTCATTGTTGTATTAATGACGTTTGGCGTTGCCGGCCAATGAAACAGAAGTATGTAGCGCCGGTATTGGTGGCTGTAACCATTATAAGTGTTTTTATCTGCACGTACACTGCTGTCCTTGAAATTATTTCGTTGTCTCGGAACTGCGTCGTTGTATGCAAAACCAAGGGAAATTGTATTACCCATAGAAATGAAGTTAAAAACATCGAAATACAATAATTTACTACCTTGCATACCATACTTTTTATATCAGGCTTTTTGTACTGTCACAACTACTGAAGGCAAGAAGGCAATCGAGGCTACAATAGGTGGCGGTACATATGTACAGTCAATCACTAGATAGCTCCCTTGAAAAACTTAATACACAGGAGCATAGGGAATAATAGATTTTCCGACGAAAAGTTTTATGACGGTACCCAAAGAACAATGGATTTCTCAGCTGGAACGGAGGGATTTTAATCCTCTTAACATAATTTTTCATGCATAATGATTTTTTTAAATATTCCTTATTATTTATAATAACATAATAAATTATTTTTATAAAATAAAAAAATTATTATTATAAAGTTTGAATTTTGAAAATCGGTTAATATTTGGCGAAATTAGAATACATTATTTATTGAATTGCACAGGTCTAATTTCGCCAAATATTAACCGATTTTAAAAATTAAAAGTTTGTTTTTATCAGTAAAATAAATTTTAAAATACAAATGCATTTGCAAATCGAAAATCTACAAATTTTTATAAATTAAAAAAATTGTAATTTTGGTCCAGAGTCATAAAAAAAAGGGTCTTATATGACCGTGCGGGGGACTTCGAGAGGGACCGAAGACCGTATGTTTATGACTCTGGATCAAAATTACAATTTTTTTAATTTATAAAAATTTTTTGATTTTCGATTTGCAAATGCATAAATACTAGTGGTCGCCCAGTGGTCGAAATTCGACCATAATTCATTAAATTTTTAATTTTGAACGTTATTGAGGTTCTTTTGTCAAAGAGTAATACCTCTATAATCATTGCATATAATTTTTTTGAATTTTGTTCTATTACGTCAGCTGCGAGCGTGTACAAATACGTCATTAGCGTGTGTTGTTTGCTTTAATTCCCTGCAATACCTATGAAATTTAAAATTTAATGTTAGTAACAGTTGAAAAAAAAAACACAATTACAGCTTGTATTCGTATTTATTTTTTGATATAATTCATTGTCAGTTTTAATTTTTTCATGTTATTATTGAATCAAATAAACGCTAATAAAAATGAGACTTGACATTCATAGAAGTATAAGATACATTGTTTTCAATTCCAGTGGATTACATTTCATTTTTGGTAAGGTACAAAATTCGAAAACTGTTTGAAGATTATCTGCTACAAAGCTTATATAATTTTTTAATTTTTTTTCTATGCATTAATTTTCGAGTTATTTGAAAAATATGAAAGATAGGAAAAATGAGGTTTAGCTTGGCTAAGCCATATTTAAAAAGCAATAACGCGTTTTTTGACATTTCCTTGGGTTTTTTTTTATTGCCATACTGACCATGTTTCACCAAGGCTACACAGTTATTTTGCCTATTTTTTTCGAATTATATAAAATTTAAATAAAAAAATTAATACAAAATAAAAAATGAAATAAAAAATACGTGCCTCGTATTTTTTTATATATTTTTCATTAAATCAAAAAAACCGGGCGGTTAAAAAAATAAATGTTGTCCATTGAACTTAAAATAGTTTGAAAGTGAATTTAATGATTCAGAACTTCTGTGTAAACGATGTTTTTTGTAAAAACTCTTTCATCATTTGCTAAATGCCCTTGGCCATTATATTCGGAAATATAAAATCTCAAACCATCGAATGATCGAACTCTACTTGCTGCGACGTACAATTGACCATGTGTAAAAACTGGCTGCCTCAATAAAATTCCAATTTTTTCGAATGTTTGTCCTTGAGACTTATTTATTGTCATCGCAAATGCAGGTATAATTGGAAATTGAGTTCTTTGGAAGTTAAGTGGTAAAACAGTACCGGAATATGTTAAATTTATACGTGGAATCAAAATTCTCTTATTGCGTGCGGTTCCAGTTAAAACTTCGCAATCAATAGCATTACGATGCATACACTTGATGCGCATTCTTTTCCATTGACTAATGCTTCCTTTGTATTTAAGTTTCTGATCAGTAAAACGATGCAATTAACTTTCAATACTAACTTATGTGGTGGCAAACCACTAATAGTCAAAGAATTAAAAAACTCTACTGGATAGTTATTGATTTCATTGTCATCATCACAAATTATTTTATCGTAGCTATGATATGTTTTCTGTTCACCTGGTATTCGATTAAGGATATCAGTATTAATAAAAGTACAATCATCATTTTTAGGTGCTAAAATAACTGACTTCAATATGTTATCTGAGAGTATGTTTTCGGAAATATTTCCATACACCTCATTAATAATATTATTTTCATCTCCTATTAATTGCTGAGGTATTTCATAATATTTTCACCAAACTGAGGGAATTGTGGGGCTTCATCATTACCAATTTTTTTCAAGAATTCGACAAATTCTATTTCACTTGGTAAGGCTCTCATATTTTCAGTAAACGTTACTTTATGAAAATAAACAAATTTATGCCAACTCGTTGTATAAAAACTAACTATTTATACATTTATTTCAATTTATTTCACTTGTTCGTACTTACCCATATTTCGATCTTTCTCGGGTCCCAAGGTTCTTTATAAGCGAGATCAGAAACAGTGTGAGGTTACGAAATAAGTATGAATACCCATTTTGAATGAAGAGAATTTAACTTTTCCTTTAATTTTGACTCATTTACAATTTCTTTATACACTTTACTGTATCTGATGTAATTTTGTGGAAACCTATTGCTTGGTTACATAATCAGCGTACGATAATCTAACTTATACTACAGCTTACCTTAATTTTTTACATACACACACGCAAAACTGCCCAGCCTTCATATTTTGTACACTCACTCAAACACACAGAAATTACCCCGCCCTTAACATTTTATAAGAATACCCCTTACGGCCGGCACGCGGTGATGATTCGAGCTCGTTTCATTTATGTTAATAATTTCGTAGCGGTAGTGATGTGATTACTCTCCCATGCACACTACTAACACTGACTCCTGTTGGTTACTTTGAAACTGCTTTTTGATTAAAAAAGTTATAAAATTTGGCCAAGCTCGCTTGCCTCCGTGTCGGCGCCGACACAATCAGTGACGAACTGGGCAATGTGCTTCGTTGAGTCGCGGGAAATGCGCATTCACGGCCACCAGGTTTTAGTCGCCGTTCATGCTTAATTGTTGTGGGGTAACCACCTTATGCATGGAATAGAGCTGGTATATGTGTGGCGACAGGCGACGATATTGGCCTCTGCTTTACTGATGTCACTAAAGTGGGCGGTCCTTAGCAGCATTTCCTGAGGATCGCTGAAGAGACGATGAATAATTTCGTTCTCTAGCCATCTTGGTTTTCGGACTGGTCGCGTCCCCCGAGCGTCTGCTGGAGTAGTTGCGCTCGTGCATCGACACACATGTACAGATTTCTAAGAAATTCGAAGGGGCTACAGATTCCTTTGTCGACTTACACAACACCAACTGCGTCTCCGCTTTGTTACACCACTGTTTCTCAACACGTGTTCTGATGTAATGAAATAACGTTGCACAATAATTTTATAAAATCCCACACAAAAACGAAAGAAATAAAATACAGATGCCCCACACTGTAATAAACAAAATAACCCAATTCTGACACGTTACAATACCCCCACGATGAGAATTCTGCTGTCCACAACAGAAGAAATCTCATCGATAAACTCCGAAGAGGACCGGTGAGGAACTGGTGCCAACAACCCCCTCTTGTTCTTACTACTCATGGGTACACGACCCCCCTGGCTCAGCGATTATGAACCCATCTGAACGAGATCACTGGACTTCTCTGTAAGAGGTCCCAACACCGAGAAATCGAACAGACGAGTACCACAGCGCACCTCACCTTCTAACATGCTACCCCCCAAAAGTCCTCAATCCCTGGCTTAGATTATGCCAGATCCTCAACCGATATGTTTCCCCTTGGCTGCCTTTAGCAGATACTGGGCTCACACACACGCACATTACATGTTCACATAACACATTGTAAAATTGAAAAATTATTTTAAAATTTATTATTTCATTTAAGAAACTAAATTCAGAATTCCAAATAAAGTATTGTATTCAAAAATTCTCTTCCTAGTTTTCTGGTTTTTTTTTTTTTTTTTTTTTTTTTTTTTTAACTAAGTTAATTTAACCATTTCTTATGATTAAAACATCCTTAACCTAACAGGTGAATCACTTATAGTCTAACAATACAATGCGATACAATAAAATAACCATGGTTAATACATAAACAATCAAATAATCACATCTTAAAATACTCATTAGCTGGCAGTCAAAAAATCAAGATTTTTTTTTTTTTTCAAAAAAAAATCTTCCAAAAAAAAAAATTTTTTAATTCAGAAAAATTTTCATTTTTTTTTAAATGTTTCCTTTATATATATAAAAATTACTCAGAGTTTGTTTGAATTGATAAAATAAACAAATTGAATTGACTTCCTACTATACAAGCTTAATATGCATATGACCTCATCAGCTGATCAAAACTAGGTCAAGTCCAAGACCCTTGACCTACATACGTTATGTTCAAGTTCTACCTGAAAATACCTTTAATATCTGTAACATCCTATTTGAAACACAACACATAATAAAACAAAACATTTAAAATAACAAAATATTATTATAAATAATTAGCAAATTGACATTTAAATTATTCAAAATAACCAATTCTGAATTTTACCTTATTTTCAAATTCCATCAAAATTTTGTCACTGGTTTTAAAATAAAAAATTGTATATATTCAACTACAACTTTCTTCATTTTCCAATCTCATTCCCTATTACTGTGAGTGCTTTAAATTATCTATTCTCATTTAATTTACTACTTGATCTGTATACATATATCATCTTTATCTCTCCCTTTGACTCTAACCTTTAACAACTGTAACTTACATGACACCCATCTCTATCAAAACAGTCTAAACCCCACTTACCTCTGGCACCGCTCATCTTTGTACTAGGATGTGTGTTCCCAACTTGGCTATCTACATACGAGCCAATGCCCCTCCAAAATATCGGCAAACACTCACTCAACTACTCTATCCCCGCCACAGCGCCCCACGCTGCTCACACCTTACCACCTCACCCTTACTACAAAATATCATCAACAAATATATTCATCTACCATTCACATGACGCATCGCTACATATACTCACTACTACTGTGTCAACATCAATACTTCTCAAAATACTACAACATATATGAACTCAAAACAACATTACATTATCTTCATCTCTACTATTTCTTTAACTTTCAACTTTGACTTGGACATATCTACATGTCCCATAAAATATTCATCACCCAAAAACTATCTTTTATTAGCTTTCACAAATTATTACTTTATTTCTCACTTAGTCAAATTATTGTTATCATTACTTTAAAACATCTGTACTACATTAAAACATTACGTTAAACATTAATTACTTGTAACATTTATAAACCATTTTACCAGTGACATGTTATTGCTGATCAGCTGATCTACTAACACAATGAAAACCCATCTCATACTTGAACAGATTACATGAATTATATATTTATCTCTCCTCACTTCCATTACGTTAATTACCTGCCAGTCGGTTTAATTATTGGCTTAGTTTAAAATATACACATATAATGAAAACACATATTTTATGAATACCTATATCTAACGTACCACAATAAAATAATACACTTAAAATTATAGCATGAACAACTTGTATTGAAAATATGAGCATCTAGTTATTTGAACAGAGCGCAAGCATTTTTATTTGATCAAATTTGAATAAAAAAAAATTTTTATGTTATAAAATTTATATTCGTGGCTCATCTGAGTCACCTCCCAGCCACACACACTATTTCAAATTATGGAGGACTGTATCGCCCTTTCGCTTCGACAAAGACTGTATATTTTGGAGCAGTTTTACCTCTCCGTGTCTTTGCTTCCGCTGTTACATTTCAAAAGTTATGAACATCAACATGTTCTGGTCTATAATTACATACCCTTAATGCGGGTCTACCACCTGTCTTTGCTGCCCCCAAGCGGGCAGAGTGGCAGCCGCTGTTTCATAGTTCCGGGAGATTTCCCCTAATTTCTCCCCCCATTCAATTTCTAATATATACCAATTTCAAATCAGCTATGGTCAAGGGACTTGATATGACCATAGCTGACCGCTAGCCAAATCCATGATTAGTGCTGGTAAGGCAGTAATCGCCCGAAAAGTCGGGGAAATCTAACTTGCATTTCACTGCCTGTTACATTCATTATTACTATGTGCGACACGGTCGTCTATCAGTGTGTAACTTTTATTTTACACGAAAAAGGTGTGCCGCACATTTTTGCCATTTCGGCCTCCGATGGAGGTAACACTCTCTGTTACCCCCAACCCATTTCGCTATCTACGAGGGCACAGGCCACCCCCGCAATAGCAACTTAATAGCTAACTAATTAACATTGATAACTAAACTTTCTACATTTGCAGTTCCACACTCCATTGTTCTATCACTTCATTGAGCACCAATCTACCCCCTAAAATTACCCTTTAATCTTGTATAATAACAAGTTCTTTTATTTACTTTTAAAAATTTTCACATAGACACTTCTGCAAGTCCAATCTTTCACTTTTCACTAACATTTTCTTTCTGACAAAATAATAAGTACCACAATGAATCATCTTATACAGTTACATCAAAATAAAATGCATTTGTGTTGTTTTCTGAGGGAAAACAATTCCTCGAAAATTAAGTATTTAAATTTCATATTCTTGGTTGTTTCATTTTACAATTTCTAAAACAAAACTAAAATATTTCGTGAAGAGAAAAAAAAATATATACTACCTTTCCACGAAACTATGGGTCCCCCTCCCCGTTCAAATATGTAGTTAAATTTCTACTTTGTACCAATTTTGGTGGAGCCGGACCATCGTTGCTTTCACCGCCCGAAGGAAGATCTGCCAACCATGGCCCGCCTCCGAGTTCCGAATTCCACGGCCAGGACTGGTAAGATCGTGACCGCCCGAAAATGGGGGAGATTCCCTTCTGTAAACATATAAAACCAAATTAAATTTCATTCACACAATAATAATTAATAACAATCATGGTAAAATTCCTATGATGACCAATACAATTTCAAATTTGTAGCATTGTGTGTCCCTACTATCTCCATTGTCTCTCTGTTCTGTAATACATACGAATTCTTCATCTTAACTTCTATTACCTCATACGGTCCTTCATAGAGCAAGAAAAATTTCTTAATCTCCTTGTCCTGAGCGCTCGACAAATCATGTCTCCTCACCAATACCAATTGTCCTACTTCGTACTTCATCCACTTACCTTTTGCGTCGTGCCTACGTTTTCTTTGTTCTCCTTTGCTTAACAAACTCTCATTTGCCAACCTGATTTTTATACTCACATCCGCTTTCTCACTCTCAGGTGGGTAATCAAACAACTGTTCCAAAATTCTCGGGGGGCGTGTTCCTTTGATCAACTTGTGAGGTGTATAGCCGGTGGACTCGTGGGTGGTACTGTTCAGCCAAGTCTCTACTCTTCGGACGTACAACGGCCACTCGCTGTGTTTAGCGTGACAATAGGCTCTAAAGATCCTGCCTATCTCTCTCATTACACGCTCAGCCTGGTTGGACTGGGGATGGTACACAGCCGTATGTTTCGTGATGATTCCTTCCCATCCTGGAGTCTGACGCCATTTCCCACTGATGAACTGTGGACCATGATCTGATAAAATTACTCTCGGCTTACCCACGTGAATCATGTAGTCCTTTGTCACCTTCTCACTCAATACCTGACTGGTAGCTCTTTTAACGCTATACAATCTCACATATTTAGAAAAAGTATCAAGCATCACAAAAATATACATCACTCCGCCTCTACCCTTCGGCAATGGCCCAAACAAATCTACCGCAACTAAATCGAAAGGTCTATTCACTTTTATAAAATTCATCTCCCCTTCTACTCTATAATTTACTACCTTCGATTTCTGACATAAATCACAGCCCCTTAACAATTTTCTAACCCTTCTTTCCATATTTTTAAAAACACATGACTCTTTCAAAACATTAACACACTTCTTCGCCCCGAAATGACCATATCTTAAATGACAATCCCAAATAATCTTATCAACTAACCCCTCTGGCACAATTAGTTTCCAATCACGCTCACCCCCTACTACTTTCTTAAATAATAACCCCTGATAAATCTGAAAATGCTGATTATACTCTGACTCTGCTAATTCTGTCTCTAAACTATCCATAATCTTACCTGACTTACCATCTGCTCATTGCATGGTTCTGATGTCCTTCAACTCTTCACCAAAAATTCTGTCTTCCCTGCTAATCTGAAAAATTTCAATTTCCTTTAAATCCCTACCTGTCTTATTGTCTAACAGGTCTACCCGTGAAAGAGTGTCAGGTATCTTGTTGTCTGTTCCCTTGATGTACTCCCATTCGAAATTATATTCCTGTAAAACAAGTACCCACCTGGTTAAACGGCTGTGAGCGAGTTTACATGTATTTAAGAAGGATAATGCCTTGTGGTCGGTGCGGATCACCGTCCTATTTCCCAAGATGTAAGTGCGAAATTTGCTGACGGCGAACACAATACTTAATAGTTCCTTTTCGGTAGTAGTATAGTTCTTCTCAGCCATCAACAAGGATCTGCTCGCAAATGCAATGGTTAAGTGTTCTTTCTCTTCGTTCTCCTGGTAGAGTTCCGCACCTACGGCCACGTTACTAGCATCTGTCTGTAAGAAAAATATTTTATTAAAATTAGGGTGGTTCATCATTATCATTTTGCTAAATTTCTGTTTAATTTCGTTGAACGCCTCTCGTTCCACTAATCCCCATCTCCATTGTTTATTTTTCTGGAGTACCGCACTCAATCTTGCTGTCACATGGGCGTAGTTCTTCTGAAATTTTCGATAAAAATTACACAATCCCAGAAAACTCTGTAGCTGCTTGATGTTCTTCGGCTCAGGGAAGCGCATGATGGAGTCCACTTTATCCGGATTTGCGGAGATTCCTTCTGGTGTGATTATAAATCCTAAAAAATTTATTTGTGTTTGTAGAAATTTTGATTTGTCCCAATTTACAGTAAGTCCTCCTTCCTTTAATTTGGCTAGCACATATCCTAAATGATCTAAATGGTCCTCAAAAGTTCTTGACGCAATTAAAATATCATCTACGTATACCGTTAAAAAATCTAAATCTTTGGGTTTTAAAATTTGGTCTAAGCATTTTATGAAACTGGCTACGCTGGCATTTAATCCAAATGGCAATCTTTGAAATTGATAGTTCTTACCGTTAAATAGGAAAGCTGTATATTTCCTACTCACCTCCGCCAATGGTACCTGCCAATATCATGCTGTTAGATCCAATGACGTCATATATTTCACCCCGCTGAATTTCTGAAATATTTCATTGATTGACTCTGGTGATTCACGGTCTGGTATTATTATCTGGTTGATCCTCCTGGCATCTAAACATAACCTAACCCTGCCATCTTTTTTAATTACTACAACTAATGGGTTCGAATAGTATGATACTGACCTTTCTATTATCCCTCCTTCCATCATCCTGTCCAGCTCCTCTTGCACCGCTCGTCTCTTGGAATAAGGCACGGGATAACTTCGCTGCATGAAAGGTGTGTGTTCCCGTATCTGCAATGTACATACATAATCCTTTGCCCTTCCTGGAATATCGGCAAACACTCCCTTAAACTCCTCGATCACTTGCCACAGCGCCGCACGCTGATCACTCCTTACCACCTCACCTCCACTACAAAATTCATCCGCCCTTATCTCCCATACTGCATTATTAATATTACTCATTTTATTCTCACAATCCTCAATATACTCACTCTCTCTACATAAATTTACTCTAGTATCTGTACCAATTTCACCTACTCTCTTTTGTAGTATTTTTACCCCCGTTGTTCTAACTTTATCTATTATTTGTTCAAAATGAACCTTTACAGACCGATCACCCCCGTCTAATTCTACTATTTTCTCCTTAAAGTTTACAATAGCTTTATTTCTTTGCAGGAAATCATTACCCAATATAATGTCTAAACTTAACCCTTTAACTACCAAAAATGTGTTCTCAAATTCTATGTCATTTATCAAAAAACTTAAGTGTATCTGTTTTGTTATTCTCTTGCTGCGTACGCCTGTAACTCCTACTACTGTAACCCCAGCTACTGGTAAAATTGGAATATTCTTTATACTTTCTTTTAACTCTCCTAAAATGTTTTCAGCAATAACAGAAATCTCACTACCTGTATCTACAAGTGTTCTATAATATTTATTAGCTACATTTACCTGTATTTCTGTTAATCCCGCTCTCACCTCGATTGCATTGTTTTCTTACTCCAGTAGATCTGCAACTATATCTGTTCTAATTACATTACTCTTGACATCTTCTAACGGTTGGACCTCACTTGCTTCCCTGTACAGTGGTCTGGTCCGTGCTACCACTGTATGCTCTAGTTTTCCGGTTGTTGTCTATGGTTGCTTGTTGTGGGTATCTGGTGATCCCGCGGCGGTCCCTGGTGGTAGTTATTTGTTCCTCTGTACTGCCTGGTTTCGTTTCTCCTCCTCTGCTCTTCTCTTGGTAAACTACATTTATAACACCGTTGTCTGCTGGCGAAATTCTCCCATTTGCACCTGGAACAACTCCACTCACCTGGTTTGTTTACATTATCTCTATGCACATTATTATTATACCCACGATAATTATTATTCTTATTTTGATTATGTTCAACATGATGATGGTTATTATTCTGTTGTGTTCGCCTACCCCCTTCTCGATCTCTAATGCTCTGTAATATATCTAGTATTCTCTCCAACTCGTTCATATCTTCAATTTCTTTTGTCATTAAAGTGGTTTGTACATCTTTCGGTAAGTGTTTACTTACATGTCTAACAAAAGATTTAAACGGTATCTGCGGTTCTAAATACTTCGCTTCGTTATATAACTTGGTCACGTATATCGTTAAATTATTATTAGGGTGTCCTAAAAAATCGCCCGTTCCCATTATACGGCTTCTTAGTATTTCTTGTTCATCTTCGGTCCAATATTTCCCTTTAAATGCTTTTTCGAATGTCTCATAACAGTCCCATTCTGACCGATGTGCTTCCGCCCACACTACTGAACTACCCCTAAAACATTTAATTATTTTGGTTAATTGCACCTCCCAATTACTGTTATTGAAACGGTTGTATTCCCGGGTTTGGTTTATAAATCTCATTGGATGTATTGTTCGGTTTTCATAGCTAAACGTTTCTAACTCAATTTCGTTGTGTAAATCTCTAGTTATGATAACCCTTTCAGTAACCCCGGTAAATTTTGTGTTAATTTCCCCCCGTAATTCATTTTTCACACTCATTAAATTGTTCTCAATTACAGTACATTTATCATATATGTTATTACTAGTTTGTAAACTGAACTCATCTATTTCTCTAAGCTTACTTTGTATGGTACTTATTTTACAGTTGGTACTATCTGCATGCTCTGAAATAACTTTACTTACTGTTTCTATATTCTCTGCTATACTTATTACATTTGACTCAAAATTTTCTAACTGGTCTTGTAAAACGGTTGTTTTAATGTCTATTTGTTTATTTATTTCAAATTTGGTTTTCATTTCTATCTGCTTATCTACTGTATCTAAACATTTATTTTCTATCTCTTTACTTTGTGTCTCTATTTGGTTTTGAACTGTGCTAATTACTGTTTCATTGATTGTATTGATTTTGTCATCTAAATCATTTATTTTAGCATCGAATTTCTCATTAACTATTTCTACTACTTGTTCTTGCATATTTGTACAACGTACATCTATTTCATTGATTCGTCTGTCAAAACTAATATTCTGCTATCTGATTTCATTTTTAACTTCTTCAAATTTTACATTAAAATTATTTTGAACTTCTCTAATTTCACTTTTCTGTTCGCTAAAAAGTGTTTGCATCATTTTCATTATTTGATTTTCGTCAGCCCTGTTAGTCGGGACTGGCGTTGAGTGAATAATTTCTCCACTCATAATTTGTGATTCGGTTGCGCTTGTCTGGCTTTCATTGGTATTGTCAGCTAGACTGACGTTCTCGTTATCTGCCATTTTAACTTTTGTTTAAATATTTCTATTTCTTTCAAAAAAAAAATGTTTTCGTATAATAAATATTACATATTCATATTATATCTAAAATTATTGTAAAATTTTCTACCACGTGTAGTTACAACATAACCTTATTTTACGTATTTTATATTCTTTTGATACCCACTCTGTTTCTGAATTCTGGCTTATTTATATAATTATTTTATATAATGTCCGTCGTTCGGGTCGCCACTTGTATAAAAACTAACTATTTATACATTTATTTCAATTTATTTCACTTGTTCGTACTTACCCATATTTCGATCTTTCTCGGGTCCCAAGGTTCTTTATAAGCGAGATCAGAAACAGTGTGAGGTTACGAAATAAGTATGAATACCCATTTTGAATGAAGAGAATTTAACTTTTCCTTTAATTTTGACTCATTTACAATTTCTTTATACACTTTACTGTATCTGATGTAAATTTGTGGAAACCTATTGCTTGGTTACATAATCAGCGTACGATAATCGTACTTAATCTAACTTATACTACAGCTTACCTTAATTTTTTACATACACACACGCAAAACTGCCCAGCCTTCATATTTTGTACACTCGCTCAAACACACAGAAATTACCCCGCCCTTAACATTTTATAAGAATACCCCTTACGGCCGGCACGCGGTGATGATTCGAGCTCGTTTCATTTATGTTAATAATTTCATAGCGGTAGTGATGTGATTACTCTCCCATGCACACTACTAACACTGACTCCTGTTGGTTACTTTGAAACTACTTTTTGATTAAAAAAGTTATAAAATTTGGCCAAGCTCGCTTGCCTCCGTGTCGGCGCCGACACAATCAGTGACGAACTGGGCAATGTGCTTCGTTGAGTCGCGGGAAATGCACATTCACGGCCACCAGGTTTTAGTCGCCGTTCATGCTTAATTGTTGTGGGGTAACCACCTTATGCAATTCCATATATAATGCCTTATGGAATAGAGCTGGTATATGTGTGGCGACAGGCGACGATATTGGCCTCTGCTTTACTGATGTCACTAAAGTGGGCGGTCCTTAGCAGCATTTCCTGAGGATCGCTGAAGAGACGATGAATAATTTCGTTCTCTAGCCATCTTGGTTTTCGGACTGGTCGCGTCCCCCGAGCGTCTGCTGGAGTAGTTGCGCTCGTGCATCGACACACATGTACAGATTTCTAAGAAATTCGAAGGGGGTACAGATTCCTTTGTCGACTTACACAACACCAACTGCGTCTCCGCTTTGTTACACCACTGTTTCTCAACACGTGTTCTGATGTAATGAAATAACGTTGCACAATAATTTTATAAAATCCCACACAAAAACGAAAGAAATAAAATACAGATGCCCCACACTGCAATAAACAAAATAACCCAATTCTGACACGTTACAATGTGACACAGTTTTCAGTTAAAGTTGCACGTGATCCATGTGGGACAACTGGTAAGATTTGCCGAAAATCACTGCACAGAAGTATCGTTTTCACTCCAAATGGTTTATGTTTCTCATTTTCATCGCATAGATCCTGCAATAATCTATCTATGATTTTCAACACTTGCAGTGGGCACATAGAAATTTCATCAATAATTATCAATGATGATGAATTTATGTAACGTCCATAGCTACTATTTGCGGTAATATTCGCTACAGAATTTTCCAAAATGGGTATAGGCAATTTAAACACATTATGTAAAGTTCTACCTCCAAGTAATAGAGTTGAAGCTATGCTACTGAACGCTGTTGCGATGCAACTAAGATTAAGCGAATTTAATTTGTGAATGATTGCTGTTTGTGTGAATGTTTTTCCACAACCTGCATGAGAGGTTAAACAAAAAACATTAGATCCAGTATCATGATGCAAAACTTCACGAATCACACGATCAATTAGATTACGCCGTTCAATATTTGCAGTTTCATAATGCTCACAAAACAGAAACTCTTGTTCTATTGGATCAATAGCATTTGCTTCGTCTGTTCTCTGCGAATACGTGGGAACTGGTAAACCAAGTTCTTGACATGACAAATTATGAACATTCAAAATATCTTCAATTTCTAATAGAGCTGTATTAAAGGATACTTCTTCATTGTAATCTCTCAAAAAACTTCACTAAGATATACTTTAAATTCATTCCATAACGCCAATGCATTGGCTGGCACATTTAATGCACAAATGTAACCAATAAATTTCGCATTTGTTTTGGTGAATGTAATTCTTTTGCTTCATTTAAACATTCGCGCCATTCATTATCATTTGAAGCAATGCCGCGAGCATGGCACGCTTCAACAAAAGAAGTGTCTATAATTCCATTGTATGTTCTAACATCCTCAAATGATTTTGGACCAAAGACATGTAATAAAAGCAATCGTAAATGGAAAAGTTCGATGTCTTTTGGTGATACTACATATATGCGTCTAATGATTTTATCACCTCCACGCCTTCTCTTCTTCCATTTTTTCGGGAATCTTCCCACACATAATGCAAAGGAATTTCAATATACTTATATTCATGCGCTGATGGATCTGATCGATTCAATTCAAAAAATGCTAATAATTTTGTTTGCCTTGCATTTTCAATTGCTTGACGTTCTTGCCCTTCTCGAAAGTAAACATTCTGTCTACGCGGTAAATGAATGTCAAGTCTAACGATGACATGTGATTGAAAATGCATTGGTAATTCATAGATGCGCCATACAGCTTCAGTTGATCCGACATAACGGCCATTTAAAAAATGTTTAACTTCATCAATTTGTATTTCTTGACCTGGTTCATTTCTCTCTGAACCTAATTCAACAGATGCACTGTCATAGCCTTTATACACGTATTTATAAATGTATTTAACACTTTTACTGTAGTGCATACTTCAACATTTATATGGCAATTAAACTTTGCAAGTAAATACGGATTGTATGGTACAACATAACGATTGTCGAGGCAACTACCGCGAACTTCAGCATTAATACCATTGTCACACCTTCTGTATAATGGATATCCATTTAATGATTCACATGAAAATTCATTAAATCGTTTTGGATAATCTTTTGTGCATTTTCCATCTCTCATACATACAGAATTTGGATTAAGTACACCGCATGGACCATGCATCATGTGTTTTACAACATATTCATGTAATGTAGGATGTGTTTGAATGTTAGGAATCTCCGCAGATACAACTTTATCAATATCGGTAGCGTTAACAATTTTATCTTGCTCATTTAAAGAGAGTAAAATGTGAGCATGAGGCAATCCTCTCTTTTGAAACTCAATTGTATAAATGAGTGCTTCAACTTTACCGAAGATTTTTTTTAGTGCAAGGCCCTCAATTAATGCTTTCAGTTTGGACTTTGAATACACGCACAACAATATCAGGTCGAAAATTAGCTGACTCACCTACACCAATATTGCTAACTATTTCAGGCCAACTTGGATTGCAAGTCATTGTAATAAACAAAGAAGGCTTTCCGAAATGTTGTACAATTGACATTGCATCTAAATAATTCTGATACATATTTCTTGGAGATCCATTGAAGGAAGATGGTAAAATTACTCTACGGCCAACATTATTGGCATTGGGGTTCAATTCTAAATAATCTGTTAAATTGTTGTAAACTTCAGACCTAAGACTTGTTTGATTTTGTCGAATGAAATGTAACCTTGTGCCCTCTTATTCTCATATACATATCAACTATCCACTGCAGAAATAATTTTTGTGAATGGTGCAACATGCTAAAACCTTCTCTAATTACAAGTTGATAGGCTGCATACTGAAGCATGGTTAATTTATTTCTGGGCGCTCTTGAATTAGATGTAGTTGGTACATTATGAGAAATATTGATATGCCACCCAGTATCACCATTTGGAAAAAGTAATGGATACGCTAAAGGGTCCAATGATGAATCCAAAACAGAGATATTTTTAATGGTACCATTAACTTTTGAAAACGAAACCATATTTCGTTCAAAGGGTGGCTCACCATCAACTGTACTAAATATTACTGCTATATCAGTTTGAACTGCATCATTATAACGGCGTAGATCTAAATCACGATTTACTTTAATGAGCATACAAATTTCTTTATTTTGATTTTCAACTCTCTGACCATGATCTTTCATTGCAGTGAATGACCGAACGAAAGGATTAATGCGTTCCAATTCAAGAGAGATTTCGCGCATTATATTGTTATTGCATGTTTGATTATAGTGTTCACGTAATCTATAATTGACAGCAGTGTCAACATCATAAAAATATAATTGCGCATAACATGGTGAGCGACCATATCCAGCAGTCATTGGACCTGATCTGTGATAATAAACATCATGTTTTTTAAAATGATACACTCCACGCGTAACTGTATCCGAAATTTTAGCTTCTGAGCTAACCATAGAAAATGATGAATTGTATTTACGAATGTTTTCAAAATAATTTTTTGACTTTCTTTTTATTGAAGTTTCATTTGAAGTAAGTCCATCATACAATGATTTAAAGTATTCCTTTTTTACTTAAGGCCGGTAATATTGCTTTACCCTTATGACAACATGAAGTGAATGCAGTCCTTTCACCTAGAGTGACCTCAGATTCGAAATGTTTTGCATTGCAAAACCTGCATTGTAAATGCATTAATCCACAATCAAAAGGATTAAAATTTCTTGGAATGACATTCAGTGCGCATTTAAATGTATCCCTTAAAATAATTTCATCATTTTGTATACTATTTACACTATTTAAATTTGCATTTGGTCTATTATCATTTTGACTTTCACGCGAATATATATTCCTTTTTCTTTGTCTCTCACTCCGACCCGTCAATGTTATACTATTTACACTATTTAAATTTGCATTTGGTCTATTATCAATTTGACTTTCACACGAATATATATTCCTTCTTCTTTGTCTCTCACTCCGACCCGTCAATGTTCTATGTCGAGGCATAATGGAAGTAGGTGCGAATATCTGAATGTAAAAAAAAACATGTAATGAAATTACTGAAACTAAGATTAGACAGGGTTTAATTTAAAAATAATAAAATGTACTCACTTTTTTGAAACCACCAATAATAATTAGGCGAGAGTAAGTCAATTCAAATTGCTGCTACAAAATTTTCCTTTTGCAACAGGTGTGTATTAAGCAAGCTGTATTTCACTTTCAACTGCACATTAATATACGAGGGCTATCCAGAAAGTAACAGACGTTTTGACCGACCGCGGCGGTGGGCGTGGATAGAGCCGCCATCTTGGTGTCAGAACGTTCCTACACTCAGTATGCATCCAGCTGTGGTAGCGTGCGGTCTGTGCCCCTCTTACTTTGCTCTCTGTGACGTGTAAAATGTGCGCTGCAATAGAAAATCCCGCCACTTGTGAGGTGCGTTCTGTGATTAGGTTTTTGTTGGCAAAAAATTACAAACCAATTGAAATTTATCACCACTTTGTGATGTGTACGGAAAAGGAATAATGAGTGAAAGCCGAGTGAGGCAATGGTGCATTGATTTTTAAAATGGCCGTACCAATGTTCACGATGAGGACCGCAGTGGTAGACCTAGCCTTGTGACTGATGAACTGGTGATGAAAATCAACGACAAAATTCGTGAAGATCGTCGTTTCACGATTACGGAACTTTCGAAACATTTTCCCCAAATTTCACGGAGTTTGGTGTATGAAATTGTGGCGGAAAAGCTTGGTTACCACAAATTTTGTGCTAGGTGGATTCCGAAAATCCTAACGGAAGGCCACAAAAAACAGAGACTGGCTGCAGCACTAACTTTCCTCGAAGATTACGACAAAAATGGTAACAAAGTTATCGATCGTATCGTAACTGGGGACGAGACTTGGGTGAAGCATGTCAATAGTGAAACAAAAAGGCAGTCGATGGAATGGGGACACACAAATTCTCCCAAGAAACCAAGGAAGTGTTTGCAAATGCTGTCAGCAAGAAAGATCATGGCTACTGTGTTTTGGGACTCTGAAGGAGTGATTCTCGTTGATTTTCTTGAACGTGGCACAACAATTAACTCAGAGAGGTATTGTGAAACACTGAGAAAGTTAAGGCGCGCGATACAAAACAAGCGTCGGGGAAAACTTAGTGCGAAGGTTTTGTTTTTTAACGACAACACACGTCCACACACGGCCAATCGTACTCGAGAGCTCTTCGATGGTTTTGAATGGGAGGTGTTCGATCATCCACCATACAGCCCGGATTTGGCGCCGAGCGACTATCACCTCTTCCCAGCGATGAAGACATGGCTCGCTACACAACGCTTTGATACTGACGCCGAACTGCATGCCGGTGTAAACCAGTGGTTGAAATCGCAGGCGGCAGATTTCTACAGAGACGGTATTGAAAAACTTGTGCCACGGTATGATAAGTGCCTTAATTTGAATGGCGATTATGTAGAAAAATAGCTTAAGAGTGTACCTTTCAAATGTATATAATAAAATTTTGTTTTTTCATTTTGTAAATTTTTTATTTCAAAACGTCTGTTACTTTCTGGATAGCCCTCGTATAAAACACAGATATCTAATATACAAAATATAAAATAAACGCTTTTTTGCCTTGACATACACTCCACAGACTATTGTTGCCTGGCAACAAAATTATTTTATTTTTAACAATTACCATTGTTTGAAAAAGTTTAAATGAATTTTCAAGTACAAATGAATGTTTTATTTTATTTAATTTAATGTATTTGTAACACATATTATATATAAATTTTAGCTTTCTGCACTCCTTCTCCATATAAACTTTAACTATGCCAAATCTCACACTCCTCCGTGCGCGCAATATGCTTAAAAAGGGGTACAAAGTTTTCTCTTCACGTATTAATATATAGATTTGTAACACATATTATATATAAATTTTAGCTTTTTGCACTCCTTCTCCATATAAACTTTAACTATGCCAAATCTCACACTCCTTCGTGCGGGCAATATGCTTAAAAAGGGGTACAAAGTTTTCTCTTCACGTATTAATATATAGATTTTAAAGTTTATTTTACCGATAAAAACAAACTTTGAATTTTGAAAATCGGTTAATATTTGGCGAAATTAGACCTGTGCAATTCAATAAATAATGTACCGTATTCTAATTTTGCCAGATATTAACCGATTTTCAAAATTCAAACTTTATAATAATTTTTTTATTTTATAAAAATAATTTATTATGTTATTATAAATAATGAGGAATATTTAAAAAAATCATTATGCATGAAAAATTATGTTAAGAGGATTAAAATCCCTCCGTTCCCGCTGAGAAATCCATTGTTCTTTGGGTACCGTCATAAAACTTTTTGTCTGAAAATCTATTATTCCCTATGCTCCTGTGTATAAATTTTTCAAGGGAGCTATCTAGTGATTTGAATGTACAAGCAGTCTTTGAATTAACGGAGGGATGGGGGGGATTTCCCCCTCTCATTAAATAATTTCCCCGGCTCGTCAAAGAAGAATGCCTTCCCTGCCAGGGAAGTATTTTTTCTTTTACTGTAAGTACTATTACTGCTCTTTGAAAATACAAGAAGACATTGAACACTTTGAAATTTCCCCGTCTAATATAAATGATATGTGTTGGCGTTGGTTTGTGCTCACACTCACTACTTACGTGACTGAGTCAGACGTCGTACGAGCGAATGCAATGCTCGTCCAACATCAAATGAATAAGTTAACAGCAGTATCTGCTTGCCAACTCCACACAAAAAAGTTCTATGAGCGACTGCAATGCTCATTAGACATTAATTACACAAATCAATTAAAATGCCTGCACTGTGTAAATTAAAATTCGAACACTGTGTACAAGTCAGGACAGGAACGCCAAACAGGACAGGACGTGCACAATAAGTCCTGTAGCTAGCCAGAAATCACTGTTACGAGGAACACTGAGTGGGGTATTCACGCTACCACAGTTTATTTCTTTAGATTATTTATTTTCCAGTGTGCATTAAATTACAAACATTTTTCAGTCTCTTAACAGACATTTCAATGGACAAATACAAAAAAATGTAGTCCATTATTTGCAAAAACTAATAAATTATGAACAAAAAGCTTGCTTGGGGTAACTCAGATACCCCTCTCAGGTACGCAAGGGTTAAGACCAACCTCAATAGCTACTGTTTCCTATGGGAATATGGGAAACTCGCTAAAACTATTGTGGGAACAGCAGCATTTTATTGCCAAGCATTGGCAACAAAAAAGCTGCTGTTCCCACAATTCAAAAACAAATTTATCAATAAACAAAACTTTCGTATGCACCATTCTATAAGATAGAAATATTATTTACCTGTGCGTTGTATCTAAAGGCTAATTTTTTCTGATGTCTTTTCAGTCCTGATGTAGGCTACTAGGGAGAACCTTTATATCCGAACAGAAACACAACAATGCAGTCGTGAAGCAAGCGAGAGCACTTGCTTTGCGCATGCGCCACGAGCGAAAGCGGGCCACTCCCAAGGTTACTAGATTTTACAAGGTTGTCTCATAACGTGTAAAGATTGCGATTTCACGATTTGACTGTGACGTCACTCGTTGGAAAAGTACACGGCGGTCATTTGAATCTCGTGAATGGCTTAACAGATTTAAATGAAATAAACGCAAAATAAAAGGAAATATCTTTATTTTTACTGTACAGAATAACAATGCTACTTAAATCAATATTGTTTTTAAAGAAAATTCTAAAAATAGATGAGTTTATCGCATTTGCGAGTGATGGAATATTATATCATACCTGTAGAATGATAAATCAGTTCTTCCAGTTTTTGCTTTTCCTGAGTAATTAGTACATGTAGCAACTGCACAACAAGAACCACCTCTCATAATATAAGATTGTCAGCAGAAATACCCTCAAACAAAATGCTCAAATAGCATGGGTTTCAATTGTGGTACGACCAAGGTGTCCGACGAGTGACGTCACGTTGACTACTGCCCCCACCCTTAAAATTTTGTAAACATCGAAATGAGACAACCTTGTAAAATCTAGTAACCTTGGGCCACTCCAACCAATCGGAGCTCTCACAAACTGTCTTTTCGAGGGCGGGGACGATCCCCACTCCCACGACTGAACATGTAAAATAATAATTGTTGAAAAAACATTAACATAGGATATCAATTATGATGCGGACTATATGCTAGCCCTGAAATATCGTATTTTATTGTATGATAAAAATTGTATCTTACAATTTTTTAGCGCCCCTAAAAATTTCGTGCCCGGGGCACCCGCCCCATTGCCCCCCCCACGGTACGCCACTGTATATACTGTAATTCGTTTGCTATGATTTATAGTTTATATGGCTTAACTACACTGTCGGTACAAAAACTAATAATAATAATAATAATTGATATTTACATTCCAAAATGCGTTATTTTAGAATAATTCAACGGACGCACGATTTGAATAAGAAGTCCATTTTACGAGTTTTAGCAGAAGCAAAATTATCAATCACAAGTTCATTAAAATTTTCACATTGAGAAATAAACTTTCAATTGAAAGCATTGATAGGGAATTTAGGCGATCCTGTGTCATTGTATTACGCAGAAAACTTTTAATTCTCTTTAATGTAGAAAAACATCGTTCACTCTCAGCCATCGTCATTGGAGTTGTGCACACAACATTCAGCAGTTTTACAGTCTATGAGAATGTGTCGCACAAATTATTCTCAATCATTACACCCAACAACGTTGAAATACCAGGAGCATGGATAAAATCATCTCTTTTATAAAGTACATTAAGTTCAGCAGTCAATTTATTATTATCTACGATAGAAGGATAATGCTGCAGGACTTCGTCAAAAATATATTTTGGAAAATTTATTCGATACTTTTCAAAAAATGTTGTGTCAAAAAGGGAGGCAAAGATAAATGTCCAGTAAATGACAAGCGATCATTTACACTCACCAAAATAATGTCACATATTTCTTTTGCGTTCATTACCTTGTTTTCATCAGATCGTTTCCTTTTCATTTGGTTTGTGCAAACGAAGTCATCAATTCCTTCTCTTACATTTTGAATATGATTTTTAAATATTTCGATACAACTTTTGACAAAAACAGACTCGATACCTCTTTTTTGAATTTGACAAAATAAAATTTCTACATGAGGCATTATCTTATTGAAAAGATCTAACCAAAAAAGGAAATTTTCATCTTGCAACAAATTGAGCAAACCTTATGCTTTTCGAATAGTACTGGCATCGCTTTCATCACTTATGATCTGCTTGAAACATTTCACCAAATCGTCTTTCTGATTGTGAATTGTTGTTACCGTTTTACTGTGGAATGTCCAACGGGTATCGCATCCTCGGGGAAGGCGTTTTTTCACTACACTATTCAGCACTTCTGTCCTTTTTGAAGATCGGGAAAAAAATGAAGGGAAGCCGTCCAAATTAGAAAAAAATACTCTGACATTTGTATTACAACTAGCTGCTTTGGCTACCACTAGATTTAATTTATGAGCATAGCAGTGAATATAGTGAGCGTTTGGGTAATGCTGTTTTATAAGCGCCTGCACACCATTAACACTGCCTGACATGACAGATGCGCCATCATAACTCTGTGCAATCAATTTCAATGGCTTTTCCGAAATTTTTAAACATTGGAGTTGCTGTAAAATGCACTTTGAAATTCCCTGCGCGTTTTGAGATTCCGGGGTAAAGTAACCCCAAAATCGTTCATAGATTTTGCTACCGATTGTGTACCTGACAATTAAAACCAACTGATTTCTCACTGAAATGTCAGTGGTTTCATCCGCTTGTATTGCAACGAATTCAGCCTGTTCCATCTCTTTTAAAATGAAGTTACGAGCTACAACTAGCATTGAATCTAACAATTCATTTTGGATTGTCTTTGACAATCCCTGAAAAGACTTTTTTCCTAGCAAATGTTTTTTAAATATTTTATCAACTTCCCCTAACAAATCAAGTCCACGAAATACTCCAGGATTATCCGAATCCGAACTTTCATCGTGTCCTCTCAAAGCAAGCTCGAAGGAACCACAAAATTTAATGCACTCTATTATACGATTTAAAATATACCGATTCTGCTCAACATTTTCATTGTGTTTTTTAATGGACTGCCTGTAGGCTGAATTTAAACTGGCTTTGAATGTTGATTGATCCTAACAGAGAGAATTCTACTTCATAGTTCAAATGTTTTTCACTTGAACTATGCTTCTTTACTTTCTCTTTTAAATGTTCTAGATCAGTAACACCATTTATTGTCCATGCCACATCTACCCGAGGAGAACATAATAAGCAAACAAAACAGAAAAATGCATTACTTTTATCACAACCACCTAACCACTTTGCGAAGTCATAATGTTTTTCACTAAACTTTCGGTTGAATACCCTACTCCCATTCTTATCTGGCTGTGAAATATTTAAAATTGGTCTTGGTGCGCCCAAATTTTTAATTGCCAATCGCGTTTCAAAATCACAAACATTGTTTTTTAAATGCTCGACAGAATTCATTTCAAATTAGTCTCACGAAATAATGTGATTTAAACAATACATTCACTCACATGAACAAAGTTATCCGATTTAAGACGATGTTATGCGTTACTGCCGGAAGATTCACCGAATGAACACTGACTCACTGACTAAACAAACCGCACTGAAAACACATGTGAAAAATACGGTTATGTTCGGGCTTCGGGCGAATGGCGTGAAAAGTTCAGGTAAATGCATGCGTACAATGGAATTGGACATTCGACCGCCGCCCGAAACGCCTTTTTGAGTAGCTGGGCTATGTTGTCATTTTACTCCTGGAGAATTTTTAGTTTACCTAGTAAAGAGGCTTTGGCAACATTGTATTGGATGGCACAGTCTCAGAGTGTCCTCCGGGCTACTGACAAGTGTCCGTGTGCAAGCCGTATAGACGACAGTTATTAGCAGCTGATTCATATTGTTTTGACGCCATATTTTCGAACTTAATATTTATTTTCTATTGAAAAAAGATAATTTTATCACCTTGAAAAATATGAAATGAAGTATAATACACCGGATAATAAATCTATTTATACGTTATCTCCTTAACATATTCACAGGGGGGACAGTGTCCGAGCGCCTCCCTGTTAGGGCCGCCCTTGCTGGTTGGTACCATAAGTGAAATTAGGTTTTCCTCCTTTTTGTAACATGAAAAAGTGTCAAGAAGCAAGGTACGCTGGACTATAAAATTTTTCAACTTAATCTAAATACCCTCGTAATGTGAGATATCGGATGGTTATAGATAGTAAAATCATAATAGGCAAATCATATCTCATGAAACATTAACCATAAACAGCAATCGTACTCCCGTCAGACCCATTTACATCATCCTGGAAAAAATGATAAAGAAAGTGAATTGCAAAATAAAAGTAGCTTGAAAAAGACCTTTATATTTTTTATTTGTCTTTTAATTTTTCAGCTTTGTATACTTTCACATTTTTCCCCAGCTATCTCTATTTTGCACCACTTCCTATATATAATTTTATTTTACATCTTTCTTCTCAGCTTCTTAATATCTTGTAACCAAACTCCCCATGGATTTCTTCTTGTATCTCTTCCTTGTACTTGGTTTTCTGCTCCCTCTTTGCAGTTCTCAGTTCTGCCAAACCACCTTAGCTTTGTCTTATACTGTTTTATCATGTATAGATTTTACCCTGAGTTGTTATTGTACTATGTATTTTTTTTTAGTCTCTTGTTTGCCACTTAAAATTCACATCTTATCTCCATCCCATTTGTCCACCATATTATATTTTATTATTAACATCCCAGTTCCACCTCATACAGAATTGTTAAGCTTACAGTCTTCATTACAACCTCTGCCTTAATATTGTTATGACGGTCTACTCGATCGTCGTAGGTACAGTGGAAACAAAATAAGTACAAGACACCAATTAAGTCACTAATCACACCTTTACTTGTTACAGTAAAACAGTTCGTAATTAACAACACAGTCTCTACAACAAATCAAATTAAAATTGTTCACACGCAATAAAATGTCCACTAATATTAAAACTCAATTGTATTACAATTATACCATCCGATTATAAAACGGAACACTTCACTAATAACTACTTGAACGTACACAGTAATAACTCGAACCGCTCTGGAAATATATCGCAGCTGTACTAAACTGAACGTCGTTGAGTACCGGTATTTATAGCCAGTCGAATATCTAGACGATTCCTAATTGCGTCTTAGCGTCCGTATGAACTACGCAATTAACTGCGGCCTTGACACAGTCCGCACGGCTGGCGGCATCGAGAACTCTTGTAAATGCGTCTACAAGCACGTACGCCACACGCTTACATTGTGGATCTCTCTGGAAATTTCGATAAACATGTAGATTGTTCTGTGACGTCGTAACACTGTCTCCTCCTTAAGCCTGTTCATCCCAAACTGGCAAACCACCTCTAAAGTTGTACTTAGCCAGGCGATCTAGGTGGACAACCTTGAACTTTCGCTGTCTTTCCTGTTGAATCTGATAACATCGTTAATTCTTTTTTCACAGTGTAGGGTCCTTCCCAGTTAGACTGAAGTTTAGGTGAGCGACCACGACGGCGCTTTGGATTGAACATCCTTCTTAGAAACCCACACTATTGCTGCGAATGTCATACCGAGTTTTCATTTTATCACTGGCAATCTTCAGCAGTCCTCTTACCAAGCGATTCATTTCTTGCAGTTGGTTTTCTAATTGCGAGGAATAGTTCTGCGGCTCTTGGGACTGAATCTCAGGTGATCCGAACATTAAGTCCCCAGGAAGATGAATCTCCCGTCCAAACACCAATTTTGCTGGAGTCATGCCGGTTGTGTCGTGTACTGATGATCTAAACACCACTGGCTGATCCAGGTTTGCTTGGTTCTCGTCAACAACCTCTTGTGTAACCTCATCTTCAGCCACTTTGCTCTCGGGCGCTTCTATCAGCTCAGGAACAACCAAGAGTTTTGTCTCGACACCCATAGTTAGCTTTCCAATCACTTCTTTTGTCGCTACACTTATTTGCATTTCCTCTGCTAGTTCTTCCTCCATTTCCGCTTGCAATAGGGAGGGTTCCTCTTGACCAGACCTGTTGACTTTTTCTTCGACTAATGTCACTCGCTTAATCAAATGGTTGGTAGACCCTGTCTTTTTAGCCATGCAAGGGCTTCCAGTCACAGTCTGTATTGTACAACAGCTAATTAGAGGCTGGCTTTTGCTTAGTAAGTCAGGGCGCACAATGGACACTGTTGCACCCTTGTCAACTGTAAATGATGATGGTTTACCTTCCGCAAATCCATCAACAATCAAGTTTCCACGGGTCTTATGTAGTGTGGAAACTGTGTGCTGTTCTGGGGTGTTACTTCTCCAATTGGTGCGATCACTCTCTTCTCTCTGTATCTTCTTCTCCCAACAGTCTATCTGTAGATGACCACGTTTTCCACAGTTGTAACATTTCGGTCTTCTGTCTTTTTCAAATCGTTGCGACTCTCTTGAACTTTTGAATTGTTTGTCCGAAAACATTGTTTTTCTGCACCCATCGAAACGGCAATGTGATACAGGGATCTTCTGACTGCAATGTGATGGCACAAACCCATTAATGTTGCAACCCATTGCTGACTTGGCAACTTCAAACTCTAGGGCGTGAACAAAAGCTTTGAGCTATTTCGGTGTCTTACCATTCGTAACACTTGCTGAAGTTCACAATCTCCAATGCCATCAATAAATGTCTGCACCGCAAACCTTGTTCGGAAGTCTTCTGGTGCTTCAGGATAGGCCAATCTAATCAATCTGTTGATACTTGCTTCAAACTCTTGAAGACTCTCCCTGGAACGTTGTCGTCTTGTTCTCAACTGAGCGTAGTACACCTCTCGCAAATGTTTATCACCGTAGCGTAATTCTAGAACTTTTATCAACTAGGCATAGATGTTCTGGCTGTCAGGTGACACTTTCTGTAGTAACTCTGCCGCGGGTCCTTTTAATGCGAGAACAAGTGAGACTGCCTTGTCTTCTTTCTCTGTCCAATTATTTGCGCATGCAGCAGCTTCAAATTGGCGGAGGTACGTTGCCCAGTGACTGCTTCCGTGAAAGGTTGGAGCTTTGACATGAACTGTCCCTACTACAGGCAAAGTTACTTTCTCTACTGACTTATTTTCTGCTTCTGCGTCTTTTTCTGTCTTTATCATTGGTACGGTCTGTTCACAAAGTTGTTGTGGTTGTAATTTCAGACACTGCTCGACTTCATTTTAATCTGCTCTTTTATATTTGTAATCGAGTCTTCTACTGCAGATATTTTTGTTGACATAGTTTCTTCCACAGTCAAGACAGATTTTTCTACTTCAGCTACTTTTAATGTCATTGATTCTTGTACCTCCGATATTTTAGTAACTTGTTTATTAAGCTCACCTCGTAGGAGACCCAATTCTGCGCGGTACTGTGTTCTTGCAACTGTTTCTGCATAGCTTCAAAGAGAGCTTCCATTTATCTGCTTCTTGCTTACGTTTTTCATCCTGTTGTTTTCTGCTTCTTCCGCTTCCTGTCTGCGTTTCTCATCCGATCGTTTTTCTGCTTCTTCCGCCTCCTGTCGGCATCTTTTCTCCGCTTCCTCTGCGTCCTGTCATCATCGTTCCTCTGTTTGCAACAGCAGCGCCTGGAAATTTTCCATCATCTGACTGGCATCCATTGTTTCCGATTAATTATGAATTACACTCGTCTTGTACGTGTCCACTGTTTCCACTGTTAACCGTTTTATCCCAGTTCTGACACCACTGTTACGACGGTCTACTCGATTGTCGTAGGTACAGTGGAAACAAAATAAGTACAAGACACCAATTAAGTCACTAATCACACCTTTACTTGTTACAGTAAAACAGTTCGTAATTAACAACACAGTCTCTACAACAAATCAAATTAAAATTGTTCACACGCAATAAAATGTCCACTAATATTAAAACTCAATTGTATTACAATTATACCGTCCGATTATAAAACGCAACACTTCACTAATAACTACTTGAACGTACACTGTAATAACTCGAACCTCTCTGGAAATATATCGCAGCTGTACTAAACTGAACGTCGTTGAGTACCGGTATTTATAGCCAGTCGAATATCTAGACGATTCCTAATTGCGTCTTAGCGTCCGTATAAACTACATAATTAACTGAGGCCTTGACACAGTCCGCACGGCTGGCGGCATCGAGAACTCTCGTAAATGCGTCTACAAGCGCGTATGCCACACGCTTACATTCTGGATCTCTCTGGAACGTTCGATAAACACGTAGATTATTCTGTGACGTCGTAACAATAACATTGGGATCTCTCCCTTTTTCAAGTACTTTTCATTGCATAATATTTTCTTCCTGCTTTTCCAGCTATTTCATCCATCTCCTTAACTAACATTCCTTTCTCCTTTTTTATTGTTTTTAAATATTTAAAGATATTTAATGTTTCACTGTTATAATCAAACATTTGTTCCATCATTATCATTTCTTGTATTCTCCATGCAAATATAACCTTTCATTACCTCAGTTAACATACTTCATCTTCCTCTTAGCCTTATTCACAACTTTTCTTTTAGTATCATAAATGTTTAGTGATGGAAGAGGTCCAGCAAGGATGGATCAATAAGTACATACATAATTTTTACATTATTTATGTTGATGTTATAACAGTGTCATTATCGGGATCTGTTTATGAACAATAGAGAAATAATCAAACACATAAACAGATCAATTAAGTGTGTGTGTGTGTGTGTGTGTGTGTGTGTGTGCGCGCGCGCGCGCGCGCATGCATGGGAGGGGTTGAGACAGTTGTGTTTTAAATCAGCAAAATAATTAATATTCCTAATACTCTGTTACTTAAATAGATATACTTAATTATACTATTCCGAAAACATTATTAATACAATGTTACAATTTAATATATTGATAATACATTAATATTGACCAATCCTCACTAAACATTTAGTGATTAACGGTCACTACTAACTTAAGGATTACAAGGAATAGTGGATTCAATGCACAACTTAGTTTATAACTCTTATGGTAAGTGCCCATAGTTTTCATAAATTCATGTTTCTCGTGCATAACACCTTCATTGTCTTGATTGTTCAACCGTGTATTTCCTTCCATATACCATCTCTTCAAACCTGGTTTCCAAACTTATAAAGCAGACATGAATCTCCTTGTTCTTACTTTTACAGTCCCCACACTAATTTATTTCATTGTAAAAAATTAATATTTTTATTGTTTCCTTCTTTAAATTGCATTGTGTTCTTTTGTAGTCTCCTCCAACTTTAAACTTTTCTCTGTTATTCTTGCCATTATTTTTACAGAATACTTGATACCACTATACCCATACAGATCATACATTTTCAGACTGTAAGGGGGGGGGTGTCTTGCACAAGGTATGAAACCTCAAGGGTGTGGCGTTCTGAGTCTCAATAAGGACTCCATCTGTGACTTGGTTGGTTTGATTTTTTTCTGTGTACTTATTAAATTTTGTCTTGTGGGGATTGGGGTTCAAACTACCCGTGTTTGTTGGATTATTCCACCATAACAAACAGGGTCACATTCAAGACCCTGACCTTCCACAGAGGCACCTGACCATGGATGATGTTTGCCAAGTCTGTCAGTCAGGGGATTGATGGTAACATGAGCCACCTGAGCGTATACTCTATGCAGCAATCGTTCCAGGATGCCATTAAGAGAATGGATACAAAGTGCTATTCCTGCATTCTCTGTTATCTTCCTCTTGATAAATTGGTAATACTCAATTCAGTCTTGTTGTATCACATTTGTTTTGATGGCTTTATTCATTGTTTCTCATGCAAGCGCAATATCAAACTCTTTTCTTTTATAGCTCTATTCCGTCTTTATTACAACCCTCTAATTGCTCTCAAACCATGTATCCATTCTGTATTAATTCACTAAACTATTTTCAGCCATATACCTACATATTTGGAATATTTAATAACAACACTTTCCAAAATGATGATCACATTTTATTGATGTTATTAACAACAGACTTTTTTTTATCAACAACTGCTTTTATCATCAGGGGTAAAGCCGAGATTGAGGCTGAGCTCCTAGGCTAACCATATAGGGCGGCACATTATATGATGGGCGAATGTTTGGTGTTAATAATAATATGAATAAAATGTGGTTGTCAATTGAAAAAATGTTATTTCATTGAAATATTTCATCATCATCATCATCATCTTCACAACACAGCGTAAGCAAGGTGCTGCTTGTTCCGACTTCAAAGTCCTCGAGCTGTCTCTTCCAGGGTCTACCCACACACCTGAGTTCTATATGTCTGTTTTTCCAGCTCCATGTTCTGAGCACCGAGTTTATCTGTGTATCATTAGGCGCGCTAACACCTGGCTGCATATCTGTGTGTCCGTTTTTCGTCAACTCCGTAGCCAACATTAATGGTCCTATAAAAAAGTGTACAATTCATTGCTAAAAGACATTATCACGTCCCCCCCTCCCTGTCAAAATGAATGTTGAGACGCTAATTCTGTCAAATTACTACACATACAAAATACAGAGACTACTGAAACAGGTTTTGTATTTTAAATAAAATTCCTTATAACTTTAACCCCAAATAAACTCTTATAATTTTTTTAAAACTTGGAGTTTTATTTTCGGCCCTTGATGCTTCTAAAATTAGCTTTTTGTCTGATGTACTCTTGTCATGCTGATGTTTTTCCTTCGTACACACTCAGAATGTAATATACTCATTTGAACGTTTCACCCTGTACTGATATTCCTTGTGAAAAAGTAGAGACTTTACTTTCTTGGAAGTAAAGACTCCATTTAGATCAAAATTCACAACTTTAATACTACTGTGTTACAACAATTGTCAAACCACAACTAAAGAAAGGTGCGAATAACAAGCTCATCTACAAATCATATGGTCAGCGGATTTAAGGTATGGGGCTAGATAACCATGCTAGTGAGTTTTGTCTTCCGCTTACATTCCACACCTTGTGTTTACGCATATATACAGCTCAGCTGTCCGTCTCATAATCGAATTTTCATTTTCTTAATTATAGTTGTATTTAATCACTTTCTTTTACTCTCTCATCAGATTTGTTCGTCCCAACCGAATGAGAAATCCTGAGATAATAAATAGGGTTATTCGCTAATGATCCATGTGCAAAGGCACCATTACATGCATAATAAAAAATTTCTAAGTGAGAGTTGCAGGCTACTGAAAAATGTGTAAGGCAATATTCATCCGTTTCCTTTAAACAGTAGTAGACCTGAAATACTTAACTTCGGTGGATGTAAGTTATTTTATTTCTCATTGACAGGTACAAACAAACACACACACACCTGTAGTTTGAGAACGAACCTGTGATTTCTGTAGTTAAGTATGATTTATAATGATTAAATAATATTAAAATACTAAATAAAAATAATAAAATTTTTAATTTTAGTAGTAATCGTCGATCAAAAAATTTTAACGGTGGAAGGTTTAGCGATGATCGGTCAATAAATATAACACAAATTTCCTCTCTCTCTCTCTCTCTCTCTCTCTCTCTCTCTCTCTCTCTCTCTCTCTCTCTCTCTCTCTCTCTCTCTCTCTCTCTCTCTCTCTCTCTCACACACACACACACACACACACAAAGATTCCCCCACCCCCAGAACACCCAAACCACAATTACGCATATTATACATATTGTAACAATACAGTTTTAAGAAGTCTAACTGTTATTATTTAGTTATTTACGAAATGAAAATTAGTTTCACTCCACTAACGGTGTTTGGCAATTGGTAAAGATTTAGTTTGTTGTTTAGTTATTGTTTTATAAGTCCGAGTAAAAAATTATTTAACATTGTGTTTCATTCTTTTAATCTAAGTCGACGATAAATCCACACTTCACTGATGAGGTACACTGGTGGACTATCTTGCAGGCGTTGATAATCACTGGGGTCGGTTAACAGCGGACCTGTAGCTGTAAAAAGTAGCAAGTTAGGTGATATACTTACTGCTGCATTCAGTCTCGTCGACTAACTGGAATGTCAATCGGTTCTTTAATAACTCAGGTTATTAGTTTAGAGTTAGTTGGTGCCACCTGTAGAACGCTTAATAAGTACCTGTAATATTCGTGTAGTCTACTAATAGATGCTCGTCAACTCGATTATGGTTTGTAACAAACAATGGTTTATTCACAATTTAGTTTAGTTGAAATATTCACAAATTAATTTGATTATGTGGCTGATGGCCTTTCTTTAACAAATTTTCATTTTAAATTAATGAGTTGTCTTAATCTCAGGGTATTTCAGACAGTTTAGTTTCATAAAACAATTTAACATAAACATAATTAGTCATTTAACAATTCATATATTCAGGGTCCTTGTAGATTGCAAGATACAAAACAAATACATATGACAGGGCTACAAATTATACACAACACATTGTGATTCCTTAATAAGATAATAAACACTTGATGAATCATTAGAAAAAACTCGGGTTAAACAATATTAACCTTTAGTTAACCTGAAATATTTAATTCACATTGAATAAAAATGGTTTAATGTTTGGTTAAAGAAGTTCATTTATTCTAGCACTGGGAATTTACATCCCTTATAAACCAAAAATAATTACTGTATTCATTAATTCGGACAATGTCTACTAACAAAAGATTTCTCATTTAACAAAATTAAAATATATCATTGGTCCTACTAAATTGATCGGACAGTTAACTAAGTTTTATAAACTTTGAGATCATAAAATAAATTGATTACGATTCCTTAAAAAAATATTTGAGGATTGTAATTTCGGTTAATGCCGAAATAAACTATCTCCTTTTTAATCATTGAGAAAAAAACTTTCATTAAATTAAATTCGCTTGATCAGTTAAAATTATTAAAGTCAAGGTACTATGTCCCTTGCTATTCTTGTTCTGTGTTGTTAATCAACATTGATAAGCGTATTCGCCTTATTACACAAGTAGTTACACATTTGAATAAAAATCTTAATAATATTTAACAAAAGTAATATTCAATAATAGTTGCGAGGTTCGTTGCCTTTATTGTTTTTTTGTTCATTTTGTGTTATGGCTACACATGGCAATATTATGTATCATTGTCTCATGCTTTACAATAATAACAAACACCATACTTCCCTTTGTTGACTTTCAGTTAATTCAAAAAAATAACTTTCCGAGATTATATGGGATTGTACACTATATAATCTGGTTCGCACTGGTGTATCACTGTTTATCCTTTGGATATAACGAACAATTCGCACTTAGAAAAATATGAGGGTTACTTAACCGCAACTTATTGTTATCGCGAACAGCTGATGTCGCGAGTTCGATGTACTCCGCACACACCTCGTCCGTAGTTATATCTCTCGCGGTCCAGACAACAATAATAAATTCCGCTCTGGCTTGGCTGTTCCTTTTTTCTCGAGCGATCTGCCTCCCCAATGGTTTGTGCAAATCTGATTGGATAAAAATTACGTCAGCCGATCTATGTTGTGTGGTTACTCCCTTCCGTAAACAATTAATTTCTTAAAATCCGATCGAATATGGGTTCGAGAGTGGCGTTATGAGACACTGGCTTTGTGCACAAAATAAACAGAATTCCTTAAATATAGTTTTACAAACTTATGCTACTATTTACACAAAATATAAATACACTATGCGCTTGCATTTGCTTTGCTTGTAATTTTAAGTCCTTGCAAGGCATGTCTAGCTATTATATTAACGAAGTTAGGAATTTCGTTAACATTTTTATATAATTCTGTCATAATAAGTATTTAAATATTGTTCTTTGACAATTACGAGTTGTATACCAACTGTATGTGACACTTTAAATACTTTTATCTCAGTTACAATCGTTATTATTTATCTAAAACAACAAATTACCAAGTTTAGGCCTAGGCTGGCTATGGCCTGGAATAGGGATTGTTTAATTTACATAATTTTTATACAATTCTCCCTCTCTGGGTATTTCTTTTGTTAGATAGTTCTTTTGAGATGTTTATTACATGTTTTGTACACCTCAGATTTCGTGTACACTCATTTATTTCCTGTTTTAAGCATTTTTAGCTCAGTAGGTCATTGACCTAATATGGGTCATTGACATAATTTCAAATAATTAACTTAATATCGACTTTTATTGAATTATACTTGATAGGTATCACTAATGATTGAGACTGAATGTTGTATCAAGCTTAGAGTTTTCCTAATTACAGGTTTTACCTTGATTTATGTGTCTACACTTCTTACATCTAGTGTAGTTAGACACTTGCATTCATTTATGTTTATTTTGCCTTAATTGTTAGCTTATACTTCTAGTTTTATACAGTAATAGTAGTTACAGGAGTTGTATTACCCCTTTATGCAATAGTTTTATCATGGTTTACAAAATTAAAGTGGTTTTGTAGTGTGTGAACTGTGTACACTTTTGCTGTCTCTGTCAGTCCCATGTATTTACACTTAATACTCACTTATATCACTTTTAATCTGCTCACACTTAGTATTAGTTTTACCTCTATAATGTTCTTTATCATTATGGTAAGTTATATAGTAATTTACATGCGTTTACTACTAATTAAATGTATTTATTTATGGTTTTGTACCATTTGTCAGGTTAGATGATGCCCATGTTGTTTGACAATGCTTTCATATAAAATTGCTTTTTATGTCAATTTTGCCTCTAACCTTCAAGTTTTACTAACAATTATCTGCACATCAGTCTTACTTTAGTATTATTTACCATATTATTCGCTCTTTATCTGTTTATACATCTAATTATCAGGTATTAATCCTGGTTTATTCAGCATGTCTATTGGTATTAATAAATGGGTTTATTCTGATTTCATCAGTTTGCTATTAATTATATTCTATGTAGTAACTAGTTCCTTCAATATTTTTATTATCAGTTAACATTTTTATATATAGAGTGGTCAATGTCAAGTCTTTTGTCATACTCTGGTTTATGTATGTCATTATTTTAGGTACTCATTTGCTGGCACATTTCCTAACTTGTATTCTCTTCTTATTCTGGTACTATTGGTTCCTGTTTCTTCGTATTCTTCTTCTTCTTCCTTGTTGTGGTTATAATTATTGGTCGGTTTGTGTCCTCTCACTTACCATCTATTGGGTTATTTGTGTTAAATCGTATCGTACTATTGTTTTCCAAGTTTTGCTCTGTCGATTGCTACTTTTCTTCTTTCATATGTCACTTTTATTATTACATTTAGTTGTTTGACCAGATAATCATATTAAATACACATTTCTTTATACATTATTCATCCCTTCTAATTTACAGTGTTAATGATTTAGTATCCTATCTTTCTTATGTTGCTTCTTAAATGCATGGTGAAGATATGTACCCTTACAATATCGTAGATAGGCCTACAGATAATGCATTCATGCAGTTTCTTTACGTTTTAGCAGCCACATAGGCCTATACGAATCCTTCTGCTTCACCCATCTACACATACTAAAACCTACTCTATACACACATGTATACACATACGTACAGACATGTGCGCATGAGAGAGAGAGAGAGAGAGAGAGAGAGAGAGAGAGAGAGAGAGAGAGAGAGAGAGAGAGAGAGAGAAAGTGGTTAAATACAACTGTAAATAAGAAAATGAAAATATGATTATGAGATGGAGAGCTGAGCTGACACGGGATGTGCAGTGTAAGCAGGTTGATAAGAAGGCAAATCTTACTAGATTGGTCATCTGTACTAGATAGATAGCTTTTTCAGCATTTCAGCATACCTTAAATTTGCTGACTCTTAAATTACCATATGACTCGTAAATGAACTTGTTACTCGCACCTTTCCTTAGTTTTGGTTTGACAATCGTTGTGACACGATTTTTTAAATTACCTTTACAGGTCAAAGAAGACGCTGTACAAATGTCTTCTGTTTGTGTTATAAATAGTGTGTTTATAAAGTCGTGAATTTTGATCTAAATGGAGTCATTACTTCTAAGAAAGTAAGTAAGAATGACTCTACTTCATGACGGATATCAGTACACGATGAAACGTTCAAATGAGTATATTACTTTCTGGGTACAAGGGAAAACATCAGTCAAAGGTACATCAAAACAAAGAGCTACTTTCTGGGAGCACCAGCGGCTGAAAATAGAACTCAAAATTTTAATACAATTTTAAAACAATGGTTTTTATGTTTCACCAAGTGCCCAATGAGTCATCAATTAATATCATGAAAATTTTAAAAGCTTATTTAGGGGTAGAGTTATGAGTAATTTTAGTGAAAATACAAAATATGTATCTGTAGTCTCCGTATTTTGTATGTGCAGTAATTAGACGGAATTAATACGTCTCAACACTCACTGCAAGTTTTGGATCGCTTCCAAAAAATTTGTAAACTGTTAAAAAAAAGAACTATATATTTTGTTATTAGTAATGTATATTTGTGAATAACGTTAGATATAGAGATTGATGGAAACATGTATACACTGAAAAGGTATGACTAAATTATTTGTCGTTTAGGTATTATGTTTACAAATGTAACTAAAAAACTAGTGCAGTAGTTCGAAACGTTTAGTATTTATTTTATGGACTGTCTACTTTGTAGTTAGGCATTACAAAGTAGCTACTTTGTCTACTGTATTGTTACTAATAAAACAGTAGAGTAGTTGGATTTTTGTAATTTTTCTGATAACATGAAAAATTTTCTGATATTGGTATTAACTAATTTAATAATAAATGTATTTTGTTCTGGAAGCTTACTAGTGCTGTGATAATGACTTTTGCAATAACTGGTACACATTTTCATTGGACCGCTTGTATTGGCTGTGGAGTTGGCGAACAGTGGATGGACAGATATGCAGCCAGGTGTCTAATGATGCATAGATAAGCTCGGCACACAGAACACAGGCTTATCAGTATCGGTGCTCTGAGCACCGATACCGTTTTTCCAGATTTTTTTGGCCAGTCTGGAATCTGACATTCTTTCTAAGTGTTCTTTGCACCGTTCTTTGTAAATCTTTAAATTTCTCATTCAAGTTAAAAACTTTTCTCTTATGGCCTCACACCGTATACGGTCAAGTTTAGAACACACTTTAACTCCTCTTAAGAACACCATTTCCGAGGCCTGTATTTTGCTGTCTTGTTTCTTGGCTGTTGTCCATAATTCACACCCATAGGATCCATAGTAAAGGGACTGCCATAACTTAGTAGAACTTTATTTTGAATTTCAACGTATCTTGTTTATTAAACTACAGTTGATTGTCCCACAGATCTTCTGGAACTTACCTAACTTAATATCATTATCATAATTCCTATCATAGCCAATATAATTTCCCAAATAATTCAAGTGGCTCACCTGTTCTAGAATTCGATCACTAATCATTAGTTTTGTTTTTATTGGCTCCTTGCTTTGAAATGCCATTACCTTTGTGTTTATAGTGGAGATTTTTATATTGTGTAGTTTGCAAATCTGATGAAGCGTAAAAACAGATTTTTGCAAATCAGAGTCTGTATTTTGAAGTACACAAAAGTCTTCAGCAAACAGTAGCACATTCAAATATCTGTCTTGTGATAACGTAATACCAGGGTTCACTAGATGTTTCCACTGCCTTACCACATCGTCAGTATAAATGTTAAAAAGAGTAGGTGATATACTGCACCCTTGTCTGACATCTTGATTGACAGATATTTGTTGAGATGTCCGACAGTTATTTTTAACAGCTATTCTTGTTCCATTATATAGGCCTTGTATAGTTCATATAAGTTGTTGTTTATATTGTTTTCAGTTTCCATTATTTCAACTTGCAATGAAATTATTGTTCTGAACTCATTATACTGACATTGTATGTTCCTTTTGCCTTTTCAGATGTTTCAGCATACCATAGAAACATTTCTGACTCTTTTTGTTGGTGTCTTTGTTCAAATTTAACTCATGACTTGTTTTGTTTCCATAACTTGTCTCATCACTTCTCACCGCTTTTTCCTATAGTTTTTATAATCTTCTCATTTTTTTAAATATCCAAGTGTCATCGTTTTTTATGTTTTCTCGCTCATAATTATTTGTACCTCTTCCGTCTATTAGACTTTGCTTAACTTAACAATTATTTACTGCCTCCATAATTCCACAGCCCTTGCTTGCCACTTACATCATATTTAATCAACATACTGATTTACAACCTTTCTTCCTCTACTCCACATGGTTACTGTTGAAAATCTCTTTCTACATCCATCTTCATTTAGTTTATATCATTCAATTTTTACTCTTACTTTTATCCTTTTCTTGACCATATTTTCCCCCTTTTTTATCTTTACTTTCATTTTCTCATATAATAGTCACTCCCAGTTGTATTCCCTTTATTCTTCCTTGTTTTTGTTGAAATTCCAGAAAACAACCCAGTACCAGCTTATTTATTATATTCTCCTGTTGTATGTTATGCACATTTTATATTGGAATTTACTAGTAGCTATCACTAAATAATTTTAAGTTGTGTTCTTAGACTCCATGTGGCATGTTCTTATTTAAAAGCTACTCATAATAACATATAAACCTTGGAAGGTTTAGCCTATACTCTTTTAGTGCCTTGGAAGAGTTTGAAATTTATGGAGCATACACAAATGTAAACAGTCATGATTCTGTGTTGACTGATCAGTTGAACTTTAGATGCAATCAGCTATACGACACAGCCTTGAACCTGCTTGCTCAGATAAAGACCAACGACCATGCAGTAGTAAATTGAACTTGAGTGGGCTTGACAGACTCTTTGCTCATTCAAGTCAGTTATGTTGAGAATTTTATAAAACATTACAAACTTAACCTCACAAAAACACTAGCAATAGGACAGTTTATTGTAGCAATAAACACTAGGCCGGTTCCTTAGTGATGCTAGCAGAGGCTCCCGGTGTCAGTTCCATTCCACACCCCTTTTAAATGACATGTCAATTTCCAAAACTTTTGGGTAGCACCCTGTATTCAGCAGATTTAAGAATCTGTCTCAGTCTACTGTGTTTTAGATCATCAGTATCTTTCCTTCAGAATTTTTATTATATATAATGCATTACCAATTCTTCATAATTGACAGTCAAAAAAAGTTTCTGTCATTCTGTAAAACTCATTCTCATCTATAATACTGTACCACAGAATTTTGGTAATACTTTGTCATCATTTCTGGTAAATCATATTGAAATATGCAGTCATTTTCCACAGTTTTATGTCTTATTGATTTACAGACAGTATAACCTAACCATTTTTGTACAACATATTGTTTAATTGTATAGTCCTAAAGGTTATCATTTGTTGTTCTTCATAACAATTATGTTTTCCTTTAATTACTGGTGTTATCTCAGTTTGTTATAATTAAGTTTAATTTGAAGTAAAATTAAGTTTGTACAAGTACCCAAAGCTACAAATAACAGGTATACGTGAGTGTATGAATACACACATGAGTAACAGCACTAAAAATAGATATCCTTCAACACAGACATTAGTGTCAGAAAAATAAAAACTCTTATAGGAAACGAGATCTGACTCCACCGTTACTAATTAAAATTCCAATGAATTTGAATTCATAATGATCTGTGTCATTAGTATAACGTCTCAGACTATTCCACTAGTATTGCTGCTTGTGTGTTGGGCAGTATCTCAACTCTTAGAACCAAGTTTTGGGTTAACTGGAAGTTATGTTTTTGTGTTCAAATCAAGTAGAAAGTATCCTTTTGCCAAAGTTGTCATTGCCAGTCTGTCTCCTTCCTATTCATAGTAGTGATAGTAGTGTGTTGACAAAACTGCAGAATCCCTTCTCCAGATCTATCTGCCTGAATGATAGCAGGGATTGGTTGTATTATCTTGGAATAGGTTCTTCAGCTTAACAATCTCCATCGACAAGTAGCGTAGAGATGGGGAGATGCTACATAATTTCTCATCAGTGAAAGTATTGTTACGATGGTCTCTCTGATAATCATTTGGTACAGTGCAAAACAAAATATAGACACCAATGAAGTCACTAATCACCAGCTTTAATTAATCACAAATAACAGTTTGTAATCAGCAGGTTATTCACAAGATTATACTCATAAAACAATTCAAATTAAATTTTTCCATGTGCAGTTATAATGTCAACTAATAGAGTCCCGCACAATAACCACTTGTGACACACTCAGTAAATCACCCAACATAAACTGATTGACAAAGCCAGCTCCTGTTGTTTAAATGGGTAGCACAAGTGTTCCAGAATAATCCATAATATGCATCAACAGGCACTTGAAAACTGTAGAGTGTACTTGATGCGGTCTTGAAACATGCACCTGCTGGGCTGGGCGAGAAACTTGTAGAACAACATTCTCCATTGTATGAGAACGTTCCATATTGCGTAACAATATGTATTTGCTTCTTACATCATTAGTTCCCAGTCAATAAAAATATTTTTATAAAGCATGGAACTTTATACTGCATATACAAAGAACAGATTTGATATTTAATTAACAAATAAGCTAACAATACAGTGTTGTAGTGAAATATGGTATCTTTGAGACTTTTGACCAGTGAAGCTAGTAAATCAGGTGAAATCTCTGCTTGAACTGGCTCCATTGCAACGTTTTTTCCTGACATTACGTGCCCATAATCTGAGATCATCCTTGGAAGCTAGGAAAAAAAATTAAATAAAAACGTATAGTAAATATTATAAAAGAAAGTATTGGCGAAATATCAAAAAAATGATTAATATTTGAAAATATGAATCTTATGTAAATTATAAATAACACATAAGAATGAATACAAAGTAATATAAAATAGTACTTTCTTACGTATGAGTAGCAGTTGAAAGAGACACCATTATAAGGTGGTACGCTACCACCAGGTAGGCAGAGATATAAGTACAACAGGAAACAGCTGTTCAGCCATAGTTACATATATTCTTGTGTTATTTCTAATTTGTGTGTGGGTTTTAGTTTCTGATGAGACGACAGTCCCAGATTCTGCCAATTGAAATGTCAAGTGTAAAAATATTATGATTGAGAAACCAACCTTTAGCTTCTGGGCCATATTAATGCGTTTAGATCTCTCAAGCCGCAAGCCATGATTGCTTTAAAAGAGGACAAAGTTTTTACAAACCATAAAGCTTTTTTATTAAAAACGTTCACCTTCAAAAGTGCACTTCTACAGAAGACATGTTATTATCGAGTATTTGATTTAGAGTGTATATATTTATTAGTGTAGTGTATTTGTTTATTTATTGAAAGGCCCTCTGACGTTCTTGCATAAGATGGCCATTTTTACAATTATCAACTTTTTTTAAGAACTGCCATTATTAGATCTGTCTGAATTCTCTCTGTCAGCTGTCACGGATGTACTGATTGAAGAAGCACATATTTTCTCCTTTTATGATCAGTTTTTGGTTTTATTGTATTGTAGACATGCATATCTTTGCTACAAAAAAAAAAACTAGTGGCAATATTATAATGATTTAAAATGCTTTATCATGTTAACTGCCTTGGCCAAGTCAAATGTGTGGTGAAACAGCACAAGGTAAACAATAGATGTGTATACTCAGGTCAGTTGGTATTGCATTCAGTGCCTGTGATGAATATGAATACGTTGTGTATTGACACATTGTTGCAGATTTTTTTGTTCTATATTCTTGAGTTGCATAAATGTATTAGGGTTTTTTTTTGTAACTATGGATGTGGGCAACAAGTTTCTCCATTACATATATTATTTGGTTATAGTATTTAATTAATTTTTAACGTTTTGTTTCAGGTACACTCCGAATCCGAGCCCTGGTAAACCTGGCCAGACTCAGGCACTGTTCAGCCTTCCTGGACAGTTCAGCAGGCCTCAGTCAGTCACACCTACTAACAGTCCATATAATAAACCTTCTACATACAGAGTTAACTGAAGATAAATAGTGTTTGGTTTCATTGAATTAAAGACATTATTATTACTATTAATATTATTACTCGTATTATTATTCAGTCTGTTTTTACATACGGCTGTGTGCTTCTTATACATAGCTTACACTTAACACACACTCTGTATTGTATTGTCGAAGGTGAGTAGTAAAATTTATCACTTAATAAAACAACATAATTTTGTACTTGTTTGTGTTTTATTTTCCCTTTATTATATTTGCATGATTCTAAATGTGCATAGAGAAGTCATGATGAACCTTTCAAAACCCAGCATCCATGAACAAGAGTGCAGGATACTTGGCAGAGCAAGAGTAGAGCATGAACAACTGCATAGTTTATAGAGCTTTCATTAACTATCAGTCACTGGCATAGCATAATTTTTGTAACGGAAACGCCAAATTCTAAAGTGATATGGGGGTGCATATACAGCAAAACATTTTGATTCTTCAACATACCCTGTCAGCCAATGAAATTTGTTATACCATAAAATATCCTGTTCATATTCTTGTTTGATTTTTAGCTGTCAAATTTGTTGGTGCTCTTTCAGTTTCCAACTGGCTTCACTGCTTATGTGTTAAATTACACACAGGAGTAGCGTTTATGACAGTGGTTTATCTAAATCTGACAAATTTCTACAACTGTATATTATGATATACAGTGGAGTTGCGATTTACCGAGCTTCCGTCTTATCCGAGCCTAAACCAAAAAATAATGAAATCTCTAGTATTGTAACTGTCATTCTTACATAGGCATCAGACGCTACGCGACATATTTTAATTGACACCAGACTGTACACAGCTACCTTCACTGCGTGACTCACACTTCCTACCGTTCCCTGCTCAAGCTCCCTGACCTGAGTTAGTTTGCTGTCAATCGTCGCGTTGTTAAAATATAATCGACTGTGAAGTACTGTCTGGCCGCAACTGGATGATTGAAGCTGCTCTCCCCCACCACGCGGCCGCTTGTAAGCGATGTTGCCTACGCTAGTAAGAGCACAGTTCCCCTCTACTCAGCATCAGCAAACTGACTTCTACAAAAGCCGTAGTTTCAAGTGTTCAAGTGTTTATTAATATAACTTCTCCTGTAAATGTATCCCACATAAATATAATTTTTGTATTCAACAAAAAAAAAAGACTATTAAAAGTATGGTAAGGTGATTAAAATTGTGATAACAAGTGGTGTTGAAAGATAAAGAAATAGCAAATTTTATTATGTACGAAAACTAAATTTTTATTATTTATCCAATAATAAATTTATGTATTTAGCACATTAAAACTAAATACACAAGTACATAAAGTGAACTTAAACGTAATGTTTGCTATATGAAAACACGATCGGCTTAGTTTAGGTGTGAATACATGTACCGAAATAATAATACAAAGGCGTTTTTTAGTCACTCTAATGATAGCTGGTGGCTTTGCAATTCAACACCTGACTATGCTTATCTGTGTGCCGTGTTTGTGTGTTATCTGAATTCCTGTCGCCAGACTGTTGCAGTTAGATAATTCAATAATTATCTTGCTTTTGTTTATAGATTCAACTTTGGTTCTGTTGACCAATTTATTTCAGATATGGAACATTTTCTTATACAAACTGATAATCGAAGTATTCTTTTAACCTACACTAATTATCCTTCTACGAATGTATTCCAGAAATAAGCAAATCTTTTGTAATGTACATACAGTATACCATAGTGTACGTTGTATTTTAAAACCACACATTTCACATGGCATGATTGACATGTCATATTTTTCAGAATTTTCCATTTCTTAAATGGTATACACATATACCTGTGTATATGTTTTGTTGTTTTGCCGCGTAGCCCTAAGAATAGGTATTGTATTCTTAGACCTTATTAAGTTTACTTTTACAGCGTTACTTTCGCTTACATTTAGTTTGAATCTGCCATCTGTCTGTTAGTGTGCAGTCTACTGTATTTAAAATTCATAAAACATCAGGCATCAAATGTTGAATCTTAACGATTTATGAAAAAGTACGATTTGTAACGGTACATAAGTCCATATAGGATTTTGTAGGTACAGGAAAATATAGTTTTATTGTAATCCAATGTATAAAACGACATGAGGTTAAAATTTCCAATATATATATCATACAACGCAGTTTGCCAGAACGAGTTGACGCCAAGGTCACTGGCGTAAGTGCCGAATGACAGCTGTTCAACAATACGACACACGGACAATGCTAAAACGTCATAACAAATGCGAAAGACGTAATAACTGAGATGTAAAACAATGCCGTCATCAGCAAAACAATAGAATGATGCCGAATTATCCCTTCCACCTGGCCAATATACACCAAGATGTCTGTCTCAGTCGCCAAAATACCGTCAGTCCAACAGCATGTTATAAAATTCGCTGGCAGATTATTGCCAGCAAAAGTGTTTTAAAAAGTGTAAAAATGTAATCAAAGAGTAGCAAAGTCAAATCAGTTAACAAAAGGAGTACAAAATGTAAATTAACTTCAGTGTTATAATAGAACAGACATAAACAGTTAACGTTCGGCGAACACCGGTTGGACAATGGAAAACGTCTGACGAGAAACTGCAATACTCCAAGTTCAGGAAAGTTAAAATTTATATCACCACTTTTTATTATTTTGAGCTCAACATTCCAAATTACTAAAATGTACCATTAAATTACTGTATGGGGAGCGAGTGTGTGTGCAAATGAGTGCCGGCACATACAAGCAAAGCCACGAGGTGTTGGTTTATGTTATAATGTAAGAAAAGTAATAAATTGAAAAAAATGATAACTGCAGTTTATTAGAAATGCACTTGATTATAGATTAAATGATGAAGATAAAAATATGAATAATTGAGATTGATGTAAAGTTAGTACGGCGGAAATACGTCGCCACCATTTTGTTTCATAGGTAAGAGCGACTCCATTTTGTTTTGTTTTGTGTCTATTTCAATATTAATGTCAGTAAAAAGCAAGTTTGTTTACCATACACTGTTTGAGTTCGTTATTTTGAGCAACCATCCTGTCTCTGATGATCGCTTAACTAGAATCCTGGAACCCTTAGGTCAATTTAAAAATCTTATGTTGGTACTACAAGATGGTGCCTGGACAAGCATGGCATATAAAATTAATGTGGTAGTAAAAGGTAAGTTATCAACAACAAAAATAGAGTTAGTGTGTTTGTTAACAAATGGTGCCCGAACTGGCGACTTTATATAAATAAAAATTTTATATAAATAAGCCGGATACAGAGACGAATGGTTGTTAGAAAAATATGTAAAATGTACCTAGCACATAAGTAATAGGTTAGATTGTGATTGTTAGGCTATGTTGTTGTTACATTAGATATATATAGAGCAACAGTTTGAAAAAAAAAGTACATTTAAACAAATCTTTTTCAAAATGGCGGATCAAAATATAGATGTCAGTGTAAATGACCAAATGTCCATTCAATGTGTTTGTTCAACGCCAATAAGTCAGATCGAGTCGAGTGCTACCGAATCTATAGAGTCAGACAGAATAAAAGAAACACCCATATCAACTCGGTACGAAAAGAAAACCGAGGAGACAAATGCCATGATACAATTGATGTTAAACAAATTTGATGAAAAATTTAATAAATTCGATGTAATGTCTAGTAAATTGGATGAACAAAAAAGTGATTCCAATGTTAAATACAGTAACTTAAATGACAAATTTGATGAGAAATTTAATGCACAGAGTGTAAAGTTTGATGAAGTGAAAAACAAAATCAAAAAACAAAATTTTAATTTTGATAAAGAGATTAAAGAAATAAATACCCGTTACGAAAATATTCAAGAACAAATAGTAGAAGTAGTCGGTGAGAAATTTGATATACAAATAAACAGTTTAGATGACAAAATCAGTAAAGTAAATGAAACAACAATTGAGAAAGTTCAGAACCAAATTGTAACACAAAGTAGAGAGATAGAGAATAAATGTTTAGCTGCAGTAGATAAACAAGTAGAGATTAAAACCAAATTTGAAATAAACAAACAAATAGACATTAAAACAAATGTTTTACAAAATCAATTAGAAAAATTTGAGTGTAATGTAACAAGTATAACAGAGAATATAGAAACAATAGATAAAGCCATTTCAGAGCATGCAACTTGTACCAACCATAAAATAAGTATCATACAAAGTAAGATTAGAGAAATAGATGAGTTCAATATACAAACTAATAATGAGATATACGATAAATGTACTTCAATCGAAAATAATTTAACCAGTGTGAAAAATGAATTACGGGGGGAAATCAACAAAAAATTTACCGGGGTCACCGAAAGAGTAATAATAACCCAAGACTTGTACAACGAGATCGAATTAGAGACTTTTAGCTACGAGAACAGGACGATGCACCCGATGAGATTTATAAACCAAACCCGAGAGTACAACCGTTTTAGCAATAGTAGTTGGGAGGTACAGTTAACAAAAATAATTAAATGTTTTAAGGGAAGTTCCATTATATGGGCGGAAGCACATCGTTTAGAGTGGGATTGTTACGAGGCATTTGAAAGAGCATTTAAAGGGAAATATTGGGCAGAAGACGAACAAGAGATCCTAAGAAGCCGTATAATGGGAACCGGTAATTTTATAGGACACCACAATAATAATATAACGATATACGTCACTAAGTTATACAATGAGGCCAAATACTTAGAGCCACAAATACCGTTTAAATCTTTTGTAAGGCATGTAAGTAAGCATTTGCCGCGGGAAGTTCAGATAACATTAATGACAAAAGAAATCGAGGATATGAACAAGTTAGAGAGAATCTTAGACATATTGCAAAGTATTAGAGACCGAGAAGTGGATAGGCGACCCCCACAACAGAATAATAATAACAATAATTCTGAATATAACAACCATAGAAGTAATCATAATGGCCATGGTAATACACATATAAATAATTTCAGTAATGCAGGGGATTGGAGATGTTCCAGGTGTAGATGTGAGAATTATGCCAACCGGCAGAAATGTTTTAAATGCAGCCTGGCAAGAGACGACCAAAGGAGGAAAGACGAACCAAAACAGTATGGCCTGCAAAATAGAGGAGCACCAAACACCAGGGGAACAGCCAGTAATAACCATGGACCACCAACGGGTCATCAGGGACCAACCACCAGCAACAACAGAAACCAGACGGAAAACTAGAAAAGACAGTGGTAGCACGGACCAGACCACTGTCCAGGGAAGCACATGAGGTCCAACCGTTGGAGAATTTCCAAAGTAATGTGATTAAAACGGACATAGTTGCAGATTTATTGGAGGAGGAGAACAACACCAAGATTGAGATGAGAACGGGATTAACTGAGATACAAGTAACCATAGCAGGTAAGAGCTATAGAACACTGATAGATACCGGTAGTGAGATTTCCGTAATTGCAGAGAACATTTTGGGAGAATTAAGGGAGACAAATAAGAATATTCCAATTTTACCAGTAGCAGTGGTTACAGTAGTGGGAGTTACAGGAGTACGTAGTAAGAGAGTAACAAAACAAATACACTTAAGTTTCTTGATAAATGATGCACATTGAAAACACATTTTTAGTGGTATAAGGGCTGAGTCTAGACATAATATTGGGTAATGATTTTCTACAAAGAAACAAAGCTGTTATAAATTTTAAAGAGAAAGTAGTAGAGTTAGATGGGGGTGATCGGTCTATAAGGGTTAATTTTGAACAGGTGTTAGATAAAGTTAGAATAACAGGGGTGAAAATACTACAAAAACGAGTAGGCGAGAGTGACACAGAAGCTAGAGTAAATTCATGTAGAGAGGGAGAGTATATTGAGAGTTTTGAAAGTGAAATGGGTAATATTAATGAAGCAGTGTGGGAGATAAGGGGGGGATGAATTTTGTAGTTTAGGTGAGGTGGTAAGGAGTGATCAACGTGCATCGTTGTGGCAGGTGATTGAGCAGTTTAAGGGAGTGTTTGCCGATATTCCAGGAAGGGCAAAGGGTTATGAATGTATATTGCAGGTACGGGAACACACACCTTTCATGCAGCAAAGTTATTCTGTGCCTTATTCCAAAAGACGAGCGGTGCAAGAGGAGCTGGACAGGATGATGGAAGGAGGCATTATAGAAAGGTCAGTGTCACATTACTCAAACCCATTAGTTGTAGTCATCAAAAAGGATGGTAGGGTTAGGTTATGTTTAGATGCGAGGAGCATCAACCAGATAATAATACCAGACCGTGAATCACCAGAGTCTATAAACGAGATATTTCAGAAATTTAGTGGGGTGCGATACATTACGTCACTTGATTTAACAGCAGGGTATTGGCAGGTACCATCGGCGGAAGTAAGTAGGAAATATACAGCATTCTTGTTTAACGGTAAGAATTATCAGTTTCGACGCTTACCATTTGGATTGAATACCAGTGTAGCTAGCTTTATAAAATGTTTAGACCAAATTTTAAAACCTAAGGACTTAGATTTTTTGACAGTGTATGTGGACGATATATTAATTGCTTCGAGAACTTTTCAGGAACACCTAGATCATTTGGGATATGTTTTAGCTAAATTAGAAGAAGGAGGACTTACCATAAATTGGGAGAAATCAAAATTTTTACAAACTAAGATAAAATTTTTAGGATTCATTATAACACCAGAGGGAATCTCAGCAAATCCAGACAAGGTTGACTCCATTATGCGCTTCCCTGAGCCGAAGAACATTAAGCAACTACAGAGTTTCCTAGGACTATGTAATTTTTATCGTAAGTTTCAGAAAAACTACGCACACACAACAGCTAAATTAAGTGCACTACTCCAGAAAAACAAGCAGTGGAGATGGGGAGAAGTGGAACATGAAGCTTTCAACGAAATTAAAAGAAAATTTAGCCACCTGATAATGATGAACCACCCCGATTTTAATAAGACATTTTACTTACAGACGGATGCGAGCAACATAGCATTAGCGGCGGAGCTCTACCAAGAAGACGGCGAGAAGGAACACCTGACCATCGCATTTGCAAGTAGATCGTTGCTATCGGCTGAGAAAAATTATACGACCACCGAAAAGGAACTGTTAAGCATCGTGTTCGCAGTGGGGAAGTTCAGAACTTACATCCTGGGAAAAAAACAGTGATCCGCACAGACCACAAGGCGTTATCCGTCTTGAATACATGTAAGCTCGCTCACAGCCGTCTAACCAGGTGGGTACTTGTTTTACAGGAATATAATTTTGCTTAGGAGTACATCAAGGGGACAGACAATAAGATACCTGACGCTCTTTCAGGGTAGACATGTTGGACAATAAAAGTGGTAGGGATTTAAAGGAGATAGAGATTTTTCAGATAAGCCGGGAGGATAGGATTTTCGGGGAAGAGCTAAAGGACATTAGAACCATGCAAAGAGCAGATGGTAAGTCAGGTAAGATCATAAATAGTTTAGAGACTGAAGTAGTGGAATCAGGGTATATTCAACATTTTCAAATTTATAAAGGGTTGCTATTAAGAAAGTAGAAGGGGTGAGCGTGATTGGAGGTTAGTTGTGCCAGATGGGTTAGCTGATAAGATCATTTGGGATTGTCATCTAAGATATGGTCATTTTGGGGCGAAAAAGTGTGTCAATGTTTTGAAAGAGTCTTGTATTTTTAACAATATGGAAAGGCGTGTTAGAAAGTTGTTAAGGGGTTGTAATTTGTGTCAGAAGTCTAAGGTAGTAAACTATAGGGTTGAAGGGGAGATGAATTTTATAAAAGAGGAAAGGCCATTTGATTTAGTTGCGGTGGATTTGTTTGGACCATTGCCGAAGGGTAGAGGCAGAGTGATATATATTTTTGTAATGTTAGACACTTTTTCTAAGTATGTGAGATTATATAGTGCAAAGAGAGCTACCAGTCAGGTATTGAGTGAGAAGGTGACAGAGGACTACATGATCCACGTGGGTAAGCCAAAGGTAATTTTATCAGATCATAGGTCACAGTTCATCAGTGGGAAATGGTGCCAGGCCCTAGGATGGGAAGGGATCATCACGAAGCATACGGCTGTGTACCATCCTCAGTCCAACCAGGCGGAGCGTGTCATGAGAGAGATAGGCAGGATTTTTAGAGCCTATTGTCACGCAAAACACAGCGAGTGGCCGTTATATGTCAGAAGGGTAGAAAATTGGCTGAACAGTACCACCCATGAGTCCACAGAATATACACCTCATGAATTGATTAAGGGAACACCCCCCCCCCCCTCCGAGGATTTTAGAACAGTTATTTGACTACCCACCTGAGAGCGAGCAAACGGATGTTAGTATTAAAATCAGGTTGGCAAATGAGAATTTGTTAAGCAAGGGTGAACGACGAAAACGTAGACATGACGCAAAAGGTAAGTGGATGAAGTACGAACTAGGGAAGCTGGTATTGGTGAGGAGACACGACTTGTCGAGTGCTCAGGACAAGGAGTTCAAGAAATTCTTACTCTATGAAGGGCCTTATGAGGTAATAGAAGTTAAGATGAAGAATTCATATGTATTGCAAAACAGGGAGACAAGGGAGATAGTAGGAACACACAATGCTACAAATTTGAAGTTGTATTGGTCATCATAGGAGTTTAAATAAGGTTTATGTTATATTAATGTATGTATGGATTTTAATTTGATGTTTATGTTTCCAGAAGGGACTCTCCCCCATTTTCGGGCGATCACAGACTCACCACCTCGGATCGTGGGTTTTGGCAATCCGGAGGCGAACCATGGTTGGCGGTAGCCTCAGCAACGGGGTGAAAGCAACGATGGTCTTACTCCACAAAAAGGTGTTAGTAGAAATTCTTTGCTTACAAGAACGGGGAGGGGGACCCCTAGTTTCATGGAAAGGTAAGGTAGATTCACATATTAAAAAAAAAAAATGTATATATAAGGAGAGAAAACATTTTGTTGATGGTAGTATTTTCCACGAACTACCGTAGTTTTGTTTTAGAAATTGTGAAATGAAATGACCAAAATTTTGTAACTTAAATAATTAAATGAAGAACTTTGTGTTAGTGGTTGAATTCACAATCAGAATGATCAATATTGCACACCACTATATAAAAATTATTCCGATTAGCGCTTTCAAGCTTCACAGCTCATTGTCAGATCAGGAATAGACAGGAAATATGTAAAACCCAACCCTTCACCCCTCTCCCCAACACTGCTCACCCACAACAAACTAAAAATTAATGACCCTTCCCCACCCCCTAAACTCTGTCTCACCATCTGTACAGTTACATATTTTTCTAGTAAATTGCTTGTGTTTCAGTGTGTGTGTGTGTGTGTGTGTGTGTGTGTGTGTGCATCCTTTTAAACTACCCTCTTCCTCTCCACATACGTGGGTCAGTCACACACCCTTATTTTAAAACAACCAATTAGTACTATGAAATATAATTCTTAATCTTATCTATCTGCCCTCTCTCATTTACTTCTTAATCATGTTATAAAATATTTCTTCATTATCAAATTTAATTTTAATATTAATTAAATTGTCTAACCCTTTTTCTCTTTCTTTCAATATTTCTAACTCCTCTCTAAGCTTCCTTTCAACTGTGTTATTTACTACTTTTACAATTTCGTATTCTTCCAAAGGATTAACAAACTTGTGGTTGTCTTCTATGAAATGTCTTGCATATAACGAATTGGTTGTTCTATTACCTTCTCCCCGTTTGTGGTCAGACAACCTGCATACGAATTTTCGTCCTGTCTCCCCTAGGTACACTTTATTGCAGTCTTTACATTTTAATTTATAAATTCCGCTTTTCTGTAATACTGGAATTTTTTCTATATTCTTATTCCTTATCTTATCAAATACCGTTTCACATTTTTTAATAGCTATATCTACTCCATATTTATTAAAACATTTTATAATTTTTCTAGTATGTGAACCTATGTATGTCAATGACCCTGCATAATTCTTTTGTTCTGGTTCTATTTTAGCTTTTTGTATGTTGACCCTTTTCATAACTTTATCCACTATGTTGGTGCTATAATTATTATTCCTTACAATTCCCTTTATCGTTTTTAACTCCCTATCTTTGGATTCAGTCTCTTTTAAACACTTCTGAGCTCTGTAACAAAAGGAATTGATTGCCGCCATTTTATATCTGTATGGGTGGTAAGACTCTCTTGGTATAATTATATCAGAATACAACTCTTTCCTAAATATCCCAAACTGTAGTTTCTCATTATCTTTAATTTCTATGTTTAAATCTAAGTAATTTATTTGCTTACCTCCTATCTCTTCCTTAAATTGTAAGTTTTTATCCTTATTATTTACCTCCTTTATAAACTCATGCACTTCTTCTAAGCTTCCTTCCCAAATTACTAATACATCATCAACGTATCTAGACCATAATTTTATATTCTCTTTATACTTAGTGGAAGTTATTAATTGCTTTTCAAAATCATTCATGTATATTTCAGCAAGAATAGGGGATAATGAAGACCCCATAGGTAAACCTTTTTTCTGTATATAAAACTTGTTATTAAATCTAAAATAGTTCTGATTTACACATTCTTTAATTACTTTCATCAACTGCTTTTTATACCTGTATTCTCCCATATTATTATCGTTTATTAACTTAATAACTTTATTTACTGTGATATTAGTAAACATGTCCTTAACATCCAGTGATATCAATTTTGTATTTACATTAATGTTAATATTTTCTAATTTTTGTATCAATTTTATATTATTCTCTATGTTGTATTTTGTCCCAAATTCATATTTCTCTTTCAGTACTCTGCTAACTTCCTTTGATTATTTATAAATAAGTGCATTAATAAAAGAAACAATCGGTCTAATTGGTTTTCCTTCTTTATGTATCTTAACCTGACTTTTAAAAGTTGGTGCTGTTGGATTACTTTCCAATAAATACTTGTGATATTTCGTTTTATTGATATTAATAACTAAATATAATGTGATTTCGAATTTGTCAAAATTGTACTATCTACTTTGTCGGGCGCCATCTTGCCAACTGCAAGAAAATAATTTACCAAGGTTCGTTCCAGCGAACTAGGAGATCAGAATGGTTTATTTGTAATGATTAATTTAATTCACATTGGCAATGAACAAAAGGTTTATTTACTCTAAAATGCACACAACAAAAAAATAAAACTTCTTTTACTACACTTACATACTATTGCCAACTTAACTATGAACTCATGAAATAAATGCCATTAAAATTAATTTCCGTACATCCTTTTCTTTTTATTATTGATTTGGTCTTATTTATTAATTATATTTCTTTGATTATGTTTCCCCCATAATTACATTTAATAATTATATACCTACACAAACCAGCACTTCGTTTAATTTCTATATTCACTCTCTCTCTCTCTCTCTCTCTCTCTCTACATTTCTATTCCCCTTCCATTTTTTAATTGATTTTAATTAATTTTAATTTTAATTAATTTAAGTTTATTTTGTAGGCTGCCAGTTCTTTGTTAACCATTCTCAAAATTTGTTTTTTTTTTAAAAGATTTTAGATTTAACCAATGTTGGTTACTTATCTGCCAAAGATCTTGATGAGTCCGTCTCTAACACGTATTTCATTCCGATTCCGCACATTTTCTTATTTATTCATTCTCCGGAACTATAACTCTATAAAACTGTTTGTTTTTTGTTGAATGTTCACATTTTGAAACCAATTGTTGTATACGGGCGCGTCGGCGAACGCACAATAACTTCGCCCAAAACCGGCGCGAGCCGGGCAGACGCGACAGTTTATTTTGCGTCTGGTCCGCTGAGATGTTGATAGCTGACTGTCTGTTCGGTGCCTCACACAGTTGCTGGCGTGACACACCCAGGATAGGCTCTGACGAAACCGATGACACACAGTTGTTATGTAATTTGCTGACGCAACGCATCGCCTGATGTCTGGTTGTGTAACGTGTTTACAGATCTTGTTACATAACGTGTTTACGTTTTTTCGTGTTCGTCATTGTCCTTGAACTGACTTTGGTACAGTTGTTGGCTGTTATTAAACTGTTTATATGAATATCATTAAATAATTGTCACAGTCAATGCTGCCACGTTGCGATCGCTTCCACAATAACAAATTTACCTCTCGGTCACAAAATTTTCCTATCACTCAACAAGTTCATTATTATTTATGAAAAAATACAAATCCTGTTATTACCCCAGGTATGCCCAAAATGCCCCGCTACAATACCCCCTCAATGAGATATTTTATGCCGAAGCATAAAAAATCTCATTGACACATTCATACTTGCTAGAGGGATCAGCCAGGATATGTCGCCACAACCCCCTGTACGGTTTACAAACAAAAAAAAATAATCAACTCACCCTTGGTCCGGTGACTGTGACCGCATCTGCATGACAATACTGGACTTCTCTCTCGAGATCCCAACACCGTAGAGTCAGACAGATACTCCACGCCCCTGCTCTGACGCGCAGGCCAGCTCAGGTCCGCCGCCACAGCATCACCAAACACTGAAACAACAAATCAAAATATTAAATAGTGGCCTTATACAACACCATATCCCCAACTGATCTGTTCCCCCCTAGCGGTGCTGGTTTGCGCTAAGAAGCACTGGTTTTGTTTTTACTCACTTATTACTAACATGTATATATCAGAATACCTAACATAACTTAACATAAGAAAACACAGTACATTAATAATTCATTTCAAAATAAACAACTTACAATTAAAATGTTACACACTTTATATCATTAAATTGGCATATAAAATCAAAAAATTACTTTTAAACTTGATTTACTCTTATTAATGCGTTTCTCAAAATTACAAAAATTTATTTATTTATTTATTTATTTTATTTTTTTTCAATTATGGCCATCATTATTCCATTTCATTACTTTGGGTGATTCTACGTTATTCATTATAATTTACTTTATCCAATTGGCATTTACTCATAATCTTACCCCTTTTATTACTCTAACGCTCCCTTACAAAATCTCTAACTAGTATGACACCCCACTATCAAAATTTTACTAACCCTTCTCTACCTCTAACTACTTACTATTTTAACTCCAATCGCCACCTTCTACTCTTATAAAAAAAAAATACTCTCTAACCCTTTGTACATAGGATACGTGTTTCCTTCCCAAAACTCATTCCCTTATGTTGGTCCCTGGACTCCCCCTAGGTAACCCTTTCCGGCGCCAATCGGTCCCTATCCCGTCCCAACCCTTATGTTGCGGACTCCCACATTACACTACCACTACTACAAAATTGCCATCCCCAAAAAATCTCACTCTCATAACTTCACTACAACTACAACAAATTAACATCAACAAAATAAACAATATATCGCTCAAAACTCTACATAAATTCTCCATTTCTACTGTGTCTCCACTTATACTTCTCAAAATTCTATAACATATACTAACTCAAAACAACATTGTATTATTTTCATCTCTCATTCTCTTTAACTTTTACTTTGATTTGAACAGATCTATGTCCCACAAAATTCAACTTGAACTGATTCAAACATTTTATTCAAACAATTACTATCACCCATTTCTATCTTTTACAACCCATTGAAAATTTTACCTATCACAACTATTTTTCATTTTATTTTTAAATCTATAAACACATTAAAAACATATTATTATATTTTTATAATACTTATTCCTAACATACTAATGCAATCAACACAATAAGACATAATAACACAATATAAGAAGTATTTAGTGCATCTATTTTTTAAATTCAAACAAAATTATTGAGTAGCAAATCATCATTATTAATTAAAATATATCAAATTTTTAATACGTTATCCCCTTGGATAACCTCCCAGCCACACACACTATTTCAATTATGTAAGACTGTGGCGCCTTTTCGCTTCCACAGAGACTGTATATTTTGGAGCAGGTTTTTTACCTCTCCGTGTCTCTGCTTCCGCTGTTAAGTTAAAATTGTTGAACATCAACATGTTCTCGTTAATAATCATGCACCCTTAAACGGATCTACCACCTGGCTCTGCTGTTCCTTCTCGAACAGAGTGGCAGCCGCTGTTCCATAGTTTGGTGATTCCCCTTTTATTACCCCCCATCAATTTCAAAATACACCTTTACAACGATAACAGCTATGGCCAGTTATGGTCAGCGCGTAATCGTAATGTGCCCCAACCATAGCTGTTAAAGCTAAACCAATTCCACGGTCAGGGTTCGGTGAGGCCGTGACCGCCCGAAAATTTGGGGAATCACAAGTAAAATATCTTTCGTAATATTAAATTTACGAATTTATATTTAAATGACAATATTAATTTAGATGGGGTTTTAACCCACTTTAGATGGAAGCTTAACCATTATTAACATAAAATATTAAATACAAAATCTACAACCTTCCCCATAGCAGTTCCACACTACACTGTTATGATACATCACATAACACAATACACAAATAGCAATAAACCTGGATTATTAGCATACATCAAACAAACAATTCTCTTTTACATCACTTATCTAAAAATTTGTAAACATTATTATTTAAAATTTTTCATTAACTCTTTTATTTATCATCATTATTGACTTATCCTGTGTTGCAGTCAGCTTTTCAAAATTGCTTAAAATTTATTATTAACATATATTTTTAATCATTATGTTCCACAAAATTCCACCAAATAAACCATTTAACATTTATTTATTTATTCATGATTATTAAATTAAAATCTCATCACACAATTTACATTCATTATAAGATTCAAACACATAACATTCAATCACAATATCTAAAGATCTCAAATTATTTACTTCAATTTATTATTAAAATTGAATATTCATTTGATTATTAAAATAACATATCTCAATTATTATCAACATTCTACAAATCATTAATTATTGTCTTCATAATTATTTTATTATCTAATTATAATGCAAAATATTAATAATATTATTATTATTAACACAACATTTTCCAAAACATATACACATTACTTATCTAACATTTCACAATACACACAAATGAATTCAATATTATTTACAAAATATGCGTCCAAACTGTTCAAGTGTATCTCACTTCAGATGTCCAAATCAGCAAGGTCATTACCAAAAATTTACAATATCTAACAAGGTCTATACACTGATATTCTAGTTCAGCCACCATCGTCATATATATATCTAGTGTATTTGTAACATTCATCATTTTTATCAACACACAAATTATTATAATGGTTACTATCATAATAATCCATCAATTCTATTTCATCCATTATACCACTAGAAATCTTGTTACCATAAGTTAGGATTGTCCAGTCTATATCAGTGTTATTTGTTAATGTCAGGTAAATCGTTTTCTCATCTTTGTATTCCTCAACTACTACGTCAGGTAAATCATTATAATCAGGTAAGATATTATCAAAATTATTCTCTGTCTCTCTTTCAACAGGTACGTATTTCACATGATTCATCGTCACCCCTTCTAGTAATTTTCTCAATTCATCATACTTTCTTTCTAACTTATATATTTCTATTTCATTCTCAACATATAACTCTCTTTCTTCATAGCACCACATCACACTCTCACAATTATTACGGACAGAGGGTACAACATTATACAACATTACTTCATTTAACAATAAGGGTCTCTTGCCCTGAAAAAACAACATTAAATCATCATCATCATTATAAACAATAAGGGGAAAATTTGCCCTCTGTCCCCATTTAATTACTACATTATTCTTCCACTCTCTTTCTATTTCATAAACACTCATTAACATTTCATTATCGCATTCTAAAACTTCATCAGTACTTTTTGTTATTATATTTTCATCATTTACTTCTACATTATTCTTCACCCCCACTATACTCTCAAAATTGTCTACTATTTCGTCATTTTTACATTTTGTCTTACTTAAAACATTGTCACCTAATTTCTCGAACTTCTGTTCTAACTTATTTAAACTGTTTCTTATTATTTCGTGAGTGCTTTCTAAATGTTTATTCATTTCTTGTATTTCATGTTTCAACTCTCTATTCTGATTTTTTAATAACTCTTGCATATCGTTTTTCTGTTCATTAAAAAGTAATCTCATCATCTTGATCATATCATTTTCTTGTATCTCAGCCATTTTAAAAGATTTTATTATAATACCCTTTATACTATTTAATAATTATAATACATACTAATTATTATGTATATTACCTCATAATACTCCTTATATAATTCGACAAATAATTCACTACATCCATAACACTATCAAAACATAACCTCATGTCTACATCTAATTTACGTACATACGTAAATACACATTCCAAACAACCATTCTGTTCTCCCCGTAGGCCGTATTTTATATAAATTTATTGATATAAAATTGTCCCTGTTCCAGAAGCCAAATGTGATATTTCGTTTTATTGATATTAATAACTAAATATAATGTGATTTCGAATTTGTCAAAATTGTACTATCTACTTTGTCGGGCGCCATCTTGCCAACTGCAAGAAAATAATTTACCAAGGTTCGTTCCAGCGAACTAGGAGATCAGAATGGTTTATTTGTAATGATTAATTTAATTCACATTGGCAATGAACAAAAGGTTTATTTACTCTAAAATGCACACAACAAAAAAATAAAACTTCTTTTACTACACTTACATACTATTGCCAACTTAACTATGAACTCATGAAATAAATGCCATTAAAATTAATTTCCGTACATCCTTTTCTTTTTATTATTGATTTGGTCTTATTTATTAATTATATTTCTTTGATTATGTTTCCCCCATAATTACATTTAATAATTATATACCTACACAAACCAGCACTTCGTTTAATTTCTATATTCACTCTCTCTCTCTCTCTCTCTCTCTCTACATTTCTATTCCCCTTCCATTTTTTAATTGATTTTAATTAATTTTAATTTTAATTAATTTAAGTTTATTTTGTAGGCTGCCAGTTCTTTGTTAACCATTCTCAAAATTTGTTTTTTTTTTAAAAGATTTTAGATTTAACCAATGTTGGTTACTTATCTGCCAAAGATCTTGATGAGTCCGTCTCTAACACGTATTTCATTCCGATTCCGCACATTTTCTTATTTATTCATTCTCCGGAACTATAACTCTATAAAACTGTTTGTTTTTTGTTGAATGTTCACATTTTGAAACCAATTGTTGTATACGGGCGCGTCGGCGAACGCACAATAACTTCGCCCAAAACCGGCGCGAGCCGGGCAGACGCGACAGTTTATTTTGCGTCTGGTCCGCTGAGATGTTGATAGCTGACTGTCTGTTCGGTGCCTCACACAGTTGCTGGCGTGACACACCCAGGATAGGCTCTGACGAAACCGATGACACACAGTTGTTATGTAATTTGCTGACGCAACGCATCGCCTGATGTCTGGTTGTGTAACGTGTTTACAGATCTTGTTACATAACGTGTTTACGTTTTTTCGTGTTCGTCATTGTCCTTGAACTGACTTTGGTACAGTTGTTGGCTGTTATTAAACTGTTTATATGAATATCATTAAATAATTGTCACAGTCAATGCTGCCACGTTGCGATCGCTTCCACAGTAACAAATTTACCTCTCGGTCACAAAATTTTCCTATCACTCAACAAGTTCATTATTATTTATGAAAAAATACAAATCCTGTTATTACCCCAGGTATGCCCAAAATGCCCCGCTACATACTTTTTCTTATTTTCTTCTATAAATGTTATCTGTTTCATCATTTGTTTTATCCTTGACTGGTACTTACTTGTATAATCATACTTTATTTCCTCATATGGTCCTTCCCTTATAAATTCTTCCGTTTTCTTTATGTATTCTTCCTTTCTCATTAGTACCATTGTATTTCCTTTATCCGCCTTCGTAACTATAATATCATTCTTCTTTATTTTATTCTTTAGTTTAGTTACAGTTGCTTTGATTTTTTGTTCATTCTTTGAATTATACAAACTTTTCTTAAATATTTTATCTACTACATTCCCTACTTCCCACCTTATTCTTTTTTTATCATTTTCATTTCCGTTTTTGTATTATGCTTTCGCATACAATAATCGTTTTTTCTTGATTTAATTCTGGTGGCGGTGCGTATTTTAAGCCTTTCGCTAACATTTCTTTTTCTTCCGTATTGAAATTTACCTCTGTAAGGTTTATTACTCTTTTTTCATAGTTATTCTTAGAGAGGTGTTCCTTTTTTACTTCGTTCTTTCTTATTAATTTATTTAACTTATCTACCATTTTTTTATTTTTATTTTCCAATTTCTTTTCCACGTACCCCAAACCAAAATTATATAATATTTCTTCTAACTCTACATACGAGTATATTCTTAATAATTCTATGTGTCTGTCATATAATTCCCTATTATATCTATTGATTAAGCCGTAGAGTGACCTTATTTCCAGTTTTATCCACAACTTCTAGCTTTGTTCTTTTACTTTTTTGGCTACACTGTTCTTATTTTTAATTTTAACTTGAGCGTACTTTGGGATGACATTATTATCCAGACATTGTTTATTAAACCATATTTTACTTAAAACCCTCTTCAATTTAACTTTTAACTTAAGATATTTAAAAACTTTACTTACCTTATTGTTGTCGTTTATTACCTCATTGTTGTTGTCCATTACCTGTAGTCGATTGCACATCTTAACAGACGTTTAATGAAGAACTTTGTGTTAGTGGTTGAATTCACAATCAGAATGATCAATATTGCACACCACTAAATAAAAATTATTCCGATTAGCGCTTTCAAGCTTCACAGCTCATCGTCAGATCAGGAATAGACAGGAAATATGTAAAACCCAACCCTTCACCCCTCTCCACCACCCTGCTCACCCACAACAAACTAAAAATTAATGACCCTTCCCCACCCCCCAAAAACTCTGTCTCACCATCTGTACAGTTACATATTTTTCTAGTAAATTCCTTGTGTTTCTGTGTGTGTGTGTGTGTGTGTGTGTGTGTGTGTGTGTGTGTGTGTGTGTGTGTGTGTGTGTGTGTGTGTGTGCATCCTTTTAAACTACCCTCTTTCTCTCCACACACGTGGGTCAGTCACACACCCTTATTTTAAAACAACCAATTAGTACTATGAAATATAATTCTTAATCTTATCTATCTGCCCTCTCTCATTTACTTCTTAATCATGTTATAAAATATTTCTTCATTATCAAATTTAATTTTAATATTAATTAAATTGTCTAACCCTTTTTCTCTTTCTTTCAATATTTCTAACTCCTCTCTAAGCTTCCTTTCAACTGTGTTATTTACTACTTTTACAATTTCGTATTCTTCCAAAGGATTAACAAACTTGTGGTTGTCTTCTATGAAATGTCTTGCATATAACGAATTGGTTGTTCTATTACCTTCTCCCCGTTTGTGGTCAGACAACCTGCATACGAATTTTCGTCCTGTCTCCCCTAGGTACACTTTATTGCAGTCTTTACATTTTAATTTATAAATTCCACTTTTCTGTAATACTGGAATTTTTTCTATATTCTTATTCCTTATCTTATCAAATACCGTTTCACATTTTTTAATAGCTATATCTACTCCATATTTATTAAAACATTTTATAATTTTTCTAGTATGTGAACCTATGTATGTCAATGACCCTGCATAATTCTTTTGTTCTGGTTCTATTTTAGCTTTTTGTATGTTGACCCTTTTCATAACTTTATCCACTATGTTGGTGCTATAATTATTATTCCTTACAATTCCCTTTATCGTTTTTAACTCCCTATCTTTTGATTCGGTCTCTTTTAAATACTTCTGAGCTCTGTGACAAAAGGAATTGATTGCCGCCATTTTATATCTGTATGGGTGGTAAGACTCTCTTGGTATAATTATATCAGAATACGACTCTTTCCTAAATATCCCAAACTGTAGTTTCTCATTATCTTTAATTTCTATGTTTAAATCTAAGTAATTTATTTGCTTACCTCCTATCTCTTCCTTAAATTGTAAGTTTTTATCCTTATTATTTACCTCCTTTATAAACTCATGCACTTCTTCTAAGCTTCCTTCCCAAATTACTAATACATCATCAACGTATCTAGACCATAATTTTATATTGTCTTTATACTTAGTGGAAGTTATTAATTGCTTTTCAAAATCATTCATGTATATTTCAGCAAGAATAGGGGATAATGAAGACCCCATAGGTAAACCTTTTTTCTGTATATAAAACTTGTTATTAAACCTAAAATAGTTCTGATTTACACATTCTTTAATTACTTTCATCAACTGCTTTTTATACCTGTATTCTCCCATATTATTATCGTTTATTAACTTAATAACTTTATTTACTGTGATATTAGTAAACATGTCCTTAACATCCAGTGATATCAATTTTGTATTTACATTAATGTTAATATTTTCTAATTTTTCTATCAATTTTATATTATTCTCTATGTTGTATTTTGTCCCAAATTCATATTTCTCTTTCAGTACTCTGCTAACTTCCTTTGATAATTTATAAATAGGTGCATTAATAAAAGAAACAATCGGTCTAATTGGTTTTCCTTCTTTATGTATCTTAACCTGACTTTTAAAAGTTGGTGCTGTTGGATTACTTTCCAATAAATACTTTTTCTTATTTTCTTCTATAAATGTTATCTGTTTCATCATTTGTTTTATCCTTGACTGGTACTTACTTGTATAATCATACTTTATTTCCTCGTATGGTCCTTCCCTTATAAATTCTTCCGTTTTCTTTATGTATTCTTCCTTTCTCATTAGTACCATTGTATTTCACTTATCCGCCTTCGTAACTATAATATCATTCTTCTTTATTTTATTCTTTAGTTTAGTTACAGTTGCTTTGATTTTTTGTTCATTCTTTGAATTATACAAACTTTTCTTAAATATTTTATCTACTACATTCCCTACTTCCCACCTTATTCTTTTTTTATCATTTTCATTTCCTAGTTTTTGTATTATGCTTTCGCATACAATAATCGTTTTTTCTTGATTTAATTCTGGTGGCGGTGCGTATTTTAAGCCTTTCGCTAACATTTCTTTTTCTTCCGTATTGAAATTTACCTCTGTAAGGTTTATTACTCTTTTTTCATAGTTATTCTTAGAGAGGTGTTCCTTTTTTACTTCGTTCTTTCTTATTAATTTATTTAACTTATCTACCATTTTTTTATTTTTATTTTCCAATTTCTTTTCTACGTACCCCAAACCAAAATTATATAATATTTCTTCTAACTCTACATACGAGTATATTCTTAATAATTCTATGTGTCTGTCATATAATTCCCTATTATATCTATTGATTAAGCCGTAGAGTGACTTTATTTCCAGTTTTATCCACAACTTCTCGCTTTGTTCTTTTACTTTTTTGGCTACACTGTTCTTATTTTTAATTTTAACTTGAGCGTACTTTGGGATGACATTATTATCCAGACATTGTTTATTAAACCATATTTTACTTAAAACCCTCTTCAATTTAACTTTTAACTTAAGATATTTAAAAACTTTACTTACCTTATTGTTGTCGTTTATTACCTCATTGTTGTTGTCCATTACCTGTAGTCGGTTGCACATCTTAACAGACGTTTAATGAAGAACTTTGTGTTAGTGGTTGAATTCACAATCAGAATGATCTATATTGCACACCACTATATAAAAATTATTCCGATTAGCGCTTTCAAGCTTCACAGCTCATCGTCAGATCAGGAATAGACAGGAAATATGTAAAACCCAACCCTTCACCCCTCTCCACCACCCTGCTCACCCACAACAAACTAAAAATTAATGACCCTTCCCCACCCCCTAAACTCTGTCTCACCATCTGTACAGTTACATATTTTTCTAGTAAATTCCTTGTGTTTCAGTGTGTGTGTGTGTGTGTGTGTGTGTGTGTGTGTGTGTGCATCCTTTTAAACTACCCTCTTCCTCTCCACACACGTGGGTCAGTCACACACCCTTATTTTAAAACAACCAATTAGTACTATGAAATATAATTCTTAATCTTATCTATCTGCCCTCTCTCATTTACTTCTTAATCATGTTATAAAATATTTCTCCATTATCAAATTTAATTTTAATATTAATTAAATTGTCTAACCCTTTTTCTCTTTCTTTCAATATTTCTAACTCCTCTCTAAGCTTCCTTTCAACTGTGTTATTTACTACTTTTACAATTTCGTATTCTTCCAAAGGATTAACAAACTTGTGGTTGTCTTCTATGAAATGTCTTGCATATAACGAATTGGTTGTTCTATTACCTTCTCCCCGTTTGTGGTCAGACAACCTGCATAGGAATTTTCGTCCTGTCTCCCCTAGGTACACTTTATTGCAGTCTTTACATTTTAATTTATAAATCCGCTTTTCTGTAATACTGGAATTTTTTCTATATTCTTATTCCTTATCTTATCAAATACCGTTTCACATTTTTTAATAGCTATATCTACTCCATATTTATTAAAACATTTTATAATTTTTCTAGTATGTGAACCTATGTATGTCAATGACCCTGCATAATTCTTTTGTTCTGGTTCTATTTTAGCTTTTTGTATGTTGACCCTTTTCATAACTTTATCCACTATGTTGGTGCTATAATTATTATTCCTTACAATTCCCTTTATCGTTTTTAACTCCCTATCTTTTGATTCGGTCGCTTTTAAACACTTCTGAGCTCTGTAACAAAAGGAATTGATTGCCGCCATTTTATATCTGTATGGGTGGCAATACTCTCTTGGTATAATTATATCAGAATACGACTCTTTCCTAAATATCCCAAACTGTAGTTTCTCATTATCTTTAATTTCTATGTTTAAATCTAAGTAATTTATTTGCTTACCTCCTATCTCTTCCTTAAATTGTAAGTTTTTATCCTTATTATTTACCTCCTTTATAAACTCATGCACTTCTTCTAAGCTTCCTTCCCAAATTACTAATACATCATCAACGTATCTAGACCATAATTTTATATTGTCTTTATACTTAGTGGAAGTTATTAATTGCTTTTCAAAATCATTCATGTATATTTCAGCAAGAATAGGGGATAATGAAGACCCCATAGGTAAACCTTTTTTCTGTATATAAAACTTGTTATTAAACCTAAAATAGTTCTGATTTACACATTCTTTAATTACTTTCATCAACTGCTTTTTATACCTGTATTCTCCCATATTATTATCGTTTATTAACTTAATAACTTTATTTACTGTGATATTAGTAAACATGTCCTTAACATCCAGTGATATCAATTTTGTATTTACATTAATGTTAATATTTTCTAATTTTTCTATCAATTTTATATTATTCTCTATGTTGTATTTTGTCCCAAATTCATATTTCTCTTTCAGTACTCTGCTAACTTCCTTTGATAATTTATAAATAGGTGCATTAATAAAAGAAACAATCGGTCTAATTGGTTTTCCTTCTTTATGTATCTTAACCTGATTTTTAAAAGTTGGTGCTGTTGGATTACTTTCCAATAAATACTTTTTCTTATTTTCTTCTATAAATGTTATCTGTTTCATCATTTGTTTTATCCTTGACTGGTACTTACTTGTATAATCATACTTTATTTCCTCGTATGGTCCTTCCCTTATAAATTCTTCCGTTTTCTTTATGTATTCTTCCTTTCTCATTAGTACCATTGTATTTCACTTATCCGCCTTCGTAACTATAATATCATTCTTCTTTATTTTATTCTTTAGTTTAGTTACAGTTGCTTTGATTTTTTGTTCATTCTTTGAATTATACAAACTTTTCTTAAATATTTTATCTACTACATTCCCTACTTCCCACCTTATTCTTTTTTTATCATTTTCATTTCCTAGTTTTTGTATTATGCTTTCGCATACAATAATCGTTTTTTCTTGATTTAATTCTGGTGGCGGTGCGTATTTTAAGCCTTTCGCTAACATTTCTTTTTCTTCCGTATTGAAATTTACCTCTGTAAGGTTTATTACTCTTTTTTCATAGTTATTCTTAGAGAGGTGTTCCTTTTTTACTTCGTTCTTTCTTATTAATTTATTTAACTTATCTACCATTTTTTTATTTTTATTTTCCAATTTCTTTTCCACGTACCCCAAACCAAAATTATATAATATTTCTTCTAACTCTACATACGAGTATATTCTTAATAATTCTATGTGTCTGTCATATAATTCCCTATTATATCTATTGATTAAGCCGTAGAGTGACCTTATTTCCAGTTTTATCCACAACTTCTCGCTTTGTTCTTTTACTTTTTTGGCTACACTGTTCTTATTTTTAATTTTAACTTGAGCGTACTTTGGGATGACATTATTATCCAGACATTGTTTATTAAACCATATTTTACTTAAAACCCTCTTCAATTTAACTTTTAACTTAAGATATTTAAAAACTTTACTTACCTTATTGTTGTCGTTTATTACCTCATTGTTGTTGTCCATTACCTGTAGTCGATTGCACATCTTAACAGACGTTTAATGAAGAACTTTGTGTTAGTGGTTGAATTCACAATCAGAATGATCAATATTGCACACCACTAAATAAAAATTATTCCGATTAGCGCTTTCAAGCTTCACAGCTCATCGTCAGATCATTAATAGACAGGAAATATGTAAAACCCAACCCTTCACCCCTCTCCACCACCCTGCTCACCCACAACAAACTAAAAATTAATGACCCTTCCCCACCCCCTAAACTCTGTCTCACCATCTGTACAGTTACATATTTTTCTAGTAAATTCCTTGTGTTTCTGTGTGTGTGTGTGTGTGTGTGTGTGTGTGTGTGTGTGTGTGTGTGTGTGTGTGTGTGTGTGTGTGTGTGTGTGTGTGTGTGTGTGTGTGTGTGTGTGTGTGTGTGTGTGTGTGCATCCTTTTAAACTACCCTCTTTCTCTCCACACACGTGGGTCAGTCACACACCCTTATTTTAAAACAACCAATTAGTACTATGAAATATAATTCTTAATCTTATCTATCTGCCCTCTCTCATTTACTTCTTAATCATGTTATAAAATATTTCTTCATTATCAAATTTAATTTTAATATTAATTAAATTGTCTAACCCTTTTTCTCTTTCTTTCAATATTTCTAACTCCTCTCTAAGCTTCCTTTCAACTGTGTTATTTACTACTTTTACAATTTCGTATTCTTCCAAAGGATTAACAAACTTGTGGTTGTCTTCTATGAAATGTCTTGCATATAACGAATTGGTTGTTCTATTACCTTCTCCCCGTTTGTGGTCAGACAACCTGCATACGAATTTTCGTCCTGTCTCCCCTAGGTACACTTTATTGCAGTCTTTACATTTTAATTTATAAATTCCACTTTTCTGTAATACTGGAATTTTTTCTATATTCTTATTCCTTATCTTATCAAATACCGTTTCACATTTTTTAATAGCTATATCTACTCCATATTTATTAAAACATTTTATAATTTTTCTAGTATGTGAACCTATGTATGTCAATGACCCTGCATAATTCTTTTGTTCTGGTTCTATTTTAGCTTTTTGTATGTTGACCCTTTTCATAACTTTATCCACTATGTTGGTGCTATAATTATTATTCCTTACAATTCCCTTTATCGTTTTTAACTCCCTATCTTTTGATTCGGTCTCTTTTAAATACTTCTGAGCTCTGTGACAAAAGGAATTGATTGCCGCCATTTTATATCTGTATGGGTGGTAAGACTCTCTTGGTATAATTATATCAGAATACGACTCTTTCCTAAATATCCCAAACTGTAGTTTCTCATTATCTTTAATTTCTATGTTTAAATCTAAGTAATTTATTTGCTTACCTCCTATCTCTTCCTTAAATTGTAAGTTTTTATCCTTATTATTTACCTCCTTTATAAACTCATGCACTTCTTCTAAGCTTCCTTCCCAAATTACTAATACATCATCAACGTATCTAGACCATAATTTTATATTGTCTTTATACTTAGTGGAAGTTATTAATTGCTTTTCAAAATCATTCATGTATATTTCAGCAAGAATAGGGGATAATGAAGACCCCATAGGTAAACCTTTTTTCTGTATATAAAACTTGTTATTAAACCTAAAATAGTTCTGATTTACACATTCTTTAATTACTTTCATCAACTGCTTTTTATACCTGTATTCTCCCATATTATTATCGTTTATTAACTTAATAACTTTATTTACTGTGATATTAGTAAACATGTCCTTAACATCCAGTGATATCAATTTTGTATTTACATTAATGTTAATATTTTCTAATTTTTCTATCAATTTTATATTATTCTCTATGTTGTATTTTGTCCCAAATTCATATTTCTCTTTCAGTACTCTGCTAACTTCCTTTGATAATTTATAAATAGGTGCATTAATAAAAGAAACAATCGGTCTAATTGGTTTTCCTTCTTTATGTATCTTAACCTGACTTTTAAAAGTTGGTGCTGTTGGATTACTTTCCAATAAATACTTTTTCTTATTTTCTTCTATAAATGTTATCTGTTTCATCATTTGTTTTATCCTTGACTGGTACTTACTTGTATAATCATACTTTATTTCCTCGTATGGTCCTTCCCTTATAAATTCTTCCGTTTTCTTTATGTATTCTTCCTTTCTCATTAGTACCATTGTATTTCACTTATCCGCCTTCGTAACTATAATATCATTCTTCTTTATTTTATTCTTTAGTTTAGTTACAGTTGCTTTGATTTTTTGTTCATTCTTTGAATTATACAAACTTTTCTTAAATATTTTATCTACTACATTCCCTACTTCCCACCTTATTCTTTTTTTATCATTTTCATTTCCTAGTTTTTGTATTATGCTTTCGCATACAATAATCGTTTTTTCTTGATTTAATTCTGGTGGCGGTGCGTATTTTAAGCCTTTCGCTAACATTTCTTTTTCTTCCGTATTGAAATTTACCTCTGTAAGGTTTATTACTCTTTTTTCATAGTTATTCTTAGAGAGGTGTTCCTTTTTTACTTCGTTCTTTCTTATTAATTTATTTAACTTATCTACCATTTTTTTATTTTTCTTTTCCAATTTCTTTTCTACGTACCCCAAACCAAAATTATATAATATTTCTTCTAACTCTACATACGAGTATATTCTTAATAATTCTATGTGTCTGTCATATAATTCCCTATTATATCTATTGATTAAGCCGTAGAGTGACTTTATTTCCAGTTTTATCCACAACTTATCGCTTTGTTCTTTTACTTTTTTGGCTACACTGTTCTTATTTTTAATTTTAACTTGAGCGTACTTTGGGATGACATTATTATCCAGACATTGTTTATTAAACCATATTTTACTTAAAACCCTCTTCAATTTAACTTTTAACTTAAGATATTTAAAAACTTTACTTACCTTATTGTTGTCGTTTATTACCTCATTGTTGTTGTCCATTACCTGTAGTCGGTTGCACATCTTAACAGACGTTTAATGAAGAACTTTGTGTTAGTGGTTGAATTCACAATCAGAATGATCAATATTGCACACCACTATATAAAAATTATTCCGATTAGCGCATTCAAGCTTCACAGCTCATCGTCAGATCAGGAATAGACAGGAAATATGTAAAACCCAACCCTTCACCCCACTCCCCCACCCTGCTCACCCACAACAAACTAAAAATTAATGACCCTTCCCCACCCCCTAAACTCTGTCTCACCATCTGTACAGTTACATATTTTTCTAGTAAATTCCTTGTGTGTGTGTGTGTGTGTGTGTGCGTCCTTTTAAACTACCCTCTTCCTCTCCACACACGTGGGTCAGTCACACACCCTTATTTTAAAACAACCAATTAGTACTATGAAATATAATTCTTAATCTTATCTATCTGCCCTCTCTCATTTACTTCTTAATCATGTTATAAAATATTTCTTCATTATCAAATTTAATTTTAATATTAATTAAATTGTCTAACCCTTTTTCTCTTTCTTTCAATATTTCTAACTACTCTCTAAGCTTCCTTTCAACTGTGTTATTTACTACTTTTACAATTTCGTATTCTTCCAAAGGATTAACAAACTTGTGGTTGTCTTCTATGAAATGTCTTGCATATAACGAATTGGTTGTTCTATTACCTTCTCCCCGTTTGTGGTCAGACAACCTGCATACGAATTTTCGTCCTGTCTCCCCTAGGTACACTTTATTGCAGTCTTTACTTTTTAATTTATAAATCCGCTTTTCTGTAATACTGGAATTTTTTCTATATTCTTATTCCTTATCTTATCAAATACCGTTTCACATTTTTTAATAGCTATATCTACTCCATATTTATTAAAACATTTTATAATTTTTCTAGTATGTGAACCTATGTATGTCAATGACCCTGCATAATTCTTTTGTTCTGGTTCTATTTTAGCTTTTTGTATGTTGACCCTTTTCATAACTTTATCCACTATGTTGGTGCTATAATTATTATTCCTTACAATTCCCTTTATCGTTTTTAACTCCCTATCTTTTGATTCGGTCTCTTTTAAACACTTCTGAGCTCTGTAACAAAAGGAATTGATTGCCGCCATTTTATATCTGTATGGGTGGCAATACTCTCTTGGTATAATTATATCAGAATACGACTCTTTCCTAAATATCCCAAACTGTAGTTTCTCATTATCTTTAATTTCTATGTTTAAATCTAAGTAATTTATTTGCTTACCTCCTATCTCTTCCTTAAATTGTAAGTTTTTATCCTTATTATTTACCTCCTTTATAAACTCATGCACTTCTTCTAAGCTTCCTTCCCAAATTACTAATACATCATCAACGTATCTAGACCATAATTTTATATTGTCTTTATACTTAGTGGAAGTTATTAATTGCTTTTCAAAATCATTCATGTATATTTCAGCAAGAATAGGGGATAATGAAGACCCCATAGGTAAACCTTTTTTCTGTATATAAAACTTGTTATTAAACCTAAAATAGTTCTGATTTACACATTCTTTAATTACTTTCATCAACTGCTTTTTATACCTGTATTCTCCCATATTATTATCGTTTATTAACTTAATAACTTTATTTACTGTGATATTAGTAAACATGTCCTTAACATCCAGTGATATCAATTTTGTATTTACATTAATGTTAATATTTTCTAATTTTTCTATCAATTTTATATTATTCTCTATGTTGTATTTTGTCCCAAATTCATATTTCTCTTTCAGTACTCTGCTAACTTCCTTTGATAATTTATAAATAGGTGCATTAATAAAAGAAACAATCGGTCTAATTGGTTTTCCTTCTTTATGTATCTTAACCTGACTTTTAAAAGTTGGTGCTGTTGGATTACTTTCCAATAAATACTTTTTCTTATTTTCTTCTATAAATGTTATCTGTTTCATCATTTGTTTTATCCTTGACTGGTACTTACTTGTATAATCATACTTTATTTCCTCGTATGGTCCTTCCCTTATAAATTCTTCCGTTTTCTTTATGTATTCTTCCTTTCTCATTAGTACCATTGTATTTCCTTTATCCGCCTTCGTAACTATAATATCATTCTTCTTTATTTTATTCTTTAGTTTAGTTACAGTTGCTTTGATTTTTTGTTCATTCTTTGAATTATACAAACTTTTCTTAAATATTTTATCTACTACATTCCCTACTTCCCACCTTATTCTTTTTTTATCATTTTCATTTCCTAGTTTTTGTATTATGCTTTCGCATACAATAATCGTTTTTTCTTGATTTAATTCTGGTGGCGGTGCGTATTTTAAGCCTTTCGCTAACATTTCTTTTTCTTCCGTATTGAAATTTACCTCTGTAAGGTTTATTACTCTTTTTTCATAGTTATTCTTAGAGAGGTGTTCCTTTTTTACTTCGTTCTTTCTTATTAATTTATTTAACTTATCTACCATTTTTTTATTTTTCTTTTCCAATTTCTTTTCTACGTACCCCAAACCAAAATTATATAATATTTCTTCTAACTCTACATACGAGTATATTCTTAATAATTCTATGTGTCTGTCATATAATTCCCTATTATATCTATTGATTAAGCCGTAGAGTGACCTTATTTCCAGTTTTATCCACAACTTCTCGCTTTGTTCTTTTACTTTTTTGGCTACACTGTTCTTATTTTTAATTTTAACTTGAGCGTACTTTGGGATGACATTATTATCCAGACATTGTTTATTAAACCATATTTTACTTAAAACCCTCTTCAATTTAACTTTTAACTTAAGATATTTAAAAACTTTACTTACCTTATTGTTGTCGTTTATTACCTCATTGTTGTTGTCCATTACCTGTAGTCGATTGCACATCTTAACAGACGTTTAATGAAGAACTTTGTGTTAGTGGTTGAATTCACAATCAGAATGATCAATATTGCACACCACTATATAAAAATTATTCCGATTAGCGCATTCAAGCTTCACAGCTCATCGTCAGATCAGGAATAGACAGGAAATATGTAAAACCCAACCCTTCACCCCACTCCCCCACCCTGCTCACCCACAACAAACTAAAAATTAATGACCCTTCCCCACCCCCTAAACTCTGTCTCACCATCTGTACAGTTACATATTTTTCTAGTAAATTCCTTGTGTGTGTGTGTGTGTGTGTGTGCGTCCTTTTAAACTACCCTCTTCCTCTCCACACACGTGGGTCAGTCACACACCCTTATTTTAAAACAACCAATTAGTACTATGAAATATAATTCTTAATCTTATCTATCTGCCCTCTCTCATTTACTTCTTAATCATGTTATAAAATATTTCTTCATTATCAAATTTAATTTTAATATTAATTAAATTGTCTAACCCTTTTTCTCTTTCTTTCAATATTTCTAACTCCTCTCTAAGCTTCCTTTCAACTGTGTTATTTACTACTTTTACAATTTCGTATTCTTCCAAAGGATTAACAAACTTGTGGTTGTCTTCTATGAAATGTCTTGCATATAACGAATTGGTTGTTCTATTACCTTCTCCCCGTTTGTGGTCAGACAACCTGCATACGAATTTTCGTCCTGTCTCCCCTAGGTACACTTTATTGCAGTCTTTACATTTTAATTTATAAATTCCACTTTTCTGTAATACTGGAATTTTTTCTATATTCTTATTCCTTATCTTATCAAATACCGTTTCACATTTTTTAATAGCTATATCTACTCCATATTTATTAAAACATTTTATAATTTTTCTAGTATGTGAACCTATGTATGTCAATGACCCTGCATAATTCTTTTGTTCTGGTTCTATTTTAGCTTTTTGTATGTTGACCCTTTTCATAACTTTATCCACTATGTTGGTGCTATAATTATTATTCCTTACAATTCCCTTTATCGTTTTTAACTCCCTATCTTTTGATTCGGTCTCTTTTAAATACTTCTGAGCTCTGTGACAAAAGGAATTGATTGCCGCCATTTTATATCTGTATGGGTGGTAAGACTCTCTTGGTATAATTATATCAGAATACGACTCTTTCCTAAATATCCCAAACTGTAGTTTCTCATTATCTTTAATTTCTATGTTTAAATCTAAGTAATTTATTTGCTTACCTCCTATCTCTTCCTTAAATTGTAAGTTTTTATCCTTATTATTTACCTCCTTTATAAACTCATGCACTTCTTCTAAGCTTCCTTCCCAAATTACTAATACATCATCAACGTATCTAGACCATAATTTTATATTGTCTTTATACTTAGTGGAAGTTATTAATTGCTTTTCAAAATCATTCATGTATATTTCAGCAAGAATAGGGGATAATGAAGACCCCATAGGTAAACCTTTTTTCTGTATATAAAACTTGTTATTAAACCTAAAATAGTTCTGATTTACACATTCTTTAATTACTTTCATCAACTGCTTTTTATACCTGTATTCTCCCATATTATTATCGTTTATTAACTTAATAACTTTATTTACTGTGATATTAGTAAACATGTCCTTAACATCCAGTGATATCAATTTTGTATTTACATTAATGTTAATATTTTCTAATTTTTCTATCAATTTTATATTATTCTCTATGTTGTATTTTGTCCCAAATTCATATTTCTCTTTCAGTACTCTGCTAACTTCCTTTGATAATTTATAAATAGGTGCATTAATAAAAGAAACAATCGGTCTAATTGGTTTTCCTTCTTTATGTATCTTAACCTGACTTTTAAAAGTTGGTGCTGTTGGATTACTTTCCAATAAATACTTTTTCTTATTTTCTTCTATAAATGTTATCTGTTTCATCATTTGTTTTATCCTTGACTGGTACTTACTTGTATAATCATACTTTATTTCCTCGTATGGTCCTTCCCTTATAAATTCTTCCGTTTTCTTTATGTATTCTTCCTTTCTCATTAGTACCATTGTATTTCACTTATCCGCCTTCGTAACTATAATATCATTCTTCTTTATTTTATTCTTTAGTTTAGTTACAGTTGCTTTGATTTTTTGTTCATTCTTTGAATTATACAAACTTTTCTTAAATATTTTATCTACTACATTCCCTACTTCCCACCTTATTCTTTTTTTATCATTTTCATTTCCTAGTTTTTGTATTATGCTTTCGCATACAATAATCGTTTTTTCTTGATTTAATTCTGGTGGCGGTGCGTATTTTAAGCCTTTCGCTAACATTTCTTTTTCTTCCGTATTGAAATTTACCTCTGTAAGGTTTATTACTCTTTTTTCATAGTTATTCTTAGAGAGGTGTTCCTTTTTTACTTCGTTCTTTCTTATTAATTTATTTAACTTATCTACCATTTTTTTATTTTTCTTTTCCAATTTCTTTTCTACGTACCCCAAACCAAAATTATATAATATTTCTTCTAACTCTACATACGAGTATATTCTTAATAATTCTATGTGTCTGTCATATAATTCCCTATTATATCTATTGATTAAGCCGTAGAGTGACTTTATTTCCAGTTTTATCCACAACTTATCGCTTTGTTCTTTTACTTTTTTGGCTACACTGTTCTTATTTTTAATTTTAACTTGAGCGTACTTTGGGATGACATTATTATCCAGACATTGTTTATTAAACCATATTTTACTTAAAACCCTCTTCAATTTAACTTTTAACTTAAGATATTTAAAAACTTTACTTACCTTATTGTTGTCGTTTATTACCTCATTGTTGTTGTCCATTACCTGTAGTCGATTGCACATCTTAACAGACGTTTAATGAAGAACTTTGTGTTAGTGGTTGAATTCACAATCAGAATGATCAATATTGCACACCACTATATAAAAATTATTCCGATTAGCGCATTCAAGCTTCACAGCTCATCGTCAGATCAGGAATAGACAGGAAATATGTAAAACCCAACCCTTCACCCCACTCCCCCACCCTGCTCACCCACAACAAACTAAAAATTAATGACCCTTCCCCACCCCCTAAACTCTGTCTCACCATCTGTACAGTTACATATTTTTCTAGTAAATTCCTTGTGTGTGTGTGTGTGTGTGTGTGCGTCCTTTTAAACTACCCTCTTCCTCTCCACACACGTGGGTCAGTCACACACCCTTATTTTAAAACAACCAATTAGTACTATGAAATATAATTCTTAATCTTATCTATCTGCCCTCTCTCATTTACTTCTTAATCATGTTATAAAATATTTCTTCATTATCAAATTTAATTTTAATATTAATTAAATTGTCTAACCCTTTTTCTCTTTCTTTCAATATTTCTAACTCCTCTCTAAGCTTCCTTTCAACTGTGTTATTTACTACTTTTACAATTTCGTATTCTTCCAAAGGATTAACAAACTTGTGGTTGTCTTCTATGAAATGTCTTGCATATAACGAATTGGTTGTTCTATTACCTTCTCCCCGTTTGTGGTCAGACAACCTGCATACGAATTTTCGTCCTGTCTCCCCTAGGTACACTTTATTGCAGTCTTTACATTTTAATTTATAAATTCCACTTTTCTGTAATACTGGAATTTTTTCTATATTCTTATTCCTTATCTTATCAAATACCGTTTCACATTTTTTAATAGCTATATCTACTCCATATTTATTAAAACATTTTATAATTTTTCTAGTATGTGAACCTATGTATGTCAATGACCCTGCATAATTCTTTTGTTCTGGTTCTATTTTAGCTTTTTGTATGTTGACCCTTTTCATAACTTTATCCACTATGTTGGTGCTATAATTATTATTCCTTACAATTCCCTTTATCGTTTTTAACTCCCTATCTTTTGATTCGGTCTCTTTTAAATACTTCTGAGCTCTGTGACAAAAGGAATTGATTGCCGCCATTTTATATCTGTATGGGTGGTAAGACTCTCTTGGTATAATTATATCAGAATACGACTCTTTCCTAAATATCCCAAACTGTAGTTTCTCATTATCTTTAATTTCTATGTTTAAATCTAAGTAATTTATTTGCTTACCTCCTATCTCTTCCTTAAATTGTAAGTTTTTATCCTTATTATTTACCTCCTTTATAAACTCATGCACTTCTTCTAAGCTTCCTTCCCAAATTACTAATACATCATCAACGTATCTAGACCATAATTTTATATTGTCTTTATACTTAGTGGAAGTTATTAATTGCTTTTCAAAATCATTCATGTATATTTCAGCAAGAATAGGGGATAATGAAGACCCCATAGGTAAACCTTTTTTCTGTATATAAAACTTGTTATTAAACCTAAAATAGTTCTGATTTACACATTCTTTAATTACTTTCATCAACTGCTTTTTATACCTGTATTCTCCCATATTATTATCGTTTATTAACTTAATAACTTTATTTACTGTGATATTAGTAAACATGTCCTTAACATCCAGTGATATCAATTTTGTATTTACATTAATGTTAATATTTTCTAATTTTTCTATCAATTTTATATTATTCTCTATGTTGTATTTTGTCCCAAATTCATATTTCTCTTTCAGTACTCTGCTAACTTCCTTTGATAATTTATAAATAGGTGCATTAATAAAAGAAACAATCGGTCTAATTGGTTTTCCTTCTTTATGTATCTTAACCTGACTTTTAAAAGTTGGTGCTGTTGGATTACTTTCCAATAAATACTTTTTCTTATTTTCTTCTATAAATGTTATCTGTTTCATCATTTGTTTTATCCTTGACTGGTACTTACTTGTATAATCATACTTTATTTCCTCGTATGGTCCTTCCCTTATAAATTCTTCCGTTTTCTTTATGTATTCTTCCTTTCTCATTAGTACCATTGTATTTCACTTATCCGCCTTCGTAACTATAATATCATTCTTCTTTATTTTATTCTTTAGTTTAGTTACAGTTGCTTTGATTTTTTGTTCATTCTTTGAATTATACAAACTTTTCTTAAATATTTTATCTACTACATTCCCTACTTCCCACCTTATTCTTTTTTTATCATTTTCATTTCCTAGTTTTTGTATTATGCTTTCGCATACAATAATCGTTTTTTCTTGATTTAATTCTGGTGGCGGTGCGTATTTTAAGCCTTTCGCTAACATTTCTTTTTCTTCCGTATTGAAATTTACCTCTGTAAGGTTTATTACTCTTTTTTCATAGTTATTCTTAGAGAGGTGTTCCTTTTTTACTTCGTTCTTTCTTATTAATTTATTTAACTTATCTACCATTTTTTTATTTTTCTTTTCCAATTTCTTTTCTACGTACCCCAAACCAAAATTATATAATATTTCTTCTAACTCTACATACGAGTATATTCTTAATAATTCTATGTGTCTGTCATATAATTCCCTATTATATCTATTGATTAAGCCGTAGAGTGACTTTATTTCCAGTTTTATCCACAACTTATCGCTTTGTTCTTTTACTTTTTTGGCTACACTGTTCTTATTTTTAATTTTAACTTGAGCGTACTTTGGGATGACATTATTATCCAGACATTGTTTATTAAACCATATTTTACTTAAAACCCTCTTCAATTTAACTTTTAACTTAAGATATTTAAAAACTTTACTTACCTTATTGTTGTCGTTTATTACCTCATTGTTGTTGTCCATTACCTGTAGTCGGTTGCACATCTTAACAGACGTTTAATGAAGAACTTTGTGTTAGTGGTTGAATTCACAATCAGAATGATCTATATTGCACACCACTATATAAAAATTATTCCGATTAGCGCTTTCAAGCTTCACAGCTCATCGTCAGATCAGGAATAGACAGGAAATATGTAAAACCCAACCCTTCACCCCTCTCCACCACCCTGCTCACCCACAACAAACTAAAAATTAATGACCCTTCCCCACCCCCTAAACTCTGTCTCACCATCTGTACAGTTACATATTTTTCTAGTAAATTCCTTGTGTTTCAGTGTGTGTGTGTGTGTGTGCGTCCTTTTAAACTACCCTCTTCCTCTCCACACACGTGGGTCAGTCACACACCCTTATTTTAAAACAACCAATTAGTACTATGAAATATAATTCTTAATCTTATCTATCTGCCCTCTCTCATTTACTTCTTAATCATGTTATAAAATATTTCTTCATTATCAAATTTAATTTTAATATTAATTAAATTGTCTAACCCTTTTTCTCTTTCTTTCAATATTTCTAACTACTCTCTAAGCTTCCTTTCAACTGTGTTATTTACTACTTTTACAATTTCGTATTCTTCCAAAGGATTAACAAACTTGTGGTTGTCTTCTATGAAATGTCTTGCATATAACGAATTGGTTGTTCTATTACCTTCTCCCCGTTTGTGGTCAGACAACCTGCATACGAATTTTCGTCCTGTCTCCCCTAGGTACACTTTATTGCAGTCTTTACTTTTTAATTTATAAATCCGCTTTTCTGTAATACTGGAATTTTTTCTATATTCTTATTCCTTATCTTATCAAATACCGTTTCACATTTTTTAATAGCTATATCTACTCCATATTTATTAAAACATTTTATAATTTTTCTAGTATGTGAACCTATGTATGTCAATGACCCTGCATAATTCTTTTGTTCTGGTTCTATTTTAGCTTTTTGTATGTTGACCCTTTTCATAACTTTATCCACTATGTTGGTGCTATAATTATTATTCCTTACAATTCCCTTTATCGTTTTTAACTCCCTATCTTTTGATTCGGTCTCTTTTAAACACTTCTGAGCTCTGTAACAAAAGGAATTGATTGCCGCCATTTTATATCTGTATGGGTGGCAATACTCTCTTGGTATAATTATATCAGAATACGACTCTTTCCTAAATATCCCAAACTGTAGTTTCTCATTATCTTTAATTTCTATGTTTAAATCTAAGTAATTTATTTGCTTACCTCCTATCTCTTCCTTAAATTGTAAGTTTTTATCCTTATTATTTACCTCCTTTATAAACTCATGCACTTCTTCTAAGCTTCCTTCCCAAATTACTAATACATCATCAACGTATCTAGACCATAATTTTATATTGTCTTTATACTTAGTGGAAGTTATTAATTGCTTTTCAAAATCATTCATGTATATTTCAGCAAGAATAGGGGATAATGAAGACCCCATAGGTAAACCTTTTTTCTGTATATAAAACTTGTTATTAAACCTAAAATAGTTCTGATTTACACATTCTTTAATTACTTTCATCAACTGCTTTTTATACCTGTATTCTCCCATATTATTATCGTTTATTAACTTAATAACTTTATTTACTGTGATATTAGTAAACATGTCCTTAACATCCAGTGATATCAATTTTGTATTTACATTAATGTTAATATTTTCTAATTTTTCTATCAATTTTATATTATTCTCTATGTTGTATTTTGTCCCAAATTCATATTTCTCTTTCAGTACTCTGCTAACTTCCTTTGATAATTTATAAATAGGTGCATTAATAAAAGAAACAATCGGTCTAATTGGTTTTCCTTCTTTATGTATCTTAACCTGACTTTTAAAAGTTGGTGCTGTTGGATTACTTTCCAATAAATACTTTTTCTTATTTTCTTCTATAAATGTTATCTGTTTCATCATTTGTTTTATCCTTGACTGGTACTTACTTGTATAATCATACTTTATTTCCTCGTATGGTCCTTCCCTTATAAATTCTTCCGTTTTCTTTATGTATTCTTCCTTTCTCATTAGTACCATTGTATTTCCTTTATCCGCCTTCGTAACTATAATATCATTCTTCTTTATTTTATTCTTTAGTTTAGTTACAGTTGCTTTGATTTTTTGTTCATTCTTTGAATTATACAAACTTTTCTTAAATATTTTATCTACTACATTCCCTACTTCCCACCTTATTCTTTTTTTATCATTTTCATTTCCTAGTTTTTGTATTATGCTTTCGCATACAATAATCGTTTTTTCTTGATTTAATTCTGGTGGCGGTGCGTATTTTAAGCCTTTCGCTAACATTTCTTTTTCTTCCGTATTGAAATTTACCTCTGTAAGGTTTATTACTCTTTTTTCATAGTTATTCTTAGAGAGGTGTTCCTTTTTTACTTCGTTCTTTCTTATTAATTTATTTAACTTATCTACCATTTTTTTATTTTTCTTTTCCAATTTCTTTTCTACGTACCCCAAACCAAAATTATATAATATTTCTTCTAACTCTACATACGAGTATATTCTTAATAATTCTATGTGTCTGTCATATAATTCCCTATTATATCTATTGATTAAGCCGTACAGTGACCTTATTTCCAGTTTTATCCACAACTTCTCGCTTTGTTCTTTTACTTTTTTGGCTACACTGTTCTTATTTTTAATTTTAACTTGAGCGTACTTTGGGATGACATTATTATCCAGACATTGTTTATTAAACCATATTTTACTTAAAACCCTCTTCAATTTAACTTTTAACTTAAGATATTTAAAAACTTTACTTACCTTATTGTTGTCGTTTATTACCTCATTGTTGTTGTCCATTACCTGTAGTCGATTGCACATCTTAACAGACGTTTAATGAAGAACTTTGTGTTAGTGGTTGAATTCACAATCAGAATGATCAATATTGCACACCACTATATAAAAATTATTCCGATTAGCGCATTCAAGCTTCACAGCTCATCGTCAGATCAGGAATAGACAGGAAATATGTAAAACCCAACCCTTCACCCCACTCCCCCACCCTGCTCACCCACAACAAACTAAAAATTAATGACCCTTCCCCACCCCCTAAACTCTGTCTCACCATCTGTACAGTTACATATTTTTCTAGTAAATTCCTTGTGTGTGTGTGTGTGTGTGTGTGCGTCCTTTTAAACTACCCTCTTCCTCTCCACACACGTGGGTCAGTCACACACCCTTATTTTAAAACAACCAATTAGTACTATGAAATATAATTCTTAATCTTATCTATCTGCCCTCTCTCATTTACTTCTTAATCATGTTATAAAATATGTCTTCATTATCAAATTTAATTTTAATATTAATTAAATTGTCTAACCCTTTTTCTCTTTCTTTCAATATTTCTAACTACTCTCTAAGCTTCCTTTCAACTGTGTTATTTACTACTTTTACAATTTCGTATTCTTCCAAAGGATTAACAAACTTGTGGTTGTCTTCTATGAAATGTCTTGCATATAACGAATTGGTTGTTCTATTACCTTCTCCCCGTTTGTGGTCAGACAACCTGCATACGAATTTTCGTCCTGTCTCCCCTAGGTACACTTTATTGCAGTCTTTACTTTTTAATTTATATATCCGCTTTTCTGTAATACTGGAATTTTTTCTATATTCTTATTCCTTATCTTATCAAATACCGTTTCACATTTTTTAATAGCTATATCTACTCCATATTTATTAAAACATTTTATAATTTTTCTAGTATGTGAACCTATGTATGTCAATGACCCTGCATAATTCTTTTGTTCTGGTTCTATTTTAGCTTTTTGTATGTTGACCCTTTTCATAACTTTATCCACTATGTTGGTGCTATAATTATTATTCCTTACAATTCCCTTTATCGTTTTTAACTCCCTATCTTTTGATTCGGTCTCTTTTAAACACTTCTGAGCTCTGTAACAAAAGGAATTGATTGCCGCCATTTTATATCTGTATGGGTGGCAAGACTCTCTTGGTATAATTATATCAGAATACGACTCTTTCCTAAATATCCCAAACTGTAGTTTCTCATTATCTTTAATTTCTATGTTTAAATCTAAGTAATTTATTTGCTTACCTCCTATCTCTTCCTTAAATTGTAAGTTTTTATCCTTATTATTTACCTCCTTTATAAACTCATGCACTTCTTCTAAGCTTCCTTCCCAAATTACTAATACATCATCAACGTATCTAGACCATAATTTTATATTGTCTTTATACTTAGTGGAAGTTATTAATTGCTTTTCAAAATCATTCATGTATATTTCAGCAAGAATAGGGGATAATGAAGACCCCATAGGTAAACCTTTTTTCTGTATATAAAACTTGTTATTAAACCTAAAATAGTTCTGATTTACACATTCTTTAATTACTTTCATCAACTGCTTTTTATACCTGTATTCTCCCATATTATTATCGTTTATTAACTTAATAACTTTATTTACTGTGATATTAGTAAACATGTCCTTAACATCCAGTGATATCAATTTTGTATTTACATTAATGTTAATATTTTCTAATTTTTCTATCAATTTTATATTATTCTCTATGTTGTATTTTGTCCCAAATTCATATTTCTCTTTCAGTACTCTGCTAACTTCCTTTGATAATTTATAAATAGGTGCATTAATAAAAGAAACAATCGGTCTAATTGGTTTTCCTTCTTTATGTATCTTAACCTGACTTTTAAAAGTTGGTGCTGTTGGATTACTTTCCAATAAATACTTTTTCTTATTTTCTTCTATAAATGTTATCTGTTTCATCATTTGTTTTATCCTTGACTGGTACTTACTTGTATAATCATACTTTATTTCCTCGTATGGTCCTTCCCTTATAAATTCTTCCGTTTTCTTTATGTATTCTTCCTTTCTCATTAGTACCATTGTATTTCCTTTATCCGCCTTCGTAACTATAATATCATTCTTCTTTATTTTATTCTTTAGTTTAGTTACAGTTGCTTTGATTTTTTGTTCATTCTTTGAATTATACAAACTTTTCTTAAATATTTTATCTACTACATTCCCTACTTCCCACCTTATTCTTTTTTTATCATTTTCATTTCCTAGTTTTTGTATTATGCTTTCGCATACAATAATCGTTTTTTCTTGATTTAATTCTGGTGGCGGTGCGTATTTTAAGCCTTTCGCTAACATTTCTTTTTCTTCCGTATTGAAATTTACCTCTGTAAGGTTTATTACTCTTTTTTCATAGTTATTCTTAGAGAGGTGTTCCTTTTTTACTTCGTTCTTTCTTATTAATTTATTTAACTTATCTACCATTTTTTTATTTTTCTTTTCCAATTTCTTTTCTACGTACCCCAAACCAAAATTATATAATATTTCTTCTAACTCTACATACGAGTATATTCTTAATAATTCTATGTGTCTGTCATATAATTCCCTATTATATCTATTGATTAAGCCGTAGAGTGACCTTATTTCCAGTTTTATCCACAACTTCTCGCTTTGTTCTTTTACTTTTTTGGCTACACTGTTCTTATTTTTAATTTTAACTTGAGCGTACTTTGGGATGACATTATTATCCAGACATTGTTTATTAAACCATATTTTACTTAAAACCCTCTTCAATTTAACTTTTAACTTAAGATATTTAAAAACTTTACTTACCTTATTGTTGTCGTTTATTACCTCATTGTTGTTGTCCATTACCTGTAGTCGATTGCACATCTTAACAGACGTTTAATGAAGAACTTTGTGTTAGTGGTTGAATTCACAATCAGAATGATCAATATTGCACACCACTATATAAAAATTATTCCGATTAGCGCATTCAAGCTTCACAGCTCATCGTCAGATCAGGAATAGACAGGAAATATGTAAAACCCAACCCTTCACCCCACTCCCCCACCCTGCTCACCCACAACAAACTAAAAATTAATGACCCTTCCCCACCCCCTAAACTCTGTCTCACCATCTGTACAGTTACATATTTTTCTAGTAAATTCCTTGTGTGTGTGTGTGTGTGTGTGTGCGTCCTTTTAAACTACCCTCTTCCTCTCCACACACGTGGGTCAGTCACACACCCTTATTTTAAAACAACCAATTAGTACTATGAAATATAATTCTTAATCTTATCTATCTGCCCTCTCTCATTTACTTCTTAATCATGTTATAAAATATGTCTTCATTATCAAATTTAATTTTAATATTAATTAAATTGTCTAACCCTTTTTCTCTTTCTTTCAATATTTCTAACTACTCTCTAAGCTTCCTTTCAACTGTGTTATTTACTACTTTTACAATTTCGTATTCTTCCAAAGGATTAACAAACTTGTGGTTGTCTTCTATGAAATGTCTTGCATATAACGAATTGGTTGTTCTATTACCTTCTCCCCGTTTGTGGTCAGACAACCTGCATACGAATTTTCGTCCTGTCTCCCCTAGGTACACTTTATTGCAGTCTTTACTTTTTAATTTATATATCCGCTTTTCTGTAATACTGGAATTTTTTCTATATTCTTATTCCTTATCTTATCAAATACCGTTTCACATTTTTTAATAGCTATATCTACTCCATATTTATTAAAACATTTTATAATTTTTCTAGTATGTGAACCTATGTATGTCAATGACCCTGCATAATTCTTTTGTTCTGGTTCTATTTTAGCTTTTTGTATGTTGACCCTTTTCATAACTTTATCCACTATGTTGGTGCTATAATTATTATTCCTTACAATTCCCTTTATCGTTTTTAACTCCCTATCTTTTGATTCGGTCTCTTTTAAACACTTCTGAGCTCTGTAACAAAAGGAATTGATTGCCGCCATTTTATATCTGTATGGGTGGCAAGACTCTCTTGGTATAATTATATCAGAATACGACTCTTTCCTAAATATCCCAAACTGTAGTTTCTCATTATCTTTAATTTCTATGTTTAAATCTAAGTAATTTATTTGCTTACCTCCTATCTCTTCCTTAAATTGTAAGTTTTTATCCTTATTATTTACCTCCTTTATAAACTCATGCACTTCTTCTAAGCTTCCTTCCCAAATTACTAATACATCATCAACGTATCTAGACCATAATTTTATATTGTCTTTATACTTAGTGGAAGTTATTAATTGCTTTTCAAAATCATTCATGTATATTTCAGCAAGAATAGGGGATAATGAAGACCCCATAGGTAAACCTTTTTTCTGTATATAAAACTTGTTATTAAACCTAAAATAGTTCTGATTTACACATTCTTTAATTACTTTCATCAACTGCTTTTTATACCTGTATTCTCCCATATTATTATCGTTTATTAACTTAATAACTTTATTTACTGTGATATTAGTAAACATGTCCTTAACATCCAGTGATATCAATTTTGTATTTACATTAATGTTAATATTTTCTAATTTTTCTATCAATTTTATATTATTCTCTATGTTGTATTTTGTCCCAAATTCATATTTCTCTTTCAGTACTCTGCTAACTTCCTTTGATAATTTATAAATAGGTGCATTAATAAAAGAAACAATCGGTCTAATTGGTTTTCCTTCTTTATGTATCTTAACCTGACTTTTAAAAGTTGGTGCTGTTGGATTACTTTCCAATAAATACTTTTTCTTATTTTCTTCTATAAATGTTATCTGTTTCATCATTTGTTTTATCCTTGACTGGTACTTACTTGTATAATCATACTTTATTTCCTCATATGGTCCTTCCCTTATAAATTCTTCCGTTTTCTTTATGTATTCTTCCTTTCTCATTAGTACCATTGTATTTCACTTATCCGCCTTCGTAACTATAATATCATTCTTCTTTATTTTATTCTTTAGTTTAGTTACAGTTGCTTTGATTTTTTGTTCATTCTTTGAATTATACAAACTTTTCTTAAATATTTTATCTACTACATTCCCTACTTCCCACCTTATTCTTTTTTTATCATTTTCATTTCCTAGTTTTTGTATTATGCTTTCGCATACAATAATCGTTTTTTCTTGATTTAATTCTGGTGGCGGTGCGTATTTTAAGCCTTTCGCTAACATTTCTTTTTCTTCCGTATTGAAATTTACCTCTGTAAGGTTTATTACTCTTTTTTCATAGTTATTCTTAGAGAGGTGTTCCTTTTTTACTTCGTTCTTTCTTATTAATTTATTTAACTTATCTACCATTTTTTTATTTTTCTTTTCCAATTTCTTTTCTACGTACCCCAAACCAAAATTATATAATATTTCTTCTAACTCTACATACGAGTATATTCTTAATAATTCTATGTGTCTGTCATATAATTCCCTATTATATCTATTGATTAAGCCGTAGAGTGACCTTATTTCCAGTTTTATCCACAACTTCTCGCTTTGTTCTTTTACTTTTTTGGCTACACTGTTCTTATTTTTAATTTTAACTTGAGCGTACTTTGGGATGACATTATTATCCAGACATTGTTTATTAAACCATATTTTACTTAAAACCCTCTTCAATTTAACTTTTAACTTAAGATATTTAAAAACTTTACTTACCTTATTGTTGTCGTTTATTACCTCATTGTTGTTGTCCATTACCTGTAGTCGATTGCACATCTTAACAGACGTTTAATGAAGAACTTTGTGTTAGTGGTTGAATTCACAATCAGAATGATCAATATTGCACACCACTATATAAAAATTATTCCGATTAGCGCATTCAAGCTTCACAGCTCATCGTCAGATCAGGAATAGACAGGAAATATGTAAAACCCAACCCTTCACCCCACTCCCCCACCCTGCTCACCCACAACAAACTAAAAATTAATGACCCTTCCCCACCCCCTAAACTCTGTCTCACCATCTGTACAGTTACATATTTTTCTAGTAAATTCCTTGTGTGTGTGTGTGTGTGTGTGTGCGTCCTTTTAAACTACCCTCTTCCTCTCCACACACGTGGGTCAGTCACACACCCTTATTTTAAAACAACCAATTAGTACTATGAAATATAATTCTTAATCTTATCTATCTGCCCTCTCTCATTTACTTCTTAATCATGTTATAAAATATGTCTTCATTATCAAATTTAATTTTAATATTAATTAAATTGTCTAACCCTTTTTCTCTTTCTTTCAATATTTCTAACTACTCTCTAAGCTTCCTTTCAACTGTGTTATTTACTACTTTTACAATTTCGTATTCTTCCAAAGGATTAACAAACTTGTGGTTGTCTTCTATGAAATGTCTTGCATATAACGAATTGGTTGTTCTATTACCTTCTCCCCGTTTGTGGTCAGACAACCTGCATACGAATTTTCGTCCTGTCTCCCCTAGGTACACTTTATTGCAGTCTTTACTTTTTAATTTATATATCCGCTTTTCTGTAATACTGGAATTTTTTCTATATTCTTATTCCTTATCTTATCAAATACCGTTTCACATTTTTTAATAGCTATATCTACTCCATATTTATTAAAACATTTTATAATTTTTCTAGTATGTGAACCTATGTATGTCAATGACCCTGCATAATTCTTTTGTTCTGGTTCTATTTTAGCTTTTTGTATGTTGACCCTTTTCATAACTTTATCCACTATGTTGGTGCTATAATTATTATTCCTTACAATTCCCTTTATCGTTTTTAACTCCCTATCTTTTGATTCGGTCTCTTTTAAACACTTCTGAGCTCTGTAACAAAAGGAATTGATTGCCGCCATTTTATATCTGTATGGGTGGCAAGACTCTCTTGGTATAATTATATCAGAATACGACTCTTTCCTAAATATCCCAAACTGTAGTTTCTCATTATCTTTAATTTCTATGTTTAAATCTAAGTAATTTATTTGCTTACCTCCTATCTCTTCCTTAAATTGTAAGTTTTTATCCTTATTATTTACCTCCTTTATAAACTCATGCACTTCTTCTAAGCTTCCTTCCCAAATTACTAATACATCATCAACGTATCTAGACCATAATTTTATATTGTCTTTATACTTAGTGGAAGTTATTAATTGCTTTTCAAAATCATTCATGTATATTTCAGCAAGAATAGGGGATAATGAAGACCCCATAGGTAAACCTTTTTTCTGTATATAAAACTTGTTATTAAACCTAAAATAGTTCTGATTTACACATTCTTTAATTACTTTCATCAACTGCTTTTTATACCTGTATTCTCCCATATTATTATCGTTTATTAACTTAATAACTTTATTTACTGTGATATTAGTAAACATGTCCTTAACATCCAGTGATATCAATTTTGTATTTACATTAATGTTAATATTTTCTAATTTTTCTATCAATTTTATATTATTCTCTATGTTGTATTTTGTCCCAAATTCATATTTCTCTTTCAGTACTCTGCTAACTTCCTTTGATAATTTATAAATAGGTGCATTAATAAAAGAAACAATCGGTCTAATTGGTTTTCCTTCTTTATGTATCTTAACCTGACTTTTAAAAGTTGGTGCTGTTGGATTACTTTCCAATAAATACTTTTTCTTATTTTCTTCTATAAATGTTATCTGTTTCATCATTTGTTTTATCCTTGACTGGTACTTACTTGTATAATCATACTTTATTTCCTCGTATGGTCCTTCCCTTATAAATTCTTCCGTTTTCTTTATGTATTCTTCCTTTCTCATTAGTACCATTGTATTTCCTTTATCCGCCTTCGTAACTATAATATCATTCTTCTTTATTTTATTCTTTAGTTTAGTTACAGTTGCTTTGATTTTTTGTTCATTCTTTGAATTATACAAACTTTTCTTAAATATTTTATCTACTACATTCCCTACTTCCCACCTTATTCTTTTTTTATCATTTTCATTTCCTAGTTTTTGTATTATGCTTTCGCATACAATAATCGTTTTTTCTTGATTTAATTCTGGTGGCGGTGCGTATTTTAAGCCTTTCGCTAACATTTCTTTTTCTTCCGTATTGAAATTTACCTCTGTAAGGTTTATTACTCTTTTTTCATAGTTATTCTTAGAGAGGTGTTCCTTTTTTACTTCGTTCTTTCTTATTAATTTATTTAACTTATCTACCATTTTTTTATTTTTCTTTTCCAATTTCTTTTCTACGTACCCCAAACCAAAATTATATAATATTTCTTCTAACTCTACATACGAGTATATTCTTAATAATTCTATGTGTCTGTCATATAATTCCCTATTATATCTATTGATTAAGCCGTAGAGTGACCTTATTTCCAGTTTTATCCACAACTTCTCGCTTTGTTCTTTTACTTTTTTGGCTACACTGTTCTTATTTTTAATTTTAACTTGAGCGTACTTTGGGATGACATTATTATCCAGACATTGTTTATTAAACCATATTTTACTTAAAACCCTCTTCAATTTAACTTTTAACTTAAGATATTTAAAAACTTTACTTACCTTATTGTTGTCGTTTATTACCTCATTGTTGTTGTCCATTACCTGTAGTCGATTGCACATCTTAACAGACGTTTAATGAAGAACTTTGTGTTAGTGGTTGAATTCACAATCAGAATGATCAATATTGCACACCACTATATAAAAATTATTCCGATTAGCGCATTCAAGCTTCACAGCTCATCGTCAGATCAGGAATAGACAGGAAATATGTAAAACCCAACCCTTCACCCCACTCCCCCACCCTGCTCACCCACAACAAACTAAAAATTAATGACCCTTCCCCACCCCCTAAACTCTGTCTCACCATCTGTACAGTTACATATTTTTCTAGTAAATTCCTTGTGTGTGTGTGTGTGTGTGTGTGCGTCCTTTTAAACTACCCTCTTCCTCTCCACACACGTGGGTCAGTCACACACCCTTATTTTAAAACAACCAATTAGTACTATGAAATATAATTCTTAATCTTATCTATCTGCCCTCTCTCATTTACTTCTTAATCATGTTATAAAATATGTCTTCATTATCAAATTTAATTTTAATATTAATTAAATTGTCTAACCCTTTTTCTCTTTCTTTCAATATTTCTAACTACTCTCTAAGCTTCCTTTCAACTGTGTTATTTACTACTTTTACAATTTCGTATTCTTCCAAAGGATTAACAAACTTGTGGTTGTCTTCTATGAAATGTCTTGCATATAACGAATTGGTTGTTCTATTACCTTCTCCCCGTTTGTGGTCAGACAACCTGCATACGAATTTTCGTCCTGTCTCCCCTAGGTACACTTTATTGCAGTCTTTACTTTTTAATTTATATATCCGCTTTTCTGTAATACTGGAATTTTTTCTATATTCTTATTCCTTATCTTATCAAATACCGTTTCACATTTTTTAATAGCTATATCTACTCCATATTTATTAAAACATTTTATAATTTTTCTAGTATGTGAACCTATGTATGTCAATGACCCTGCATAATTCTTTTGTTCTGGTTCTATTTTAGCTTTTTGTATGTTGACCCTTTTCATAACTTTATCCACTATGTTGGTGCTATAATTATTATTCCTTACAATTCCCTTTATCGTTTTTAACTCCCTATCTTTTGATTCGGTCTCTTTTAAACACTTCTGAGCTCTGTAACAAAAGGAATTGATTGCCGCCATTTTATATCTGTATGGGTGGCAAGACTCTCTTGGTATAATTATATCAGAATACGACTCTTTCCTAAATATCCCAAACTGTAGTTTCTCATTATCTTTAATTTCTATGTTTAAATCTAAGTAATTTATTTGCTTACCTCCTATCTCTTCCTTAAATTGTAAGTTTTTATCCTTATTATTTACCTCCTTTATAAACTCATGCACTTCTTCTAAGCTTCCTTCCCAAATTACTAATACATCATCAACGTATCTAGACCATAATTTTATATTGTCTTTATACTTAGTGGAAGTTATTAATTGCTTTTCAAAATCATTCATGTATATTTCAGCAAGAATAGGGGATAATGAAGACCCCATAGGTAAACCTTTTTTCTGTATATAAAACTTGTTATTAAACCTAAAATAGTTCTGATTTACACATTCTTTAATTACTTTCATCAACTGCTTTTTATACCTGTATTCTCCCATATTATTATCGTTTATTAACTTAATAACTTTATTTACTGTGATATTAGTAAACATGTCCTTAACATCCAGTGATATCAATTTTGTATTTACATTAATGTTAATATTTTCTAATTTTTCTATCAATTTTATATTATTCTCTATGTTGTATTTTGTCCCAAATTCATATTTCTCTTTCAGTACTCTGCTAACTTCCTTTGATAATTTATAAATAGGTGCATTAATAAAAGAAACAATCGGTCTAATTGGTTTTCCTTCTTTATGTATCTTAACCTGACTTTTAAAAGTTGGTGCTGTTGGATTACTTTCCAATAAATACTTTTTCTTATTTTCTTCTATAAATGTTATCTGTTTCATCATTTGTTTTATCCTTGACTGGTACTTACTTGTATAATCATACTTTATTTCCTCATATGGTCCTTCCCTTATAAATTCTTCCGTTTTCTTTATGTATTCTTCCTTTCTCATTAGTACCATTGTATTTCACTTATCCGCCTTCGTAACTATAATATCATTCTTCTTTATTTTATTCTTTAGTTTAGTTACAGTTGCTTTGATTTTTTGTTCATTCTTTGAATTATACAAACTTTTCTTAAATATTTTATCTACTACATTCCCTACTTCCCACCTTATTCTTTTTTTATCATTTTCATTTCCTAGTTTTTGTATTATGCTTTCGCATACAATAATCGTTTTTTCTTGATTTAATTCTGGTGGCGGTGCGTATTTTAAGCCTTTCGCTAACATTTCTTTTTCTTCCGTATTGAAATTTACCTCTGTAAGGTTTATTACTCTTTTTTCATAGTTATTCTTAGAGAGGTGTTCCTTTTTTACTTCGTTCTTTCTTATTAATTTATTTAACTTATCTACCATTTTTTTATTTTTCTTTTCCAATTTCTTTTCTACGTACCCCAAACCAAAATTATATAATATTTCTTCTAACTCTACATACGAGTATATTCTTAATAATTCTATGTGTCTGTCATATAATTCCCTATTATATCTATTGATTAAGCCGTAGAGTGACCTTATTTCCAGTTTTATCCACAACTTCTCGCTTTGTTCTTTTACTTTTTTGGCTACACTGTTCTTATTTTTAATTTTAACTTGAGCGTACTTTGGGATGACATTATTATCCAGACATTGTTTATTAAACCATATTTTACTTAAAACCCTCTTCAATTTAACTTTTAACTTAAGATATTTAAAAACTTTACTTACCTTATTGTTGTCGTTTATTACCTCATTGTTGTTGTCCATTACCTGTAGTCGATTGCACATCTTAACAGACGTTTAATGAAGAACTTTGTGTTAGTGGTTGAATTCACAATCAGAATGATCAATATTGCACACCACTATATAAAAATTATTCCGATTAGCGCATTCAAGCTTCACAGCTCATCGTCAGATCAGGAATAGACAGGAAATATGTAAAACCCAACCCTTCACCCCACTCCCCCACCCTGCTCACCCACAACAAACTAAAAATTAATGACCCTTCCCCACCCCCTAAACTCTGTCTCACCATCTGTACAGTTACATATTTTTCTAGTAAATTCCTTGTGTGTGTGTGTGTGTGTGTGTGCGTCCTTTTAAACTACCCTCTTCCTCTCCACACACGTGGGTCAGTCACACACCCTTATTTTAAAACAACCAATTAGTACTATGAAATATAATTCTTAATCTTATCTATCTGCCCTCTCTCATTTACTTCTTAATCATGTTATAAAATATGTCTTCATTATCAAATTTAATTTTAATATTAATTAAATTGTCTAACCCTTTTTCTCTTTCTTTCAATATTTCTAACTACTCTCTAAGCTTCCTTTCAACTGTGTTATTTACTACTTTTACAATTTCGTATTCTTCCAAAGGATTAACAAACTTGTGGTTGTCTTCTATGAAATGTCTTGCATATAACGAATTGGTTGTTCTATTACCTTCTCCCCGTTTGTGGTCAGACAACCTGCATACGAATTTTCGTCCTGTCTCCCCTAGGTACACTTTATTGCAGTCTTTACTTTTTAATTTATATATCCGCTTTTCTGTAATACTGGAATTTTTTCTATATTCTTATTCCTTATCTTATCAAATACCGTTTCACATTTTTTAATAGCTATATCTACTCCATATTTATTAAAACATTTTATAATTTTTCTAGTATGTGAACCTATGTATGTCAATGACCCTGCATAATTCTTTTGTTCTGGTTCTATTTTAGCTTTTTGTATGTTGACCCTTTTCATAACTTTATCCACTATGTTGGTGCTATAATTATTATTCCTTACAATTCCCTTTATCGTTTTTAACTCCCTATCTTTTGATTCGGTCTCTTTTAAACACTTCTGAGCTCTGTAACAAAAGGAATTGATTGCCGCCATTTTATATCTGTATGGGTGGCAAGACTCTCTTGGTATAATTATATCAGAATACGACTCTTTCCTAAATATCCCAAACTGTAGTTTCTCATTATCTTTAATTTCTATGTTTAAATCTAAGTAATTTATTTGCTTACCTCCTATCTCTTCCTTAAATTGTAAGTTTTTATCCTTATTATTTACCTCCTTTATAAACTCATGCACTTCTTCTAAGCTTCCTTCCCAAATTACTAATACATCATCAACGTATCTAGACCATAATTTTATATTGTCTTTATACTTAGTGGAAGTTATTAATTGCTTTTCAAAATCATTCATGTATATTTCAGCAAGAATAGGGGATAATGAAGACCCCATAGGTAAACCTTTTTTCTGTATATAAAACTTGTTATTAAACCTAAAATAGTTCTGATTTACACATTCTTTAATTACTTTCATCAACTGCTTTTTATACCTGTATTCTCCCATATTATTATCGTTTATTAACTTAATAACTTTATTTACTGTGATATTAGTAAACATGTCCTTAACATCCAGTGATATCAATTTTGTATTTACATTAATGTTAATATTTTCTAATTTTTCTATCAATTTTATATTATTCTCTATGTTGTATTTTGTCCCAAATTCATATTTCTCTTTCAGTACTCTGCTAACTTCCTTTGATAATTTATAAATAGGTGCATTAATAAAAGAAACAATCGGTCTAATTGGTTTTCCTTCTTTATGTATCTTAACCTGACTTTTAAAAGTTGGTGCTGTTGGATTACTTTCCAATAAATACTTTTTCTTATTTTCTTCTATAAATGTTATCTGTTTCATCATTTGTTTTATCCTTGACTGGTACTTACTTGTATAATCATACTTTATTTCCTCGTATGGTCCTTCCCTTATAAATTCTTCCGTTTTCTTTATGTATTCTTCCTTTCTCATTAGTACCATTGTATTTCCTTTATCCGCCTTCGTAACTATAATATCATTCTTCTTTATTTTATTCTTTAGTTTAGTTACAGTTGCTTTGATTTTTTGTTCATTCTTTGAATTATACAAACTTTTCTTAAATATTTTATCTACTACATTCCCTACTTCCCACCTTATTCTTTTTTTATCATTTTCATTTCCTAGTTTTTGTATTATGCTTTCGCATACAATAATCGTTTTTTCTTGATTTAATTCTGGTGGCGGTGCGTATTTTAAGCCTTTCGCTAACATTTCTTTTTCTTCCGTATTGAAATTTACCTCTGTAAGGTTTATTACTCTTTTTTCATAGTTATTCTTAGAGAGGTGTTCCTTTTTTACTTCGTTCTTTCTTATTAATTTATTTAACTTATCTACCATTTTTTTATTTTTCTTTTCCAATTTCTTTTCTACGTACCCCAAACCAAAATTATATAATATTTCTTCTAACTCTACATACGAGTATATTCTTAATAATTCTATGTGTCTGTCATATAATTCCCTATTATATCTATTGATTAAGCCGTAGAGTGACCTTATTTCCAGTTTTATCCACAACTTCTCGCTTTGTTCTTTTACTTTTTTGGCTACACTGTTCTTATTTTTAATTTTAACTTGAGCGTACTTTGGGATGACATTATTATCCAGACATTGTTTATTAAACCATATTTTACTTAAAACCCTCTTCAATTTAACTTTTAACTTAAGATATTTAAAAACTTTACTTACCTTATTGTTGTCGTTTATTACCTCATTGTTGTTGTCCATTACCTGTAGTCGATTGCACATCTTAACAGACGTTTAATGAAGAACTTTGTGTTAGTGGTTGAATTCACAATCAGAATGATCAATATTGCACACCACTATATAAAAATTATTCCGATTAGCGCATTCAAGCTTCACAGCTCATCGTCAGATCAGGAATAGACAGGAAATATGTAAAACCCAACCCTTCACCCCACTCCCCCACCCTGCTCACCCACAACAAACTAAAAATTAATGACCCTTCCCCACCCCCTAAACTCTGTCTCACCATCTGTACAGTTACATATTTTTCTAGTAAATTCCTTGTGTGTGTGTGTGTGTGTGTGTGCGTCCTTTTAAACTACCCTCTTCCTCTCCACACACGTGGGTCAGTCACACACCCTTATTTTAAAACAACCAATTAGTACTATGAAATATAATTCTTAATCTTATCTATCTGCCCTCTCTCATTTACTTCTTAATCATGTTATAAAATATGTCTTCATTATCAAATTTAATTTTAATATTAATTAAATTGTCTAACCCTTTTTCTCTTTCTTTCAATATTTCTAACTACTCTCTAAGCTTCCTTTCAACTGTGTTATTTACTACTTTTACAATTTCGTATTCTTCCAAAGGATTAACAAACTTGTGGTTGTCTTCTATGAAATGTCTTGCATATAACGAATTGGTTGTTCTATTACCTTCTCCCCGTTTGTGGTCAGACAACCTGCATACGAATTTTCGTCCTGTCTCCCCTAGGTACACTTTATTGCAGTCTTTACTTTTTAATTTATATATCCGCTTTTCTGTAATACTGGAATTTTTTCTATATTCTTATTCCTTATCTTATCAAATACCGTTTCACATTTTTTAATAGCTATATCTACTCCATATTTATTAAAACATTTTATAATTTTTCTAGTATGTGAACCTATGTATGTCAATGACCCTGCATAATTCTTTTGTTCTGGTTCTATTTTAGCTTTTTGTATGTTGACCCTTTTCATAACTTTATCCACTATGTTGGTGCTATAATTATTATTCCTTACAATTCCCTTTATCGTTTTTAACTCCCTATCTTTTGATTCGGTCTCTTTTAAACACTTCTGAGCTCTGTAACAAAAGGAATTGATTGCCGCCATTTTATATCTGTATGGGTGGCAAGACTCTCTTGGTATAATTATATCAGAATACGACTCTTTCCTAAATATCCCAAACTGTAGTTTCTCATTATCTTTAATTTCTATGTTTAAATCTAAGTAATTTATTTGCTTACCTCCTATCTCTTCCTTAAATTGTAAGTTTTTATCCTTATTATTTACCTCCTTTATAAACTCATGCACTTCTTCTAAGCTTCCTTCCCAAATTACTAATACATCATCAACGTATCTAGACCATAATTTTATATTGTCTTTATACTTAGTGGAAGTTATTAATTGCTTTTCAAAATCAATCATGTATATTTCAGCAAGAATAGGGGATAATGAAGACCCCATAGGTAAACCTTTTTTCTGTATATAAAACTTGTTATTAAACCTAAAATAGTTCTATTTACACATTCTTTAATTACTTTCATCAACTGCTTTTTATACCTGTATTCTCCCATATTATTATCGTTTATTAACTTAATAACTTTATTTACTGTGATATTAGTAAACATGTCCTTAACATCCAGTGATATCAATTTTGTATTTACATTAATGTTAATATTTTCTAATTTTTCTATCAATTTTATATTATTCTCTATGTTGTATTTTGTCCCAAATTCATATTTCTCTTTCAGTACTCTGCTAACTTCCTTTGATAATTTATAAATAGGTGCATTAATAAAAGAAACAATCGGTCTAATTGGTTTTCCTTCTTTATGTATCTTAACCTGACTTTTAAAAGTTGGTGCTGTTGGATTACTTTCCAATAAATACTTTTTCTTATTTTCTTCTATAAATGTTATCTGTTTCATCATTTGTTTTATCCTTGACTGGTACTTACTTGTATAATCATACTTTATTTCCTCATATGGTCCTTCCCTTATAAATTCTTCCGTTTTCTTTATGTATTCTTCCTTTCTCATTAGTACCATTGTATTTCACTTATCCGCCTTCGTAACTATAATATCATTCTTCTTTATTTTATTCTTTAGTTTAGTTACAGTTGCTTTGATTTTTTGTTCATTCTTTGAATTATACAAACTTTTCTTAAATATTTTATCTACTACATTCCCTACTTCCCACCTTATTCTTTTTTTATCATTTTCATTTCCTAGTTTTTGTATTATGCTTTCGCATACAATAATCGTTTTTTCTTGATTTAATTCTGGTGGCGGTGCGTATTTTAAGCCTTTCGCTAACATTTCTTTTTCTTCCGTATTGAAATTTACCTCTGTAAGGTTTATTACTCTTTTTTCATAGTTATTCTTAGAGAGGTGTTCCTTTTTTACTTCGTTCTTTCTTATTAATTTATTTAACTTATCTACCATTTTTTTATTTTTCTTTTCCAATTTCTTTTCTACGTACCCCAAACCAAAATTATATAATATTTCTTCTAACTCTACATACGAGTATATTCTTAATAATTCTATGTGTCTGTCATATAATTCCCTATTATATCTATTGATTAAGCCGTAGAGTGACCTTATTTCCAGTTTTATCCACAACTTCTCGCTTTGTTCTTTTACTTTTTTGGCTACACTGTTCTTATTTTTAATTTTAACTTGAGCGTACTTTGGGATGACATTATTATCCAGACATTGTTTATTAAACCATATTTTACTTAAAACCCTCTTCAATTTAACTTTTAACTTAAGATATTTAAAAACTTTACTTACCTTATTGTTGTCGTTTATTACCTCATTGTTGTTGTCCATTACCTGTAGTCGATTGCACATCTTAACAGACGTTTAATGAAGAACTTTGTGTTAGTGGTTGAATTCACAATCAGAATGATCAATATTGCACACCACTATATAAAAATTATTCCGATTAGCGCATTCAAGCTTCACAGCTCATCGTCAGATCAGGAATAGACAGGAAATATGTAAAACCCAACCCTTCACCCCTCTCCCCCACCCTGCTCACCCACAACAAACTAAAAATTAATGACCCTTCCCCACCCCCTAAACTCTGTCTCACCATCTGTACAGTTACATATTTTTCTAGTAAATTCCTTGTGTTTCAGTGTGTGTGTGTGTGTGCGTCCTTTTAAACTACCCTCTTCCTCTCCACACACGTGGGTCAGTCACACACCCTTATTTTAAAACAACCAATTAGTACTATGAAATATAATTCTTAATCTTATCTATCTGCCCTCTCTCATTTACTTCTTAATCATGTTATAAAATATTTCTTCATTATCAAATTTAATTTTAATATTAATTAAATTGTCTAACCCTTTTTCTCTTTCTTTCAATATTTCTAACTACTCTCTAAGCTTCCTTTCAACTGTGTTATTTACTACTTTTACAATTTCGTATTCTTCCAAAGGATTAACAAACTTGTGGTTGTCTTCTATGAAATGTCTTGCATATAACGAATTGGTTGTTCTATTACCTTCTCCCCGTTTGTGGTCAGACAACCTGCATACGAATTTTCGTCCTGTCTCCCCTAGGTACACTTTATTGCAGTCTTTACTTTTTAATTTATAAATCCGCTTTTCTGTAATACTGGAATTTTTTCTATATTCTTATTCCTTATCTTATCAAATACCGTTTCACATTTTTTAATAGCTATATCTACTCCATATTTATTAAAACATTTTATAATTTTTCTAGTATGTGAACCTATGTATGTCAATGACCCTGCATAATTCTTTTGTTCTGGTTCTATTTTAGCTTTTTGTATGTTGACCCTTTTCATAACTTTATCCACTATGTTGGTGCTATAATTATTATTCCTTACAATTCCCTTTATCGTTTTTAACTCCCTATCTTTTGATTCGGTCTCTTTTAAACACTTCTGAGCTCTGTAACAAAAGGAATTGATTGCCGCCATTTTATATCTGTATGGGTGGCAAGACTCTCTTGGTATAATTATATCAGAATACGACTCTTTCCTAAATATCCCAAACTGTAGTTTCTCATTATCTTTAATTTCTATGTTTAAATCTAAGTAATTTATTTGCTTACCTCCTATCTCTTCCTTAAATTGTAAGTTTTTATCCTTATTATTTACCTCCTTTATAAACTCATGCACTTCTTCTAAGCTTCCTTCCCAAATTACTAATACATCATCAACGTATCTAGACCATAATTTTATATTGTCTTTATACTTAGTGGAAGTTATTAATTGCTTTTCAAAATCATTCATGTATATTTCAGCAAGAATAGGGGATAATGAAGACCCCATAGGTAAACCTTTTTTCTGTATATAAAACTTGTTATTAAACCTAAAATAGTTCTGATTTACACATTCTTTAATTACTTTCATCAACTGCTTTTTATACCTGTATTCTCCCATATTATTATCGTTTATTAACTTAATAACTTTATTTACTGTGATATTAGTAAACATGTCCTTAACATCCAGTGATATCAATTTTGTATTTACATTAATGTTAATATTTTCTAATTTTTCTATCAATTTTATATTATTCTCTATGTTGTATTTTGTCCCAAATTCATATTTCTCTTTCAGTACTCTGCTAACTTCCTTTGATAATTTATAAATAGGTGCATTAATAAAAGAAACAATCGGTCTAATTGGTTTTCCTTCTTTATGTATCTTAACCTGACTTTTAAAAGTTGGTGCTGTTGGATTACTTTCCAATAAATACTTTTTCTTATTTTCTTCTATAAATGTTATCTGTTTCATCATTTGTTTTATCCTTGACTGGTACTTACTTGTATAATCATACTTTATTTCCTCGTATGGTCCTTCCCTTATAAATTCTTCCGTTTTCTTTATGTATTCTTCCTTTCTCATTAGTACCATTGTATTTCCTTTATCCGCCTTCGTAACTATAATATCATTCTTCTTTATTTTATTCTTTAGTTTAGTTACAGTTGCTTTGATTTTTTGTTCATTCTTTGAATTATACAAACTTTTCTTAAATATTTTATCTACTACATTCCCTACTTCCCACCTTATTCTTTTTTTATCATTTTCATTTCCTAGTTTTTGTATTATGCTTTCGCATACAATAATCGTTTTTTCTTGATTTAATTCTGGTGGCGGTGCGTATTTTAAGCCTTTCGCTAACATTTCTTTTTCTTCCGTATTGAAATTTACCTCTGTAAGGTTTATTACTCTTTTTTCATAGTTATTCTTAGAGAGGTGTTCCTTTTTTACTTCGTTCTTTCTTATTAATTTATTTAACTTATCTACCATTTTTTTTATTTTTATTTTCCAATTTCTTTTCTACGTACCCCAAACCAAAATTATATAATATTTCTTCTAACTCTACATACGAGTATATTCTTAATAATTCTATGTCTGTCATATAATTCTCTATTATATCTATTGATTAAGCCGTAGAGTGACCTTATTTCCAGTTTTATCCACAACTTCTCGCTTTGTTCTTTTACTTTTTTGGCTACACTGTTCTTATTTTTAATTTTAACTTGAGCGTACTTTGGGATGACATTATTATCCAGACATTGTTTATTAAACCATATTTTACTTAAAACCCTCTTCAATTTAACTTTTAACTTAAGATATTTAAAAACTTTACTTACCTTATTGTTGTCGTTTATTACCTCATTGTTGTTGTCCATTACCTGTAGTCGATTGCACATCTTAACAGACGTTTAATGAAGAACTTTGTGTTAGTGGTTGAATTCACAATCAGAATGATCAATATTGCACACCACTATATAAAAATTATTCCGATTAGCGCATTCAAGCTTCACAGCTCATCGTCAGATCAGGAATAGACAGGAAATATGTAAAACCCAACCCTTCACCCCTCTCCCCCACCCTGCTCACCCACAACAAACTAAAAATTAATGACCCTTCCCCACCCCCTAAACTCTGTCTCACCATCTGTACAGTTACATATTTTTCTAGTAAATTCCTTGTGTTTCAGTGTGTGTGTGTGTGTGCGTCCTTTTAAACTACCCTCTTCCTCTCCACACACGTGGGTCAGTCACACACCCTTATTTTAAAACAACCAATTAGTACTATGAAATATAATTCTTAATCTTATCTATCTGCCCTCTCTCATTTACTTCTTAATCATGTTATAAAATATTTCTTCATTATCAAATTTAATTTTAATATTAATTAAATTGTCTAACCCTTTTTCTCTTTCTTTCAATATTTCTAACTACTCTCTAAGCTTCCTTTCAACTGTGTTATTTACTACTTTTACAATTTCGTATTCTTCCAAAGGATTAACAAACTTGTGGTTGTCTTCTATGAAATGTCTTGCATATAACGAATTGGTTGTTCTATTACCTTCTCCCCGTTTGTGGTCAGACAACCTGCATACGAATTTTCGTCCTGTCTCCCCTAGGTACACTTTATTGCAGTCTTTACTTTTTAATTTATAAATCCGCTTTTCTGTAATACTGGAATTTTTTCTATATTCTTATTCCTTATCTTATCAAATACCGTTTCACATTTTTTAATAGCTATATCTACTCCATATTTATTAAAACATTTTATAATTTTTCTAGTATGTGAACCTATGTATGTCAATGACCCTGCATAATTCTTTTGTTCTGGTTCTATTTTAGCTTTTTGTATGTTGACCCTTTTCATAACTTTATCCACTATGTTGGTGCTATAATTATTATTCCTTACAATTCCCTTTATCGTTTTTAACTCCCTATCTTTTGATTCGGTCTCTTTTAAACACTTCTGAGCTCTGTAACAAAAGGAATTGATTGCCGCCATTTTATATCTGTATGGGTGGCAAGACTCTCTTGGTATAATTATATCAGAATACGACTCTTTCCTAAATATCCCAAACTGTAGTTTCTCATTATCTTTAATTTCTATGTTTAAATCTAAGTAATTTATTTGCTTACCTCCTATCTCTTCCTTAAATTGTAAGTTTTTATCCTTATTATTTACCTCCTTTATAAACTCATGCACTTCTTCTAAGCTTCCTTCCCAAATTACTAATACATCATCAACGTATCTAGACCATAATTTTATATTGTCTTTATACTTAGTGGAAGTTATTAATTGCTTTTCAAAATCATTCATGTATATTTCAGCAAGAATAGGGGATAATGAAGACCCCATAGGTAAACCTTTTTTCGGTATATAAAACTTGTTATTAAACCTAAAATAGTTCTGATTTACACATTCTTTAATTACTTTCATCAACTGCTTTTTATACCTGTATTCTCCCATATTATTATCGTTTATTAACTTAATAACTTTATTTACTGTGATATTAGTAAACATGTCCTTAACATCCAGTGATATCAATTTTGTATTTACATTAATGTTAATATTTTCTAATTTTTCTATCAATTTTATATTATTCTCTATGTTGTATTTTGTCCCAAATTCATATTTCTCTTTCAGTACTCTGCTAACTTCCTTTGATAATTTATAAATAGGTGCATTAATAAAAGAAACAATCGGTCTAATTGGTTTTCCTTCTTTATGTATCTTAACCTGACTTTTAAAAGTTGGTGCTGTTGGATTACTTTCCAATAAATACTTTTTCTTATTTTCTTCTATAAATGTTATCTGTTTCATCATTTGTTTTATCCTTGACTGGTACTTACTTGTATAATCATACTTTATTTCCTCGTATGGTCCTTCCCTTATAAATTCTTCCGTTTTCTTTATGTATTCTTCCTTTCTCATTAGTACCATTGTATTTCCTTTATCCGCCTTCGTAACTATAATATCATTCTTCTTTATTTTATTCTTTAGTTTAGTTACAGTTGCTTTGATTTTTTGTTCATTCTTTGAATTATACAAACTTTTCTTAAATATTTTATCTACTACATTCCCTACTTCCCACCTTATTCTTTTTTTATCATTTTCATTTCCTAGTTTTTGTATTATGCTTTCGCATACAATAATCGTTTTTTCTTGATTTAATTCTGGTGGCGGTGCGTATTTTAAGCCTTTCGCTAACATTTCTTTTTCTTCCGTATTGAAATTTACCTCTGTAAGGTTTATTACTCTTTTTTCATAGTTATTCTTAGAGAGGTGTTCCTTTTTTACTTCGTTCTTTCTTATTAATTTATTTAACTTATCTACCATTTTTTTTATTTTTATTTTCCAATTTCTTTTCTACGTACCCCAAACCAAAATTATATAATATTTCTTCTAACTCTACATACGAGTATATTCTTAATAATTCTATGTCTGTCATATAATTCTCTATTATATCTATTGATTAAGCCGTAGAGTGACCTTATTTCCAGTTTTATCCACAACTTCTCGCTTTGTTCTTTTACTTTTTTGGCTACACTGTTCTTATTTTTAATTTTAACTTGAGCGTACTTTGGGATGACATTATTATCCAGACATTGTTTATTAAACCATATTTTACTTAAAACCCTCTTCAATTTAACTTTTAACTTAAGATATTTAAAAACTTTACTTACCTTATTGTTGTCGTTTATTACCTCATTGTTGTTGTCCATTACCTGTAGTCGATTGCACATCTTAACAGACGTTTAATGAAGAACTTTGTGTTAGTGGTTGAATTCACAATCAGAATGATCAATATTGCACACCACTATATAAAAATTATTCCGATTAGCGCATTCAAGCTTCACAGCTCATCGTCAGATCAGGAATAGACAGGAAATATGTAAAACCCAACCCTTCACCCCTCTCCCCCACCCTGCTCACCCACAACAAACTAAAAATTAATGACCCTTCCCCACCCCCTAAACTCTGTCTCACCATCTGTACAGTTACATATTTTTCTAGTAAATTCCTTGTGTTTCAGTGTGTGTGTGTGTGTGCGTCCTTTTAAACTACCCTCTTCCTCTCCACACACGTGGGTCAGTCACACACCCTTATTTTAAAACAACCAATTAGTACTATGAAATATAATTCTTAATCTTATCTATCTGCCCTCTCTCATTTACTTCTTAATCATGTTATAAAATATTTCTTCATTATCAAATTTAATTTTAATATTAATTAAATTGTCTAACCCTTTTTCTCTTTCTTTCAATATTTCTAACTACTCTCTAAGCTTCCTTTCAACTGTGTTATTTACTACTTTTACAATTTCGTATTCTTCCAAAGGATTAACAAACTTGTGGTTGTCTTCTATGAAATGTCTTGCATATAACGAATTGGTTGTTCTATTACCTTCTCCCCGTTTGTGGTCAGACAACCTGCATACGAATTTTCGTCCTGTCTCCCCTAGGTACACTTTATTGCAGTCTTTACTTTTTAATTTATAAATCCGCTTTTCTGTAATACTGGAATTTTTTCTATATTCTTATTCCTTATCTTATCAAATACCGTTTCACATTTTTTAATAGCTATATCTACTCCATATTTATTAAAACATTTTATAATTTTTCTAGTATGTGAACCTATGTATGTCAATGACCCTGCATAATTCTTTTGTTCTGGTTCTATTTTAGCTTTTTGTATGTTGACCCTTTTCATAACTTTATCCACTATGTTGGTGCTATAATTATTATTCCTTACAATTCCCTTTATCGTTTTTAACTCCCTATCTTTTGATTCGGTCTCTTTTAAACACTTCTGAGCTCTGTAACAAAAGGAATTGATTGCCGCCATTTTATATCTGTATGGGTGGCAAGACTCTCTTGGTATAATTATATCAGAATACGACTCTTTCCTAAATATCCCAAACTGTAGTTTCTCATTATCTTTAATTTCTATGTTTAAATCTAAGTAATTTATTTGCTTACCTCCTATCTCTTCCTTAAATTGTAAGTTTTTATCCTTATTATTTACCTCCTTTATAAACTCATGCACTTCTTCTAAGCTTCCTTCCCAAATTACTAATACATCATCAACGTATCTAGACCATAATTTTATATTGTCTTTATACTTAGTGGAAGTTATTAATTGCTTTTCAAAATCATTCATGTATATTTCAGCAAGAATAGGGGATAATGAAGACCCCATAGGTAAACCTTTTTTCGGTATATAAAACTTGTTATTAAACCTAAAATAGTTCTGATTTACACATTCTTTAATTACTTTCATCAACTGCTTTTTATACCTGTATTCTCCCATATTATTATCGTTTATTAACTTAATAACTTTATTTACTGTGATATTAGTAAACATGTCCTTAACATCCAGTGATATCAATTTTGTATTTACATTAATGTTAATATTTTCTAATTTTTCTATCAATTTTATATTATTCTCTATGTTGTATTTTGTCCCAAATTCATATTTCTCTTTCAGTACTCTGCTAACTTCCTTTGATAATTTATAAATAGGTGCATTAATAAAAGAAACAATCGGTCTAATTGGTTTTCCTTCTTTATGTATCTTAACCTGACTTTTAAAAGTTGGTGCTGTTGGATTACTTTCCAATAAATACTTTTTCTTATTTTCTTCTATAAATGTTATCTGTTTCATCATTTGTTTTATCCTTGACTGGTACTTACTTGTATAATCATACTTTATTTCCTCGTATGGTCCTTCCCTTATAAATTCTTCCGTTTTCTTTATGTATTCTTCCTTTCTCATTAGTACCATTGTATTTCCTTTATCCGCCTTCGTAACTATAATATCATTCTTCTTTATTTTATTCTTTAGTTTAGTTACAGTTGCTTTGATTTTTTGTTCATTCTTTGAATTATACAAACTTTTCTTAAATATTTTATCTACTACATTCCCTACTTCCCACCTTATTCTTTTTTTATCATTTTCATTTCCTAGTTTTTGTATTATGCTTTCGCATACAATAATCGTTTTTTCTTGATTTAATTCTGGTGGCGGTGCGTATTTTAAGCCTTTCGCTAACATTTCTTTTTCTTCCGTATTGAAATTTACCTCTGTAAGGTTTATTACTCTTTTTTCATAGTTATTCTTAGAGAGGTGTTCCTTTTTTACTTCGTTCTTTCTTATTAATTTATTTAACTTATCTACCATTTTTTTTATTTTTATTTTCCAATTTCTTTTCTACGTACCCCAAACCAAAATTATATAATATTTCTTCTAACTCTACATACGAGTATATTCTTAATAATTCTATGTCTGTCATATAATTCTCTATTATATCTATTGATTAAGCCGTAGAGTGACCTTATTTCCAGTTTTATCCACAACTTCTCGCTTTGTTCTTTTACTTTTTTGGCTACACTGTTCTTATTTTTAATTTTAACTTGAGCGTACTTTGGGATGACATTATTATCCAGACATTGTTTATTAAACCATATTTTACTTAAAACCCTCTTCAATTTAACTTTTAACTTAAGATATTTAAAAACTTTACTTACCTTATTGTTGTCGTTTATTACCTCATTGTTGTTGTCCATTACCTGTAGTCGATTGCACATCTTAACAGACGTTTAATGAAGAACTTTGTGTTAGTGGTTGAATTCACAATCAGAATGATCAATATTGCACACCACTATATAAAAATTATTCCGATTAGCGCATTCAAGCTTCACAGCTCATCGTCAGATCAGGAATAGACAGGAAATATGTAAAACCCAACCCTTCACCCCTCTCCCCCACCCTGCTCACCCACAACAAACTAAAAATTAATGACCCTTCCCCACCCCCTAAACTCTGTCTCACCATCTGTACAGTTACATATTTTTCTAGTAAATTCCTTGTGTTTCAGTGTGTGTGTGTGTGTGTGCGTCCTTTTAAACTACCCTCTTCCTCTCCACACACGTGGGTCAGTCACACACCCTTATTTTAAAACAACCAATTAGTACTATGAAATATAATTCTTAATCTTATCTATCTGCCCTCTCTCATTTACTTCTTAATCATGTTATAAAATATTTCTTCATTATCAAATTTAATTTTAATATTAATTAAATTGTCTAACCCTTTTTCTCTTTCTTTCAATATTTCTAACTACTCTCTAAGCTTCCTTTCAACTGTGTTATTTACTACTTTTACAATTTCGTATTCTTCCAAAGGATTAACAAACTTGTGGTTGTCTTCTATGAAATGTCTTGCATATAACGAATTGGTTGTTCTATTACCTTCTCCCCGTTTGTGGTCAGACAACCTGCATACGAATTTTCGTCCTGTCTCCCCTAGGTACACTTTATTGCAGTCTTTACTTTTTAATTTATAAATCCGCTTTTCTGTAATACTGGAATTTTTTCTATATTCTTATTCCTTATCTTATCAAATACCGTTTCACATTTTTTAATAGCTATATCTACTCCATATTTATTAAAACATTTTATAATTTTTCTAGTATGTGAACCTATGTATGTCAATGACCCTGCATAATTCTTTTGTTCTGGTTCTATTTTAGCTTTTTGTATGTTGACCCTTTTCATAACTTTATCCACTATGTTGGTGCTATAATTATTATTCCTTACAATTCCCTTTATCGTTTTTAACTCCCTATCTTTTGATTCGGTCTCTTTTAAACACTTCTGAGCTCTGTAACAAAAGGAATTGATTGCCGCCATTTTATATCTGTATGGGTGGCAAGACTCTCTTGGTATAATTATATCAGAATACGACTCTTTCCTAAATATCCCAAACTGTAGTTTCTCATTATCTTTAATTTCTATGTTTAAATCTAAGTAATTTATTTGCTTACCTCCTATCTCTTCCTTAAATTGTAAGTTTTTATCCTTATTATTTACCTCCTTTATAAACTCATGCACTTCTTCTAAGCTTCCTTCCCAAATTACTAATACATCATCAACGTATCTAGACCATAATTTTATATTGTCTTTATACTTAGTGGAAGTTATTAATTGCTTTTCAAAATCATTCATGTATATTTCAGCAAGAATAGGGGATAATGAAGACCCCATAGGTAAACCTTTTTTCTGTATATAAAACTTGTTATTAAACCTAAAATAGTTCTGATTTACACATTCTTTAATTACTTTCATCAACTGCTTTTTATACCTGTATTCTCCCATATTATTATCGTTTATTAACTTAATAACTTTATTTACTGTGATATTAGTAAACATGTCCTTAACATCCAGTGATATCAATTTTGTATTTACATTAATGTTAATATTTTCTAATTTTTCTATCAATTTTATATTATTCTCTATGTTGTATTTTGTCCCAAATTCATATTTCTCTTTCAGTACTCTGCTAACTTCCTTTGATAATTTATAAATAGGTGCATTAATAAAAGAAACAATCGGTCTAATTGGTTTTCCTTCTTTATGTATCTTAACCTGACTTTTAAAAGTTGGTGCTGTTGGATTACTTTCCAATAAATACTTTTTCTTATTTTCTTCTATAAATGTTATCTGTTTCATCATTTGTTTTATCCTTGACTGGTACTTACTTGTATAATCATACTTTATTTCCTCGTATGGTCCTTCCCTTATAAATTCTTCCGTTTTCTTTATGTATTCTTCCTTTCTCATTAGTACCATTGTATTTCCTTTATCCGCCTTCGTAACTATAATATCATTCTTCTTTATTTTATTCTTTAGTTTAGTTACAGTTGCTTTGATTTTTTGTTCATTCTTTGAATTATACAAACTTTTCTTAAATATTTTATCTACTACATTCCCTACTTCCCACCTTATTCTTTTTTTATCATTTTCATTTCCTAGTTTTTGTATTATGCTTTCGCATACAATAATCGTTTTTTCTTGATTTAATTCTGGTGGCGGTGCGTATTTTAAGCCTTTCGCTAACATTTCTTTTTCTTCCGTATTGAAATTTACCTCTGTAAGGTTTATTACTCTTTTTTCATAGTTATTCTTAGAGAGGTGTTCCTTTTTTACTTCGTTCTTTCTTATTAATTTATTTAACTTATCTACCATTTTTTTATTTTTATTTTCCAATTTCTTTTCCACGTACCCCAAACCAAAATTATATAATATTTCTTCTAACTCTACATACGAGTATATTCTTAATAATTCTATGTGTCTGTCATATAATTCCCTATTATATCTATTGATTAAGCCGTAGAGTGACCTTATTTCCAGTTTTATCCACAACTTCTCGCTTTGTTCTTTTACTTTTTTGGCTACACTGTTCTTATTTTTAATTTTAACTTGAGCGTACTTTGGGATGACATTATTATCCAGACATTGTTTATTAAACCATATTTTACTTAAAACCCTCTTCAATTTAACTTTTAACTTAAGATATTTAAAAACTTTACTTACCTTATTGTTGTCGTTTATTACCTCATTGTTGTTGTCCATTACCTGTAGTCGATTGCACATCTTAACAGACGTTTAATGAAGAACTTTGTGTTAGTGGTTGAATTCACAATCAGAATGATCAATATTGCACACCACTATATAAAAATTATTCCGATTAGCGCTTTCAAGCTTCACAGCTCATCGTCAGATTAGGAATAGACAGGAAATATGTAAAACCCAACCCTTCACCCCTCTCACCCACAACAAACTAAAAATTAATGACCCTTCCCCACCCCCTAAACTCTGTCTCACCATCTGTACAGTTACATATTTTTCTAGTAAATTCCTTGTGTGTGTGTGTGTGTGTGCGTCCTTTTAAACTACCCTCTTCCTCTCCACACACGTGGGTCAGTCACACACCCTTATTTTAAAACAACCAATTAGTACTATGAAATATAATTCTTAATCTTATCTATCTGCCCTCTCTCATTTACTTCTTAATCATGTTATAAAATATTTCTTCATTATCAAATTTAATTTTAATATTAATTAAATTGTCTAACCCTTTTTCTCTTTCTTTCAATATTTCTAACTACTCTCTAAGCTTCCTTTCAACTGTGTTATTTACTACTTTTACAATTTCGTATTCTTCCAAAGGATTAACAAACTTGTGGTTGTCTTCTATGAAATGTCTTGCATATAACGAATTGGTTGTTCTATTACCTTCTCCCCGTTTGTGGTCAGACAACCTGCATACGAATTTTCGTCCTGTCTCCCCTAGGTACACTTTATTGCAGTCTTTACATTTTAATTTATAAATCCGCTTTTCTGTAATACTGGAATTTTTTCTATATTCTTATTCCTTATCTTATCAAATACCGTTTCACATTTTTTAATAGCTATATCTACTCCATATTTATTAAAACATTTTATAATTTTTCTAGTATGTGAACCTATGTATGTCAATGACCCTGCATAATTCTTTTGTTCTGGTTCTATTTTAGCTTTTTGTATGTTGACCCTTTTCATAACTTTATCCACTATGTTGGTGCTATAATTATTATTCCTTACAATTCCCTTTATCGTTTTTAACTCCCTATCTTTTGATTCGGTCTCTTTTAAACACTTCTGAGCTCTGTAACAAAAGGAATTGATTGCCGCCATTTTATATTTGTATGGGTGGCAAGACTCTCTTGGTATAATTATATCAGAATACGACTCTTTCCTAAATATCCCAAACTGTAGTTTCTCATTATCTTTAATTTCTATGTTTAAATCTAAGTAATTTATTTGCTTACCTCCTATCTCTTCCTTAAATTGTAAGTTTTTATCCTTATTATTTACCTCCTTTATAAACTCATGCACTTCTTCTAAGCTTCCTTCCCAAATTACTAATACATCATCAACGTATCTAGACCATAATTTTATATTGTCTTTATACTTAGTGGAAGTTATTAATTGCTTTTCAAAATCATTCATGTATATTTCAGCAAGAATAGGGGATAATGAAGACCCCATAGGTAAACCTTTTTTCTGTATATAAAACTTGTTATTAAACCTAAAATAGTTCTGATTTACACATTCTTTAATTACTTTCATCAACTGCTTTTTATACCTGTATTCTCCCATATTATTATCGTTTATTAACTTAATAACTTTATTTACTGTGATATTAGTAAACATGTCCTTAACATCCAGTGATATCAATTTTGTATTTACATTAATGTTAATATTTTCTAATTTTTCTATCAATTTTATATTATTCTCTATGTTGTATTTTGTCCCAAATTCATATTTCTCTTTCAGTACTCTGCTAACTTCCTTTGATAATTTATAAATAGGTGCATTAATAAAGGAACAATCGGTCTAATTGGTTTTCCTTCTTTATGTATCTTAACCTGACTTTTAAAAGTTGGTGCTGTTGGATTACTTTCCAATAAATACTTTTTCTTATTTTCTTCTATAAATGTTATCTGTTTCATCATTTGTTTTATCCTTGACTGGTACTTACTTGTATAATCATACTTTATTTCCTCGTATGGTCCTTCCCTTATAAATTCTTCCGTTTTCTTTATGTATTCTTCCTTTCTCATTAGTACCATTGTATTTCCTTTATCCGCCTTCGTAACTATAATATCATTCTTCTTTATTTTATTCTTTAGTTTAGTTACAGTTGCTTTGATTTTTTGTTCATTCTTTGAATTATACAAACTTTTCTTAAATATTTTATCTACTACATTCCCTACTTCCCACCTTATTCTTTTTTTATCATTTTCATTTCCTAGTTTTTGTATTATGCTTTCGCATACAATAATCGTTTTTTCTTGATTTAATTCTGGTGGCGGTGCGTATTTTAAGCCTTTCGCTAACATTTCTTTTTCTTCCGTATTGAAATTTACCTCTGTAAGGTTTATTACTCTTTTTTCATAGTTATTCTTAGAGAGGTGTTCCTTTTTTACTTCGTTCTTTCTTATTAATTTATTTAACTTATCTACCATTTTTTTATTTTTATTTTCCAATTTCTTTTCCACGTACCCCAAACCAAAATTATATAATATTTCTTCTAACTCTACATACGAGTATATTCTTAATAATTCTATGTGTCTGTCATATAATTCCCTATTATATCTATTGATTAAGCCGTAGAGTGACCTTATTTCCAGTTTTATCCACAACTTCTCGCTTTGTTCTTTTACTTTTTTGGCTACACTGTTCTTATTTTTAATTTTAACTTGAGCGTACTTTGGGATGACATTATTATCCAGACATTGTTTATTAAACCATATTTTACTTAAAACCCTCTTCAATTTAACTTTTAACTTAAGATATTTAAAAACTTTACTTACCTTATTGTTGTCGTTTATTACCTCATTGTTGTTGTCCATTACCTGTAGTTGATTGCACATCTTAACAGACGTTTAATGAAGAACTTTGTGTTAGTGGTTGAATTCACAATCAGAATGATCAATATTGCACACCACTATATAAAAATTATTCCGATTAGCGCTTTCAAGCTTCACAGCTCATCGTCAGATCAGGAATAGACAGGAAATATGTAAAACCCAACCCTTCACCCCTCTCCCCCACCCTGCTCACCCACAACAAACTAAAAATTAATGACCCTTCCCCACCCCCTAAACTCTGTCTCACCATCTGTACAGTTACATATTTTTCTAGTAAATTCCTTGTGTTTCAGTGTGTGTGTGTGTGTGTGTGTGTGTGTGTGTGTGTGTGTGTGTGTGTGTGTGTGTGTGTGTGTGTGTGTGCGTCCTTTTAAACTACCCTCTTCCTCACCACACACGTGGGTCAGTCACACACCCTTATTTTAAAACAACCAATTAGTACTATGAAATATAATTCTTAATCTTATCTATCTGCCCTCTCTCATTTACTTCTTAAACATGTTATAAAATATTTCTTCATTATCAAATTTAATTTTAATATTAATTAAATTGTCTAACCCTTTTTCTCTTTCTTTCAATATTTCTAACTCCTTTCTAAGCTTCCTTTCAACTGTGTTATTTACTACTTTTACAATTTCGTATTCTTCCAAAGGATTAACAAACTTGTGGTTGTCTTCTATGAAATGTCTTGCATATAACGAATTGGTTGTTCTATTACCTTCTCCCCGTTTGTGGTCAGACAACCTGCATACGAATTTTCGTCCTGTCTCCCCTAGGTACACTTTATTCCAGTCTTTACATTTTAATTTATAAATCCGCTTTTCTGTAATACTGGAATTTTTTCTATATTCTTATTCCTTATCTTATCAAATACCGTTTCACATTTTTTAATAGCTATATCTACTCCATATTTATTAAAACATTTTATAATTTTTCTAGTATGTGAACCTATGTATGTCAATGACCCTACATAATTCTTTTGTTCTGGTTCTATTTTAGCTTTTTGTATGTTGACCCTTTTCATAACTTTATCCACTATGTTGGTGCTATAATTATTATTCCTTACAATTTCCTTTATCGTTTTTAACTCCCTATCTTTTGATTCGGTCTGTTTTAAACACTTCTGAGCTCTGTAACAAAAGGAATTGATTGCCGCCATTTTATATCTGTATGGGTGGCAAGACTCTCTTGGTATAATTATATCAGAATACGACTCTTTCCTAAATATCCCAAACTGTAGTTTCTCATTATCTTTAATTTCTATGTTTAAATCTAAGTAATTTATTTGCTTACCTCCTATCTCTTCCTTAAATTGTAAGTTTTTATCCTTATTATTTACCTCCTTTATAAACTCATGCACTTCTTCTAAGCTTCCTTCCCAAATTACTAATACATCATCAACATATCTAGACCATAATTTTATATTGTCTTTATACTTAGTGGAAGTTATTAATTACTTTTCAAAATCATTCATGTATATTTCAGCAAGAATAGGGGATAATGAAGACCCCATAGGTAAACCTTTTTTCTGTATATAAAACTTGTTATTAAACCTAAAATAGTTCTGATTTACACATTCTTTAATTACTTTCATCAACTGCTTTTTATACCTGTATTCTCCCATATTATTATCGTTTATTAACTTAATAACTTTATTTACTGTGATATTAGTAAACATGTCCTTAACATCCAGTGATATCAATTTTGTATTTACATTAATGTTAATATTTTCTAATTTTTCTATCAATTTTATATTATTCTCTATGTTGTATTTTGTCCCAAATTCATATTTCTCTTTCAGTACTCTGCTAACTTCCTTTGATAATTTATAAATAGGTGCATTAATAAAAGAAACAATCGGTCTAATTGGTTTTCCTTCTTTATGTATCTTAACCTGACTTTTAAAAGTTGGTGCTGTTGGATTACTTTCCAATAAATACTTTTTCTTATTTTCTTCTATAAATGTTATCTGTTTCATCATTTGTTTTATCCTTGACTGGTACTTACTTGTATAATCATACTTTATTTCCTCGTATGGTCCTTCCCTTATAAATTCTTCCGTTTTCTTTATGTATTCTTCCTTTCTCATTAGTACCATTGTATTTCCTTTATCCGCCTTCGTAACTATAATATCATTCTTCTTTATTTTATTCTTTAGTTTAGTTACAGTTGCTTTGATTTTTTGTTCATTCTTTGAATTATACAAACTTTTCTTAAATATTTTATCTACTACATTCCCTACTTCCCACCTTATTCTTTTTTTATCATTTTCATTTCCTAGTTTTTGTATTATGCTTTCGCATACAATAATCGTTTTTTCTTGATTTAATTCTGGTGGCGGTGCGTATTTTAAGCCTTTCGCTAACATTTCTTTTTCTTCCGTATTGAAATTTACCTCTGTAAGGTTTATTACTCTTTTTTCATAGTTATTCTTAGAGAGGTGTTCCTTTTTTACTTCGTTCTTTCTTATTAATTTATTTAACTTATCTACCATTTTTTTATTTTTATTTTCCAATTTCTTTTCTACGTACCCCAAACCAAAATTGTATAATATGTCTTCTAACTCTACATACGAGTATATTCTTAATAATTCTATGCGTCTGTCATATAATTCCCTATTATATCTATTGATTAAGCCGTAGAGTGACCTTATTTCCAGTTTTATCCACAACTTCTCGCTTTGTTCTTTTACTTTTTTGGCTACACTGTTCTTATTTTTAATTTTAACTTGAGCGTACTTTGGGATGACATTATTATCCAGACATTGTTTATTAAACCATATTTTACTTAAAACCCTCTTCAATTTAACTTTTAACTTAAGATATTTAAAAACTTTACTTACCTTATTGTTGTCGTTTATTACCTCATTGTTGTTGTCCATTACCTGTAGTCGATTGCACATCTTAACAGACGTTTAATGAAGAACTTTGTGTTAGTGGTTGAATTCACAATCAGAATGATCAATATTGGACACCACTATATAAAAATTATTCCGATTAGCGCTTTCAAGCTTCACAGCTCATCGTCAGATCAGGAATAGACAGGAAATATGTAAAACCCAACCCTTCACCCCTCTCCCCCACCCTGCTCACCCACAACAAACTAAAAATTAATGACCCTTCCCCACCCCCTAAACTCTGTCTCACCATCTGTACAGTTACATATTTTTCTAGTAAATTCCTTGTGTTTCAGTGTGTGTGTGTGTGTGTGTGTGTGTGTGTGTGTGTGTGTGTGTGTGTGTGTGTGTGTGTGTGTGTGTGTGTGTGTGTGCGTCCTTTTAAACTACCCTCTTCCTCTCCACACACGTGGGTCAGTCACACACCCTTATTTTAAAACAACCAATTAGTACTATGAAATATAATTCTTAATCTTATCTATCTGCCCTCTCTCATTTACTTCTTAATCATGTTATAAAATATTTCTTCATTATCAAATTTAATTTTAATATTAATTAAATTGTCTAACCCTTTTTCTCTTTCTTTCAATATTTCTAACTCCTTTCTAAGCTTCCTTTCAACTGTGTTATTTACTACTTTTACAATTTCGTATTCTTCCAAAGGATTAACAAACTTGTGGTTGTCTTCTATGAAATGTCTTGCATATAACGAATTGGTTGTTCTATTACCTTCTCCCCGTTTGTGGTCAGACAACCTGCATACGAATTTTCGTCCTGTCTCCCCTAGGTACACTTTATTCCAGTCTTTACATTTTAATTTATAAATCCGCTTTTCTGTAATACTGGAATTTTTTCTATATTCTTATTCCTTATCTTATCAAATACCGTTTCACATTTTTTAATAGCTATATCTACTCCATATTTATTAAAACATTTTATAATTTTTCTAGTATGTGAACCTATGTATGTCAATGACCCTACATAATTCTTTTGTTCTGGTTCTATTTTAGCTTTTTGTATGTTGACCCTTTTCATAACTTTATCCACTATGTTGGTGCTATAATTATTATTCCTTACAATTTCCTTTATCGTTTTTAACTCCCTATCTTTTGATTCGGTCTGTTTTAAACACTTCTGAGCTCTGTAACAAAAGGAATTGATTGCCGCCATTTTATATCTGTATGGGTGGCAAGACTCTCTTGGTATAATTATATCAGAATACGACTCTTTCCTAAATATCCCAAACTGTAGTTTCTCATTATCTTTAATTTCTATGTTTAAATCTAAGTAATTTATTTGCTTACCTCCTATCTCTTCCTTAAATTGTAAGTTTTTATCCTTATTATTTACCTCCTTTATAAACTCATGCACTTCTTCTAAGCTTCCTTCCCAAATTACTAATACATCATCAACATATCTAGACCATAATTTTATATTGTCTTTATACTTAGTGGAAGTTATTAATTACTTTTCAAAATCATTCATGTATATTTCAGCAAGAATAGGGGATAATGAAGACCCCATAGGTAAACCTTTTTTCTGTATATAAAACTTGTTATTAAACCTAAAATAGTTCTGATTTACACATTCTTTAATTACTTTCATCAACTGCTTTTTATACCTGTATTCTCCCATATTATTATCGTTTATTAACTTAATAACTTTATTTACTGTGATATTAGTAAACATGTCCTTAACATCCAGTGATATCAATTTTGTATTTACATTAATGTTAATATTTTCTAATTTTTCTATCAATTTTATATTATTCTCTATGTTGTATTTTGTCCCAAATTCATATTTCTCTTTCAGTACTCTGCTAACTTCCTTTGATAATTTATAAATAGGTGCATTAATAAAAGAAACAATCGGTCTAATTGGTTTTCCTTCTTTATGTATCTTAACCTGACTTTTAAAAGTTGGTGCTGTTGGATTACTTTCCAATAAATACTTTTTCTTATTTTCTTCTATAAATGTTATCTGTTTCATCATTTGTTTTATCCTTGACTGGTACTTACTTGTATAATCATACTTTATTTCCTCGTATGGTCCTTCCCTTATAAATTCTTCCGTTTTCTTTATGTATTCTTCCTTTCTCATTAGTACCATTGTATTTCCTTTATCCGCCTTCGTAACTATAATATCATTCTTCTTTATTTTATTCTTTAGTTTAGTTACAGTTGCTTTGATTTTTTGTTCATTCTTTGAATTATACAAACTTTTCTTAAATATTTTATCTACTACATTCCCTACTTCCCACCTTATTCTTTTTTTATCATTTTCATTTCCTAGTTTTTGTATTATGCTTTCGCATACAATAATCGTTTTTTCTTGATTTAATTCTGGTGGCGGTGCGTATTTTAAGCCTTTCGCTAACATTTCTTTTTCTTCCGTATTGAAATTTACCTCTGTAAGGTTTATTACTCTTTTTTCATAGTTATTCTTAGAGAGGTGTTCCTTTTTTACTTCGTTCTTTCTTATTAATTTATTTAACTTATCTACCATTTTTTTATTTTTATTTTCCAATTTCTTTTCTACGTACCCCAAACCAAAATTGTATAATATGTCTTCTAACTCTACATACGAGTATATTCTTAATAATTCTATGCGTCTGTCATATAATTCCCTATTATATCTATTGATTAAGCCGTAGAGTGACCTTATTTCCAGTTTTATCCACAACTTCTCGCTTTGTTCTTTTACTTTTTTGGCTACACTGTTCTTATTTTTAATTTTAACTTGAGCGTACTTTGGGATGACATTATTATCCAGACATTGTTTATTAAACCATATTTTACTTAAAACCCTCTTCAATTTAACTTTTAACTTAAGATATTTAAAAACTTTACTTACCTTATTGTTGTCGTTTATTACCTCATTGTTGTTGTCCATTACCTGTAGTCGATTGCACATCTTAACAGACGTTTAATGAAGAACTTTGTGTTAGTGGTTGAATTCACAATCAGAATGATCAATATTGGACACCACTATATAAAAATTATTCCGATTAGCGCTTTCAAGCTTCACAGCTCATCGTCAGATCAGGAATAGACAGGAAATATGTAAAACCCAACCCTTCACCCCTCTCCCCCACCCTGCTCACCCACAACAAACTAAAAATTAATGACCCTTCCCCACCCCCTAAACTCTGTCTCACCATCTGTACAGTTACATATTTTTCTAGTAAATTCCTTGTGTTTCAGTGTGTGTGTGTGTGTGTGTGTGTGTGTGTGTGTGTGTGTGTGTGTGTGTGTGTGTGTGTGTGTGTGTGTGTGTGTGCGTCCTTTTAAACTACCCTCTTCCTCTCCACACACGTGGGTCAGTCACACACCCTTATTTTAAAACAACCAATTAGTACTATGAAATATAATTCTTAATCTTATCTATCTGCCCTCTCTCATTTACTTCTTAATCATGTTATAAAATATTTCTTCATTATCAAATTTAATTTTAATATTAATTAAATTGTCTAACCCTTTTTCTCTTTCTTTCAATATTTCTAACTCCTCTCTAAGCTTCCTTTCAACTGTGTTATTTACTACTTTTACAATTTCGTATTCTTCCAAAGGATTAACAAACTTGTGGTTGTCTTCTATGAAATGTCTTGCATATAACGAATTGGTTGTTCTATTACCTTCTCCCCGTTTGTGGTCAGACAACCTGCATACGAATTTTCGTCCTGTCTCCCCTAGGTACACTTTATTGCAGTCTTTACATTTTAATTTATAAATCCGCTTTTCTGTAATACTGGAATTTTTTCTATATTCTTATTCCTTATCTTATCAAATACCGTTTCACATTTTTTAATAGCTATATCTACTCCATATTTATTAAAACATTTTATAATTTTTCTAGTATGTGCACCTATGTATGTCAATGACCCTGCATAATTCTTTTGTTCTGGTTCTATTTTAGCTTTTTGTATGTTGACCCTTTTCATAACTTTATCCACTATGTTGGTGCTATAATTATTATTCCTTACAATTCCCTTTATCGTTTTTAACTCCCTATCTTTTGATTCGGTCTCTTTTAAACACTTCTGAGCTCTGTAACAAAAGGAATTGATTGCCGCCATTTTATATCTGTATGGGTGGCAAGACTCTCTTGGTATAATTATATCAGAATACGACTCTTTCCTAAATATCCCAAACTGTAGTTTCTCATTATCTTTAATTTCTATGTTTAAATCTAAGTAATTTATTTGCTTACCTCCTATCTCTTCCTTAAATTGTAAGTTTTTATCCTTATTCTTTACCTCCTTTATAAACTCATGCACTTCTTCTAAGCTTCCTTCCCAAATTACTAATACATCATCAACGTATCTAGACCATAATTTTATATTGTCTTTATACTTAGTGGAAGTTATTAATTGCTTTTCAAAATCATTCATGTATATTTCAGCAAGAATAGGGGATAATGAAGACCCCATAGGTAAACCTTTTTTCTGTATATAAAACTTGTTATTAAACCTAAAATAGTTCTGATTTACACATTCTTTAATTACTTTCATCAACTGCTTTTTATACCTGTATTCTCCCATATTATTATCGTTTATTAACTTAATAACTTTATTTACTGTGATATTAGTAAACATGTCCTTAACATCCAGTGATATCAATTTTGTATTTACATTAATGTTAATATTTTCTAATTTTTCTATCAATTTTATATTATTCTCTATGTTGTATTTTGTCCCAAATTCATATTTCTCCTTCAGTACTCTGCTAACTTCCTTTGATAATTTATAAATAGGTGCATTAATAAAAGAAACAATCGGTCTAATTGGTTTTCCTTCTTTATGTATCTTAACCTGACTTTTAAAAGTTGGTGCTGTTGGATTACTTTCCAATAAATACTTTTTCTTATTTTCTTCTATAAATGTTATCTGTTTCATCATTTGTTTTATCCTTGACTGGTACTTACTTGTATAATCATACTTTATTTCCTCGTATGGTCCTTCCCTTATAAATTCTTCCGTTTTCTTTATGTATTCTTCCTTTCTCATTAGTACCATTGTATTTCCTTTATCCGCCTTCGTAACTATAATATCATTCTTCTTTATTTTATTCTTTAGTTTAGTTACAGTTGCTTTGATTTTTTGTTCATTCTTTGAATTATACAAACTTTTCTTAAATATTTTATCTACTACATTCCCTACTTCCCACCTTATTCTTTTTTTATCATTTTCATTTCCTAGTTTTTGTATTATGCTTTCGCATACAATAATCGTTTTTTCTTGATTTAATTCTGGTGGCGGTGCGTATTTTAAGCCTTTCGCTAACATTTCTTTTTCTTCCGTATTGAAATTTACCTCTGTAAGGTTTATTACTCTTTTTTCATAGTTATTCTTAGAGAGGTGTTCCTTTTTTACTTCGTTCTTTCTTATTAATTTATTTAACTTATCTACCATTTTTTTATTTTTATTTTCCAATTTCTTTTCCACGTACCCCAAACCAAAATTATATAATATTTCTTCTAACTCTACATACGAGTATATTCTTAATAATTCTATGTGTCTGTCATATAATTCCCTATTATATCTATTGATTAAGCCGTAGAGTGACCTTATTTCCAGTTTTATCCACAACTTCTCGCTTTGTTCTTTTACTTTTTTGGCTACACTGTTCTTATTTTTAATTTTAACTTGAGCGTACTTTGGGATGACATTATTATCCAGACATTGTTTATTAAACCATATTTTACTTAAAACCCTCTTCAATTTAACTTTTAACTTAAGATATTTAAAAACTTTACTTACCTTATTATTGTCGTTTATTACCTCATTGTTGTTGTCCATTACCTGTAGTCGATTGCACATCTTAACAGACGTTTAATGAAGAACGTTGTGTTAGTGGTTGAATTCACAATCAGAATGATCAATATTGCACACCACTATATAAAAATTATTCCGATTAGCGCTTTCAAGCTTCACAGCTCATCGTCAGATCAGGAATAGACAGGAAATATGTAAAACCCAACCCTTCACCCCTCTCCCCCACCCTGCTCACCCACAACAAACTAAAAATTAATGACCCTTCCCCACCCCCTAAACTCTGTCTCACCATCTGTACAGTTACATATTTTTCTAGTAAATTCCTTGTGTTTCAGTGTGTGTGTGTGTGTGTCCTTTTAAACTACCCTCTTCCTCTCCACACACGTGGGTCAGTCACACACCCTTATTTTAAAATAACCAATTAGTACTATGAAATATAATTCTTAATCTCATCTATCTGCCCTCTCTCATTTACTTCTTAAACATGTTATAAAATATTTCTTCATTATCAAATTTAATTTTAATATTAATTAAATTGTCTAACCCTTTTTCTCTTTCTTTCAATATTTCTAACTCCTTTCTAAGCTTCCTTTCAACTGTGTTATTTACTACTTTTACAATTTCGTATTCTTCCAAAGGATTAACAAACTTGTGGTTGTCTTCTATGAAATGTCTTGCATATAACTAATTGGTTGTTCTATTACCTTCTCCCCGTTTGTGGTCAGACAACCTGCATACGAATTTTCGTCCTGTCTCCCCTAGGTACACTTTATTGCAGTCTTTACATTTTAATTTATAAATCCGCTTTTCTGTAATACTGGAATTTTTTCTATATTCTTATTCCTTATCTTATCAAATACCGTTTCACATTTTTTAATAGCTATATCTACTCCATATTTATTAAAACATTTTATAATTTTTCTAGTATGTGAACCTATGTATGTCAATGACCCTGCATAATTCTTTTGTTCTGGTTCTATTTTAGCTTTTTGTATGTTGACCCTTTTCATAACTTTATCCACTATGTTGGTGCTATAATTATTATTCCTTACAATTCCCTTTATCGTTTTTAACTCCCTATCTTTTGATTCGGTCTCTTTTAAACACTTCTGAGCTCTGTAACAAAAGGAATTGATTGCCGCCATTTTATATCTGTATGGGTGGCAAGACTCTCTTGGTATAATTATATCAGAATACGACTCTTTCCTAAATATCCCAAACTGTAGTTTCTCATTATCTTTAATTTCTATGTTTAAATCTAAGTAATTTATTTGCTTACCTCCTATCTCTTCCTTAAATTGTAAGTTTTTATCCTTATTATTTACCTCCTTTATAAACTCATGCACTTCTTCTAAGCTTCCTTCCCAAATTACTAATACATCATCAACGTATCTAGACCATAATTTTATATTGTCTTTATACTTAGTGGAAGTTATTGATTGCTTTTCAAAATCATTCATGTATATTTCAGCAAGAATAGAGGATAATGAAGACCCCATAGGTAAACCTTTTTTCTGTATATAAAACTTGTTATTAAACCTAAAATAGTTCTGATTTACACATTCTTTAATTACTTTCATCAACTGCTTTTTATACCTGTATTCTCCCATATTATTATCGTTTATTAACTTAATAACTTTATTTACTGTGATATTAGTAAACATGTCCTTAACATCCAGTGATATCAATTTTGTATTTACATTAATGCTAATATTTTCTAATTTTTCTATCAATTTTATATTATTCTCTATGTTGTATTTTGTCCCAAATTCATATTTCTCTGTCAGTACTCTGCTAACTTCCTTTGATAATTTATAAATAGGTGCATTAATAAAAGAAACAATCGGTCTAATTGGTTTTCCTTCTTTATGTATCTTAACCTGACTTTTAAAAGTTGGTGCTGTTGGATTACTTTCCAATAAATACTTTTTCTTATTTTCTTCTATAAATGTTATCTGTTTCATCATTTGTTTTATCCTTGACTGGTACTTACTTGTATAATCATACTTTATTTCCTCGTATGGTCCTTCCCTTATAAATTCTTCCGTTTTCTTTATGTATTCTTCCTTTCTCATTAGTACCATTGTATTTCCTTTATCCGCCTTCGTAACTATAATATCATTCTTCTTTATTTTATTCTTTAGTTTAGTTACAGTTGCTTTGATTTTTTGTTCATTCTTTGAATTATACAAACTTTTCTTAAATATTTTATCTACTACATTCCCTACTTCCCACCTTATTCTTTTTTTATCATTTTCATTTCCTAGTTTTTGTATTATGCTTTCGCATTCAATAATCGTTTTTTCTTGATTTAATTCTGGTGGCGGTGCGTATTTTAAGCCTTTCGCTAACATTTCTTTTTCTTCCGTATTGAAATTTACCTCTGTAAGGTTTATTACTCTTTTTTCATAGTTATTCTTAGAGAGGTGTTCCTTTTTTACTTCGTTCTTTCTTATTAATTTATTTAACTTATCTACCATTTTTTTATTTTTATTTTCCAATTTCTTTTCCACGTACCCCAAACCAAAATTATATAATATTTCTTCTAACTCTACATACGAGTATATTCTTAATAATTCTATGTGTCTGTCATATAATTCCCTATTATATCTATTGATTAAGCCGTAGAGTGACCTTATTTCCAGTTTTATCCACAACTTCTCGCTTTGTTCTTTTACTTCTTTGGCTACTCTGTTCTTATTTTTAATTTTAACTTGAGCGTACTTTGGGATGACATTATTATCCAGACATTGTTTATTAAACCATATTTTACTTAAAACCCTCTTCAATTTAACTTTTAACTTAAGATATTTAAAAACTTTACTTACCTTATTGTTGTCGTTTATTACCTCATTGTTGTTGTCCATTACCTGTAGTCGATTGCACATCTTAACAGACGTTTAATGAAGAACTTTGTGTTAGTGGTTGAATTCACAATCAGAATGATCAATATTGCACACCACTATATAAAAATTATTCCGATTAGCGCTTTCAAGCTTCACAGCTCATCGACAGATCAGGAATAGACAGGAAATATGTAAAACCCAACCCTTCACCCCTCTCCCCCACCCTGCTCACCCACAACAAACTAAAAATTAATGACCCTTCCCCACCCCCTAAACTCTGTCTCACCATTTGTACAGTTACATATTTTTCTGGTAAATTCCTTGTGTTTCAGTGTGTGTGTGTGTGTGTGTGTGTGTGTGTGTGTGTGTGTGCGTCCTGTTAAACTACTCTCTTCCTTTCCACACACGTGGGTCAGTCACACACCCTTATTTTAAAACAACCAATTAGTACTATGAAATATAATTCTTAATCTTATCTATCTGCCCTCTCTCATTTACTTCTTAATCATGTTATAAAATATTTCTTCATTATCAAATTTAATTTTAATATTAATTAAATTGTCTAACCCTTTTTCTCTTTCTTTCAATATTTCTAACTCCTCTCTAAGCTTCCTTTCAACTGTGTTATTTACTACTTTTACAATTTCGTATTCTTCCAAAGGATTAACAAACTTGTGGTTGTCTTCTATGAAATGTCTTGCATATAACGAATTGGTTGTTCTATTACCTTCTCCCCGTTTGTGGTCAGACAACCTGCATACGAATTTTCGTCCTGTCTCCCCTAGGTACACTTTATTGCAGTCTTTACATTTTAATTTATAAATTCCACTTTTCTGTAATACTGGAATTTTTTCTATATTCTTATTCCTTATCTTATCAAATACCGTTTCACATTTTTTAATAGCTATATATACTCCATATTTATTAAAACATTTTATAATTTTTCTAGTATGCGAACCTATGTATGTCAATGACCCTGCATAATTCTTTTGTTCTGGTTCTATTTTAGCTTTTTGTATGTTGACCCTTTTCATAACTTTATCCACTATGTTGGTGCTATAATTATTATTCCTTACAATTCCCTTTATCGTTTTTAACTCTCTATCTTTTGATTCGGTCTCTTTTAAACACTTCTGAGCTCTGTAACAAAAGGAATTGATTGCCGCCATTTTATATCTGTATGGGTGGCAAGACTCTCTTGGTATAATTATATCAGAATACGACTCTTTCCTAAATATCCCAAACTGTAGTTTCTCATTATCTTTAATTTCTATGTTTAAATCTAAGTAATTTATTTGCTTACCTCCTATCTCTTCCTTAAATTGTAAGTTTTTATCCTTATTATTTACCTCCTTTATAAACTCATGCACTTCTTCTAAGCTTCCTTCCCAAATTACTAATACATCATCAACGTATCTAGACCATAATTTTATATTGTCTTTATACTTAGTGGAAGTTATTGATTGCTTTTCAAAATCATTCATGTATATTTCAGCAAGAATAGGGGATAATGAAGACCCCATAGGTAAACCTTTTTTCTGTATATAAAACTTGTTATTAAACCTAAAATAGTTCTGATTTACACATTCTTTAATTACTTTCATCAACTGCTTTTTATACCTGTATTCTCCCATATTATTATCGTTTATTAACTTAATAACTTTATTTACTGTGATATTAGTAAACATGTCCTTAACATCCAGTGATATCAATTTTGTATTTACATTAATGTTAATATTTTCTAATTTTTCTATCAATTTTATATTATTCTCTATGTTGTATTTTGTCCCAAATTCATATTTCTCTTTCAGTACTCTGCTAACTTCCTTTGATAATTTATAAATAGGTGCATTAATAAAAGAAACAATCGGTCTAATTGGTTTTCCTTCTTTATGTATCTTAACCTGACTTTTAAAAGTTGGTGCTGTTGGATTACTTTCCAATAAATACTTTTTCTTATTTTCTTCTATAAATGTTATCTGTTTCATCATTTGTTTTATCCTTGACTGGTACTTACTTGTATAATCATACTTTATTTCCTCGTATGGTCCTTCCCTTATAAATTCTTCCGTTTTCTTTATGTATTCTTCCTTTCTCATTAGTACCATTGTATTTCCTTTATCCGCCTTCGTAACTATAATATCATTCTTCTTTATTTTATTCTTTAGTTTAGTTACAGTTGCTTTAATTTTTTGTTCATTCTTTGAATTATACAAACTTTTCTTAAATATTTTATCTACTACATTCCCTACTTCCCACCTTATTCTTTTTTTATCATTTTCATTTCCTAGTTTTTGTATTATGCTTTCGCATTCAATAATCGTTTTTTCTTGATTTAATTCTGGTGGCGGTGCGTATTTTAAGCCTTTCGCTAACATTTCTTTTTCTTCCGTATTGAAATTTACCTCTGTAAGGTTTATTACTCTTTTTTCATAGTTATTCTTAGAGAGGTGTTCCTTTTTTACTTCGTTCTTTCTTATTAATTTATTTAACTTATCTACCATTTTTTTATTTTTATTTTCCAATTTCTTTTCCACGTACCCCAAACCAAAATTATATAATATTTCTTCTAACTCTACATACGAGTATATTCTTAATAATTCTATGTGTCTGTCATATAATTCCCTATTATATCTATTGATTAAGCCGTAGAGTGACCTTATTTCCAGTTTTATCCACAACTTCTCGCTTTGTTCTTTTACTTCTTTGGCTACACTGTTCTTATTTTTAATTTTAACTTGAGCGTACTTTGGGATGACATTATTATCCAGACATTGTTTATTAAACCATATTTTACTTAAAACCCTCTTCAATTTAACTTTTAACTTAAGATATTTAAAAACTTTACTTACCTTATTGTTGTCGTTTATTACCTCATTGTTGTTGTCCATTACCTGTAGTCGATTGCACATCTTAACAGACGTTTAATGAAGAACTTTGTGTTAGTGGTTGAATTCACAATCAGAATGATCAATATTGCACACCACTATATAAAAATTATTCCGATTAGCGCTTTCAAGCTTCACAGCTCATCGACAGATCAGGAATAGACAGGAAATATGTAAAACCCAACCCTTCACCCCTCTCCCCCACCCTGCTCACCCACAACAAACTAAAAATTAATGACCCTTCCCCACCCCCTAAACTCTGTCTCACCATCTGTACAGTTACATATTTTTCTGGTAAATTCCTTGTGTTTCAGTGTGTGTGTGTGTGTGTGTGTGTGTGTGTGTGTGTGTGTGTGTTTGTGTGCGTCCTGTTAAACTACTCTCTTCCTTTCCACACACGTGGGTCAGTCACACACCCTTATTTTAAAACAACCAATTAGTACTATGAAATATAATTCTTAATCTTATCTATCTGCCCTCTCTCATTTACTTCTTAATCATGTTATAAAATATTTCTTCATTATCAAATTTAATTTTAATATTAATTAAATTGTCTAACCCTTTTTCTCTTTCTTTCAATATTTCTAATTCCTCTCTAAGCTTCCTTTCAACTGTGTTATTTACTACTTTTACAATTTCGTATTCTTCCAAAGGATTAACAAACTTGTGGTTGTCTTCTATGAAATGTCTTGCATATAACGAATTGGTTGTTCTATTACCTTCTCCCCGTTTGTGGTCAGACAACCTGCATACGAATTTTCGTCCTGTCTCCCCTAGGTACACTTTATTGCAGTCTTTACATTTTAATTTATAAATTCCACTTTTCTGTAATACTGGAATTTTTTCTATATTCTTATTCCTTATCTTATCAAATACCGTTTCACATTTTTTAATAGCTATATCTACTCCATATTTATTAAAACATTTTATAATTTTTCTAGTATGTGAACCTATGTATGTCAATGACCCTGCATAATTCTTTTGTTCTGGTTCTATTTTAGCTTTTTGTATGTTGACCCTTTTCATAACTTTATCCACTATGTTGGTGCTATAATTATTATTCCTTACAATTCCCTTTATCGTTTTTAACTCCCTATCTTTTGATTCGGTCTCTTTTAAACACTTCTGAGCTCTGTAACAAAAGGAATTGATTGCCGCCATTTTATATCTGTATGGGTGGCAAGACTCTCTTGGTATAATTATATCAGAATACGACTCTTTCCTAAATATCCCAAACTGTAGTTTCTCATTATCTTTAATTTCTATGTTTAAATCTAAGTAATTTATTTGCTTACCTCCTATCTCTTCCTTAAATTGTAAGTTTTTATCCTTATTATTTACCTCCTTTATAAACTCATGCACTTCTTCTAAGCTTCCTTCCCAAATTACTAATACATCATCAACGTATCTAGACCATAATTTTATATTGTCTTTATACTTAGTGGAAGTTATTGATTGCTTTTCAAAATCATTCATGTATATTTCAGCAAGAATAGGGGATAATGAAGACCCCATAGGTAAACCTTTTTTCTGTATATAAAACTTGTTATTAAACCTAAAATAGTTCTGATTTACACATTCTTTAATTACTTTCATCAACTGCTTTTTATACCTGTATTCTCCCATATTATTATCGTTTATTAACTTAATAACTTTATTTACTGTGATATTAGTAAACATGTCCTTAACATCCAGTGATATCAATTTTGTATTTACATTAATGTTAATATTTTCTAATTTTTCTATCAATTTTATATTATTCTCTATGTTGTATTTTGTCCCAAATTCATATTTCTCTTTCAGTACTCTGCTAACTTCCTTTGATAATTTATAAATAGGTGCATTAATAAAAGAAACAATCGGTCTAATTGGTTTTCCTTCTTTATGTATCTTAACCTGACTTTTAAAAGTTGGTGCTGTTGGATTACTTTCCAATAAATACTTTTTCTTATTTTCTTCTATAAATCTTATCTGTTTCATCATTTGTTTTATCCTTGACTGGTACTTACTTGTATAATCATACTTTATTTCCTCGTATGGTCCTTCCCTTATAAATTCTTCCGTTTCCTTTATGTATTCTTCCTTTCTCATTAGTACCATTGTATTTCCTTTATCCGCCTTCGTAACTATAATATCATTCTTCTTTATTTTATTCTTTAGTTTAGTTACAGTTGCTTTAATTTTTTGTTCATTCTTTGAATTATACAAACTTTTCTTAAATATTTTATCTACTACATTCCCTACTTCCCACCTTATTCTTTTTTTATCATTTTCATTTCCTAGTTTTTGTATTATGCTTTCGCATTCAATAATCGTTTTTTCTTGATTTAATTCTGGTGGCGGTGCGTATTTTAAGCCTTTCGCTAACATTTCTTTTTCTTCCGTATTGAAATTTACCTCTGTAAGGTTTATTACTCTTTTTTCATAGTTATTCTTAGAGAGGTGTTCCTTTTTTACTTCGTTCTTTCTTATTAATTTATTTAACTTATCTACCATTTTTTTATTTTTATTTTCCAATTTCTTTTCCACGTACCCCAAACCAAAATTATATAATATTTCTTCTAACTCTACATACGAGTATATTCTTAATAATTCTATGTGTCTGTCATATAATTCCCTATTATATCTATTGATTAAGCCGTAGAGTGACCTTATTTCCAGTTTTATCCACAACTTCTCGCTTTGTTCTTTTACTTCTTTGGCTACACTGTTCTTATTTTTAATTTTAACTTGAGCGTACTTTGGGATGACATTATTATCCAGACATTGTTTATTAAACCATATTTTACTTAAAACCCTCTTCAATTTAACTTTTAACTTAAGATATTTAAAAACTTTACTTACCTTATTGTTGTCGTTTATTACCTCATTGTTGTTGTCCATTACCTGTAGTCGATTGCACATCTTAACAGACGTTTAATGAAGAACTTTGTGTTAGTGGTTGAATTCACAATCAGAATGATCAATATTGCACACCACTATATAAAAATTATTCCGATTAGCGCTTTCAAGCTTCACAGCTCATCGACAGATCAGGAATAGACAGGAAATATGTAAAACCCAACCCTTCACCCCTCTCCCCCACCCTGCTCACCCACAACAAACTAAAAATTAATGACCCTTCCCCACCCCCTAAACTCTGTCTCACCATCTGTACAGTTACATATTTTTCTGGTAAATTCCTTGTGTTTCAGTGTGTGTGTGTGTGTGTGTGTGTGTGTGTGTGTGTTTGTGTGCGTCCTGTTAAACTACTCTCTTCCTTTCCACACACGTGGGTCAGTCACACACCCTTATTTTAAAACAACCAATTAGTACTATGAAATATAATTCTTAATCTTATCTATCTGCCCTCTCTCATTTACTTCTTAATCATGTTATAAAATATTTCTTCATTATCAAATTTAATTTTAATATTAATTAAATTGTCTAACCCTTTTTCTCTTTCTTTCAATATTTCTAATTCCTCTCTAAGCTTCCTTTCAACTGTGTTATTTACTACTTTTACAATTTCGTATTCTTCCAAAGGATTAACAAACTTGTGGTTGTCTTCTATGAAATGTCTTGCATATAACGAATTGGTTGTTCTATTACCTTCTCCCCGTTTGTGGTCAGACAACCTGCATACGAATTTTCGTCCTGTCTCCCCTAGGTACACTTTATTGCAGTCTTTACATTTTAATTTATAAATTCCACTTTTCTGTAATACTGGAATTTTTTCTATATTCTTATTCCTTATCTTATCAAATACCGTTTCACATTTTTTAATAGCTATATCTACTCCATATTTATTAAAACATTTTATAATTTTTCTAGTATGTGAACCTATGTATGTCAATGACCCTGCATAATTCTTTTGTTCTGGTTCTATTTTAGCTTTTTGTATGTTGACCCTTTTCATAACTTTATCCACTATGTTGGTGCTATAATTATTATTCCTTACAATTCCCTTTATCGTTTTTAACTCCCTATCTTTTGATTCGGTCTCTTTTAAACACTTCTGAGCTCTGTAACAAAAGGAATTGATTGCCGCCATTTTATATCTGTATGGGTGGCAAGACTCTCTTGGTATAATTATATCAGAATACGACTCTTTCCTAAATATCCCAAACTGTAGTTTCTCATTATCTTTAATTTCTATGTTTAAATCTAAGTAATTTATTTGCTTACCTCCTATCTCTTCCTTAAATTGTAAGTTTTTATCCTTATTATTTACCTCCTTTATAAACTCATGCACTTCTTCTAAGCTTCCTTCCCAAATTACTAATACATCATCAACGTATCTAGACCATAATTTTATATTGTCTTTATACTTAGTGGAAGTTATTGATTGCTTTTCAGAATCATTCATGTATATTTCAGCAAGAATAGGGGATAATGAAGACCCCATAGGTAAACCTTTTTTCTGTATATAAAACTTGTTATTAAACCTAAAATAGTTCTGATTTACACATTCTTTAATTACTTTCATCAACTGCTTTTTATACCTGTATTCTCCCATATTATTATCGTTTATTAACTTAATAACTTTATTTACTGTGATATTAGTAAACATGTCCTTAACATCCAGTGATATCAATTTTTTATTTACATTAATGTTAATATTTTCTAATTTTTCTATCAATTTTATATTATTCTCTATGTTGTATTTTGTCCCAAATTCATATTTCTCTTTCAGTACTCTGCTAACTTCCTTTGATAATTTATAAATAGGTGCATTAATAAAAGAAACAATCGGTCTAATTGGTTTTCCTTCTTTATGTATCTTAACCTGACTTTTAAAAGTTGGTGCTGTTGGATTACTTTCCAATAAATACTTTTTCTTATTTTCTTCTATAAATGTTATCTGTTTCATCATTTGTTTTATCCTTGACTGGTACTTACTTGTATAATCATACTTTATTTCCTCGTATGGTCCTTCCCTTATAAATTCTTCCGTTTTCTTTATGTATTCTTCCTTTCTCATTAGTACCATTGTATTTCCTTTATCCGCCTTCGTAACTATAATATCATTCTTCTTTATTTTATTCTTTAGTTTAGTTACAGTTGCTTTGATTTTTTGTTCATTCTTTGAATTATACAAACTTTTCTTAAATATTTTATCTACTACATTCCCTACTTCCCACCTTATTCTTTTTTTATCATTTTCATTTCCTAGTTTTTGTATTATGCTTTCGCATTCAATAATCGTTTTTTCTTGATTTAATTCTGGTGGCGGTGCGTATTTTAAGCCTTTCGCTAACATTTCTTTTTCTTCCGTATTGAAATTTACCTCTGTAAGGTTTATTACTCTTTTTTCATAGTTATTCTTAGAGAGGTGTTCCTTTTTTACTTCGTTCTTTCTTATTAATTTATTTAACTTATCTACCATTTTTTTATTTTTATTTTCCAATTTCTTTTCTACGTACCCCAAACCAAAATTATATAATATTTCTTCTAACTCTACATACGAGTATATTCTTAATAATTCTATGTGTCTGTCATATAATTCCCTATTATATCTATTGATTAAGCCGTAGAGTGACCTTATTTCCAGTTTTATCCACAACTTCTCGCTTTGTTCTTTTACTTTTTTGGCTACACTGTTCTTATTTTTAATTTTAACTTGAGCGTACTTTGGGATGACATTATTATCCAGACATTGTTTATTAAACCATATTTTACTTAAAACCCTCTTCAATTTAACTTTTAACTTAAGATATTTAAAAACTTTACTTACCTTATTGTTGTCGTTTATTACCTCATTGTTGTTGTCCATTACCTGTAGTCGATTGCACATCTTAACAGACGTTTAATGAAGAACTTTGTGTTAGTGGTTGAATTCACAATCAGAATGATCAATATTGCACACCACTATATAAAAATTATTCCGATTAGCGCTTTCAAGCTTCACAGCTCATCGTCAGATCAGGAATAGACAGGAAATATGTAAAACCCAACCCTTCACCCCTCTCACCCACAACAAACTAAAAATTAATGACCCTTCCCCACCCCCTAAACTCTGTCTCACCATCTGTACAGTTACATATTTTTCTGGTAAATTCCTTGTGTTTCAGTGTGTGTGTGTGTGTGTGTGTGTGTGTGCGTCCTGTTAAACTACCCTCTTCCTTTCCACACACGTGGGTCAGTCACACACCCTTATTTTAAAACAACCAATTAGTACTATGAAATATAATTCTTAATCTTATCTATCTGCCCTCTCTCATTTACTTCTTAATCATGTTATAAAATATTTCTTCATTATCAAATTTAATTTTAATATTAATTAAATTGTCTAACCCTTTTTCTCTTTCTTTCAATATTTCTAACTCCTCTCTAAGCTTCCTTTCAACTGTGTTATTTACTACTTTTACAATTTCGTATTCTTCCAAAGGATTAACAAACTTGTGGTTGTCTTCTATGAAATGTCTTGCATATAACGAATTGGTTGTTCTATTACCTTCTCCCCGTTTGTGGTCAGACAACCTGCATACGAATTTTCGTCCTGTCTCCCCTAGGTACACTTTATTGCAGTCTTTACATTTTAATTTATAAATTCCACTTTTCTGTAATACTGGAATTTTTTCTATATTCTTATTCCTTATCTTATCAAATACCGTTTCACATTTTTTAATAGCTATATCTACTCCATATTTATTAAAACATTTTATAATTTTTCTAGTATGTGAACCTATGTATGTCAATGACCCTGCATAATTCTTTTGTTCTGGTTCTATTTTAGCTTTTTGTATGTTGACCCTTTTCATAACTTTATCCACTATGTTGGTGCTATAATTATTATTCCTTACAATTCCCTTTATCGTTTTTAACTCCCTATCTTTTGATTCGGTCTCTTTTAAACACTTCTGAGCTCTGTAACAAAAGGAATTGATTGCCGCCATTTTATATTTGTATGGGTGGTAAGACTCTCTTGGTATAATTATATCAGAATACGACTCTTTCCTAAATATCCCAAACTGTAGTTTCTCATTATCTTTAATTTCTATGTTTAAATCTAAGTAATTTATTTGCTTACCTCCTATCTCTTCCTTAAATTGTAAGTTGTTATCCTTATTATTTACCTCCTTTATAAACTCATGCACTTCTTCTAAGCTTCCTTCCCAAATTACTAATACATCATCAACGTATCTAGACCATAATTTTATATTGTCTTTATACTTAGTGGAAGTTATTAATTGCTTTTCAAAATCATTCATGTATATTTCAGCAAGAATAGGGGATAATGAAGACCCCATAGGTAAACCTTTTTTCTGTATATAAAACTTGTTATTAAACCTAAAATAGTTCTGATTTACACATTCTTTAATTACTTTCATCAACTGCTTTTTATACCTGTATTCTCCCATATTATTATCGTTTATTAACTTAATAACTTTATTTACTGTGATATTAGTAAACATGTCCTTAACATCCAGTGATATCAATTTTGTATTTACATTAATGCTAATATTTTCTAATTTTTCTATCAATTTTATATTATTCTCTATGTTGTATTTTGTCCCAAATTCATATTTCTCTTTCAGTACTCTGCTAACTTCCTTTGATAATTTATAAATAGGTGCATTAATAAAAGAAACAATCGGTCTAATTGGTTTTCCTTCTTTATGTATTGCGACAACACAAATTACTAAACTATTGGCGCATAGGATATGATAGTATGTGTATTTCAAATTACAAGTCTATATTGGAGGGTTTAAGATTATTTATTGCACAAAACACAAGTTATAGTTTATATGGTATATTTGATATGTACAGAATGTAATGTTTGATATAGAGTCTTTTTTTTAAATGTTAAATAATGTTCATACGCAAGATGTGATACGTTACATAAGAAGACTCCCACGATGATGTTGTTGAAGAGAAGGGCCGGTCTTTGCGGTGTAGTTGGTTCGTCAGATGCGGCTTATAAATGACAGACGTTTCCCCAGAAATGTTTACAGCTGGGCTGGCGTCCTGTAACAGCTTGGCTGATGTCCTGTAACAGCTGGGCTGGTCCTATAACAGCTGGGCTGGTGTCCTATAACAGCTGGGCTGGTGTCCTATAACAGCTGGGCTGGTGTCCTGACAGCTGGGCTGGTGTCCTATACAGCTGGGCTGGCCCTATAACAGCTGGGCTGATGTCCTATAACAGCTGGGCTGGTGTCCTGCAATTTCTACGATGAATCTGACGCTTCGCACACACAACGGTACTACGGATCTTATTACTAGCAAAATTAATATAGAGTTTATGACCAAGTAATATCTCAGGTGACAGTGAGTTTAATCAAATAACGGTATATTGAACTTATACCACTCCGGCTTCTTCAAGTGTTCACGCGAATACAAGGTCTACCGCGATCAGCAGACCACCCTATGAGGAAATCTTGCACTAGCACGGACACGTCTTGATGGAACAACTTACTATTGCGTAATTATTAATGATACTGACACTGCGGAAAATATCGCACAGTGATACAGTTACACTCACTTCTTATACACGTAGTACTACAATATTAATAATACCGTGTGTAAATAGATAACATCAACTGTTATGCGTCACATGCGTTACTATCCCCGAAAAGTCTTAACAGATCCTTGCAAGCGGTAGAATCTTGTACAAGGATTGTATGTACCGTTCGCAGTAGCAGCAGTGAAGAACTGCCTGTAATTATACGCACAATGCGTTAAAACAATACTGTGTGCAGGTGTACTACACACACAGTTCTGAGTCTTCCCGTTTCACTAACGACGAATAGTTTTTACAAAACCTTGCAAGCGGTAGAATCTTGTACAAGGAGTGCACGTCCCGTTCGTGGTAGATGGCGTAGAAGTACTGTCGTAATTATACGTTCTATGCGTTAAAACAATACTGTGTGCAAATGTACTATACACACAGTTCTGAGTCTTCCCGTTTCACTAACAACGAATAGTCTTTACAACACCTTGCAAGCGGTAGAATCTTGTACAAGGAGTGCACGTCCCGTTCGCGGTAGATGGCGTAGAAGAACTGTCATAATTATACGCGCAATGCGTTAAAACAATACTGTGTGCAAATGTACTATACACACAGTTCTGAGTCTTCCCGTTTCACTAACGACGAATAGTTTTTACAACACCTTGCAAGCGGTAGAATCTTGTACAAGGAGTGCACGTCCCGTTCGCGGTAGATGGCGTAGAAGAACTACCTGTGTAACGACAGGCTTAAGAAAATTTCCAACCACCACTCAGCATTCTATTGGTGGATGGAAGTCACATGGTTAGTACATCGTGACAATGCACTTTTCATGCAGTAGAGTGCATTTACTTTGTAACAGCATGCATAGCGGTAATCAGACTACCCGTATCTCATGCATAACTGCCTACATATTAATATCATACATGAACGTAAACAATAGTCAGAAATGTATAGGGAATGTAGCAATACATATGTCTTAAGTTCAGTTCAATGTCAACACAACGATAAATACATCACGCACCGCCCGGGAAACGTTTACCACTCGCGCACGCGCGCACATTTCCACAAACACAGTACATGAATAACAAATAAATAAATAATGCACAGTTTTACTAAACTAAACCCATATCCTTACTAAATACAATTGATAACAACGAAACTTAACCATCTACCAATATAATATGAATGTCCATTGTCTGTGTAATATATGAACTTGCCCCACCTATCATGATCCTGTGATTCGTTGCAGTATCTTAACCTGACTTTTAAAAGTTGGTGCTGTTGGATTACTTTCCAATAAATACTTTTTCTTATTTTCTTCTATAAATGTTATCTGTTTCATCATTTGTTTTATCCTTGACTGGTACTTACTTGTATAATCATACTTTATTTCCTCGTATGGTCCTTCCCTTATAAATTCTTCCGTTTTCTTTATGTATTCTTCCTTTCTCATTAGTACCATTGTATTTCCTTTATCCGCCTTCGTAACTATAATATCATTCTTCTTTATTTTATTCTTTAGTTTAGTTACAGTTGCTTTGATTTTTTGTTCATTCTTTGAATTATACAAACTTTTCTTAAATATTTTATCTACTACATTCCCTACTTCCCACCTTATTCTTTTTTTATCATTTTCATTTCCTAGTTTTTGTATTATGCTTTCGCATTCAATAATCGTTTTTTCTTGATTTAATTCTGGTGGCGGTGCGTATTTTAAGCCTTTCGCTAACATTTCTTTTTCTTCCGTATTGAAATTTACCTCTGTAAGGTTTATTACTCTTTTTTCATAGTTATTCTTAGAGAGGTGTTCCTTTTTTACTTCGTTCTTTCTTATTAATTTATTTAACTTATCTACCATTTTTTTATTTTTATTTTCCAATTTCTTTTCTACGTACCCCAAACCAAAATTATATAATATTTCTTCTAACTCTACATACGAGTATATTCTTAATAATTCTATGTGTCTGTCATATAATTCCCTATTATATCTATTGATTAAGCCGTAGAGTGACCTTATTTCCAGTTTTATCCACAACTTCTCGCTTTGTTCTTTTACTTTTTTGGCTACACTGTTCTTATTTTTAATTTTAACTTGAGCGTACTTTGAGATGACATTATTATCCAGACATTGTTTATTAAACCATATTTTACTTAAAACCCTCTTCAATTTAACTTTTAACTTAAGATATTTAAAAACTTTACTTACCTTATTGTTGTCGTTTATTACCTCATTGTTGTTGTCCATTACCTGTAGTCGATTGCACATCTTAACAGACGTTTAATGAAGAACTTTGTGTTAGTGGTTGAATTCACAATCAGAATGATCAATATTGCACACCACTATATAAAAATTATTCCGATTAGCGCTTTCAAGCTTCACAGCTCATCGACAGATCAGGAATAGACAGGAAATATGTAAAACCCAACCCTTCACCCCTCTCCCCCACCCTGCTCACCCACAACAAACTAAAAATTAATGACCCTTCCCCACCCCCTAAACTCTGTCTCACCATCTGTACAGTTACATATTTTTCTAGTAAATTCCTTGTGTTTCAGTGTGTGTGTGTGTGTGTGTGTGTGTGTGTGTGTGTGTGCATCCTTTTAAACTACCCTCTTCCTCTCCACACACGTGGGTCAGTCACACACCCTTATTTTAAAACAACCAATTAGTACTATGAAATATAATTCTTAATCTTATCTATCTGCCCTCTCTCATTTACTTCTTAATCATGTTATAAAATATTTCTTCATTATCAAATTTAATTTTAATATTAATTAAATTGTCTAACCCTTTTTCTCTTTCTTTCAATATTTCTAACTCCTCTTTAAGCTTCCTTTCAACTGTGTTATTTACTACTTTTACAATTTCGTATTCTTCCAAAGGATTAACAAACTTGTGGTTGTCTTCTATGAAATGTCTTGCATATAACGAATTGGTTGTTCTATTACCTTCTCCCCGTTTGTGGTCAGACAACCTGCATACGAATTTTCATCCTGTCTCCCCTAGGTACACTTTATTGCAGTCTTTACATTTTAATTTATAAATTCCACTTTTCTGTAATACTGGAATTTTTTCTATATTCTTATTCCTTATCTTATCAAATACCGTTTCACATTTTTTAATAGCTATATCTACTCCATATTTATTAAAACATTTTATAATTTTTCTAGTATGTGAACCTATGTATGTCAATGACCCTGCATAATTCTTTTGTTCTGGTTCTATTTTAGCTTTTTGTATGTTGACCCTTTTCATAACTTTATCCACTATGTTGGTGCTATAATTATTATTCCTTACAATTCCCTTTATCGTTTTTAACTCCCTATCTTTTGATTCGGTCTCTTTTAAACACTTCTGAGCTCTGTAACAAAAGTGTAACAATAAAAAAGAGTCGAAATATATAAAATAAATAAAACCACTACCAGGACTTACCTGTACGCAATCCTATCCACTTACCTGTTATTCGAATTTTACCAGAAGACCAAGGTCGCCACGATTATTTTTTATATAGGATAAAATATCGAAAACCTTTACACTCCACCTTAAATAAAACGGACAATTTTGCGATCTGACCCCACCCAATTAATAATTCAGAAGATTCCGGAACGTTTAGACGAATTTTTTCAACACAGAAATAAGACAGTGGTAATGACGAAATAACTTAGACTAACACATTGTTTTGAAGTAAACTAAATAATTTTAATTAATTAAAAGCCGTTTTAATGATTAGCACAAGAACACTAAAACACATTTTGAAATATACATTTATGGATCATATTTAAATATTATATAAGACAGCCCATTCTGCCCACACACACTCTCACACAATTTAATACTTTACCCCTTTGTTTATTATACTTTACAAATCCCTTTTTTGTATTGAAACTGTCCACTACCGCGATTCCGTACGAACACGTGCTGAGTCCCCGATTCAATGTCCGTTAATTCACTTTGTCGTTATTTCACTGTACCAACTTATGACGGCGATATGTTTAGGAAATTCTGGGGTCCCGGTCGGTCTTATTGAATTAATTACATTTACGAAAACTCGACCAACCGGGCCCTAAACCAAAAACTGTGAGCGTCTGTTCCTGGAGTTGGCGTCCTGTTGACTGTATGGCGTCTCTACTTAAAGTCGACCGTCACCGAGAACGTAACAGGTACTTATTGCTTCGTTGTCGCGGGAAATGAGCAGTCACGGCCATCAGGTTTTAGTCGCCGTTTGTGCTTAATTGTGGTGGCATAACCATTTTATGCATGGACTATAGCTGGTATATGTGTGGTACCAGAGTACAATATTGGCGTCTGCTCTGCTGATGTCACTGGAAAGACCGGATTTAGCCATGACTTCCTGCCGCTCAAAAAGCACATTTCTGGATTTTGTTCGTCCCAGGACATCCTGTTTTGTGGCTGGATCCGTCACTCAGATTTGTGGTGATACAGTTGTGTCTATGTGCTGTTTACACAAGTACAGATTTCTGAGAATTTAGAAGGGGGTAAATGCTTCGCTCGCCGCGTGACACAATAACACCTGCGTATCGCTTTTGTCTCACTGTTTCTCAACATCGTGCTGTTGCATGGAAAATAACGTTGCACTGCGTTCTATTATAACGGAATGAATTTTGTTACCCAATAATTTTCACAACTTCTTTTTTACAAACCCGCACCAAAATGAAAGAAATAAAAATGTACTTGCCCCATACGGTAAAAATAAAAACACCCAAAAATTGACCCGCTACAATACCCCCTCGATGAGAATTCTGCTGTTCACAACAGAAGAAATCTCATCGATAAACCCCGAAGAGGACCGGTGAGGAACTAGTGCCAACAACCCCCTTGTTCTTAATCTCATGGGTACACGACCCCCCTGGCTCAGCGACTATGGACTCATCTGAACGAGATCACTGGACTTCTCCGTAAGAGATCCCAACACCGAGAAATCGAACAGACTCGCACCACGGCGCACCTCGCCTTTTAACACGCTACCCCCCAAAATCCTCAATCCCTGGCTAAAATTATCCCAGCTCCTCCGCCGATATGTTTCCCCTTTTTTGCAAGCTGGGCTGCCTTTAGCAGATACTGGGCTCACACACACTCACGTTACAGGTTACCATAACACATAAAAAATAAAACTTTCTTTTAAAATTTATCAAAAATTTACAAAAAAAAATCAAAAGTCAAAAAAAATAATCTTTTATCAAAAAATTCTCTTCCTCTTTCTTTCTTTTTTGTTTCAAATGACTTAACCTAGACATTTCTACTAATATAAACACATCCTTACTCTAACATGAGAACCACTTATAGTCTACCAATATGATGCAATACAATAAAAGAAACATGGTTAATGCACACAAAAAAAAAAAAAATCATTATCTAAAATAGTCATTCGCTGGCAGGCGAAAAATCAAGTTTTTTTTTTTTCAAAAAAATTAAAAATTTTCAAAATTTTAAAATTCAAAAAAAATTTAAATTTATTCATTAAAAAATTTTATTAAATTTATTCATTAAATAACATATTTATTAAAATTATTCAAATATTGGTTTGAATTAATTAAACAAACAAATTAAAATTGGCTTCCTACTATACAAGCTCAGTAGGTGTATGACCTCAGCAGCTGATCGTAACTAGGTCAAGTCCAAAACCCTTGACCTACATATGTTATATATCAGTTCTGAAAACACATTGAACATTTGCAATATCCTAACTTGAAATACAAAACATAATAAAATAAAACATTTAAAATGAACAAAATATTAATATAATAATCAAATTGACTTTTACATAATAATAAAATAAACAATTCTTAACTTTACATTATTTTCAATTCTATCCAAATTTTGTCACTGGTTGAAAAAATAAACAATTGTATATTCTTTATAATGAATCTCTCTTTTTGCTTAACAATCTTACTCTTCATTTAACAATCTCGCTATACTTTACTGTGGGTGATATAACTTATTTATCCTCGTTTTTCTGTATTAGATCTGTATACATATATAATCTTTATTCCCCTGACTCTACTATTGACTCTACTATTAACTTTTACTACATGACACCCATCTCTATAAAAATATCTATCAAAACACTCTAAATTCAATTTACCTCTGGCACCGCTGTGCCACGTTTTGGAAAACGCGGCGATCTTCCGATATCTATATTGTGCTTTATTAAAGAAATTACGTATTTGTCGACGCGAAAGAAGTTGCCCTTTGGTACGGTCAATTGGACTTTGTCATTGTGAATTACCCCTCCGCCGCTCGCCTCGCGCGCGCCCTATCGCTGTTACATACGGTTTTTTCAAGAGCCAGTTAGTTCAGTTCCAATACGACGCTCAGCGCTTCACATTCTGGTCCCCGGCTGGCAGAGTAGATTGAACAGTTTTCGTCTCCCAGCTTCTTCTATGAATAAGTAGAAAGCTATGTGACCTCCGGTAAGTCCATTAAAATATGTATTTTAATTATATATAAAAACAAATTGGTTTGATTTAATATTAAAGTGGATGCGTTGAGATATATATTGCAGTGTATCCTTAGCGCATGGCGAGTTTCAGGTTATAATTTGTTTTATGTATGCCTTATCTCAACCCTGGTTAATTGACTGTAACGTTAAGGATATAATTATGTTTTATATTAATCCAGTAATGCTTCTACTAAATTAACTAAACTAAGATGGGGCGTAAGTCAGTAATTTTCTGATATCTGTATATGTCACGAACTTGTTAAAAGTTGCCAATTCCTGTAAGTGCGTCATGAAAACTTTTGCATAAAGGTTAATTAAAATTATCATGATTATGGAGTGACTATATTTAGACATATTCTATAGTAACATATTTAATGAAGTTATTTTTGAAGTGATTTACCACATTCAATGGGATTCTTGACTTAGGCAATTTTTTCGAGTTTATAAACCGGACAGTCCATGCTATGTCAGTGGGTAAATGTGGTAGTGTGTGTGTTTCATGAACCTATGAGTAATCCCAGATATAATTGTGCAGGGTTTCCGAGGTAGCCGGGAATCTGCCCTGCTCTGGAAGGATGGCCGAACAACTGCCTCCGACGATGTAACTTAAAACCTTCGTCAGCTGTGTCAGCCGGAAGGATGAACTGGACACCCACTACTGAGCCCTCAACATGCACCCTTCAAACCAGGTGACATTTAACCATTTTTAACCTAAACCTTGTGACCGAAGTACTCGGTGAGACTTTCATGAAACGTTCCAGTGTGGACAGTTAGTTACGGACAATGGGTGGAATATTTTAATTGTATTTTGTAAGGCTTACGCCTCCTCAATTACTATCATGTATATCTCGTTCTGAGAGTGAAAACTCGGCCGGGGTCACGCACTGCCCGGGTCGAGGGGAGTTCGGTGGATAGAGTTGTATCTCATTCTATTTCTGCTTTAAGCATGTTGGGATGGTTATGTTAACGATGTTGCTCCATGTGGACACGTATTTTATTATTCATTCATGATCTGGGGGGTGGTTTTAAACCGTGGTCGACTCCCGTTGGAGACGTCCACTGCAAGCCTGTCTATGTCAGATCTTGCTAGATCCCGTCCAGTGCCTGACCCTGCTGGTAGTCAAGTTTTGTAACACTGTGAGCTGACTTAATACTCTTATGACTTATATTCTGTATTACAAATTCTGTTCCACTGTTTAGATAATTTGCACACTTTAAAATTTACCATTGTCACAGATTGTATTTTACCATAGCAAATTTTGTAACCATAATTGTAATTGCTCCCTATAACAATTAGTTAACCATAAGACTACACAAGATTGATCAATGTCAGTTATGAATACTTATGGTGGTCAAATTCCACTATTTTTCTATATTCTGTTTTGAAGGTAAAAAAAAAGAAACATAAAATGCAGTTAGGCAACCGGACATCCATGTTGACCTTGTGATGCTACTTTTCATTATAGTAATTGATGGGATTTAATTGATTATTAAATATCGGCATGGGATTTGTGCGCGGGCCGCATGGCTTACAGAGAACATTCAGTTAACACTTATCTTGTTAAAACTTGGGGGCATGTCTGCTCCACTCCTGGGATATTTTAATTGAAGTTTTGGGGAGGGGGTTTTAGTCACCTATTAATTAAACAGTAAGGGGGTTATGGGTGTTGAACAAGATTATTATATGCGCTGATGACCAGGGTGAACATGTGATGGGTTATTTAAATATAAACGTTGTTGATGTTAATTATATGTGTATGTTGTTTTGTATAATTGTTACTTGTCATGTTGATTATGCCTGTGTATATTTCTGTATATTTATGCCTTGTTATAAAAAGTGATTACTTGCAGGTCGAAACTATGTGCCAATTTTTTTATTGTATTATTCTATAACTACAATTTGTTATTTATGTAACATCCCAGGATTTTGTTAGTCAATGATGGTTCAACTATTAATAATTATTCAATACTTAGTGCTGTTAATAGTTATTATTCCTTGTTCAACTTTTGGGCAAGGCACACATTAATGAAATTATATTTAACGATCAAAAGACTTATTTATCTGGCCTTTAGAAGCTCATAGGTTGTACTGGCCAAGAACAATAAATTGTTGTTATCTTAAGTTCAGTGTTTCATTTGCAAGTCCCATCATACTGGACCCAGCCCAATTTTAGCTTTTCTAGGCTCTTGCCTAGTTCTAAATAACTTGTAACCTCTCTTTCAAAAAAAAAAAAAAAAAAAAAAAAAAAAAAAAAAAAAAAAAAAAAAAAAAAAAAAAACCAAAATAAATACTAAAAGCAGAGAGAGGTTACAAATGGTAGCAGAGCGTGGTTCATTCTAGGCCTGAACCCTTGGGTCCGTTGGTGTGATTGGGCTTGCAAACTTGGAGATAGTCTGGCAAATAAAATGGCACTTAATAGTTGACATGAAATGTAGAAGTATATATGTTTTTTTTATGAATTATTGTTAAATGTTTTGAATTGTAAATCTGAGGCCGCCATGGGCACGTGTTGTAGTTGAGTTGTTGTTTTGAAATTGGACATTGCCGGAGAGCGCGTGGGGGATGGGTTCCCGTTTTTAATTTTTGAAAGTAATTGCGCGTGCGGTTAGTGGGATGCGGTATGGCCCGACTGGAAGTCGGTATCGTCCGATTGTAATGGTGACAATGTTGTAGTCGAAATGTCGTATATTGTGGTTAGTGTTAGGTGGTGTGGATTGTATGTTGGTGTTAGTGTCTGATGTTGTTTCTTCTTGAGTCTGGCGACTGACGGAGAGTTAGTTCCGGAGCGGGGCAGGTTTTCGCAGCGCTAGGAGCCCGGGGGTCTACTCAAAGGAAGGACAGTACTTGAGTTTTTCCGATTCTTGTTAAAATGTTTTTGTAGGTTGTGTTTGTGTTAGGTGTTTAGTGGGAATTTGTTTTATGATTGTTTGTTTTGCATTGTGCAATTCTGGCGGCGGTATGCTATCAGGAGTTGCCCCACCCTCTTACAGGCGTTCTCCAGAAATTTCCGGTGGTGGATGGATTTGATGAGGATCAGCTGTTGGTTTTCTTGGACCTGGTCCTGCAGGTGGCAGATTTCCCGGGGGTGTCCGATGGGGAGGTCTTGTATCTTATATACCCGTATTGCCGGAGTACGTTGGCTGGTCTGGTCACCAAGGCCCTGCGTCGGGGTGACAGTGTTGATGCTTTCCATGCGGAGGTGTTGGACTTCTTCATATCCCGTCGACGACAAGACCAGTTGAAGTTTAAGTTATTCTATCGTCCACAGACCAACGGAGAGGCATTGGGGGACTTCGTGCATGATGTAAGGAAAGCTGCCCGTATATTAAGACTGGGGTTGCCCGAGACAGAAGTCATACAGGTAATACGAGAAGGTCTGACTCCCCAAGAGAGATCCCGGCTGGTTTTCGCAGAGCCTCCACGTTCTTTTGCAGACCTGGACCGGTGGTGTGCGCATGCCAGGACTGTCCAGGCGAATGACGAGTCCTGGGGAAGAGCTGCTAAAGATGTCCAATACTCCAGTGGTTCATTAGGAAGAGCCAAAGAAGACAAACATGGTGGTTGGAGGAGAACCCAAGAGACAGTCAGAAAAACTGAATATTCCGGAAGTAATGGAGGCTACAAGGGGGTGGCACGTGAGAAAACAGTAATAACAGCTACAGCACACAAAACAAAGAAGTATGAAATTAACAGGGGAAGAAGAAATCATGTTAGTAAACAAACAGCGGCAAGTAGGGAGCCGGTAGAAAGTTATTCCTATTTGGAGAGTAAGGAAACTTTAAAGGTTCCAGAGGAAGTACCAGTGCATAATAGAGTTGTGGGTGAAGCAGGTGAAGAGAAAGAAGAAAAGCGGAATAACTTCAGTGGATTAATACAAGACGACAAGAAAACGTCTGTTAATACTGCGTCAGTGAGGACGTCATGGTTGAATCCAGTGGCCGCAGAATTTGTTCCGGTATCTCCATCTCGGTTCGTGAGGGATCCAGATCCTGTGACATCATCATCGTCTACGCAGGGATGTGAGAAGTCACTTGAGAGTGTCGCTTTACCATCGCCAGTAGAAATTAATTTAGTAATTGCACATGAACCTGGACAGCTGGATTCCAGGGTGGAAAATGTCGAGGAGGTGGTAGTTGCTGAGAGTGGTGAAGGAGAGGAATCGAAGGAAGAGGCAGAAGAGCGGTCTGCAGATGCTGCACAGGGAAGTATAGTTGTGGGTGTTAGAAAGACTGAAAAGTCTGAGTTTGCGGATGGACCCGGAGATGTCCAGGCTGCAAGTGTTTCTGAGGTTGCGGATGGACAAGGGGATGTCCATGCTGCTAGTGTGGTAGAAGTAGATGAGGTAGAAGTTGAGGAGAAATTGGGTGGCAGCGTTGTAGCGTTAGTGAGTGAGAGTGAAGTAGGGTGTGAAGATGTGCAGACGCCTTCTGTAAGTAGTGTTGAGGATTCCGAGGAACGGGAGGAAGTTTCAGGTGGACCAGGTGAGCAACTAGCGGAGGACGTAGATGTGCAGTGTTCAGATGGTGTTAGTGGAAGTGATGGCGATGACGTTGGTGATGAACGTGTTGATGAAAATAAGATCAGAGAAGAGGTTAGTCAAGAAGTTCGTGAAGGAGCTGGCGATGCGTGTGGTGAAGAAGATGGATCAGAGGAGCAACGGGAAGAGGCTGAGGAGGTGCAGTGTCAGGAAGTTGATTTGGATTATGTGGATGAAGAAGGGGAAGTTGTAGAAAAGGAAGAAATTGTAGCAGAGGAGTTAGACGATGAGCATAATCCAAAGCGGAGTGAAAGTAGTGAGGTAAGTTGCTTTGATTCTGATCCCGAAGAAACCAGTCAGTACAGCTCAACACGAGATAATTTCTTAGAGAGTGGTGTCCGAAAGGAGCGAATACCTAAAGTACGTCATAGAAAGGTAAGAAGTAGAGGTTAACGGGTAGCGGGTAGATGTTCCCCACATTCCCAGTGGTGTTCATCTATTTCAGGGTTGCGCCCCTGCCCACTCGAGCCTTGGTTTCCTCCATTCTTCCTTATTTCCGGAGGTAGCCAGGTCCTTGCCCTCAGTCCTAGCTATTGCCCTTTAATGATCCTTGCCCCATTTCATCTTCCCAATTTTCCTACCACTCCCCTTAGTAAAAAAAAAAAAAAAAAAAAAAATCTATCAAACGGAGTTAGAGAGAGACTTTTGTGGTCCTCGAGATCGTCAGTTTCCCCTGTGTTAAAGGTTAGATGGAGTGATGGTGTGCTGTTGCTGATTGTTGATAGTTGTTGAGCTTGATGTTGTTCATTATAGGGTCCGAGCCATGCCGCATTCCCCGGTTTTCCTGGTGTTATTTTTTGTTGCGAGAGAAAGTTGTGTAGACGGTGCTGTAGAGAAGTAAAACCCCCTCGAGTTATGGTGTATTTGTTGAGTTGAGATTGGATTAATGTTCGTGTGCCCTAGGTGCGGTCCTCTCTGTCTGGCTAAGCGGGGCCGTCCGCCCTTGTGTAGGGAAGTGGGCCAGCCATATGGCAAGGTTGGAGATGCCTTGTGGGTGCATGTGGCTGGTCGGTCCGAGAGAGGGACAAGAGGTAGTACGGTCGCTCACATGCCAAGGTGGGAGATGCCTTGTTTGGTCCTAGGACGAGCATGTGAGTGGGACCGGTGGGAGTAATTGGTGGTCACCGGAGAGGGTGACGTGTTGGGGCGGTCCCGTGGGGTTGGCGTGGCGGAGAGGGTCGCATGGGGATGGCTGTTCTCCTGGGAGCCATGACTGGTGGGAGAACCGATAACAACTTGAGTATGATATATAAGGATGGGAGTACACTGCAGGGTACTTTCCCGAGTTTGAAGGTGAGGCAACCGGGTTGCCCTTTTGGGGTGGGGGTGTGCCGCGTTTTGGAAAATGCGGCGATCTTCCGATATCTATATTGTGCTTTATTAAAGAAATTACGTATTTGTCGACACGAAAGAAGTTGTCCTTTGGTACGGTCAATTGGACTTTGTCATTGTGAATTACCCCTCCGCCGCTTGCCTCGCGCGCGCCCTATCGCTGTTACATACGGTTTTTTCAAGAGCCAGTTAGTTCAGTTCCAATACGACGCTCAGCGCTTCACATTCTGGTCCCCGGCTGGCAGAGTAGATTGAACAGTTTTCGTCTCCCAGCTTCTTCTATGAATAAGTAGAAAGCTATGTGACCTCCGGTAAGTCCATTAAAATATGTATTTTAATTATATATAAAAACAAATTGGTTTGATTTAATATTAAAGTGGATGCGTTGAGATATATATTGCAGTGTATCCTTAGCGCATGGCGAGTTTCAGGTTATAATTTGTTTTATGTATGCTTTATCTCAACCCTGGTTAATTGACTGTAACGTTAAGGATATAATTATGTTTTATATTAATCCAGTAATGCTTCTACTAAATTAACTAAACTAAGATGGGGCGTAAGTCAGTAATTTTCTGATATCTGTATATGTCACGAACTTGTTAAAAGTTGCCAATTCCTGTAAGTGCGTCATGAAAACTTTTGCATAAAGGTTAATTAAAATTATCATGATTATGGAGTGACTATATTTAGACATATTCTATAGTAACATATTTAATGAAGTTATTTTTGAAGTGATTTACCACATTCAATGGGATTCTTGACTTAGGCAATTTTTTCGAGTTTATAAACCGGACAGTCCATGCTATGTCAGTGGGTAAATGTGGTAGTGTGTGTGTTTCATGAACCTATGAGTAATCCCAGATATAATTGTGCAGGGTTTCCGAGGTAGCCGGGAATCTGCCCCGCTCTGGAAGGATGGCCGAACAACTGCCTCCGACGATGTAACTTAAAACCTTCGTCAGCTGTGTCAGCCGGAAGGATGGACTGGACACCCACTACTGAGCCCTCAACATGCACCCTTCAAACCAGGTGACATTTAACCATTTTTAACCTAAACCTTGTGACCGAAGTACTCGGTGAGACTTTCATGAAACGTTCCAGTGTGGACAGTTAGTTACGGACAATGGGTGGAATATTTTAATTGTATTTTGTAAGGCTTACGCCTCCTCAATTACTATCATGTATATCTCGTTCTGAGAGTGAAAACTCGGCCGGGGTCACGCACTGCCCGGGTCGAGGGGAGTTCGGTGGATAGAGTTGTATCTCATTCTATTTCTGCTTTAAGCATGTTGGGATGGTTATGTTAACGATGTTGCTCCATGTGGACACGTATTTTATTATTCATTCATGATCTGGGGGGTGGTTTTAAACCGTGGTCGACTCCCGTTGGAGACGTCCACTGCAAGCCTGTCTATGTCAGATCTTGCTAGATCCCGTCCAGTGCCTGACCCTGCTGGTAGTCAAGTTTTGTAACACTGTGAGCTGACTTAATACTCTTATGACTTATATTCTGTATTACAAATTCTGTTCCACTGTTTAGATAATTTGCACACTTTAAAATTTACCATTGTCACAGATTGTATTTTACCATAGCAAATTTTGTAACCATAATTGTAATTGCTCCCTATAACAATTAGTTAACCATAAGACTACACAAGATTGATCAATGTCAGTTATGAATACTTATGGTGGTCAAATTCCACTATTTTTCTATATTCTGTTTTGAAGGTAAAAAAAAAGAAACATAAAATGCAGTTAGGCAACCGGACATCCATGTTGACCTTGTGATGCTACTTTTCATTATAGTAATTGATGGGATTTAATTGATTATTAAATATCGGCATGGGATTTGTGCGCGGGCCGCATGGCTTACAGAGAACATTCAGTTAACACTTATCTTGTTAAAACTTGGGGGCATGTCTGCTCCACTCCTGGGATATTTTAATTGAAGTTTTGGGGAGGGGGTTTTAGTCACCTATTAATTAAACAGTAAGGGGGTTATGGGTGTTGAACAAGATTATTATATGCGCTGATGACCAGGGTGAACATGTGATGGGTTATTTAAATATAAACGTTGTTGATGTTAATTATATGTGTGTGTTGTTTTGTATAATTGTTACTTGTCATGTTGATTATGCCTGTGTATATTTCTGTATATTTATGCCTTGTTATAAAAAGTGATTACTTGCAGGTCGAAACTATGTGCCAATTTTTTTATTGTATTATTCTATAACTACAATTTGTTATTTATGTAACATCCCAGGATTTTGTTAGTCAATGATGGTTCAACTATTAATAATTATTCAATACTTAGTGCTGTTAATAGTTATTATTCCTTGTTCAACTTTTGGGCAAGGCACACATTAATGAAATTATATTTAACGATCAAAAGACTTATTTATCTGGCCTTTAGAAGCTCATAGGTTGTACTGGCCAAGAACAATAAATTGTTGTTATCTTAAGTTCAGTGTTTCATTTGCAAGTCCCATCATACTGGACCCAGCCCAATTTTAGCTTTTCTAGGCTCTCGCCTAGTTCTAAATAACTTGTAACCTCTCTTTCAAAACCAACAAGCAAGGAGATAGAAATTTAAAAAGAAATAAAATAAATACTAAAAGCAGAGAGAGGTTACACCGCTCATCTTTGTACTAGGATGTGTGTTCCCTACCTGGCTATAACCATACGAGCCAATGCCCCTCCAAAATATCGGCAAACACTCACGCGAACTACTCTATTCTCGCCACAACGCCATACGTTGCTCACACCTTACCACCTCACCCTTACTACAAAATATCATCAACAAATATGTTTAAATCTCATTCACATTACTCATCTCTACATATACTCACTACTACTGTGTCAACATCAATACTTCTCAAAAAATACTATAACATGTATAAACCAAAACAACATTACCTTATATCATCTCTACTAATTCAACTTTAACTTTGACAGATCTATATGTCACATAAAATATTTATCACCCCAAAACTATCCTTTATTCATTTGCATAAATTATTACTTAGTTTCTCAAATTCTTTTATCATTACTTTAAAATATCTGTAATGCATTAAAACATTACCTTCAACATCAATTACTTAAAACATTTCTAAATAATATACCAGTGACGTTATTGCTGATCAGCTGATCCTCCTACCACAATGAATACCTTATATTACATATCTGATCAGCTAGTTAATTGAACAGAGCATAAGCAGTTTTATTGAATCCAACATTGAATAAAAAAATGTTATGTTATTAAACTTTACATTTGTGACTCCTTTGCGTCACCTCCCAGCCACACACACTATACCTACATACCACAACACATACAATTGGCTTTACTACATATTTATTTACAAATCTGATGCATTATTTATTCAGTTATCACATCTCAATTTCCAAATCAGCAAAGTCAAATCCCTTAAAACAAAATATTTAACTGTCTTTTACTGTTTCATATTTTAGCCTCCATCGTCAAAAAGGTATCTTACATATTTATAGATTAAATGATTTTTATTTACATCCAATTTATTATTATTATTCTTATCATAAACCATTACCTCTATGTCATTCATTTTCCCTTTTATTATTCCATAAGACTTGTCACTATTATTTGTTTTTATCCAGCCTCCGTGAATATTTGTTGTTACACCCAGGTAATTTATTTTCTCATCATATTCCTCCACTACAAGTACACTAATTCTTCCTACAGGTACACATTTATCATCAATATAATCACCGTCTACTGCTACACAAGGTATGTCTACATTATTTATCATAATTCTCTTAATATCCATCTTCTCTATCAGCTCTACATAACCTCTATTTATCTTGAACCACTCTAACTCTTTCTCTCTATCATAATCACTTTCATCACAATACCTGTCACACCACCACTGACCTACTTCACTCCATGCAAAGGGCACAACAAACTTACTATACCACTTCCTGGCTTTTCCAGGTTTACAAAAAATTAGGGGACTGCTTGAAGACACCTTGTCTTCCACATAATTAACGGAGGAAACTCTGTCCTCAAAATTCACTACTAGCGGAGTCCTTACTCCACTTACATCACGGGGAAAATTTGCCCTTTGCCACCCTAACCTTTCATCACACTCTCTCTCAATTTCATCAACACTCGCTAACATTTTGTTATTAAATTCTACTTCACCACAAACTTCATCATCACTATTTGTTTTCATCACATCATTCTTAAATAGCTCGTTTTCAACTATTTTATCACTATTATTTATTAATTCATTTTTACAACTGTAACTTACCTTGTTAATTATTTCTTCGCTATTATCAAAGACATTATTACCACTTACCTGTGTTAATTCAACTTTTATTTGACCTCTATCTTCCTCCCTTAATCGGTCTATCTTTAATTCCTGCGCCCATTCCTTCAATATTTTGTTATTTTCGTCAAAACCTTTCTTTAAAAGGTCAAATATGTCATTCAATGTATACTCCTTTTCTTCCACCCCTACACTATCGTTATCATTAGGCCTATTCACTGTCTTATTTTCTACCAGTTTTACTTCAGCTATCTTACCTTTAACATTGGTCATCTCACTATGTTTATTGATTTCCGCAAATATTCCTTCCTCTTGTTCTTCCATTCGGGTTAATCTATTGTCTAAATTACCCCATTCCTCGTCTGTCATCTCACCCACAACACCTCGAAATTCATTCTTCCACTCATCCCACGCAAACTCACTATCGTTACATTGTATTATAGACATTTTTAAAGTTCGTTTGTATAACACTTTTATATATAAAATTACTCTTTTTCTCTACTCACACCTAACACATTGTGAATCACAATAACATAAACCTAACCTACTTAATTATGTACGATAAATCATATTTATAAATTCGTCATTACCACATCCTATTTTCTGTGTCTTAAAATAGGTCTATCTCGTATAACATTACAATTAAACGAAAATCCTGGCAGCGAGAGCCATTTGTAACAATAAAAAAGAGTCGAAATATATAAAATAAATAAAACCACTACCAGGACTTACCTGTACGCAATCCTATCCACTTACCTGTTATTCGAATTTTACCAGAAGACCAAGGTCGCCACGATTATTTTTTATATAGGATAAAATATCGAAAACCTTTACACTCCACCTTAAATAAAACGGACAATTTTGCGATCTGACCCCACCCAATTAATAATTCAGAAGATTCCGGAACGTTTAGACGAATTTTTTCAACACAGAAATAAGACAGTGGTAATGACGAAATAACTTAGACTAACACATTGTTTTGAAGTAAACTAAATAATTTTAATTAATTAAAAGCCGTTTTAATGATTAGCACAAGAACACTAAAACACATTTTGAAATATACATTTATGGATCATATTTAAATATTATATAAGACAGCCCATTCTGCCCACACACACTCTCACACAATTTAATACTTTACCCCTTTGTTTATTATACTTTACAAATCCCTTTTTTGTATTGAAACAGTCCACTACCGCGATTCCGTACGAACACGTGCTGAGTCCCCGATTCAATGTCCGTTAATTCACTTTGTCGTCATTTCACTGTACCAACTTATGACGGCGATATGTTTAGGAAATTCTGGGGTCCCGGTCGGTCTTATTGAATTAATTACATTTACGAAAACTCGACCAACCGGGCCCTAAACCAAAAACTGTGAGCGTCTGTTCCTGGAGTTGGCGTCCTGTTGACTGTATGGCGTCTCTACTTAAAGTCGACCGTCACCGAGAACGTAACAGGTACTTGTTGCTTCGTTGTCGCGGGAAATGAGCAGTCACGGCCATCAGGTTTTAGTCGCCGTTTGTGCTTAATTGTGGTGGCATAACCATTTTATGCATGGACTATAGCTGGTATATGTGTGGTACCAGAGTACAATATTGGCGTCTGCTCTGCTGATGTCACTGGAAAGACCGGATTTAGCCATGACTTCCTGCCGCTCAAAAAGCACATTTCTGGATTTTGTTCGTCCCCCCAGGACATCCTGTTTTGTGGCTGGATCCGTCACTCAGATTTGTGGTGATACAGTTGTGTCTATGTGCTGTTTACACAAGTACAGATTTCTGAGAATTTAGAAGGGGGTAAATGCTTCGCTCGCCGCGTGACACAATAACACCTGCGTATCGCTTTTGTCTCACTGTTTCTCAACATCGTGCTGTTGCATGGAAAATAACGTTGCACTGCGTTCTATTATAACGGAATGAATTTTGTTACCCAATAATTTTCACAACTTCTTTTTTACAAACCCGCACCAAAATGAAAGAAATAAAAATGTACTTGCCCCATACGATAAAAATAAAAACACCCAAAAATTGACCCGCTACAAAAGGAATGGATTGCCGCCATTTTATATCTGTATGGGTGGCAAGACTCTCTTGGTATAATTATATCAGAATACGACTCTTTCCTAAATATCCCAAACTGTAGTTTCTCATTATCTTTAATTTCTATGTTTAAATCTAAGTAATTTATTTGCTTACCTCCTGTCTCTTCCTTAAATTGTAAGTTTTTATCCTTATTATTTACCTCCTTTATAAACTCATGCACTTCTTCTAAGCTTCCTTCCCAAATTACTAATACATCATCAACGTATCTAGACCATAATTTTATATTGTCTTTATACTTAGTGGAAGTTATTGATTGCTTTTCAAAATCATTCATGTATATTTCAGCAAGAATAGGGGATAATGAAGACCCCATAGGTAAACCTTTTTTCTGTATATAAAACTTGTTATTAAACCTAAAATAGTTCTGATTTACACATTCTTTAATTACTTTCATCAACTGCTTTTTATACCTGTATTCTCCCATATTATTATCGTTTATTATCTTAATAACTTTATTTACTGTGATATTAGTAAACATGTCCTTAACATCCAGTGATATCAATTTTGTATTTACATTAATGCTAATATTTTCTAATTTTTCTATCAATTTTATATTATTCTCTATGTTGTATTTTGTCCCAAATTCATATTTCTCTTTCAGTACTCTGCTAACTTCCTTTGATAATTTATAAATAGGTGCATTAATAAAAGAAACAATCGGTCTAATTGGTTTTCCTTCTTTATGTATCTTAACCTGACTTTTAAAAGTTGGTGCTGTTGGATTACTTTCCAATAAATACTTTTTCTTATTTTCTTCTATAAATGTTATCTGTTTCATCATTTGTTTTATCCTTGACTGGTACTTACTTGTATAATCATACTTTATTTCCTCGTATGGTCCTTCCCTTATAAATTCTTCCGTTTTCTTTATGTATTCTTCCTTTCTCATTAGTACCATTGTATTTCCTTTATCCGCCTTCGTAACTATAATATCATTCTTCTTTATTTTATTCTTTTGTTTAGTTACAGTTGCTTTGATTTTTTGTTCATTCTTTGAATTATACAAACTTTTCTTAAATATTTTATCTACTACATTCCCTACTTCCCACCTTATTCTTTTTTTATCATTTTCATTTCCTAGTTTTTGTATTATGCTTTCGCATTCAATAATCGTTTTTTCTTGATTTAATTCTGGTGGCGGTGCGTATTTTAAGCCTTTCGCTAACATTTCTTTTTCTTCCGTATTGAAATTTACCTCTGTAAGGTTTATTACTCTTTTTTCATAGTTATTCTTAGAGAGGTGTTCCTTTTTTACTTCGTTCTTTCTTATTAATTTATTTAACTTATCTACCATTTTTTTATTTTTATTTTCCAATTTCTTTTCTACGTACCCCAAACCAAAATTATATAATATTTCTTCTAACTCTACATACGAGTATATTCTTAATAATTCTATGTGTCTGTCATATAATTCCCTATTATATCTATTGATTAAGCCGTAGAGTGACCTTATTTCCAGTTTTATCCACAACTTCTCGCTTTGTTCTTTTACTTTTTTGGCTACACTGTTCTTATTTTTAATTTTAACTTGAGCGTACTTTGGGATGACATTGTTATCCAGACATTGTTTATGAAACCATATTTTACTTAAAACCCTCTTCAATTTAACTTTTAACTTAAGATATTTAAAAACTTTACTTACCTTATTGTTGTCGTTTATTACCTCATTGTTGTTGTCCATTACCTGTAGTCGATTGCACATCTTAACAGACGTTTAATGAAGAACTTTGTGTTAGTGGTTGAATTCACAATCAGAATGATCAATATTGCACACCACTATATAAAAATTATTCCGTTTAGCGCTTTCAAGCTTCACAGCTCATCGTCAGATCAGGAATAGACAAGAAATATGTAAAACCCAACCCTTCACCCCTCTCCACACCCTGCTCACCCACAACAAACTAAAAATTAATGACCCTTCCCCACCCCCTAAACTCTGTCTCACCATCTGTACAGTTACATATTTTTCTAGTAAATTCCTTGTGTTTCAGTGTGTGTGTGTGTGTGTGTGTGTGTGTGTGTGTGTGTGTGTGTGTGTGTGTGTGTGTGTGTGTGTGTGTGTGTGTGTGTGCATCCTTTTAAACTACCCTCTTCCTCTCCACACACGTGGGTCAGTCACACACCCTTATTCTAAAACAACCAATTAGTACTATGAAATATAATTCTTAATCTTATCTATCTGCCCTCTCTCATTTACTTCTTAATCATGTTATAAAATATTTCTTCATTATCAAATTTAATTTTAATATTAATTAAATTGTCTAACCCTTTTTCTCTTTCTTTCAATATTTCTAACTCCTCTCTAAGCTTCCTTTCAACTGTGTTATTTACTACTTTTACAATTTCGTATTCTTCCAAAGGATTAACAAACTTGTGGTTGTCTTCTATGAAATGTCTTGCATATAACGAATTGGTTGTTCTATTACCTTCTCCCCGTTTGTGGTCAGACAACCTGCATACGAATTTTCGTCCTGTCTCCCCTAGGTACACTTTATTGCAGTCTTTACATTTTAATTTATAAATTCCACTTTTCTGTAATACTGGAATTTTTTCTATATTCTTATTCCTTATCTTATCAAATACCGTTTCACATTTTTTAATAGCTATATCTACTCCATATTTATTAAAACATTTTATAATTTTTCTAGTATGTGAACCTATGTATGTCAATGACCCTGCATAATTCTTTTGTTCTGGTTCTATTTTAGCTTTTTGTGTGTTGACCCTTTTCATAACTTTATCCACTATGTTGGTGCTATAATTATTATTCCTTACAATTCCCTTTATCGTTTTTAACTCCCTATTTTTTGATTCGGTCTCTTTTAAACACTTCTGAGCTCTGTAACAAAAGGAATTGATTGCCGCCATTTTATATCTGTATGGGTGGCAAGACTCTCTTGGTATAATTATATCAGAATACGACTCTTTCCTAAATATCCCAAACTGTAGTTTCTCATTATCTTTAATTTCTATGTTTAAATCTAAGTAATTTATTTGCTTACCTCCTATCTCTTCCTTAAATTGTAAGTTTTTATCCTTATTATTTACCTCCTTTATAAACTCATGCACTTCTTCTAAGCTTCCTTCCCAAATTACCAATACATCATCAACGTATCTAGACCATAATTATATATTGTCTTTATACTTAGTGGAAGTTATTAATTGCTTTTCAAAATCATTCATGTATATTTCAGCAAGAATAGGGGATAATGAAGACCCCATAGGTAAACCTTTTTTCTGTATATAAAACTTGTTATTAAACCTAAAATAGTTCTGATTTACACATTATTTAATTACTTTCATCAACTGCTTTTTATACCTGTATTCTCCCATATTATTATCATTTATTAACTTAATAACTTTATTTACTGTGATATTAGTAAACATGTCCTTAACATCCAGTGATATCAATTTTGTATTTACATTAATGCTAATATTTTCTAATTTTTCTATCAATTTTATATTATTCTCTATGTTGTATTTTGTCCCAAATTCATATTTCTCTTTCAGTACTCTGCTAACTTCCTTTGATAATTTATAAATAGGTGCATTAATAAAAGAAACAATCGGTCTAATTGGTTTTCCTTCTTTATGTATCTTAACCTGACTTTTAAAAGTTGGTGCTGTTGGATTACTTTCCAATAAATACTTTTTCTTATTTTCTTCTATAAATCTTATCTGTTTCATCATTTGTTTTATCCTTGACTGGTACTTACTTGTATAATCATACTTTATTTCCTCGTATGGTCCTTCCCTTATAAATTCTTCCGTTTTCTTTATGTATTCTTCCTTTCTCATTAGTACCATTGTATTTCCTTTATCCGCCTTCGTAACTATAATATCATTCTTCTTTATTTTATTCTTTAGTTTAGTTACAGTTGCTTTGATTTTTTGTTCATTCTTTGAATTATACAAACTTTTCTTAAATATTTTATCTACTACATTCCCTACTTCCCACCTTATTCTTTTTTTATCATTTTCATTTCCTAGTTTTTGTATTATGCTTTCGCATTCAATAATCGTTTTTTCTTGATTTAATTCTGGTGGCAGTGCGTATTTTAAGCCTTTCGCTAACATTTCTTTTTCTTCCGTATTGAAATTTACCTCTGTAAGGTTTATTACTCTTTTTTCATAGTTATTCTTAGAGAGGTGTTCCTTTTTTACTTCGTTCTTTCTTATTAATTTATTTAACTTATCTACCATTTTTTTATTTTTATTTTCCAATTTCTTTTCTACGTACCCCAAACCAAAATTATATAATATTTCTTCTAACTCTACATACGAGTATATTCTTAATAATTCTATGTGTCTGTCATATAATTCCCTATTATATCTATTGATTAATCCGTAGAGTGACCTTATTTCCAGTTTTATCCACAACTTCTCGCTTTGTTCTTTTACTTTTTTGGCTACACTGTTCTTATTTTTAATTTTAACTTGAGCGTACTTTGGGATGACATTATTATCCAGACATTGTTTATTAAACCATATTTTACTTAAAACCCTCTTCAATTTAACTTTTAACTTAAGCTATTTAAAAACTTTACTTACCTTATTGTTGTCGTTTATTACCTCATTGTTGTTGTCCATTACCTGTAGTCGATTGCACATCTTAACAGACGTTTAATGAAGAACTTTGTGTTAGTGGTTGAATTCACAATCAGAATGATCAATATTGCACACCACTATATAAAAATTATTCCGATTAGCACTTTCAAGCTTCACAACTCATCGTCACATCAGGAATAGACAGGAAATATGTAAAACCCAACCCTTCACCCCTCTCCCCCACCCTGCTCACCCACAACAAACTAAAAATTAATGACCCTTCCCCACCCCCTAAACTCTGTCTCACCATCTGTACAGTTACATATTTTTCTAGTAAATTCCTTGTGTTTCAGTGTGTGTGTGTGTGTGTGTGTGTGTGTGTGTGTGTGTGTGTGTGTGTGTGTGTGTGTGTGTGTGTGTGTGTGTGTGTGTGTGCATCCTTTTAAACTACCCTCTTCTTCTCCACACACGTGGGTCAGTCACACACCCTTATATTAAAACAACCAATTAGTACTATGAAATATAATTCTTAATCTTATCTATCTGCCCTCTCTCATTTACTTCTTAATCATGTTATAAAATATTTCTTCATTATCAAATTTAATTTTAATATTAATTAAATTGTCTAACCCTTTATCTCTTTCTTTCAATATTTCTAACTCCTCTCTAAGCTTCCTTTCAACTGTGTTATTTACTACTTTTACAATTTCGTATTCTTCCAAAGGATTAACAAACTTGTGGTTGTCTTCTATGAAATGTCTTGCATATAACGAATTGGTTGTTCTATTACCTTCTCCCCGTTTGTGGTCAGACAACCTGCATACGAATTTTCGTCCTGTCTCCCCTAGGTACACTTTATTGCAGTCTTTACATTTTAAATTATAAATTCCACTTTTCTGTAATACTGGAATTTTTTCTATATTCTTATTCCTTATCTTATCAAATACCGTTTCACATTTTCTAATAGCTATATCTACTCCATATTTATTAAAACATTTTATAATTTTTCTAGTATGTGAACCTATGTATGCCAATGACCCTGCATAATTCTTTTGTTCTGGTTCTATTTTAGTTTTTTGTATGTTGACCCTTTTCATAACTTTATCCACTATGTTGGTGCTATAATTATTATTCCTTACAATTCCCTTTATCGTTTTTAACTCCCTATCTTTTGATTCGGTCTCTTTTAAACACTTCTGAGCTCTGTAACAAAAGGAATTGATTGCCGCCATTTTATATATGTATGGGTGGTAAGACTCTCTTGGTATAATTATATCAGAATACGACTCTTTCCTAAATATCCCAAACTGTAGTTTCTCATTATCTTTAATTTCTATGTTTAAATCTAAGTAATTTATTTGCTTACCTCCTATCTCTTCCTTAAATTGTAAGTTTTTATCCTTATTATTTACCTCCTTTATAAACTCATGCACTTCTTCTAAGCTTCCTTCCCAAATTACCAATACATCATCAACGTATCTAGACCATAATTATATATTGTCTTTATACTTAGTGGAAGTTATTAATTGCTTTTCAAAATCATTCATGTATATTTCAGCAAGAATAGGGGATAATGAAGACCCCATAGGTAAACCTTTTTTCTGTATATAAAACTTGTTATTAAACCTAAAATAGTTCTGATTTACACATTATTTAATTACTTTCATCAACTGCTTTTTATACCTGTATTCTCCCATATTATTATCGTTTATTAACTTAATAACTTTATTTACTGTGATATTAGTAAACATGTCCTTAACATCCAGTGATATCAATTTTGTATTTACATTAATGCTAATATTTTCTAATTTTTCTATCAATTTTATATTATTCTCTATGTTGTATTTTGTCCCAAATTCATATTTCTCTTTCAGTACTCTGCTAACTTCCTTTGATAATTTATAAATAGGTGCATTAATAAAAGAAACAATCGGTCTAATTGGTTTTCCTTCTTTATGTATCTTAACCTGACTTTTAAAAGTTGGTGCTGTTGGATTACTTTCCAATAAATACTTTTTCTTATTTTCTTCTATAAATCTTATCTGTTTCATCATTTGTTTTATCCTTGACTGGTACTTACTTGTATAATCATACTTTATTTCCTCGTATGGTCCTTCCCTTATAAATTCTTCCGTTTTCTTTATGTATTCTTCCTTTCTCATTAGTACCATTGTATTTCCTTTATCCGCCTTCGTAACTATAATATCATTCTTCTTTATTTTATTCTTTAGTTTAGTTACAGTGGCTTTGATTTTTTGTTCATTCTTTGAATTATACAAACTTTTCTTAAATATTTTATCTACTACATTCCCTACTTCCCACCTTATTCTTTTTTTATCATTTTCATTTCCTAGTTTTTGTATTATGCTTTCGCATTCAATAATCGTTTTTTCTTGATTTAATTCTGGTGGCGGTGCGTATTTTAAGCCTTTCGCTAACATTTCTTTTTCTTCCGTATTGAAATTTACCTCTGTAAGGTTTATTACTCTTTTTTCATAGTTATTCTTAGAGAGGTGTTCCTTTTTTACTTCGTTCTTTCTTATTAATTACTTATCTATCAATATCTATTAATTACTTATCAACTTATCTACCATTTTTTTTTTTTTATTTTCCAATTTCTTTTCTACGTACCCCAAACCAAAATTATATAATATTTCTTCTAACTCTACATACGAGTATATTCTTAATAATTCTATGTGTCTGTCATATAATTCCCTATTATATCTATTGATTAATCCGTAGAGTGACCTTATTTCCAGTTTTATCCACAACTTCTCGCTTTGTTCTTTTACTTTTTTGGCTACACTGTTCTTATTTTTAATTTTAACTTGAGCGTACTTTGGGATGACATTATTATCCAGACATTGTTTATTAAACCATATTTTACTTAAAACCCTCTTCAATTTAACTTTTAACTTAAGATATTTAAAAACTTTACTTACCTTATTGTTGTCGTTTATTACCTCATTGTTGTTGTCCATTACCTGTAGTTGATTGCACATCGTAACAGACGTTGAATGAAGAACTTTGTGTTAGTGGTTGAATTCACAATCAGAATGATCAATATTGCACACCACTATATAAAAATTATTCCGATTAGCGCTTTCAAGCTTCACAGCTCATCGTCAGATCAGGAATAGACAGGAAATATGTAAAACCCAACCCTCCACCCCTCTCCCCACCCTGCTCACCCACAACAAACTAAAAATTAATGACCCTTCCCCACCCCCTAAACTCTGTCTCACCATCTGTACAGTTACATATTTTTCTAGTAAATTCCTTGTGTTTCAGTGTGTGTGTGTGTGTGTGTGTGTGTGTGTGTGTGTGTGCGTCCTTCTAAACTACCCTCTTCCTCTCCACACACGTGGGTCAGTCACACACCCTTATTTTAAAACAACCAATTAGTACTATGAAATATAATTCTTAATCTTATCTATCTGCCCTCTCTCATTTACTTCTTAATCATGTTATAAAATATTTCTTCATTATCAAATTTAATTTTAATATTAATTAAATTGTCTAACCCTTTTTCTCTTTTTTTCAATATTTCTAACTCCTCTCTAAGCTTCCTTTGAACTGTGTTATTTACTACTTTTACAATTTCGTATTCTTCCAAAGGATTAACAAACTTGTGGTTGTCTTCTATGAAATGTCTTGCATATAACGAATTGGTTGTTCTATTACCTTCTCCCCGTTTGTGGTCAGACAACCTGCATACGAATTTTCGTCCTGTCTCCCCTAGGTACACTTTATTCCAGTCTTTACATTTTAATTTATAAATCCGCTTTTCTGTAATACTGGAATTTTTTCTATATTCTTATTCCTTATCTTATCAAATACCGTTTCACATTTTTTAATAGCTATATCTACTCCATATTTATTAAAACATTTTATAATTTTTCTAGTATGTGAACCTATGTATGTCAATGACCCTACATAATTCTTTTGTTCTGGTTCTATTTTAGCTTTTTGTATGTTGACCCTTTTCATGACTTTATCCACTATGTTGGTGCTATAATTATTATTCCTTACAATTCCCTTTATCGTTTTTAACTCCCTATCTTTTGATTCGGTCTCTTTTAAACACTTCTGAGCTCTGTAACAAAAGGAATTGATTGCCGCTATTTTATATCTGTATGGGTGGCAAGACTCTCTTGGTATAATTATATCAGAATACGACTCTTTCCTAAATATCCCAAACTGTAGTTTCTCATTATCTTTAATTTCTATGTTTAAATCTAAGTAATTTATTTGCTTACCTCCTATCTCTTCCTTAAATTGTAAGTTTTTATCCTTATTATTTACCTCCTTTATAAACTCATGCACTTCTTCTAAGCTTCCCTCCCAAATTACTAATACATCATCAACGTATCTAGACCATAATTTTATATTGTCTTTATACTTAGTGGAAGTTATTAATTGCTTTTCAAAATCATTCATGTATATTTCAGCAAGAATAGGGGATAATGAAGACCCCATAGGTAAACCTTTTTTCTGTATATAAAACTTGTTATTAAACCTAAAATAGTTCTGATTTACACATTCTTTAATTACTTTCATCAACTACTTTTTATACCTGTATTCTCCCATATTATTATCGTTTATTAACTTAATAACTTTATTTACTGTGATATTAGTAAACATGTCCTTAACATCCAGTGATATCAATTTTGTATTTACATTAATGTTAATATTTTCTAATTTTTCTATCAATTTTATATTATTCTCTATGTTGTATTTTGTCCCAAATTCATATTTCTCTTTCAGTACTCTGCTAACTTCCTTTGATAATTTATAAATAGGTGCATTAATAAAAGAAACAATCGGTCTAATTGGTTTTCCTTCTTTATGTATCTTAACCTGACTTTTAAAAGTTGGTGCTGTTGGATTACTTTCCAATAAATACTTTTTCTTATTTTCTTCTATAAATGTTATCTGTTTCATCATTTGTTTTATCCTTGACTGGTACTTACTTGTATAATCATACTTTATTTCCTCGTATGGTCCTTCCCTTATAAATTCTTCCGTTTTCTTTATGTATTCTTCCTTTCTCATTAGTACCATTGTATTTCCTTTATCCGCCTTCGTAACTATAATATCATTCTTCTTTATTTTATCCTTTAGTTTAGTTACAGTTGCTTTGATTTTTTGTTCATTCTTTGAATTATACAAACTTTTCTTAAATATTTTATCTACTACATTCCCTACTTCCCACCTTATTCTTTTTTTATCATTTTCATTTCCTAGTTTTTGTATTATGCTTTCGCATTCAATAATCGTTTTTTCTTGATTTAATTCTGGTGGCAGTGCGTATTTTAAGCCTTTCGCTAACATTTCTTTTTCTTCCGTATTGTAATTTACCTCTGTAAGGTTTATTACTCTTTTTTCATAGTTATTCTTAGAGAGGTGTTCCTTTTTTACTTCGTTCTTTCTTATTAATTTATTTAACTTATCTACCATTTTTTATTTTTATTTTCCAATTTCTTTTCTACGTACCCCAAACCAAAATTATATAATATTTCTTCTAACTCTACATACGAGTATATTCTTAATAATTCTATGTGTCTGTCATATAATTCCCTATTATATCTATTGATTAATCCGTAGAGTGACCTTATTTCCAGTTTTATCCACAACTTCTCGCTTTGTTCTTTTACTTTTTTGGCTACACTGTTCTTATTTTTAATTTTAACTTGAGCGTACTTTGGGATGACATTATTATCCAGACATTGTTTATTAAACCATATTTTACTTAAAACCCTCTTCAATTTAACTTTTAACTTAAGCTATTTAAAAACTTTACTTACCTTATTGTTGTCGTTTATTACCTCATTGTTGTTGTCCATTACCTGTAGTCGATTGCACATCTTAACAGACGTTTAATGAAGAACTTTGTGTTAGTGGTTGAATTCACAATCAGAATGATCAATATTGCACACCACTATATAAAAATTATTCCGATTAGCACTTTCAAGCTTCACAACTCATCGTCAGATCAGGAATAGACAGGAAATATGTAAAACCCAACCCTTCACCCCTCTCCCCCACCCTGCTCACCCACAACAAACTAAAAATTAATGACCCTTCCCCACCCCCTAAACTCTGTCTCACCATCTGTACAGTTACATATTTTTCTAGTAAATTCCTTGTGTTTCAGTGTGTGTGTGTGTGTGTGTGTGTGTGTGTGTGTGTGTGTGTGTGTGTGTGTGTGTGTGTGTGTGTGTGTGTGTGTGTGTGTGTGTGTGTGTGTGTGTGTGTGTGTGCATCCTTTTAAACTACCCTCTTCTTCTCCACACACGTGGGTCAGTCACACACCCTTATTTTAAAACAACCAATTAGTACTATGAAATATAATTCTTAATCTTATCTATCTGCCCTCTCTCATTTACTTCTTAATCATGTTATAAAATATTTCTTCATTATCAAATTTAATTTTAATATTAATTAAATTGTCTAACCCTTTTTCTCTTTCTTTCAATATTTCTAACTCCTCTCTAAGCTTCCTTTCAACTGTGTTATTTACTACTTTTACAATTTCGTATTCTTCCAAAGGATTAACAAACTTGTGGTTGTCTTCTATGAAATGTCTTGCATATAACGAATTGGTTGTTCTATTACCTTCTCCCCGTTTGTGGTCAGACAACCTGCATACGAATTTTCGTCCTGTCTCCCCTAGGTACACTTTATTGCAGTCTTTACATTTTAAATTATAAATTCCACTTTTCTGTAATACTGGAATTTTTTCTATATTCTTATTCCTTATCTTATCAAATACCGTTTCACATTTTTTAATAGCTATATCTACTCCATATTTATTAAAACATTTTATAATTTTTCTAGTATGTGAACCTATGTATGCCAATGACCCTGCATAATTCTTTTGTTCTGGTTCTATTTTAGTTTTTTGTATGTTGACCCTTTTCATAACTTTATCCACTATGTTGGTGCTATAATTATTATTCCTTACAATTCCCTTTATCGTTTTTAACCCCCTATCTTTTGATTCGGTCTCTTTTAAACACTTCTGAGCTCTGTAACAAAAGGAATTGATTGCCGCCATTTTATATATGTATGGGTGGTAAGACTCTCTTGGTATAATTATATCAGAATACGACTCTTTCCTAAATATCCCAAACTGTAGTTTCTCATTATCTTTAATTTCTATGTTTAAATCTAAGTAATTTATTTGCTTACCTCCTATCTCTTCCTTAAATTGTAAGTTTTTATCCTTATTATTTACCTCCTTTATAAACTCATGCACTTCTTCTAAGCTTCCTTCCCAAATTACCAATACATCATCAACGTATCTAGACCATAATTATATATTGTCTTTATACTTAGTGGAAGTTATTAATTGCTTTTCAAAATCATTCATGTATATTTCAGCAAGAATAGGGGATAATGAAGACCCCATAGGTAAACCTTTTTTCTGTATATAAAACTTGTTATTAAACCTAAAATAGTTCTGATTTACACATTATTTAATTACTTTCATCAACTGCTTTTTATACCTGTATTCTCCCATATTATTATCGTTTATTAACTTAATAACTTTATTTACTGTGATATTAGTTAACATGTCCTTAACATCCAGTGATATCAATTTTGTATTTACATTAATGCTAATATTTTCTAATTTTTCTATCAATTTTATATTATTCTCTATGTTGTATTTTGTCCCAAATTCATATTTCTCTTTCAGTACTCTGCTAACTTCCTTTGATAATTTATAAATAGGTGCATTAATAAAAGAAACAATCGGTCTAATTGGTTTTCCTTCTTTATGTATCTTAACCTGACTTTTAAAAGTTGGTGCTGTTGGATTACTTTCCAATAAATACTTTTTCTTATTTTCTTCTATAAATCTTATCTGTTTCATCATTTGTTTTATCCTTGACTGGTACTTACTTGTATAATCATACTTTATTTCCTCGTATGGTCCTTCCCTTATAAATTCTTCCGTTTTCTTTATGTATTCTTCCTTTCTCATTAGTACCATTGTATTTCCTTTATCCGCCTTCGTAACTATAATATCATTCTTCTTTATTTTATTCTTTAGTTTAGTTACAGTTGCTTTGATTTTTTGTTCATTCTTTGAATTATACAAACTTTTCTTAAATATTTTATCTACTACATTCCCTACTTACCACCTTATTCTTTTTTTATCATTTTCATTTCCTAGTTTTTGTATTATGCTTTCGCATTCAATAATCGTTTTTTCTTGATTTAATTCTGGTGGCGGTGCGTATTTTAAGCCTTTCGCTAACATTTCTTTTTCTTCCGTATTGAAATTTATTACTCTTTTTTCATAGTTATTCTTAGAGAGGTGTTCCTTTTTTACTTCGTTCTTTCATATTAATTTATTTAACTTATCTACCATTTTTTTTTTTTTTTTCCAATTTCTTTTCTACGTACCCCAAACCAAAATTATATAATATTTCTTCTAACTCTACATACGAGTATATTCTTAATAATTCTATGTGTCTGTCATATAATTCCCTATTATATCTATTGATTAAGCCATAGAGTGACCTTATTTCCAGTTTTATCCACAACTTCTCGCTTTGTTCTTTTACTTTTTTGGCTACACTGTTCTTATTTTTAATTTTAACTTGAGCGTACTTTGGGATGACATTATTATCCAGACATTGTTTATTAAACCATATTTTACTTAAAACCCTCTTCAATTTAACTTTTAACTTAAGATATTTAAAAACTTTACTTACCTTATTGTTGTCGTTTATTACCTCATTGTTGTTGTCCATTACCTGTAGTTGATTGCACATCGCAACAGACGTTGAATGAAGAACTTTGTGTTAGTGGTTGAATTCACAATCAGAATGATCAATATTGCACACCACTATATAAAAATTATTCCGATTAGCGCTTTCAAGCTTCACAGCTCATCGTCAGATCAGGAATAGACAGGAAATATGTAAAACCCAACCCTCCACCCCTCTCCCCACCCTGCTCACCCACAACAAACTAAAAATTAATGACCCTTCCCCACCCCCTAAACTCTGTCTCACCATCTGTACAGTTACATATTTTTCTAGTAAATTCCTTGTGTTTCAGTGTGTGTGTGTGTGTGTGTGTGTGTGTGTGTGTGCGTCCTTCTAAACTACCCTCTTCCTCTCCACACACGTGGGTCAGTCACACACCCTTATTTTAAAACAACCAATTAGTACTATGAAATATAATTCTTAATCTTATCTATCTGCCCTCTCTCATTTACTTCTTAATCATGTTATAAAATATTTCTTCATTATCAAATTTAATTTTAATATTAATTAAATTGTCTAACCCTTTTTCTCTTTTTTTCAATATTTCTAACTCCTCTCTAAGCTTCCTTTGAACTGTGTTATTTACTACTTTTACAATTTCGTATTCTTCCAAAGGATTAACAAACTTGTGGTTGTCTTCTATGAAATGTCTTGCATATAACGAATTGGTTGTTCTATTACCTTCTCCCCGTTTGTGGTCAGACAACCTGCATACGAATTTTCGTCCTGTCTCCCCTAGGTACACTTTATTCCAGTCTTTACATTTTAATTTATAAATCCGCTTTTCTGTAATACTGGAATTTTTTCTATATTCTTATTCCTTATCTTATCAAATACCGTTTCACATTTTTTAATAGCTATATCTACTCCATATTTATTAAAACATTTTATAATTTTTCTAGTATGTGAACCTATGTATGTCAATGACCCTACATAATTCTTTTGTTCTGGTTCTATTTTAGCTTTTTGTATGTTGACCCTTTTCATGACTTTATCCACTATGTTGGTGCTATAATTATTATTCCTTACAATTCCCTTTATCGTTTTTAACTCCCTATCTTTTGATTCGGTCTCTTTTAAACACTTCTGAGCTCTGTAACAAAAGGAATTGATTGCCGCTATTTTATATCTGTATGGGTGGCAAGACTCTCTTGGTACAATTATATCAGAATACGACTCTTTCCTAAATATCCCAAACTGTAGTTTCTCATTATCTTTAATTTCTATGTTTAAATCTAAGTAATTTATTTGCTTACCTCCTATCTCTTCCTTAAATTGTAAGTTTTTATCCTTATTATTTACCTCCTTTATAAACTCATGCACTTCTTCTAAGCTTCCCTCCCAAATTACTAATACATCATCAACGTATCTAGACCATAATTTTATATTGTCTTTATACTTAGTGGAAGTTATTAATTGCTTTTCAAAATCATTCATGTATATTTCAGCAAGAATAGGGGATAATGAAGACCCCATAGGTAAACCTTTTTTCTGTATATAAAACTTGTTATTAAACCTAAAATAGTTCTGATTTACACATTCTTTAATTACTTTCATCAACTACTTTTTATACCTGTATTCTCCCGTATTATTATCGTTTATTAACTTAATAACTTTATTTACTGTGATATTAGTAAACATGTCCTTAACATCCAGTGATATCAATTTTGTATTTACATTAATGTTAATATTTTCTAATTTTTCTATCAATTTTATATTATTCTCTATGTTGTATTTTGTCCCAAATTCATATTTCTCTTTCAGTACTCTGCTAACTTCCTTTGATAATTTATAAATAGGTGCATTAATAAAAGAAACAATCGGTCTAATTGGTTTTCCTTCTTTATGTATCTTAACCTGACTTTTAGAAGTTGGTGCTGTTGGATTACTTTCCAATAAATACTTTTTCTTATTTTCTTCTATAAATGTTATCTGTTTCATCATTTGTTTTATCCTTGACTGGTACTTACTTGTATAATCATACTTTATTTCCTCGTATGGTCCTTCCCTTATAAATTCTTCCGTTTTCTTTATGTATTCTTCCTTTCTCATTAGTACCATTGTATTTCCTTTATCCGCCTTCGTAACTATAATATCATTCTTCTTTATTTTATTCTTTAGTTTAGTTACAGTTGCTTTGATTTTTTGTTCATTCTTTGAATTATGCAAACTTTTCTTAAATATTTTATCTACTACATTCCCTACTTCCCACCGTATTCTTTTTTTATCATTTTCATTTCCTAGTTTTTGTATTATGCTTTCGCATTCAATAATCGTTTTTTCTTGATTTAATTCTGGTGGCGGTGCGTATTTTAAGCCTTTCGCTAACATTTCTTTTTCTTCCGTATTGAAATTTACCTCTGTAAGGTTTATTACTCTTTTTTCATAGTTATTCTTAGAGAGGTGTTCCTTTTTTACTTCGTTCTTTCTTATTAATTTATTTAACTTATCTACCATTGTTTTATTTTTATTTTCCAATTTCTTTTCTACGTACCCCAAACCAAAATTATATAATATTTCTTCTAACTCTACATACGAGTATATTCTTAATAATTCTATGTGTCTGTCATATAATTCCCTATTATATCTATTGATTAAGCCGTAGAGTGACCTTATTTCCAGTTTTATCCACAACTTCTCGCTTTGTTCTTTTACTTTTTTGGCTACACTGTTCTTATTTTTAATTTTAACTTGAGCGTACTTTGGGATGACATTATTATCCAGACATTGTTTATTAAACCATATTTTACTTAAAACCCTCTTCAATTTAACTTTTAACTTAAGCTATTTAAAAACTTTACTTACCTTATTGTTGTCGTTTATTACCTCATTGTTGTTGTCCATTACCTGTAGTCGATTGCACATCTTAACAGACGTTTAATGAAGAACTTTGTGTTAGTGGTTGAATTCACAATCAGAATGATCAATATTGCACACCACTATATAAAAATTATTCCGATTAGCGCTTTCAAGCTTCACAGCTCATCGTCAGATCAGGAATAGACATGAAATATGTAAAACCCAACCCTTGACCCCTGTCCGCCACCCTGCTCACCCACAACAAACTAAAGATTAATGACCCTTCCCCACCCCCTAAACTCTATCTCACCATCTGTACAATTACATATTTTACTAGTAAATTCCTTGTGTTTCAGTGTGTGTGTGTGTGTGCATCCTTTTAAACTACCCTCTTCCTCTCCACACACGTGGGTCAGTCACACACCCTTATTTTAAAACAACCAATTAGTACTATGAAATATAATTCTTAATCTTATCTATCTGCCCTCTCTCATTTACTTCTTAATCATGTTATAAAATATTTCTTCTTTATCAAATTTAATTTTAATATTAATTAAATTGTCTAACCCTTTTTCTCTTTCTTTCAATATTTCTAACTCCTCTCTAAGCTTCCTTTCAACTGTGTTATTTACTACTTTTACAATTTCGTATTCTTCCAAAGGATTAACAAACTTGTGGTTGTCTTCTATGAAATGTCTTGCATATAACGAATTGGTTGTTCTATTACCTTCTCCCCGTCTGTGGTCAGACAACCTGCATACGAATTTTCGTCCTGTCTCCCCTAGGTACACTTTATTGCAGTCTTTACATTTTAATTTATAAATCCGCTTTTCTGTAATACTGGAATTTTTTCTATATTCTTATTCCTTATCTTATCAAATACCGTTTCACATTTTTTAATAGCTATATCTACTCCATATTTATTAAAACATTTTATAATTTTTCTAGTATGTGAACCTATGTATATCAATGACCCTGCATAATTCTTTTGTTCTGGTTCTATTTTAGCTTTTTGTATGTTGACCCTTTTCATAACTTTATCCACTATGTTGGTGCTATAATTATTATTCCTTACAATTCCCTTTATCGTTTTTAACTCCCTATCTTTTGATTCGGTCTCTTTTAAACACTTCTGAGCTCTGTAACAAAAGGAATTGATTGCCGCCATTTTATATATGTATGGGTGGCAAGACTCTCTTGGTATAATTATATCAGAATACGACTCTTTCCTAAATATCCCAAACTGTAGTTTCTCATTATCTTTAATTTCTATGTTTAAATCTAAGTAATTTATTTGCTTACCTCCTATCTCTTCCTTAAATTGTAAGTTTTTATCCTTATTATTTACCTCCTTTATAAACTCATGCACTTCTTCTAAGCTTCCTTCCCAAATTACTAATACATCATCAACGTATCTAGACCATAATTTTATATTGTCTTTATACTTAGTGGAAGTTATTAATTGCTTTTCAAAATCATTCATGTATATTTCAGCAAGAATAGGGGATAATGAAGACCCCATAGGTAAACCTTTTTTCTGTATATAAAACTTGTTATTAAACCTAAAATAGTTCTGATTTACACATTCTTTAATTACTTTCATCAACTGCTTTTTATACCTGTATTCTCCCATATTATTATCGTTTATTAACTTAATAACTTTATTTACTGTGATATTAGTAAACATGTCCTTAACATCCAGTGATATCAATTTTGTATTTACATTAATGCTAATATTTTCTAATTTTTCTATCAATTTTATATTATTCTCTATGTTGTATTTTGTCCCAAATTCATATTTCTCTTTCAGTACTCTGCTAACTTCCTTTGATAATTTATAAATAGGTGCATTAATAAAAGAAACAATCGGTCTAATTGGTTTTCCTTCTTTATGTATCTTAACCTGACTTTTAAAAGTTGGTGCTGTTGGATTACTTTCCAATAAATACTTTTTCTTATTTTCTTCTATAAATGTTATCTGTTTCATCACTTGTTTTATCCTTGACTGGTACTTACTTGTATAATCATACTTTATTTCCTCGTATGGTCCTTCCCTTATAAATTCTTCCGTTTTCTTTATGTATTCTTCCTTTCTCATTAGTACCATTGTATTTCCTTTATCCGCCTTCGTAACTATAATATCATTCTTCTTTATTTTATTCTTTAGTTTAGTTACAGTTGCTTTGATTTTTTGTTCATTCTTTGAATTATACAAACTTTTCTTAAATATTTTATCTACTACATTCCCTACTTCCCACCTTATTCTTTTTTTATCATTTTCATTTCCTAGTTTTTGTATTATGCTTTCGCATTCAATAATCGTTTTTTCTTGATTTAATTCTGGTGGCGGTGCGTATTTTAAGCCTTTCGCTAACATTTCTTTTTCTTCCGTATTGAAATTTACCTGTGTAAGGTTTATTACTCTTTTTTCATAGTTATTCTTAGAGAGGTGTTCCTTTTTTACTTCATTCTTTCTTATTAATTTATTTAACTTATCTACCATTTTTTTATTTTTCTTTTCCAATTTCTTTTCTACGTACCCCAAACCAAAATTATATAATATTTCTTCTAACTCTACATACGAGTATATTCTTAATAATTCTATGTGTCTGTCATATAATTCCCTATTATATCTATTGATTAAGCCGTAGAGTGACCTTATTTCCAGTTTCATCCACAACTTCTCGCTTTGTTCTTTTACTTTTTTGGCTACACTGTTCTTATTTTTAATTTTAACTTTAGCGTACTTTGGGATGACATTATTATCCAGACATTGTTTATTAAACCATATTTTACTTAAAACCCTCTTCAATTTAACTTTTAACTTAAGCTATTTAAAAACTTTACTTACCTTATTGTTGTCGTTTATTACCTCATTGTTGTTGTCCATTACCTGTAGTCGATTGCACATCTTAACAGACGTTTAATGAAGAACTTTGTGTTAGTGGTTGAATTCACAATCAGAATGATCAATATTGCACACCACTATATAAAAATTATTCCGATTAGCGCTTTCAAGCTTCACAGCTCATCGTCAGATCAGGAATAGACATGAAATATGTAAAACCCAACCCTTGACCCCTGTCCGCCACCCTGCTCACCCACAACAAACTAAAGATTAATGACCCTTCCCCACCCCCTAAACTCTATCTCACCATCTGTACAATTACATATTTTACTAGTAAATTCCTTGTGTTTCAGTGTGTGTGTGTGTGTGCATCCTTTTAAACTACCCTCTTCCTCTCCACACACGTGGGTCAGTCACACACCCTTATTTTAAAACAACCAATTAGTACTATGAAATATAATTCTTAATCTTATCTATCTGCCCCCTCTCATTTACTTCTTAATCATGTTATAAAATATTTCTTCTTTATCAAATTTAATTTTAATATTAATTAAATTGTCTAACCCTTTTTCTCTTTCTTTCAATATTTCTAACTCCTCTCTAAGCTTCCTTTCAACTGTGTTATTTACTACTTTTACAATTTCGTATTCTTCCAAAGGATTAACAAACTTGTGGTTGTCTTCTATGAAATGTCTTGCATATAACGAATTGGTTGTTCTATTACCTTCTCCCCGTCTGTGGTCAGACAACCTGCATACGAATTTTCGTCCTGTCTCCCCTAGGTACACTTTATTGCAGTCTTTACATTTTAATTTATAAATCCGCTTTTCTGTAATACTGGAATTTTTTCTATATTCTTATTCCTTATCTTATCAAATACCGTTTCACATTTTTTAATAGCTATATCTACTCCATATTTATTAAAACATTTTATAATTTTTCTAGTATGTGAACCTATGTATATCAATGACCCTGCATAATTCTTTTGTTCTGGTTCTATTTTAGCTTTTTGTATGTTGACCCTTTTCATAACTTTATCCACTATGTTGGTGCTATAATTATTATTCCTTACAATTCCCTTTATCGTTTTTAACTCCCTATCTTTTGATTCGGTCTCTTTTAAACACTTCTGAGCTCTGTAACAAAAGGAATTGATTGCCGCCATTTTATATATGTATGGGTGGCAAGACTCTCTTGGTATAATTATATCAGAATACGACTCTTTCCTAAATATCCCAAACTGTAGTTTCTCATTATCTTTAATTTCTATGTTTAAATCTAAGTAATTTATTTGCTTACCTCCTATCTCTTCCTTAAATTGTAAGTTTTTATCCTTATTATTTACCTCCTTTATAAACTCATGCACTTCTTCTAAGCTTCCTTCCCAAATTACTAATACATCATCAACGTATCTAGACCATAATTTTATATTGTCTTTATACTTAGTGGAAGTTATTAATTGCTTTTCAAAATCATTCATGTATATTTCAGCAAGAATAGGGGATAATGAAGACCCCATAGGTAAACCTTTTTTCTGTATATAAAACTTGTTATTAAACCTAAAATAGTTCTGATTTACACATTCTTTAATTACTTTCATCAACTGCTTTTTATACCTGTATTCTCCCATATTATTATCGTTTATTAACTTAATAACTTTATTTACTGTGATATTAGTAAACATGTCCTTAACATCCAGTGATATCAATTTTGTATTTACATTAATGCTAATATTTTCTAATTTTTCTATCAATTTTATATTATTCTCTATGTTGTATTTTGTCCCAAATTCATATTTCTCTTTCAGTACTCTGCTAACTTCCTTTGATAATTTATAAATAGGTGCATTAATAAAAGAAACAATCGGTCTAATTGGTTTTCCTTCTTTATGTATCTTAACCTGACTTTTAAAAGTTGGTGCTGTTGGATTACTTTCCAATAAATACTTTTTCTTATTTTCTTCTATAAATGTTATCTGTTTCATCACTTGTTTTATCCTTGACTGGTACTTACTTGTATAATCATACTTTATTTCCTCGTATGGTCCTTCCCTTATAAATTCTTCCGTTTTCTTTATGTATTCTTCCTTTCTCATTAGTACCATTGTATTTCCTTTATCCGCCTTCGTAACTATAATATCATTCTTCTTTATTTTATTCTTTAGTTTAGTTACAGTTGCTTTGATTTTTTGTTCATTCTTTGAATTATACAAACTTTTCTTAAATATTTTATCTACTACATTCCCTACTTCCCACCTTATTCTTTTTTTATCATTTTCATTTCCTAGTTTTTGTATTATGCTTTCGCATTCAATAATCGTTTTTTCTTGATTTAATTCTGGTGGCGGTGCGTATTTTAAGCCTTTCGCTAACATTTCTTTTTCTTCCGTATTGAAATTTACCTGTGTAAGGTTTATTACTCTTTTTTCATAGTTATTCTTAGAGAGGTGTTCCTTTTTTACTTCATTCTTTCTTATTAATTTATTTAACTTATCTACCATTTTTTTATTTTTCTTTTCCAATTTCTTTTCTACGTACCCCAAACCAAAATTATATAATATTTCTTCTAACTCTACATACGAGTATATTCTTAATAATTCTATGTGTCTGTCATATAATTCCCTATTATATCTATTGATTAAGCCGTAGAGTGACCTTATTTCCAGTTTCATCCACAACTTCTCGCTTTGTTCTTTTACTTTTTTGGCTACACTGTTCTTATTTTTAATTTTAACTTTAGCGTACTTTGGGATGACATTATTATCCAGACATTGTTTATTAAACCATATTTTACTTAAAACCCTCTTCAATTTAACTTTTAACTTAAGCTATTTAAAAACTTTACTTACCTTATTGTTGTCGTTTATTACCTCATTGTTGTTGTCCATTACCTGTAGTCGATTGCACATCTTAACAGACGTTTAATGAAGAACTTTGTGTTAGTGGTTGAATTCACAATCAGAATGATCAATATTGCACACCACTATATAAAAATTATTCCGATTAGCGCTTTCAAGCTTCACAGCTCATCGTCAGATCAGGAATAGACAGGAAATATGTAAAACCCAACCCTTCACCCCTCTCCCCCACCCTGCTCACCCACAACAAACTAAAGATTAATGACCCTTCCCCACCCCCTAAACTCTATCTCACCATCTGTACAATTACATATTTTTCTAGTAAATTCCTTGTGTTTCAGTGTGTGTGTGTGTGCATCCTTTTAAACTACCCTCTTCCTCTCCACACACGTGGGTCAGTCACACACCCTTATTTTAAAACAACCAATTAGTACTATGAAATATAATTCTTAATCTTATCTATCTGCCCTCTCTCATTTACTTCTTAATCATGTTATAAAATATTTCTTCATTATCAAATTTAATTTTAATATTAATTAAATTGTCTAACCCTTTTTCTCTTTCTTTCAATATTTCTAACTCCTCTCTAAGCTTCCTTTCAACTGTGTTATTTACTACTTTTACAATTTCGTATTCTTCCAAAGGATTAACAAACTTGTGGTTGTCTTCTATGAAATGTCTTGCATATAACGAATTGGTTGTTCTATTACCTTCTCCCCGTCTGTGGTCAGACAACCTGCATACGAATTTTCGTCCTGTCTCCCCTAGGTACACTTTATTGCAGTCTTTACATTTTAATTTATAAATCCGCTTTTCTGTAATACTGGAATTTTTTCTATATTCTTATTCCTTATCTTATCAAATACCGTTTCACATTTTTTAATAGCTATATCTACTCCATATTTATTAAAACATTTTATAATTTTTCTAGTATGTGAACCTATGTATATCAATGACCCTGCATAATTCTTTTGTTCTGGTTCTATTTTAGCTTTTTGTATGTTGACCCTTTTCATAACTTTATCCACTATGTTGGTGCTATAATTATTATTCCTTACAATTCCCTTTATCGTTTTTAACTCCCTATCTTTTGATTCGGTCTCTTTTAAACACTTCTGAGCTCTGTAACAAAAGGAATTGATTGCCGCCATTTTATATATGTATGGGTGGTAAGACTCTCTTGGTATAATTATATCAGAATACGACTCTTTCCTAAATATCCCAAACTGTAGTTTCTCATTATCTTTAATTTCTATGTTTAAATCTAAGTAATTTATTTGCTTACCTCCTATCTCTTCCTTAAATTGTAAGTTTTTATCCTTATTATTTACCTCCTTTATAAACTCATGCACTTCTTCTAAGCTTCCTTCCCAAATTACTAATACATCATCAACGTATCTAGACCATAATTTTATATTGTCTTTATACTTAGTGGAAGTTATTGATTGCTTTTCAAAATCATTCATGTATATTTCAGCAAGAATAGGGGATAATGAAGACCCCATAGGTAAACCTTTTTTCTGTATATAAAACTTGTTATTAAACCTAAAATAGTTCTGATTTACACATTCTTTAATTACTTTCATCAACTGCTTTTTATACCTGTATTCTCCCATATTATTATCGTTTATTAACTTAATAACTTTATTTACTGTGATATTAGTAAACATGTCCTTAACATCCAGTGATATCAATTTTGTATTTACATTAATGCTAATATTTTCTAATTTTTCTATCAATTTTATATTATTCTCTATGTTGATTTTGTCCCAAATTCATATTTCTCTTTCAGTACTCTGCTAACTTCCTTTGATAATTTATAAATAGGTGCATTAATAAAAGAAACAATCGGTCTAATTTGTTTTCCTTCTTTATGTATCTTAACCTGACTTTTAAAAGTTGGTGCTGTTGGATTACTTTCCAATAAATACTTTTTCTTATTTTCTTCTATAAATGTTATCTGTTTCATCATTTGTTTTATCCTTGACTGGTACTTACTTGTATAATCATACTTCATTTCCTCGTATGGTCCTTCCCTTATAAATTCTTCCGTTTTCTTTATGTATTCTTCCTTTCTCATTAGTACCATTGTATTTCCTTTATCCGCCTTCGTAACTATAATATCATTCTTCTTTATTTTATTCTTTAGTTTAGTTACAGTTGCTTTGATTTTTTGTTCATTCTTTGAATTATACAAACTTTTCTTAAATATTTTATCTACTACATTCCCTACTTCCCACCTTATTCTTTTTTTATCATTTTCATTTCCTAGTTTTTGTATTATGCTTTCGCATTCAATAATCGTTTTTTCTTGATTTAATTCTGGTGGCGGTGCGTATTTTAAGCCTTTCGCTAACATTTCTTTTTCTTCCGTATTGAAATTTACCTCTGTAAGGTTTATTACTCTTTTTTCATAGTTATTCTTAGAGAGGTGTTCCTTTTTTACTTCGTTCTTTCTTATTAATTTATTTAACTTATCTACCATTTTTTTATTTTTCTTTTCCAATTTCTTTTCTACGTACCCCAAACCAAAATTATATAATATTTCTTCTAACTCTACATACGAGTATATTCTTAATAATTCTATGTGTCTGTCATATAATTCCCTATTATATCTATTGATTAAGCCGTAGAGTGACCTTATTTCCAGTTTTATCCACAACTTCTCGCTTTGTTCTTTTACTTTTTTGGCTACACTGTTCTTATTTTTAATTTTAACTTGAGCGTACTTTGGGATGACATTATTATCCAGACATTGTTTATTAAACCATATTTTACTTAAAACCCTCTTCAATTTAACTTTTAACTTAAGCTATTTAAAAACTTTACTTACCTTATTGTTGTCGTTTATTACCTCATTGTTGTTGTCCATTACCTGTAGTCGATTGCACATCTTAACAGACGTTTAATGAAGAACTTTGTGTTAGTGGTTGAATTCACAATCAGAATGATCAATATTGCACACCACTATATAAAAATTATTCCGATTAGCGCTTTCAAGCTTCACAGCTCATCGTCAGATCAGGAATAGACAGGAAATATGTAAAACCCAACCCTTCACCCCTCTCCGCCACCCTGCTCACCCACAACAAACTAAAGATTAATGACCCTTCCCCACCCCCTAAACTCTATCTCACCATCTGTACAATTACATATTTTTCTAGTAAATTCCTTGTGTTTCAGTGTGTGTGTGTGTGCATCCTTTTAAACTACCCTCTTCCTCTCCACACACGTGGGTCAGTCACACACCCTTATTTTAAAACAACCAATTAGTACTATGAAATATAATTCTTAATCTTATCTATCTGCCCTCTCTCATTTACTTCTTAATCATGTTATAAAATATTTCTTCATTATCAAATTTAATTTTAATATTAATTAAATTGTCTAACCCTTTTTCTCTTTCTTTCAATATTTCTAACTCCTCTCTAAGCTTCCTTTCAACTGTGTTATTTACTACTTTTACAATTTCGTATTCTTCCAAAGGATTAACAAACTTGTGGTTGTCTTCTATGAAATGTCTTGCATATAACGAATTGGTTGTTCTATTACCTTCTCCCCGTCTGTGGTCAGACAACCTGCATACGAATTTTCGTCCTGTCTCCCCTAGGTACACTTTATTGCAGTCTTTACATTTTAATTTATAAATCCGCTTTTCTGTAATACTGGAATTTTTTCTATATTCTTATTCCTTATCTTATCAAATACCGTTTCACATTTTTTAATAGCTATATCTACTCCATATTTATTAAAACATTTTATAATTTTTCTAGTATGTGAACCTATGTATATCAATGACCCTGCATAATTCTTTTGTTCTGGTTCTATTTTAGCTTTTTGTATGTTGACCCTTTTCATAACTTTATCCACTATGTTGGTGCTATAATTATTATTCCTTACAATTCCCTTTATCGTTTTTAACTCCCTATCTTTTGATTCGGTCTCTTTTAAACACTTCTGAGCTCTGTAACAAAAGGAATTGATTGCCGCCATTTTATATATGTATGGGTGGCAAGACTCTCTTGGTATAATTATATCAGAATACGACTCTTTCCTAAATATCCCAAACTGTAGTTTCTCATTATCTTTAATTTCTATGTTTAAATCTAAGTAATTTATTTGCTTACCTCCTATCTCTTCCTTAAATTGTAAGTTTTTATCCTTATTATTTACCTCCTTTATAAACTCATGCACTTCTTCTAAGCTTCCTTCCCAAATTACTAATACATCATCAACGTATCTAGACCATAATTTTATATTGTCTTTATACTTAGTGGAAGTTATTAATTGCTTTTCAAAATCATTCATGTATATTTCAGCAAGAATAGGGGATAATGAAGACCCCATAGGTAAACCTTTTTTCTGTATATAAAACTTGTTATTAAACCTAAAATAGTTCTGATTTACACATTCTTTAATTACTTTCATCAACTGCTTTTTATACCTGTATTCTCCCATATTATTATCGTTTATTAACTTAATAACTTTATTTACTGTGATATTAGTAAACATGTCCTTAACATCCAGTGATATCAATTTTGTATTTACATTAATGCTAATATTTTCTAATTTTTCTATCAATTTTATATTATTCTCTATGTTGTATTTTGTCCCAAATTCATATTTCTCTTTCAGTACTCTGCTAACTTCCTTTGATAATTTATAAATAGGTGCATTAATAAAAGAAACAATCGGTCTAATTGGTTTTCCTTCTTTATGTATCTTAACCTGACTTTTAAAAGTTGGTGCTGTTGGATTACTTTCCAATAAATACTTTTTCTTATTTTCTTCTATAAATGTTATCTGTTTCATCACTTGTTTTATCCTTGACTGGTACTTACTTGTATAATCATACTTTATTTCCTCGTATGGTCCTTCCCTTATAAATTCTTCCGTTTTCTTTATGTATTCTTCCTTTCTCATTAGTACCATTGTATTTCCTTTATCCGCCTTCGTAACTATAATATCATTCTTCTTTATTTTATTCTTTAGTTTAGTTACAGTTGCTTTGATTTTTTGTTCATTCTTTGAATTATACAAACTTTTCTTAAATATTTTATCTACTACATTCCCTACTTCCCACCTTATTCTTTTTTTATCATTTTCATTTCCTAGTTTTTGTATTATGCTTTCGCATTCAATAATCGTTTTTTCTTGATTTAATTCTGGTGGCGGTGCGTATTTTAAGCCTTTCGCTAACATTTCTTTTTCTTCCGTATTGAAATTTACCTGTGTAAGGTTTATTACTCTTTTTTCATAGTTATTCTTAGAGAGGTGTTCCTTTTTTACTTCATTCTTTCTTATTAATTTATTTAACTTATCTACCATTTTTTTATTTTTCTTTTCCAATTTCTTTTCTACGTACCCCAAACCAAAATTATATAATATTTCTTCTAACTCTACATACGAGTATATTCTTAATAATTCTATGTGTCTGTCATATAATTCCCTATTATATCTATTGATTAAGCCGTAGAGTGACCTTATTTCCAGTTTCATCCACAACTTCTCGCTTTGTTCTTTTACTTTTTTGGCTACACTGTTCTTATTTTTAATTTTAACTTTAGCGTACTTTGGGATGACATTATTATCCAGACATTGTTTATTAAACCATATTTTACTTAAAACCCTCTTCAATTTAACTTTTAACTTAAGCTATTTAAAAACTTTACTTACCTTATTGTTGTCGTTTATTACCTCATTGTTGTTGTCCATTACCTGTAGTCGATTGCACATCTTAACAGACGTTTAATGAAGAACTTTGTGTTAGTGGTTGAATTCACAATCAGAATGATCAATATTGCACACCACTATATAAAAATTATTCCGATTAGCGCTTTCAAGCTTCACAGCTCATCGTCAGATCAGGAATAGACAGGAAATATGTAAAACCCAACCCTTCACCCCTCTCCCCCACCCTGCTCACCCACAACAAACTAAAGATTAATGACCCTTCCCCACCCCCTAAACTCTATCTCACCATCTGTACAATTACATATTTTTCTAGTAAATTCCTTGTGTTTCAGTGTGTGTGTGTGTGCATCCTTTTAAACTACCCTCTTCCTCTCCACACACGTGGGTCAGTCACACACCCTTATTTTAAAACAACCAATTAGTACTATGAAATATAATTCTTAATCTTATCTATCTGCCCTCTCTCATTTACTTCTTAATCATGTTATAAAATATTTCTTCATTATCAAATTTAATTTTAATATTAATTAAATTGTCTAACCCTTTTTCTCTTTCTTTCAATATTTCTAACTCCTCTCTAAGCTTCCTTTCAACTGTGTTATTTACTACTTTTACAATTTCGTATTCTTCCAAAGGATTAACAAACTTGTGGTTGTCTTCTATGAAATGTCTTGCATATAACGAATTGGTTGTTCTATTACCTTCTCCCCGTCTGTGGTCAGACAACCTGCATACGAATTTTCGTCCTGTCTCCCCTAGGTACACTTTATTGCAGTCTTTACATTTTAATTTATAAATCCGCTTTTCTGTAATACTGGAATTTTTTCTATATTCTTATTCCTTATCTTATCAAATACCGTTTCACATTTTTTAATAGCTATATCTACTCCATATTTATTAAAACATTTTATAATTTTTCTAGTATGTGAACCTATGTATATCAATGACCCTGCATAATTCTTTTGTTCTGGTTCTATTTTAGCTTTTTGTATGTTGACCCTTTTCATAACTTTATCCACTATGTTGGTGCTATAATTATTATTCCTTACAATTCCCTTTATCGTTTTTAACTCCCTATCTTTTGATTCGGTCTCTTTTAAACACTTCTGAGCTCTGTAACAAAAGGAATTGATTGCCGCCATTTTATATATGTATGGGTGGTAAGACTCTCTTGGTATAATTATATCAGAATACGACTCTTTCCTAAATATCCCAAACTGTAGTTTCTCATTATCTTTAATTTCTATGTTTAAATCTAAGTAATTTATTTGCTTACCTCCTATCTCTTCCTTAAATTGTAAGTTTTTATCCTTATTATTTACCTCCTTTATAAACTCATGCACTTCTTCTAAGCTTCCTTCCCAAATTACTAATACATCATCAACGTATCTAGACCATAATTTTATATTGTCTTTATACTTAGTGGAAGTTATTGATTGCTTTTCAAAATCATTCATGTATATTTCAGCAAGAATAGGGGATAATGAAGACCCCATAGGTAAACCTTTTTTCTGTATATAAAACTTGTTATTAAACCTAAAATAGTTCTGATTTACACATTCTTTAATTACTTTCATCAACTGCTTTTTATACCTGTATTCTCCCATATTATTATCGTTTATTAACTTAATAACTTTATTTACTGTGATATTAGTAAACATGTCCTTAACATCCAGTGATATCAATTTTGTATTTACATTAATGCTAATATTTTCTAATTTTTCTATCAATTTTATATTATTCTCTATGTTGATTTTGTCCCAAATTCATATTTCTCTTTCAGTACTCTGCTAACTTCCTTTGATAATTTATAAATAGGTGCATTAATAAAAGAAACAATCGGTCTAATTTGTTTTCCTTCTTTATGTATCTTAACCTGACTTTTAAAAGTTGGTGCTGTTGGATTACTTTCCAATAAATACTTTTTCTTATTTTCTTCTATAAATGTTATCTGTTTCATCATTTGTTTTATCCTTGACTGGTACTTACTTGTATAATCATACTTCATTTCCTCGTATGGTCCTTCCCTTATAAATTCTTCCGTTTTCTTTATGTATTCTTCCTTTCTCATTAGTACCATTGTATTTCCTTTATCCGCCTTCGTAACTATAATATCATTCTTCTTTATTTTATTCTTTAGTTTAGTTACAGTTGCTTTGATTTTTTGTTCATTCTTTGAATTATACAAACTTTTCTTAAATATTTTATCTACTACATTCCCTACTTCCCACCTTATTCTTTTTTTATCATTTTCATTTCCTAGTTTTTGTATTATGCTTTCGCATTCAATAATCGTTTTTTCTTGATTTAATTCTGGTGGCGGTGCGTATTTTAAGCCTTTCGCTAACATTTCTTTTTCTTCCGTATTGAAATTTACCTCTGTAAGGTTTATTACTCTTTTTTCATAGTTATTCTTAGAGAGGTGTTCCTTTTTTACTTCGTTCTTTCTTATTAATTTATTTAACTTATCTACCATTTTTTTATTTTTCTTTTCCAATTTCTTTTCTACGTACCCCAAACCAAAATTATATAATATTTCTTCTAACTCTACATACGAGTATATTCTTAATAATTCTATGTGTCTGTCATATAATTCCCTATTATATCTATTGATTAAGCCGTAGAGTGACCTTATTTCCAGTTTTATCCACAACTTCTCGCTTTGTTCTTTTACTTTTTTGGCTACACTGTTCTTATTTTTAATTTTAACTTGAGCGTACTTTGGGATGACATTATTATCCAGACATTGTTTATTAAACCATATTTTACTTAAAACCCTCTTCAATTTAACTTTTAACTTAAGCTATTTAAAAACTTTACTTACCTTATTGTTGTCGTTTATTACCTCATTGTTGTTGTCCATTACCTGTAGTCGATTGCACATCTTAACAGACGTTTAATGAAGAACTTTGTGTTAGTGGTTGAATTCACAATCAGAATGATCAATATTGCACACCACTATATAAAAATTATTCCGATTAGCGCTTTCAAGCTTCACAGCTCATCGTCAGATCAGGAATAGACAGGAAATATGTAAAACCCAACCCTTCACCCCTCTCCGCCACCCTGCTCACCCACAACAAACTAAAGATTAATGACCCTTCCCCACCCCCTAAACTCTATCTCACCATCTGTACAATTACATATTTTTCTAGTAAATTCCTTGTGTTTCAGTGTGTGTGTGTGTGCATCCTTTTAAACTACCCTCTTCCTCTCCACACACGTGGGTCAGTCACACACCCTTATTTTAAAACAACCAATTAGTACTATGAAATATAATTCTTAATCTTATCTATCTGCCCTCTCTCATTTACTTCTTAATCATGTTATAAAATATTTCTTCATTATCAAATTTAATTTTAATATTAATTAAATTGTCTAACCCTTTTTCTCTTTCTTTCAATATTTCTAACTCCTCTCTAAGCTTCCTTTCAACTGTGTTATTTACTACTTTTACAATTTCGTATTCTTCCAAAGGATTAACAAACTTGTGGTTGTCTTCTATGAAATGTCTTGCATATAACGAATAGGTTGTTCTATTACCTTCTCCCCGTCTGTGGTCAGACAACCTGCATACAAATTTTCGTCCTGTCTCCCCTAGGTACACTTTATTGCAGTCTTTACATTCTAATTTATAAATCCGCTTTTCTGTAATACTGGAATTTTTTCTATATTCTTATTCCTTATCTTATCAAATACCGTTTCACATTTTTTAATAGCTATATCTACTCCATATTTATTAAAACATTTTATAATTTTTCTAGTATGTGAACCTATGTATGTCAATGACCCTGCATAATTCTTTTGTTCTGGTTCTATTTTAGCTTTTTGTATGTTGACCCTTTTCATAACTTTATCCACTATGTTGGTGCTATAATTATTATTCCTTACAATTCCCTTTATCGTTTTTAACTCCCTATCTTTTGATTCGGTCTCTTTTAAACACTTCTGAGCTCTGTAACAAAAGGAATTGATTGCCGCCATTTTATATCTGTATGGGTGGTAAGACTCTCTTGGTATAATTATATCAGAATACTACTCTTTCCTAAATATCCCAAACTGTAGTTTCTCATTATCTTTAATTTCTATGTTTAAATCTAAGTAATTTATTTGCTTACCTCCTATCTCTTCCTTAAATTGTAAGTTTTTATCCTTATTATTTACCTCCTTTATAAACTCATGCACTTCTTCTAAGCTTCCTTCCCAAATTACTAATACATCATCAACGTATCTAGACCATAATTTTATATTGTCTTTATACTTAGTGGAAGTTATTAATTGCTTTTCAAAATCATTCATGTATATTTCAGCAAGAATAGGGGATAATGAAGACCCCATAGGTAAACCTTTTTTCTGTATATAAAACTTGTTATTAAACCTAAAATAGTTCTGATTTACACATTCTTTAATTACTTTCATCAACTGCTTTTTATACCTGTATTCTCCCATATTATTATCGTTTATTAACTTAATAACTTTATTTACTGTGATATTAGTAAACATGTCCTTAACATCCAGTGATATCAATTTTGTATTTACATTAATGCTAATATTTTCTAATTTTTCTATCAATTTTATATTATTCTCTATGTTGTATTTTGTCCCAAATTCATATTTCTCTTTCAGTACTCTGCTAACTTCCTTTGATAATTTATAAATAGGTGCATTAATAAAAGAAACAATCGGTCTAATTGGTTTTCCTTCTTTATGTATCTTAACCTGACTTTTAAAAGTTGGTGCTGTTGGATTACTTTCCAATAAATACTTTTTCTTATTTTCTTCTATAAATGTTATCTGTTTCATCACTTGTTTTATCCTTGACTGGTACTTACTTGTATAATCATACTTTATTTCCTCGTATGGTCCTTCCCTTATAAATTCTTCCGTTTTCTTTATGTATTCTTCCTTTCTCATTAGTACCATTGTATTTCCTTTATCCGCCTTCGTAACTATAATATCATTCTTCTTTATTTTATTCTTTAGTTTAGTTACAGTTGCTTTGATTTTTTGTTCATTCTTTGAATTATACAAACTTTTCTTAAATATTTTATCTACTACATTCCCTACTTCCCACCTTATTCTTTTTTTATCATTTTCATTTCCTAGTTTTTGTATTATGCTTTCGCATTCAATAATCGTTTTTTCTTGATTTAATTCTGGTGGCGGTGCGTATTTTAAGCCTTTCGCTAACATTTCTTTTTCTTCCGTATTGAAATTTACCTGTGTAAGGTTTATTACTCTTTTTTCATAGTTATTCTTAGAGAGGTGTTCCTTTTTTACTTCATTCTTTCTTATTAATTTATTTAACTTATCTACCATTTTTTTATTTTTCTTTTCCAATTTCTTTTCTACGTACCCCAAACCAAAATTATATAATATTTCTTCTAACTCTACATACGAGTATATTCTTAATAATTCTATGTGTCTGTCATATAATTCCCTATTATATCTATTGATTAAGCCGTAGAGTGACCTTATTTCCAGTTTCATCCACAACTTCTCGCTTTGTTCTTTTACTTTTTTGGCTACACTGTTCTTATTTTTAATTTTAACTTTAGCGTACTTTGGGATGACATTATTATCCAGACATTGTTTATTAAACCATATTTTACTTAAAACCCTCTTCAATTTAACTTTTAACTTAAGCTATTTAAAAACTTTACTTACCTTATTGTTGTCGTTTATTACCTCATTGTTGTTGTCCATTACCTGTAGTCGATTGCACATCTTAACAGACGTTTAATGAAGAACTTTGTGTTAGTGGTTGAATTCACAATCAGAATGATCAATATTGCACACCACTATATAAAAATTATTCCGATTAGCGCTTTCAAGCTTCACAGCTCATCGTCAGATCAGGAATAGACATGAAATATGTAAAACCCAACCCTTGACCCCTGTCCGCCACCCTGCTCACCCACAACAAACTAAAGATTAATGACCCTTCCCCACCCCCTAAACTCTATCTCACCATCTGTACAATTACATATTTTACTAGTAAATTCCTTGTGTTTCAGTGTGTGTGTGTGTGTGCATCCTTTTAAACTACCCTCTTCCTCTCCACACACGTGGGTCAGTCACACACCCTTATTTTAAAACAACCAATTAGTACTATGAAATATAATTCTTAATCTTATCTATCTGCCCTCTCTCATTTACTTCTTAATCATGTTATAAAATATTTCTTCTTTATCAAATTTAATTTTAATATTAATTAAATTGTCTAACCCTTTTTCTCTTTCTTTCAATATTTCTAACTCCTCTCTAAGCTTCCTTTCAACTGTGTTATTTACTACTTTTACAATTTCGTATTCTTCCAAAGGATTAACAAACTTGTGGTTGTCTTCTATGAAATGTCTTGCATATAACGAATTGGTTGTTCTATTACCTTCTCCCCGTCTGTGGTCAGACAACCTGCATACGAATTTTCGTCCTGTCTCCCCTAGGTACACTTTATTGCAGTCTTTACATTTTAATTTATAAATCCGCTTTTCTGTAATACTGGAATTTTTTCTATATTCTTATTCCTTATCTTATCAAATACCGTTTCACATTTTTTAATAGCTATATCTACTCCATATTTATTAAAACATTTTATAATTTTTCTAGTATGTGAACCTATGTATATCAATGACCCTGCATAATTCTTTTGTTCTGGTTCTATTTTAGCTTTTTGTATGTTGACCCTTTTCATAACTTTATCCACTATGTTGGTGCTATAATTATTATTCCTTACAATTCCCTTTATCGTTTTTAACTCCCTATCTTTTGATTCGGTCTCTTTTAAACACTTCTGAGCTCTGTAACAAAAGGAATTGATTGCCGCCATTTTATATATGTATGGGTGGCAAGACTCTCTTGGTATAATTATATCAGAATACGACTCTTTCCTAAATATCCCAAACTGTAGTTTCTCATTATCTTTAATTTCTATGTTTAAATCTAAGTAATTTATTTGCTTACCTCCTATCTCTTCCTTAAATTGTAAGTTTTTATCCTTATTATTTACCTCCTTTATAAACTCATGCACTTCTTCTAAGCTTCCTTCCCAAATTACTAATACATCATCAACGTATCTAGACCATAATTTTATATTGTCTTTATACTTAGTGGAAGTTATTAATTGCTTTTCAAAATCATTCATGTATATTTCAGCAAGAATAGGGGATAATGAAGACCCCATAGGTAAACCTTTTTTCTGTATATAAAACTTGTTATTAAACCTAAAATAGTTCTGATTTACACATTCTTTAATTACTTTCATCAACTGCTTTTTATACCTGTATTCTCCCATATTATTATCGTTTATTAACTTAATAACTTTATTTACTGTGATATTAGTAAACATGTCCTTAACATCCAGTGATATCAATTTTGTATTTACATTAATGCTAATATTTTCTAATTTTTCTATCAATTTTATATTATTCTCTATGTTGTATTTTGTCCCAAATTCATATTTCTCTTTCAGTACTCTGCTAACTTCCTTTGATAATTTATAAATAGGTGCATTAATAAAAGAAACAATCGGTCTAATTGGTTTTCCTTCTTTATGTATCTTAACCTGACTTTTAAAAGTTGGTGCTGTTGGATTACTTTCCAATAAATACTTTTTCTTATTTTCTTCTATAAATGTTATCTGTTTCATCACTTGTTTTATCCTTGACTGGTACTTACTTGTATAATCATACTTTATTTCCTCGTATGGTCCTTCCCTTATAAATTCTTCCGTTTTCTTTATGTATTCTTCCTTTCTCATTAGTACCATTGTATTTCCTTTATCCGCCTTCGTAACTATAATATCATTCTTCTTTATTTTATTCTTTAGTTTAGTTACAGTTGCTTTGATTTTTTGTTCATTCTTTGAATTATACAAACTTTTCTTAAATATTTTATCTACTACATTCCCTACTTCCCACCTTATTCTTTTTTTATCATTTTCATTTCCTAGTTTTTGTATTATGCTTTCGCATTCAATAATCGTTTTTTCTTGATTTAATTCTGGTGGCGGTGCGTATTTTAAGCCTTTCGCTAACATTTCTTTTTCTTCCGTATTGAAATTTACCTGTGTAAGGTTTATTACTCTTTTTTCATAGTTATTCTTAGAGAGGTGTTCCTTTTTTACTTCATTCTTTCTTATTAATTTATTTAACTTATCTACCATTTTTTTATTTTTCTTTTCCAATTTCTTTTCTACGTACCCCAAACCAAAATTATATAATATTTCTTCTAACTCTACATACGAGTATATTCTTAATAATTCTATGTGTCTGTCATATAATTCCCTATTATATCTATTGATTAAGCCGTAGAGTGACCTTATTTCCAGTTTCATCCACAACTTCTCGCTTTGTTCTTTTACTTTTTTGGCTACACTGTTCTTATTTTTAATTTTAACTTTAGCGTACTTTGGGATGACATTATTATCCAGACATTGTTTATTAAACCATATTTTACTTAAAACCCTCTTCAATTTAACTTTTAACTTAAGCTATTTAAAAACTTTACTTACCTTATTGTTGTCGTTTATTACCTCATTGTTGTTGTCCATTACCTGTAGTCGATTGCACATCTTAACAGACGTTTAATGAAGAACTTTGTGTTAGTGGTTGAATTCACAATCAGAATGATCAATATTGCACACCACTATATAAAAATTATTCCGATTAGCGCTTTCAAGCTTCACAGCTCATCGTCAGATCAGGAATAGACAGGAAATATGTAAAACCCAACCCTTCACCCCTCTCCCCCACCCTGCTCACCCACAACAAACTAAAGATTAATGACCCTTCCCCACCCCCTAAACTCTATCTCACCATCTGTACAATTACATATTTTTCTAGTAAATTCCTTGTGTTTCAGTGTGTGTGTGTGTGCATCCTTTTAAACTACCCTCTTCCTCTCCACACACGTGGGTCAGTCACACACCCTTATTTTAAAACAACCAATTAGTACTATGAAATATAATTCTTAATCTTATCTATCTGCCCTCTCTCATTTACTTCTTAATCATGTTATAAAATATTTCTTCATTATCAAATTTAATTTTAATATTAATTAAATTGTCTAACCCTTTTTCTCTTTCTTTCAATATTTCTAACTCCTCTCTAAGCTTCCTTTCAACTGTGTTATTTACTACTTTTACAATTTCGTATTCTTCCAAAGGATTAACAAACTTGTGGTTGTCTTCTATGAAATGTCTTGCATATAACGAATTGGTTGTTCTATTACCTTCTCCCCGTCTGTGGTCAGACAACCTGCATACGAATTTTCGTCCTGTCTCCCCTAGGTACACTTTATTGCAGTCTTTACATTTTAATTTATAAATCCGCTTTTCTGTAATACTGGAATTTTTTCTATATTCTTATTCCTTATCTTATCAAATACCGTTTCACATTTTTTAATAGCTATATCTACTCCATATTTATTAAAACATTTTATAATTTTTCTAGTATGTGAACCTATGTATATCAATGACCCTGCATAATTCTTTTGTTCTGGTTCTATTTTAGCTTTTTGTATGTTGACCCTTTTCATAACTTTATCCACTATGTTGGTGCTATAATTATTATTCCTTACAATTCCCTTTATCGTTTTTAACTCCCTATCTTTTGATTCGGTCTCTTTTAAACACTTCTGAGCTCTGTAACAAAAGGAATTGATTGCCGCCATTTTATATATGTATGGGTGGTAAGACTCTCTTGGTATAATTATATCAGAATACGACTCTTTCCTAAATATCCCAAACTGTAGTTTCTCATTATCTTTAATTTCTATGTTTAAATCTAAGTAATTTATTTGCTTACCTCCTATCTCTTCCTTAAATTGTAAGTTTTTATCCTTATTATTTACCTCCTTTATAAACTCATGCACTTCTTCTAAGCTTCCTTCCCAAATTACTAATACATCATCAACGTATCTAGACCATAATTTTATATTGTCTTTATACTTAGTGGAAGTTATTGATTGCTTTTCAAAATCATTCATGTATATTTCAGCAAGAATAGGGGATAATGAAGACCCCATAGGTAAACCTTTTTTCTGTATATAAAACTTGTTATTAAACCTAAAATAGTTCTGATTTACACATTCTTTAATTACTTTCATCAACTGCTTTTTATACCTGTATTCTCCCATATTATTATCGTTTATTAACTTAATAACTTTATTTACTGTGATATTAGTAAACATGTCCTTAACATCCAGTGATATCAATTTTGTATTTACATTAATGCTAATATTTTCTAATTTTTCTATCAATTTTATATTATTCTCTATGTTGTATTTTGTCCCAAATTCATATTTCTCTTTCAGTACTCTGCTAACTTCCTTTGATAATTTATAAATAGGTGCATTAATAAAAGAAACAATCGGTCTAATTTGTTTTCCTTCTTTATGTATCTTAACCTGACTTTTAAAAGTTGGTGCTGTTGGATTACTTTCCAATAAATACTTTTTCTTATTTTCTTCTATAAATGTTATCTGTTTCATCATTTGTTTTATCCTTGACTGGTACTTACTTGTATAATCATACTTCATTTCCTCGTATGGTCCTTCCCTTATAAATTCTTCCGTTTTCTTTATGTATTCTTCCTTTCTCATTAGTACCATTGTATTTCCTTTATCCGCCTTCGTAACTATAATATCATTCTTCTTTATTTTATTCTTTAGTTTAGTTACAGTTGCTTTGATTTTTTGTTCATTCTTTGAATTATACAAACTTTTCTTAAATATTTTATCTACTACATTCCCTACTTCCCACCTTATTCTTTTTTTATCATTTTCATTTCCTAGTTTTTGTATTATGCTTTCGCATTCAATAATCGTTTTTTCTTGATTTAATTCTGGTGGCGGTGCGTATTTTAAGCCTTTCGCTAACATTTCTTTTTCTTCCGTATTGAAATTTACCTCTGTAAGGTTTATTACTCTTTTTTCATAGTTATTCTTAGAGAGGTGTTCCTTTTTTACTTCGTTCTTTCTTATTAATTTATTTAACTTATCTACCATTTTTTTATTTTTCTTTTCCAATTTCTTTTCTACGTACCCCAAACCAAAATTATATAATATTTCTTCTAACTCTACATACGAGTATATTCTTAATAATTCTATGTGTCTGTCATATAATTCCCTATTATATCTATTGATTAAGCCGTAGAGTGACCTTATTTCCAGTTTTATCCACAACTTCTCGCTTTGTTCTTTTACTTTTTTGGCTACACTGTTCTTATTTTTAATTTTAACTTGAGCGTACTTTGGGATGACATTATTATCCAGACATTGTTTATTAAACCATATTTTACTTAAAACCCTCTTCAATTTAACTTTTAACTTAAGCTATTTAAAAACTTTACTTACCTTATTGTTGTCGTTTATTACCTCATTGTTGTTGTCCATTACCTGTAGTCGATTGCACATCTTAACAGACGTTTAATGAAGAACTTTGTGTTAGTGGTTGAATTCACAATCAGAATGATCAATATTGCACACCACTATATAAAAATTATTCCGATTAGCGCTTTCAAGCTTCACAGCTCATCGTCAGATCAGGAATAGACAGGAAATATGTAAAACCCAACCCTTCACCCCTCTCCGCCACCCTGCTCACCCACAACAAACTAAAGATTAATGACCCTTCCCCACCCCCTAAACTCTATCTCACCATCTGTACAATTACATATTTTTCTAGTAAATTCCTTGTGTTTCAGTGTGTGTGTGTGTGCATCCTTTTAAACTACCCTCTTCCTCTCCACACACGTGGGTCAGTCACACACCCTTATTTTAAAACAACCAATTAGTACTATGAAATATAATTCTTAATCTTATCTATCTGCCCTCTCTCATTTACTTCTTAATCATGTTATAAAATATTTCTTCATTATCAAATTTAATTTTAATATTAATTAAATTGTCTAACCCTTTTTCTCTTTCTTTCAATATTTCTAACTCCTCTCTAAGCTTCCTTTCAACTGTGTTATTTACTACTTTTACAATTTCGTATTCTTCCAAAGGATTAACAAACTTGTGGTTGTCTTCTATGAAATGTCTTGCATATAACGAATAGGTTGTTCTATTACCTTCTCCCCGTCTGTGGTCAGACAACCTGCATACAAATTTTCGTCCTGTCTCCCCTAGGTACACTTTATTGCAGTCTTTACATTCTAATTTATAAATCCGCTTTTCTGTAATACTGGAATTTTTTCTATATTCTTATTCCTTATCTTATCAAATACCGTTTCACATTTTTTAATAGCTATATCTACTCCATATTTATTAAAACATTTTATAATTTTTCTAGTATGTGAACCTATGTATGTCAATGACCCTGCATAATTCTTTTGTTCTGGTTCTATTTTAGCTTTTTGTATGTTGACCCTTTTCATAACTTTATCCACTATGTTGGTGCTATAATTATTATTCCTTACAATTCCCTTTATCGTTTTTAACTCCCTATCTTTTGATTCGGTCTCTTTTAAACACTTCTGAGCTCTGTAACAAAAGGAATTGATTGCCGCCATTTTATATCTGTATGGGTGGTAAGACTCTCTTGGTATAATTATATCAGAATACTACTCTTTCCTAAATATCCCAAACTGTAGTTTCTCATTATCTTTAATTTCTATGTTTAAATCTAAGTAATTTATTTGCTTACCTCCTATCTCTTCCTTAAATTGTAAGTTTTTATCCTTATTATTTACCTCCTTTATAAACTCATGCACTTCTTCTAAGCTTCCTTCCCAAATTACTAATACATCATCAACGTATCTAGACCATAATTTTATATTGTCTTTATACTTAGTGGAAGTTATTAATTGCTTTTCAAAATCATTCATGTATATTTCAGCAAGAATAGGGGATAATGAAGACCCCATAGGTAAACCTTTTTTCTGTATATAAAACTTGTTATTAAACCTAAAATAGTTCTGATTTACACATTCTTTAATTACTTTCATCAACTGCTTTTTATACCTGTATTCTCCCATATTATTATCGTTTATTAACTTAATAACTTTATTTACTGTGATATTAGTAAACATGTCCTTAACATCCAGTGATATCAATTTTGTATTTACATTAATGCTAATATTTTCTAATTTTTCTATCAATTTTATATTATTCTCTATGTTGTATTTTGTCCCAAATTCATATTTCTCTTTCAGTACTCTGCTAACTTCCTTTGATAATTTATAAATAGGTGCATTAATAAAAGAAACAATCGGTCTAATTGGTTTTCCTTCTTTATGTATCTTAACCTGACTTTTAAAAGTTGGTGCTGTTGAATTACTTTCCAATAAATACTTTTTCTTATTTTCTTCTATAAATGTTATCTGTTTCATCATTTGTTTTATCCTTGACTGGTACTTACTTGTATAATCATACTTTATTTCCTTGTATGGTCCTTCCCTTATAAATTCTTCCGTTTTCTTTATGTATTCTTCCTTTCTCATTAGTACCATTGTATTTCCTTTATCCGCCTTCGTAACTATAATATCATTCTTCTTTATTTTATTCTTTAGTTTAGTTACAGTTGCTTTGATTTTTTGTTCATTCTTTGAATTATACAAACTTTTCTTAAATATTTTATCTACTACATTCCCTACTTCCCACCTTATTCTTTTTTTATCATTTTCATTTCCTAGTTTTTGTATTATGCTTTCGCATTCAATAATCGTTTTTTCTTGATTTAATTCTGGTGGCGGTGCGTATTTTAAGCCTTTCGCTAACATTTCTTTTTCTTCCGTATTGAAATTTACCTCTGTAAGGTTTATTACTCTTTTTTCATAGTTATTCTTAGAGATGTGTTCCTTTTTTACTTCGTTCTTTCTTATTAATTTATTTAACTTATCTACCATTTTTTTATTTTTATTTTCCAATTTCTTTTCTACGTACCCCAAACCAAAATTATATAATATTTCTTCTAACTCTACATACGAGTATATTCTTAATAATTCTATGTGTCTGTCATATAATTCCCTATTATATCTATTGATTAAGCCGAAGAGTGACCTTATTTCCAGGTTTATCCACAACTTCTCGCTTTCTGCTTTTACTTTTTTGGCTACACTGTTCTTATTTTTAATTTTCACTTGAGCGTACTTTGGGATGACATTATTATCCAGACATTGTTTATTAAACCATATTTTACTTAAAACCCTCTTCAATTTAACTTTTAACTTAAGATATTTAAAAACTTTACTTACCTTATTGTTGTCGTTTATTACCTCATTGTTGTTGTCCATTACCTGTAGTCGATTGCACATCTTAACAGATGTTTAATGAAGAACTTTGTGTTAGTGGTTGAATTCACAATCAGAATGATCAATATTGCACACCACTATATAAAAATTATTCCGATTAGCGCTTTCAAGCTTCACAGCTCATCGTCAGATCAGGAATAGACAGGAAATATGTAAAACCCAACCCTTCACCCCTCTCCCCCACCCTGCTCACCCACAACAAACTAAAAATTAATGACCCTTCCCCACCCCCTAAACTCTGTCTCACCATCTGTACAGTTACATATTTTTCTAGTAAATTCCTTGTGTTTCAATGTGTGTGTGTGTGTGTGTGTGTGTGTGCATCCTTTTAAACTACCCTCTTCTTCTCCACACACGTGGGTCAGTCACACACCCTTATTTTAAAACAACCAATTAGTACTATGAAATATAATTCTTAATCTTATCTATCTGCCCTCTCTCATTTACTTCTTAATCATGTTATAAAATATTTCTTCATTATCAGATTTAATTTTAATATTAATTAAATTGTCTAACCCTTTTCCTCTTTCTTTCAATATTTCTAACTCCTCTCTAAGCTTCCTTTCAACTGTGTTATTTACTACTTTTACAATTTCGTATTCTTCCAAAGGATTAACAAACTTGTGGTTGTCTTCTAGAAAATGTCTTGCATATAACGAATTGGTTGTTCTATTACCTTCTCCCCGTTTGTGGTCAGACAACCTGCATACGAATTTCCGTCCTGTCTCCCCTAGGTACACTTTATTGCAGTCTTTACATTTTAATTTATAAATCCGCTTTTCTGTAATACTGGAATTTTTTCTATATTCTTATTCCTTATCTTATCAAATACCGTTTCACATTTTTTAATAGCTATATCTACTCCATATTTATTAAAACATTTTATAATTTTTCTAGTATGTGAACCTATGTATGTCAATGACCCTGCATAATTCTTTTGTTCTGGTTCTATTTTAGCTTTTTGTATGTTGACCCTTTTCATAACTTTATCCACTATGTTGGTGCTATAATTATTATTCCTTACAATTCCCTTTATCGTTTTTAACTCCCTATCTTTTGATTCGGTCTCTTTTAAACACTTCTGAGCTCTGTAACAAAAGGAATTGATTGCCGCCATTTTATATCTGTATGGGTGGTAAGACTCTCTTGGTATAATTATATCAGAATACGACTCTTTCCTAAATATCCCAAACTGTAGTTTCTCATTATCTTTAATTTCTATGTTTAAATCTAAGTAATTTATTTGCTTACCTCCTATCTCTTCCTTAAATTGTAAGTTTTTATCCTTATTATTTACCTCCTTTATAAACTCATGCACTTCTTCTAAGCTTCCTTCCCAAATTACTAATACATCATCAACGTATCTAGACCATAATTTTATATTGTCTTTATACTTAGTGGAAGTTATTAATTGCTTTTCAAAATCATTCATGTATATTTCAGCAAGAATAGGGGATAATGAAGACCCCATAGGTAAACCTTTTTTCTGTATATAAAACTTGTTATTAAACCTAAAATAGTTCTGATTTACACATTCTTTAATTACTTTCATCAACTGCTTTTTATACCTGTATTCTCCCATATTATTATCGTTTATTAACTTAATAACTTTATTTACTGTGATATTAGTAAACATGTCCTTAACATCCAGTGATATCAATTTTGTATTTACATTAATGCTAATATTTTCTAATTTTTCTATCAATTTTATATTATTCTCTATGTTGTATTTTGTCCCAAATTCATATTTCTCTTTCAGTACTCTGCTAACTTCCTTTGATAATTTATAAATAGGTGCATTAATAAAAGAAACAATCGGTCTAATTGGTTTTCCTTCTTTATGTATCTTAACCTGACTTTTAAAAGTTGGTGCTGTTGGATTACTTTCCAATAAATACTTTTTCTTATTTTCTTCTATAAATGTTATCTGTTTCATCATTTGTTTTATCCTTGACTGGTACTTACTTGTATAATCATACTTTATTTCCTCGTATGGTGCTTCCCTTATAAATTCTTCCGTTTTCTTTATGTATTCTTCCTTTCTCATTAGTACCATTGTATTTCCTTTACCCGCCTTCGTAACTATAATATCATTCTTCTTTATTTTATTCTTTAGTTTAGTTACAGTTGCTTTGATTTTTTGTTCATTCTTTGAATTATACAAACTTTTCTTAAATATTTTATCTACTACATTCCCTACTTCCCACCTTATTCTTTTTTTATCATTATCATTTCCTAGTTTTTGTATTATGCTTTCGCATTCAATAATCGTTTTTTCTTGATTTAATTCTGGTGGCGGTGCGTATTTTAAGCCTTTCGCTAACATTTCTTTTTCTTCCGTATTGAAATTTACCTCTGTAAGGTTTATTACTCTTTTTTCATAGTTATTCTTAGAGAGGTGTTCCTTTTTTACTTCGTTCTTTCTTATTAATTTATTTAACTTATCTACCATTTTTTTATTTTTCTTTTCCAATTTCTTTTCTACGTACCCCAAACCAAAATTATATAATATTTCTTCTAACTCTACATACGAGTATATTCTTAATAATTCTATGTGTCTGTCATATAATTCCCTATTATATCTATTGATTAAGCCGTAGAGTGACCTTATTTCCAGTTTTATCCACAACTTCTCGCTTTGTTCTTTTACTTTTTTGGCTACACTGTTCTTATTTTTAATTTTCACTTGAGCGTACTTTGGGATGACATTATTTTCCAGACATTGTTTATTAAACCATATTTTACTTAAAACCCTCTTCAATTTAACTTTTAACTTAAGATATTTAAAAACTTTACTTACCTTATTGTTGTCGTTTATTACCTCATTGTTGTTGTCCATTACCTGTAGTCGATTGCACATCTTAACAGATGTTTAATGAAGAACTTTGTGTTAGTGGTTGAATTCACAATCAGAATGATCAATATTGCACACCACTATATAAAAATTATTCCGATTAGCGCTTTCAAGCTTCACAGCTCATCGTCAGATCAGGAATAGACAGGAAATATGTAAAACCCAACCCTTCACCCCTCTCCCCCACCCTGCTCACCCACAACAAACTAAAAATTAATGACCCTTCCCCACCCCCTAAACTCTGTCTCACCATCTGTACAGTTACATATTTTTCTAGTAAATTCCTTGTGTTTCAGTGTGTGTGTGTGTGTGTGTGTGTGTGTGTGTGTGTGTGTGTGCATCCTTTTAAACTACCCTCTTCTTCTCCACACACGTGGGTCAGTCACACACCCTTATTTTAAAACAACCAATTAGTACTATGAAATATAATTCTTAATCTTATCTATCTGCCCTCTCTCATTTACTTCTTAATCATGTTATAAAATATTTCTTCATTATCAGATTTAATTTTAATATTAATTAAATTGTCTAACCCTTTTCCTCTTTCTTTCAATATTTCTAACTCCTCTCTAAGCTTCCTTTCAACTGTGTTATTTACTACTTTTACTATTTCGTATTCTTCCAAAGGATTAACAAACTTGTGGTTGTCTTCTAGAAAATGTCTTGCATATAACGAATTGGTTGTTCTATTACCTTCTCCCCGTTTGTGGTCAGACAACCTGCATACGAATTTTCGTCCTGTCTCCCCTAGGTACACTTTATTGCAGTCTTTACATTTTAATTTATAAATCCGCTTTTCTGTAATACTGGAATTTTTTCTATATTCTTATTCCTTATCTTATCAAATACCGTTTCACATTTTTTAATAGCTATATCTACTCCATATTTATTAAAACATTTTATAATTTTTCTAGTATGTGAACCTATGTATGTCAATGACCCTGCATAATTCTTTTGTTCTGGTTCTATTTTAGCTTTTTGTATGTTGACCCTTTTCATAACTTTATCCACTATGTTGGTGCTATAATTATTATTCCTTACAATTCCCTTTATCGTTTTTAACTCCCTATCTTTTGATTCGGTCTCTTTTAAACACTTCTGAGCTCTGTAACAAAAGGAATTGATTGCCGCCATTTTATATCTGTATGGGTGGTAAGACTCTCTTGGTATAATTATATCAGAATACGACTCTTTCCTAAATATCCCAAACTGTAGTTTCTCATTATCTTTAATTTCTATGTTTAAATCTAAGTAATTTATTTGCTTACCTCCTATCTCTTCCTTAAATTGTAAGTTTTTATCCTTATTATTTACTTCCTTTATAAACTCATGCACTTCTTCTAAGCTTCCTTCCCAAATTACTAATACATCATCAACGTATCTAGACCATAATTTTATATTGTCTTTATACTTAGTGGAAGTTATTAATTGCTTTTCAAAATCATTCATGTATATTTCAGCAAGAATAGGGGATAATGAAGACCCCATAGGTAAACCTTTTTTCTGTATATAAAACTTGTTATTAAACCTAAAATAGTTCTGATTTACACATTCTTTAATTACTTTCATCAACTGCTTTTTATACCTGTATTCTCCCATATTATTATCGTTTATTAACTTAATAACTTTATTTACTGTGATATTAGTAAACATGTCCTTAACATCCAGTGATATCAATTTTGTATTTACATTAATGCTAATATTTTCTAATTTTTCTATCAATTTTATATTATTCTCTATGTTGTATTTTGTCCCAAATTCATATTTCTCTTTCAGTACTCTGCTAACTTCCTTTGATAATTTATAAATAGGTGCATTAATAAAAGAAACAATCGGTCTAATTGGTTTTCCTTCTTTATGTATCTTAACCTGACTTTTAAAAGTTGGTGCTGTTGGATTACTTTCCAATAAATACTTTTTCTTATTTTCTTCTATAAATGTTATCTGTTTCATCATTTGTTTTATCCTTGACTGGTACTTACTTGTATAATCATACTTTATTTCCTCGTATGGTCCTTCCCTTATAAATTCTTCCGTTTTCTTTATGTATTCTTCCTTTCTCATTAGTACCATTGTATTTCCTTTATCCGCCTTCGTAACTATAATATCATTCTTCTTTATTTTATTCTTTAGTTTAGTTACAGTTGCTTTGATTTTTTGTTCATTCTTTGAATTATACAAACTTTTCTTAAATATTTTATCTACTACATTCCCTACTTCCCACCTTATTCTTTTTTTATCATTTTCATTTCCTAGTTTTTGTATTATGCTTTCGCATTCAATAATCGTTTTTTCTTGATTTAATTCTGGTGGCGGTGCGTATTTTAAGCCTTTCGCTAACATTTCTTTTTCTTCCGTATTGAAATTTACCTCTGTAAGGTTTATTACTCTTTTTTCATAGTTATTCTTAGAGAGGTGTTCCTTTTTTACTTCGTTCTTTCTTATTAATTTATTTAACTTATCTACCATTTTTTTTTTTTTATTTTCCAATTTCTTTTCTACGTACCCCAAACCAAAATTATATAATATTTCTTCTAACTCTACATACGAGTATATTCTTAATAATTCTATGTGTCTGTCATATAATTCCCTATTATATCTATTGATTAAGCCGTAGAGTGACCTTATTTCCAGTTTTATCCACAACTTCTCGCTTTGTTCTTTTACTTTTTTGGCTACACTGTTCTTATTTTTAATTTTCACTTGAGCGTACTTTGGGATGACATTATTATCCAGACATTGTTTATTAAACCATATTTTACTTAAAACCCTCTTCAATTTAACTTTTAACTTGAGATATTTAAAAACTTTACTTACCTTATTGTTGTCGTTTATTACCTCATTGTTGTTGTCCATTACCTGTAGTCGATTGCACATCTTAACAGATGTTTAATGAAGAACTTTGTGTTAGTGGTTGAATTCACAATCAGAATGATCAATATTGCACACCACTATATAAAAATTATTCCGATTAGCGCTTTCAAGCTTCACAGCTCATCGTCAGATCAGGAATAGACAGGAAATATGTAAAACCCAACCCTTCACCCCTCTCCCCCACCCTGCTCACCCACAACAAACTAAAAATTAATGACCCTTCCCCACCCCCTAAACTCTGTCTCACCATCTGTACAGTTACATATTTTTCTAGTAAATTCCTTGTGTTTCAGTGTGTGTGTGTGTGTGTGTGCATCCTTTTAAACTACCCTCTTCTTCTCCACACACGTGGGTCAGTCACACACCCTTATTTTAAAACAACCAATTAGTACTATGAAATATAATTCTTAATCTTATCTATCTGCCCTCTCTCATTTACTTCTTAATCATGTTATAAAATATTTCTTCATTATCAGATTTAATTTTAATATTAATTAAATTGTCTAACCCTTTTCCTCTTTCTTTCAATATTTCTAACTCCTCTCTAAGCTTCCTTTCAACTGTGTTATTTACTACTTTTACAATTTCGTATTCTTCCAAAGGATTAACAAACTTGTGGTTGTCTTCTATAAAATGTCTTGCATATAACGAATTGGTTGTTCTATTACCTTCTCCCCGTTTGTGGTCAGACAACCTGCATACGAATTTTCGTCCTGTCTCCCCTAGGTACACTTTATTGGAGTCTTTACATTTTAATTTATAAATCCGCTTTTCTGTAATACTGGAATTTTTTCTATATTCTTATTCCTTATCTTATCAAATACCGTTTCACATTTTTTAATAGCTATATCTACTCCATATTTATTAAAACATTTTATAATTTTTCTAGTATGTCAACCTATGTATGTCAATGACCCTGCATAATTCTTTTGTTCTGGTTCTATTTTAGCTTTTTGTATGTTGACCCTTTTCATAACTTTATCCACTATGTTGGTGCTATAATTATTATTCCTTACAATTCCCTTTATCGTTTTTAACTCCCTATCTTTTGATTCGGTCTCTTTTAAACACTTCTGAGCTCTGTAACAAAAGGAATTGATTGCCGCCATTTTATATCTGTATGGGTGGTAAGACTCTCTTGGTATAATTATATCAGAATACGACTCTTTCCTAAATATCCCAAACTGTAGTTTCTCATTATCTTTAATTTCTATGTTTAAATCTAAGTAATTTATTTGCTTACCTCCTATCTCTTCCTTAAATTGTAAGTTTTTATCCTTATTATTTACCTCCTTTATAAACTCATGCACTTCTTCTAAGCTTCCTTCCCAAATTACTAATACATCATCAACGTATCTAGACCATAATTTTATATTGTCTTTATACTTAGTGGAAGTTATTAATTGCTTTTCAAAATCATTCATGTATATTTCAGCAAGAATAGGGGATAATGAAGACCCCATAGGTAAACCTTTTTTCTGTATATAAAACTTGTTATTAAACCTAAAATAGTTCTGATTTACACATTCTTTAATTACTTTCATCAACTGCTTTTTATACCTGTATTCTCCCATATTATTATCGTTTATTAACTTAATAACTTTATTTACTGTGATATTAGTAAACATGTCCTTAACATCCAGTGATATCAATTTTGTATTTACATTAATGCTAATATTTTCTAATTTTTCTATCAATTTTATATTATTCTCTATGTTGTATTTTGTCCCAAATTCATATTTCTCTTTCAGTACTCTGCTAACTTCCTTTGATAATTTATAAATAGGTGCATTAATAAAAGAAACAATCGGTCTAATTGGTTTTCCTTCTTTATGTATCTTAACCTGACTTTTAAAAGTTGGTGCTGTTGGATTACTTTCCAATAAATACTTTTTCTTATTTTCTTCTATAAATGTTATCTGTTTCATCATTTGTTTTATCCTTGACTGGTACTTACTTGTATAATCATACTTTATTTCCTCGTATGGTCCTTCCCTTATAAATTCTTCCGTTTTCTTTATGTATTCTTCCTTTCTCATTAGTACCATTGTATTTCCTTTATCCGCCTTCGTAACTATAATATCATTCTTCTTTATTTTATTCTTTAGTTTAGTTACAGTTGCTTTGATTTTTTGTTCATTCTTTGAATTATACAAACTTTTCTTAAATATTTTATCTACTACATTCCCTACTTACCACCTTATTCTTTTTTTATCATTTTCATTTCCTAGTTTTTGTATTATGCTTTCGCATTCAATAATCGTTTTTTCTTGATTTAATTCTGGTGGCGGTGCGTATTTTAAGCCTTTCGCTAACATTTCTTTTTCTTCCGTATTGAAATTTACCTCTGTAATGTTTATTACTCTTTTTTCATAGTTATTCTTAGAGAGGTGTTCCTTTTTTACTTCGTTCTTTCTTATTAATTTATTTAACTTATCTACCATTTTTTTATTTTTATTTTCCAATTTCTTTTCTACGTACCCCAAACCAAAATTATATAATATTTCTTCTAACTCTACATACGAGTATATTCTTAATAATTCTATGTGTCTGTCATATAATTCCCTATTATATCTATTGATTAAGCCGTAGAGTGACCTTATTTCCAGTTTTATCCACAACTTCTCGCTTTGTTCTTTTACTTTTTTGGCTACACTGTTCTTATTTTTAATTTTAACTTGAGCGTACTTTGGGATGACATTATTATCCAGACATTGTTTATTAAACCATATTTTACTTAAAACCCTCTTCAATTTAACTTTTAACTTAAGATATTTAAAAACTTTACTTACCTTATTGTTGTCGTTTATTACCTCATTGTTGTTGTCCATTACCTGTAGTCGATTGCACATCTTAACAGATGTTTAATGAAGAACTTTGTGTTAGTGGTTGAATTCACAATCAGAATGATCAATATTGCACACCACTATATAAAAATTATTCCGATTAGCGCTTTCAAGCTTCACAGCTCATCGTCAGATCAGGAATAGACAGGAAATATGTAAAACCCAACCCTTCACCCCTCTCCCCCACCCTGCTCACCCACAACAAACTAAAAATTAATGACCCTTCCCCACCCCCTAAACTCTGTCTCACCATCTGTACAGTTACATATTTTTCTAGTAATTTCCTTGTGTTTCAGTGTGTGTGTGTGTGTGTGTGTGTGTGTGTGTGTGTGTGTGTGTGTGCATCCTTTTAAACTACCCTCTTCTTCTCCACACACGTGGGTCAGTCACACACCCTTATTTTAAAACAACCAATTAGTACTATGAAATATAATTCTTAATCTTATCTATCTGCCCTCTCTCATTTACTTCTTAATCATGTTATAAAATATTTCTTCATTATCAAATTTAATTTTAATATTAATTAAATTGTCTAACCCTTTTTCTCTTTCTTTCAATATTTGTAACTCCTCTCTAAGCTTCCTTTCAACTGTGTTATTTACTACTTTTACAATTTCGTATTCTTCCAAAGGATTAACAAACTTGTGGTTGTCTTCTATACAATGTCTTGCATATAACGAATTGGTTGTTCTATTACCTTCTCCCCGTTTGTGGTCAGACAACCTGCATACGAATTTTCGTCCTGTCTCCCCTAGGTACACTTTATTGCAGTCTTTACATTTTAATTTATAAATCCGCTTTTCTGTAATACTGGAATTTTTTCTATATTCTTATTCCTTATCTTATCAAATACCGTTTCACATTTTTTAATAGCTATATCTACTCCATATTTATTAAAACATTTTATAATTTTTCTAGTATGTGAACCTATGTATGTCAATGACCCTGCATAATTCTTTTGTTCTGGTTCTATTTTAGCTTTTTGTATGTTGACCCTTTTCATAACTTTATCCACTATGTTGGTGCTATAATTATTATTCCTTACAATTCCCTTTATCGTTTTTAACTCCCTATCTTTTGATTCGGTCTCTTTTAAACACTTCTGAGCTCTGTAACAAAAGGAATTGATTGCCGCCATTTTATATCTGTATGGGTGGTAAGACTCTCTTGGTATAATTATATCAGAATACGACTCTTTCCTAAATATCCCAAACTGTAGTTTCTCATTATCTTTAATTTCTATGTTTAAATCTAAGTAATTTATTTGCTTACCTCCTATCTCTTCCTTAAATTGTAAGTTTTTATCCTTATTATTTACCTCCTTTATAAACTCATGCACTTCTTCTAAGCTTCCTTCCCAAATTACTAATACATCATCAACGTATCTAGACCATAATTTTATATTGTCTTTATACTTAGTGGAAGTTATTAATTGCTTTTCAAAATCATTCATGTATATTTCAGCAAGAATAGGGGATAATGAAGACCCCATAGGTAAACCTTTTTTCTGTATATAAAACTTGTTATTAAACCTAAAATAGTTCTGATTTACACATTCTTTAATTACTTTCATCAACTGCTTTTTATACCTGTATTCTCCCATATTATTATCGTTTATTAACTTAATAACTTTATTTACTGTGATATTAGTAAACATGTCCTTAACATCCAGTGATATCAATTTTGTATTTACATTAATGCTAATATTTTCTAATTTTTCTATCAATTTTATATTATTCTCTATGTTGTATTTTGTCCCAAATTCATATTTCTCTTTCAGTACTCTGCTAACTTCCTTTGATAATTTATAAATAGGTGCATTAATAAAAGAAACAATCGGTCTAATTGGTTTTCCTTCTTTATGTATCTTAACCTGACTTTTAAAAGTTGGTGCTGTTGGATTACTTTCCAATAAATACTTTTTCTTATTTTCTTCTATAAATCTTATCTGTTTCATCATTTGTTTTATCCTTGACTGGTACTTACTTGTATAATCATACTTTATTTCCTCGTATGGTCCTTCCCTTATAAATTCTTCCGTTTTCTTTATGTATTCTTCCTTTCTCATTAGTACCATTGTATTTCCTTTATCCGCCTTCGTAACTATAATATCATTCTTCTTTATTTTATTCTTTAGTTTAGTTACAGTTGCTTTGATTTTTTGTTCATTCTTTGAATTATACAAACTTTTCTTAAATATTTTATCTACTACATTCCCTACTTACCACCTTATTCTTTTTTTATCATTTTCATTTCCTAGTTTTTGTATTATGCTTTCGCATTCAATAATCGTTTTTTCTTGATTTAATTCTGGTGGCGGTGCGTATTTTAAGCCTTTCGCTAACATTTCTTTTTCTTCCGTATTGAAATTTACCTCTGTAAGGTTTATTACTCTTTTTCATAGTTATTCTTAGAGAGGTGTTCCTTTTTTACTTCGTTCTTTCTTATTAATTTATTTAACTTATCTACCATTTTTTTATTTTTCTTTTCCAATTTCTTTTCTACGTACCCCAAACCAAAATTATATAATATTTCTTCTAACTCTACATACGAGTATATTCTTAATAATTCTATGTGTCTGTCATATAATTCCCTATTATATCTATTGATTAAGCCGTAGAGTGACCTTATTTCCAGTTTTATCCACAACTTCTCGCTTTGTCCTTTTACTTTTTTGGCTACACTGTTCTTATTTTTAATTTTAACTTGAGCGTACTTTGGGATGACATTATTATCCAGACATTGTTTATTAAACCATATTTTACTTAAAACCCTCTGAGATGTAAAACAATGCCGTCATCAGCCGAGAACAATAGAATGATGACGAATTATTATCCCTTCCACCTGGCCAATATACACCAAGATGTCTCTCTCAGTCGCCAAAATACCGTCAGTGCAACAGCACGTTATAAAATTCGCTAGCAGATTATTGCCAGCAAAAGTGTTTTAAAAAGTGTAAAAATGTAATCAAAGAGTAGCAAAGTCAAATCAGTTAACAAAAGGAGTACAAAATGTAAATTAACTTCAGTGTTATAAGAGAACAGACATTAACAGTTAACGTTCGGCGAACACCGGCTGGACAATGGAAAACGTCTGACGAGAAACCGCAATACTCCAAGTTGAGGAAAGTTAAAATTTATATCACCACTTTTTATTATTTTGAGCTCAAAATTCCAAATTACTAAAATGTACCATTAAATTACTGTATGGGGAGCGAGTGTGTGTGCGAATGAGTGCCGGCACGTACAAGCAAAGCCACGAGGTGTTGGTTTATGTTATAATGTAAGAAAAGTAATAAATTGAAATAAATGATAACTGCAGTTTATTAGAAATGCACTTGATTATAGATTAAATGATGAAGATAAAAATATGAATAATTGAGATTGATGTTTTAATGGTAATTACATTTTAATACAAATAGAAATACATAGAATTATTTGATCTTCCACCTACCTTGTTTAGTCTTCTACCAGGGTCCGCAACACGAACGTTAAAATGCAAATATGATTATAGGTTATCGCAATAACTTACGCAACGCATTTTTAAAGAGAAATTAATTAAAATTTTATTTTGTACTTCAAAATTTTCTTTAAATTTTAAATGGTTATTTATTTGGCCTCTTAGCTCAAATCATGGAAAATGCATAAAACCCTTACTGTTAGTTACATGATGGTATTACACTTATACTTACAGAATTACAATAAACACCTTACCTTAATTAGACAGCCCAATCTGCTATTTACACTCACATTCACACCTTTACAAAACCAACTACTATTATTTAATTGACATGTTTGCACAAAAACCCTTTATAAAATTTTGTTGAAAGTACGGTTGCTGGTTACCCGACGGCTCACTCCTTTCGTTGCCACGTGGCACGTATTCTTTAAATGTCCGAAAGCTTATTATTCATTTTATTTCGGCCCGCTCACTTCACTGATTCTGTTAATAATTGTCTGATGGTCTATTTACTCACAGCGTCTCCCCGACTACGTCGCACTGTGCACATGTTGGATTTATATTTACACAATTAATCAATTTTTTCGGCTCGCCAGCACGTTATGTTCCAACGGCCGCCGCCGCCTCACCACAACACCACTGCTGATTCACATTTTGGCTATATACGCGTAATTTAGGTGAAACTTTGTGTCCAGTCGGCGGACGCACTACTGTTCAAGTCCGGCAGGTTATGATGTTAATTTCCGACTGACTTACATGCTGCTGGGCATCACTGCCTTGCCTGCGAACAAATATCGTCACCGTTTGCAGCCTTCGTTATCTAAGTTTTAGTAGCTGCACATTTGGCACACAGGATTTACGTGTGCTGTGCGACGACGATATTTCACAGCCTTTTGCGTGGATTAGGCGCTTTGCAGATGCAGGTGCTTGTGCATTGGTGAGTGGACGTCACACAACCGCAGAGTTCTAGGAATTGTGTTATTGTCAACAGCACGACATTCCTTTATATTGTTACATCACCCCGTTACAGTGTCCCGTTTCTTTGTTTAGACTGCGAGTTAGATTCAACCAAGGACTGGGCACATATATGAAGTGAATTGTACAATTTTACTTAGATCAGAGCCAAAATTAATAAAAAATAAAAAACCTCCTAATTCGCCCCATTACAATACCCCCCCCCCAATGAGAAGTCATCTGTCGAAACAGAAGAAATCTTATTGCTAAAACCCCTAAGAGGACCGGTGAGGATATGGTGCCAACAACCCCCCATTTCTTCTTATACCTCATGGGTAAACAACCCCTCTGGCTCGGTGACTATGGACGCATCTGAACAAGATCACTGGACTTCTCTGTGCGAGATCCCAACACCAAAAAATCGAACAGACACGCCCCACAGCGCACCTCACCTTCTGTCATGCTTCCCCAAAAAATCCAAATCTGCCAGATCCTCAACCGATATGTTCCCCCTTACATGCAAACTGGGCTGCCTTTAGCAGATACTGGGCTCACACACACACCTATAATATTTTTAAAACAAACTCATCAATTAAAATAAGTTCAAAATCAGATTGTATCAAAAAAAAATCTCTTGTCTGGATAGATTAATTCTCTTTGTTATTATTACTGATAAAAAAGAAACAAATAAATTGAATATTTAATTAAAACATGGACTGCCTTATCCTAACATTTGATTATACATATATCCTAAACAATATAATTCAATAACACTATTAATACACATAAACAATAATACAACAAAAAATGCAAAACATCAATTTAATGGCAGGCACAAAAAGTATATACAAATATATATATATTTTGTAATAAAACAAAATATTAAGATCTGTAATAATGTTGTAACAATTTGAAAATAAAAATTTGTTTTTTTTATTTCACAAAAAAAAAAAATTTTCCTGTAAAAATATTTTTATGAAAATGTTAATCCTAATATTTAGGAACTAATCGTGTTTATTGTTTGTAATTAGAAATGAAGTGGTATTATGTTTATTTTGGTAATAGTGTCACTTTCAGTAAATTTGTTAAAGGACAATCCGGTTAACTCCAAATCTAGGCGAAAGACGGCTCTTTTCTTCTTCTTCTTGAAACGTTCGTTGTTTCGTATATACCGCCTTTCGGTTAGTTGGGTTTCTTGATTAATTTACCTGTTAAGCCTTTTTATAAGAAAAATCAAATCCAAATTACAAAAACAGAACGTTTATTAATAAAATAATTAATTTGTTCGATAAGAATCGATGTTACAAAGTAGTATCGACTCACTCAGGGCCGGTCGATATAAAAAGTTTACATTAGTATTATAAAAATATGGTTCTTTAAACGGTTATTTAAGATATAGCCAGAGAAGGTTATGGGCAGGAAAGTATAACACTTACAATTATAAAATGCCTTAATATTAAACAATACAATGTTATAATTAAAAATAATAAAAGTTTACATATGAGATTTATTCAAACCAAAAGCAGCATCAGAAAGTCGTTCGCTACAGCTGATGTAAGATGAAGACGATTCCCAAAATGGCCGACTGGCGCATGCGTAATGAACGTATAACTTGGACGAAAGTTTTATTTAATTAAAGATGTCTTTTCTCCGTATAAATGGTCTCAGCAATTGTATATGATTGTCCTGGATATATTTTGAGTGTCACTGGTGTATGGTGGAATAGTTCACTTGGTGTAAAATGTGGTTATTGGATATATCTCATTTGTTCTATGTGTGTCGGTTTTAACCTTAATTTTTCGTCAGTAAATTGTGTGATATTGGTGTTATTTCGATTAATTAGTCTTAGGTGGTTCAGTTTATTGGTGTTACACTGTTCATCTTTTAACTTCACCAGTTCACAATTAACAAACAATTTAAAATAAGATTTATGAAACTTTTCACCGAACTCGGTTTATAATGTTATCTGCCATTATAGGTTACTTCTAGCAAATAATCACGTTAAGTTCACTCGTCAACGTATAATAATGAACTGTTCTCATTTCCTTCGTCTCTGAAAATCTTAGCCTATTGAATATATCTTATACATTGTTTCAAATTATCTTAGCTTCCGATACATTTTATTTTAATACATTATACTCAGAAAATAATTTCGTTGTTAATTAACTGTACGAAATACTAAATACATATTTGGTTTCTTTATTCTATTCTGCTTATTTTGATAGTAATTAATCTAGTGTTACAAAGTTTCATTAGAAAATTATATTTATTACATTTTTGGAAGGTAGGCCTAAATTTATTTTTCCTGTAGTCTAAGCAAATAATAGCCATTTTCCCTAATATAATTATTATTTTATTAAATCTGAAATTGATATAATTGTCTGTTCTTACTTAATTTCTTGCAATTTAGTTTATTAATGACTGTTTTTAAATACAATTCATTTGTCTATGACTCCTCCTCTGATAATGTCAGTTAGTCCATGCCATTTTTATTGGTAATTTTATTAGATAAATAAGTAATTTTATTAGATAAATAAGTAATTTTACTTATCTACTGACCATATCTTTAGAAAGTCTTATTTACATGGTATACTATATGTTGGGTTTATCTTGCATAAATATTGTCAGTTTAACTGGCTTATAAGAATAGATTTATTAATTATTCTGCAGTTTAAGTTCATTATATGGCCTAGATTTGATGTGTTGCTATTTGCAAAATTTTAACTAATGTAGTTAGTTTATGCCCTTCTCTGACTTTTTATCCTTATATACTTTATTAACAATTAGTTCTTTGATTGGTATAACAGTGATTATTGATTGTACAATTAAAATATAACACCTATCTATATCAAAACTGGTACCTTGAATAATACCTTTTATGTGTATTGATTACACCTAGTAACATAATTAAAAACATTTTATAACATGGGGAATGATATCTACCTTTAGATAGGGCATTCCTAATTTAAATTAACAACAAAATAACATCTTATAACAATAATATCTCTTACTAATAAATCTTATTTGTCTAGTTATTATATGGAACAGGAACATAACATATTGGTTCCATATAATGGTTAACACTTTCTTAAAACTAATTATTGACAGTCTGCTCTGTATTTCCCAATTTTAAGGATTTATTCCCCATCTCTTAAGTATAACACTAGCTATCTGTTTATTACTTCATTCTATGGAATGTTCTTATAGATTCAGTAGCATTTCATTAGCAATATTATTACTTCATATCAAATAAGATACTGTTCAAAAAACACTTAAAGTTTATTCATTTGTACGGCAACTCATGCACCTTTTCAAAGTTTATTGGCTATAATTCAATAACTTACACTTGTCCATGGTTATTTATTAATATTATTACTAGTCCTTTTCTAGCTTTACAACATGAAATATTCAACCATGGGGGGACTGTGAAGATTTGTTCATACAAACTAAACAATAACTTTTTTGGGTGCACTGTTACTTAATACTATTAACACTGTTGGTTTTTGTCAGTTTTACATTGTGATATGGTTTTTTGGGGTGTTATACTTTCTCTTTGGACATTCATTTATTTTTGGGGTTTTTGGGTTCTCTCCCTATGGGGTTTCTATCAGGTACGGGTCGTCTCACTTCCTTTTTTCTAGTGGATCTTCTCAGGATTTTTATTCTTCCGTATTTTTGGTCATTCTATATTTCTTCTTTCTTCAGTATTTTTATTCATTTTATATCTCTTCTTTCTTCTTTCTTCAGTACCATTCCGCTGTATATGCTTTTGTTTCTTCTGGTCTGGTTTCTTTGTCGGGGTATCTTAATTGCCTGCTTCTACCTTACCTGGGTAATTTTGTTATTCACATTTTTAGTTTTCTGGGTTTTTAAATTTGTAGTATATAGATTATTTGCAGATTTTTTCTTTATTTTTACTTTTATTGTGAGTATATTAATTAATAGTGCCCTTTAATTGATTCTCATCTGGATATTCCATATATTAGAGCTTTATTAATGATCATTGAGTAATTTATTTATGTGGATTATCTGTCATGCTACAATATATATATATATATTTTTTTCTACTACCCCCCTTTTAATCCCTTAACCCCTGATACCCGTTACATTCTACTGTGTTTAGCACTAGACTTCTTGGCCCTCGCAGACCTCAATCTAGCCGTAATCACATCTCCCTCGTGACCTGTAACTGGGTCACCGCCCATCCACACTCACTATTACCCCCCCTAGACTGTAGCGTCTAGTTGCTTTCACAAGGACTGATGCGGAAGGGGTGGACATTTTTTTTCTTTTATTCCACCCCCATCCTTGCTTCGGCGTTACAATAAAATTCGGTATTATACCTACTATTCTTGATTTATACACCCCTAATGGACTACCACCCCTATCTGGGTGAAAATAGCCCTGTTCCAAAATTAGGTAGATTCCCCAAAAAATAACCCCCCTACTAAATCTAACAAACCACCGGGTTAACAAAATAAAACAAACCACAAGCCGGTTATATCAAGTAAAATTTATGATTTGCCACAATTAACTACTTTCACGGTCATGGTCCGGTGAGGTCATGGCCGCACTTAGGTGGGGAATCTACAGTTACAAACATAAAACCTAGATTGTCATTGATACAAGTTACTTGGGCAGTAAGATATACATCTTATTTTCCCACACATTATCTTAGCCTGAACATTTCCATCAGTTGTCAGTGTTAAATGAATATTTTAATCATTATTTACATCAATTAGCATTTAATTTATAATTCCAGTTTGAATTCGAATGAAAATAAAGTTAAGTTCATTATTACAAGTTCATTATTAAAAATCATCTTTTCAATTAATTTAATTACCAAATTAATTTAATTTTATTATCTCAAGACTCTAAATTATGGTAATTACCTCATTATTTCAATCTTATTTGTTCGAAACAGTTTCATTTGTTTTGATTACATTTTACAAAAAGACCCTACAAAATATTACCTACATTCCATCACATCAGATGTTTCTTTTTATTTCATAATAGGATTTTCTACTAGCAATGATTCATCAAACTGCAACAGTTAGCAGCTTCAACACTTGGCTGTAGACATTAGTCAAAACATTCAACACACCTGTTTGCATAAACAGTCGTCTGCCAGACTGGTGTTATAAACACTCTCAGTTTCAACATTCATGGTTACATCATACTAACACCTGTACTTCACTTTTCAATTTTTTATAAATCTTTTAGATAACATATTTATCAATGTCTATTTCTTGCAGTTCAAACCAAATATAATTCTAATTCACCTTTCAGTTATTATTACTTTTTAATTACAATTTCTATTTAATACCATTATCTCAATTCATTTTTAGTATTGAATTAAACTCTTTTCACACCTGTAAACCTTTTATTCTATCTGACTGGTATAATGAACTTTATACTTACAATACATTATCCACCTATTGACCTGAGCACAAAATACACACCACACACACACACCAATATCTCCACATAACCTCTGAAACATTTAACAACAATGTCATTTCATATCAAACAGTTTAACATTTGTTTATTAATTAATATCAAATCTCATAAAACAATTTAAACTCATTAGAAAAATTCAACCATATAACATTTAAATCAAACAAAATATTTACACATTTCAAATTATTTTAATTAGATCAATTATTGAAAACAACATTTTTAATTACTTTCACTAAGCACAATAATTACAACTCATTAGTTATCCTCTTCCAAATTATTTTTGTTATTTATTTAGGCTGCAAAATATTAATATTATTATTATCACAACAATCACCTACATACATCCATTGTTTACTTAACATTCTACAATACACACAAATAAGTTTACTAAACATGTATTTACAATTCTTCAGCATTAATTATTCAGTTATATCACACATCATTGTCCAAGGTTGCGAGGTCAAAACCATAAAACAAAATATTTATAACTGTCCTTTATCGTTTTATAGCCTATCCTCCATCGTCATAGATAAGTCTTTGTTTTATATAGCATTTTCAATTTCATTAACACACAAATTACTGTCTTGTGTGTCGTCACCATAAAAACCAAATTCATTCATTTTACCAAAATAATTATAAAACAAGTCAACGTTAAGTACATCGGTTAAGTCTCCATCAGTAATTACATTCATTATCAAGTCAGTTATTTTTTCATCATAAAGTAAATTATTATTATTTAAACATGTATCATCAAAATAATCTTCACTCTCTATTTTAACAGGTAAGTATTTCATATCAGTTAACATCTCTTTCAACTCCTTATAATTTCTCTGCAACTTATATAATACTATTTCTTTATCAACACATAATTCTCTATCTAAATCTCTCTCATCATAACACCATCTCGCACTTTCAACTCCTTCCATTAAATAGGGTCTCTTGCCCTCCAATAATAACATTTTTGAACACCTTGGTTCATCACAAATAAGGGGACAATTTACCCTCTGCCCTACACATTCATCTACTCTCTCTCTCTCCATTCTTTTTCTAATTCATCAACACTAATTACTACTTCGTTACAACATATAACTTTCTCTCTCTCACTCACTGTTTCACTATCTATTTTCAACGTATCACTCTCTGATACCACCCATTCAATCACATTACCACTTTCAATATCATTGTTAACATTTGTTAACGTTTTCTCTCTAATACCACATTTTTAATTATATTCTCATTTTCGACCTTATTGTTATCGTTTGTAAATTTTTTATTATCATTAGTATTTTTATTTTACTCTGTTCTCCTACTGACTCTACTATTTTCTCAATGTCTCGTTTCAATTCATTACAACTATTTTCGCATTTCATTTTTACCTCATCAATGTCAAATTTAAGTACATCAAATTTACAATTGAATTCACTTTTAATTTTGGTCTTTATTTCATTCAATTTTATATCATTATTGTCTAGACGATTATTTCTCTCTCCTATGGCCCTACAGCCCAAGTCGGGCCCTGGCCTCCACCAATCTCCGCCTCCAATCCACTCTATCCACTGCAACCCTCCTCCAGTTTCTTATCCCCATGTCTCTCGCGTCCTCTGCAACGCCATCTTCCCACCTCTTCCTCAGTCTACCTCTAGGTCTCGTTCCCTCCCATGTACCCAGCAAAGCCCTCTTAGGGTTCCTGCCACCCTCCATTCTCATAACATGTCCGGCCCAACGCAATCTTTGAATTCTTATAAATTTTGGGACTGGTATCTCTTTATATATTTGATACAGTTCGTTGTTGTATCTCAGTCTCCATGAGCCATTTTCTTGTATTGGGCCTATAATGCGTCTGAGGATTTTCCTTTCAAAGGTGTCTACTATGTCGACTGTTTTCTGTGTGATTGCCCATGCCTCACACCCGTAGCATAGCACCGGTCTGATGACAGTCCTATATATTTTCATTTTTGTTTCCCTGTGCACATCCCCAGACCTAAATGATGGCAGCAATGCGAAGTACGCCTTGTTAGCCATGGTGTTCCGTCTTTGGATCTCCGGCTCCTCTGATCCAGTCTTTGCTAGATTCACTCCGAGATACATGAAATTGTCCACCACCTCAATTGTGTCCTCCTCTATCTCGATATTGTTATGAACCTGGTCCCTTCTTGTTTGGATAAGCATTTTTGTTTTATCCATATTTATGTCTAGCCCAACTTCCTTGGCTTTGTTTTTAAGCTCTATAAATATTTCTTTAGCTGCCGTGATCCATCTTGACATGATGTTAATGTCATCCGCATATGCGGCTATCTGTACAGTTTTATTTGTTAACAGATTGGAGCTATTTATTGATAAGAGACGATTATTTAATTCGTTAAATTTGTTATTCTGTATATCTAATTTCTCATTTAAATCCCTACTTTGTCTGTCTAATTTTATGTCATTACTGTCAAAACGACTATCAAATTTACTATTCATTTTTTCTAATTGATTAAGTATACTACTCATTATATCATTATTGAATTGGACGTTACATTTTGTTGAAGTCGGGGTCAATTGCACGCCCGAATCTTCAGTTACATTACTCTGGTCACTTAGATTTAACTCTGTTTTCTCTTGACTCGCACTTGGAGTCGAATGTATCTCAAAATTACTCATGTTTGACTCGTCAAAATTTTCGACACTAGTCGTTTCATTTATGTTATTTTCGTTATCTGCCATTTTTATAAATTTATTAATCTAGATTTACTTACATAAAAACATCTACCACTTAACTCTTAACCTCTGTACATTGATGTACTAATTTGTATGTGCTGCGTAATTTTTACGTAGTTATTTAACCCTCAAATCAAACTTGCATTTATCGTAGGTGTGGAATTTTAATTATTCAAATTCGAGTCCCTGTTCGGGCACCAATGTAATGGTAATTACATTTTAATACAAATAGAAATACATAGAATTATTTGATCTTCCACCTACCTTGTTTAGTCTTCTACCAGGGTCCGCAACACGAACGTTAAAATGCAAATATGATTATAGGTTATCGCAATAACTTACGCAACGCATTTTTAAAGAGAAATTAATTAAAATTTTATTTTGTACTTCAAAATTTTCTTTAAATTTTAAATGGTTATTTATTTGGCCTCTTAGCTCAAATCATGGAAAATGCATAAAACCCTTACTGTTAGTTACATGATGGTATTACACTTATACTTACAGAATTACAATAAACACCTTACCTTAATTAGACAGCCCAATCTGCTATTTACACTCACATTCACACCTTTACAAAACCAACTACTATTATTTAATTGACATGTTTGCACAAAAACCCTTTATAAAATTTTGTTGAAAGTACGGTTGCTGGTTACCCGACGGCTCACTCCTTTAGCTGCCACGTGGCACGTATTCTTTAAATGTCCGAAAGCTTATTATTCATTTTATTTCGGCCCGCTCACTTCACTGATTCTGTTAATAATTGTCTGATGGTCTATTTACTCACGGCGTCTCCCCGACTACGCCGCACTGTGCACATGTTGGATTTATATTTATACAATGAATCAATTTTTTTGGCTCGCCAGCACGTTATGTTCCAACGGCCGCCGCCGCCTCACCACAACACCACTGCTGATTCACATTTTGGCTATATACGCGTAATTTAGGTGAAACTTTGTGTCCAGTCGGCGGACGCACTACTGTTCAAGTCCAGCAGGTTATGATGTTAATTTCCGACTGACTTACATGCTGCTGGGCATCACTGCCTTGCCTGCGAACAAATATCGTCACCGTTTGCAGCCTTCGTTATCTAAGTTTTAGTAGCTGCACATTTGGCACACAGGATTTACGTGTGCTGTGCGACGACGATATTTCACAGCCTTTTGCGTGGATTAGGCGCTTTGCAGATGCAGGTGCTTGTGCATTGGTGAGTGGACGTCACACAACCGCAAAGTTCTAGGAATTGTGTTATTGTCAACAGCACGACATTCCTTTATATTGTTACATCACCCCGTTACAGTGTCCCGTTTCTTTGTTTAGACTGCGAGTTAGATTCAACCAAGGACTGGGAACATATATGAAGTGAATTGTACAATTTTACTTAGATCAGAGCCAAAATTAATAAAAAATAAAAAACCTCCTAATTCGCCCCATTACAATGTAAAGTTAATACGGCAGAAATACGTTGCCACCATTTTGTTTCATATGTAAGAGCGACTCCATTTTGTTTTGTTTTGTGTCTATTTCAATATTAATGTCAGTAAAAAGCAAGTTTGTTTACCATTACACTGTTTGAGTTAGTTATTTCGAGCAACCATCCTGTCTCTGATGATCGCTTAACTAGAATCCTGGAACTCTTAGGTCAATTTAAAAATCTTATGTTGGTACTACAAGATGGCGCCTGAGCAAGCATGACATCTATACAATACAAATACAATACAAATAAATAAAATTGAAGTGTCTGTTTGTAATATCAAAATAACAGCTTTTTACTAAATGCATATGAAAGTATATAAGGTACTTATAACAAAAAAACAATTTTTAAAATTTTTGTCTGTCTGTCTGTTTGTTCCGGCTAATCTCCAAAACGGCTGGACCGATTTTGACGGGCTTTCACTGGCAGATAGCTGATGTTATAAGGAGTAACTTAGGCTACTTTTATTTTGGAAAAAAAAAGAAAAAAAGAAAAGAAAAAAGTCGAGCTACACGTGCCCCACGCGCACACCGCTGCCGTCATTGGACCGAAAGGCGCCTCTCACCGCTTCCCCCTCCGACTTAATATAACAAAGGTTGCCTGTCGCGCGGGCTCAGAACGCGCGAGCGGGCTGTTGCAGATGGTTGTGTCTCAACGCGCGCCTTAAAAAATTGTTTTCTAGCAGTGAGAAAACAATATTAAGTTTTAAGTTATATTGTTAAACGTAGCCACAACCTCCCAAAATCGTCTCTGTACCGTAATTATGTGCGATAAATGTAAACTAATTTCTGTACTTCCAATAAATACACCCTTTTAATGTACACTAACAACGTAAATCCTAAGGGGCAAACCCCCCCATTGTATGTATGTATCTATGTATGTATGTTCCACATCTCCTCCTAAACCACTGGACCGATTTCAACCAAACTTGGCTCAAATATTTTACGCAACGGGAGAACCAACATAGGATAGGTGTTTTTTCGATACGATCCTTCGGGGGGGGGGGTCCTTTAGGGTCTTCCATATCTCCTCCTAAACCACTGGACCGATTTCAACCAAACTTGGCACAAATATTTTACGCAACGGGAGAACCAACATAGGGCAGGTGTTTTTTCGATACGATCTAATAAGTTATATAATAAATAGTAATAATAGAAATAAATAATAAATAGCTGTTGCTATGAATGTAAATGAACAAACTAAGAGCTGAGAATTTGTACAATCTATCTAATCCTATACTATTAAGCGAGCAATAATTGTACAATTACGTACAACGTGAAACTCCGTAGCGAAGCACGGGTATTTTGCTAGTATAAAATAAATGTGGTAGTAAAAGGTAAGTTATCAACAACAAAAATAAATAGAGTTAGTGTGTTTGTTAACAGATTAACTCGGGCTTTAGGAAGCGGTACTTCTAATTCAACAGTGTCTAAGAAATACTGTTTATCAGCATTTGAATTATAATATTAGATTTAAATTTACTTGAGCTTCTGTGCACTACAGTGAACTGTAGTGAATTACAGGTAACTTAATTATTTTAGTGTATAGCCTACTAAACATAAATGTTAATTTACATGATTAAATTTTGTAGTTTATGCATTTGCTTATTTAATTTAATTTTTGAAATTAAATTCTGTAATTTATACATCTTTTTTTAAATTTTTTTTTGGCAATATGAAGCCAAAATTATCCGGATTATTATTATATGGGAAAATTTTCCGTGTTTCGCGGGGAAAACGAATATCGGTTACAAGGAAGAAATTTACGCGTTCGTTATAAACAAATTCAACAGGATTTGCTTCTAAAGTACATGGTAATATGATTTTGTTAGGAATGCGTGAATGCATTGAGAGAGCAAGAGACGAGCTAAATGGCAGGGAGGGGACTAGTGAGATGAGGTAATGTTCTCAGCTTAGAGATTACAACACCCCCACTTAGCCTACTGTAGTACCCGGCCTGCTTCTCCCACCTTACCCAATGCTCGATCTTCGAATCACGGCCAGATAGTATGAGTAGCTGTGCTTTGTATTAAGGTTTCTCATGATTTGGTTTTACAGTTTCATTTGGCAATGAGTGAAAAAAAGTATGGTTTTATCACTACAAGATAACCTCAATGCTATCGAACGATTAGATCGCAGTGAAACCATTAAAAAAGTGGCAAGTGATTTAGGCATTGGTGAAGTGACTGGAGAAGAAAAAGGGTGCAAATTGAAGAGTGGGTGTCTCAATGTGCACAAATGACTGGGAATAAAGAAATACAAACCGTCTCAAAGAAGAGATAAACAATGAAAAATAGTGAATATGAACAGACATCGAAGGCATTGTTTTTGTGGTTTCAACAGATGAGAAAGAAGGGATGTCCCTTGTTGGTCCACTGTTACAATCCAAGGCATTGCAATTCTTCAATCGCTTCAAAGATGGAGAAGAGGAATTTACAGCAAGCATCGGTTGGCTTGATCGATGGAAAAAGCGGTATGGCGTGAGGCAGTTAAATATTACAGGTGAAATATTGTCATCTGACAGCGGTACAGTAGATTCCTTTGTTGGCAGCTAGACAACATCATTAAAAAAAATCTTGGCCCGCTGCAAATTTATAACTGTGATGAAACGGCCCTGAATTTTAAAATGTTGCCCACCAAAACTCTTGCAGCGCACCAAGAACAGTCAGCTCCTGGCTACAAAAGAAGCAAAGAAAGAGTGACAGTTTTGGCATGTGCAAATAAATCTGGTGACCACAAGCTTAAACTCTTCCTAATAGGCAAATCAAAAAAACCAAGGGAGTACCAAAATGTGAATGTTGACAATCTTCCAGTAAGTACACTAACCAAAAAAAGCACATGGATGGATTCCTCAATTTTCAAGTCATGGTTTCATGAAGAGTTTGTTCCGAGTATAAAAAGATTTTGTGATGAAAATAATCAGCCCCAAAAGGCACTCTTAATTTGTAACCCTCGGTTACTATTTTATTTATGAATTATATTATAAACTTCCACTTACATTTAATTTTCGATCTGGCCGGATCTCTAAGTGGGGACGAACCCCGTTCGTACGGCGAACTTGACAGCACATCAAATGAAATAAGGTTTTTTAAATGATTTTGTTTACCCAAATATATCAGTTGAAAAATAATGGTTTTTTATTTTATGATTGTTCAACATCTTGGACATGTATAAAGAAAAAATGTTACTCTCTCCACCTGGTTTTTTAAATTTTGAAGTACAGCATTAGAAATGCATAATAATTAATACAAAAACATAATAAATGCCTTACCTTATTTATATCACACACAAACATAAACAGCCCAGCCTGCAATTTTTTACACACACTCACACAGAATATTAACAAACCCTTAACATTTTTTAAAAAAAGAAATACCCCTCCCTGCCGGCACGTGGTGATCGCTCGAGCGCTTTATTTCATTTTTCTTGTATTTGGATGATGTTTCCGAAAATAGTTTATCTTGGTTCTTCTTTGTGTATCGAACTAGCCGCACTTCGTCATTTTTATTAACTGCACTGAGTTTTAATTTAGAAAAATGTTATTTTTAGGAGCCCTGTATGGCGAACTGCCTGCACAGGCGAAAGTCGGCAAGGGACTGCCTTATTCCATGCGGCTGGACGTTAATGCCATGCCGGCGAACAAATTTCGTCGTCGCTCATAGCCTGAGTTGCTACAGTTTAGCGGCTTTGTACATGACACATAGCAGTTTTTTCCGTGTTGTACGTCAAGGATATTTAGACGCTTACTGGCCGACGTCACAAGATAGGCGTGACTTAAGTTTTACATCCGTCACCTTGGCAAGCTAAGTGAACAGAATTTAAACATCTTGGCCATTTTAGTTTCCTAAGTCGGCGTGGGTCCGCGTGTATGCTCGTGTGATGCATACGGGCGCGCTGCCACATTCTCACAAAGTTCTTGGAAACTGAGGCTGTGCGGATTCCTTCTTACTGATTGCACAACTTGAGATATTACTTCGCCTTTGTTAGAGACTGTTCTTACAACACATGGTCTGTCACAATGGGAAATAAATTTACAAATATTTTAATAAAACCCCAAATTTAATAAAATAAAATAACCCGCAAATTTGGCCCGTTACAAATTTTGGACAACGCTCCCACTCATCCCGACGAGTGTGAATTGGTCAGTGGAGATGACTCTGGGCCCTCTTTTTACCTCCCAATGTAACGTCCTCTATTCAGCCCCTAGATCAAGGGGTTTTGGAAAACTTGAAAAGAAACTACCAGAAGAGACTACTACTGAGGGATTTGCTTGATGATTTAGAAGATGGTAAAACAGTTGTTGAAAGTCTGAAACAAATTAACCTAAAAGATGTGATTTATTGGCTGGAGAAATCATGGATGATGTGAAAGAATCTGCTGTCCTGAAAAGCTGGAAAAACATTTCGCCAAAAAGTGATAACATAAACAATGATGAAGAACTAGAACTAGTGGGAACATAGATGAAGAACTAACATAGAACTAGTGGAAGTTTTAAATGAGCTACCAGTTACTGAGGCAGTGACGAATCAAGACATTCAACAACTGGATGAATGACAATGAACAATGTGAACTATCCGAAGAGGCCATTGTAAATTTGATTACTCAAAATAAAAACAGCGACAATGAAGAAGACGACACTCCTACTGTGGACAATAAGATAAGCCACGCTGACGGCTTAAGTGCAATTGAGAGGGCATAGTTGAACGCCGAGCAACAAGATGACACGTCACCAGCTGACATTCTGGTCCTCCGACGTCTCCACAATATGGTGGCAAAGAAGAGAGGCAGCGCTATCAAGCAAAAAACTGTTAAAGACTTTTTTAAGAAATTATGAGATTTAATTGTTTAAGATTTTAATCTGACATGAGCTACACTGTTACTGTTTTTGTCGCTTAGTGTAATTAATAAAGGATTACTTAAGTCATACTATCGGCTCAGTTTCTATATTTTTCCTTTTTTCCAATTAGTAAATGTTTTTGTGGCAAAGTATCACAATATGAAGCAATTACGTGAATTACAGCAAATAGGTGCAGTAGAAGAAAAGAGCTTATACTAATGCAATTTTTCTTTGAATCTTCCGTTTTTTCCGAGTTTTTGATTATCCGAGGAGGTCTCGGTCCACATTACCTTGGTTAATCGTGACTCCACTGTATATCGTATATATCATATATTATTATCATTTTGTATGATATGATATGATATATAAATAAAATAGCCAAATATATTCATGGTACCGAATATTACAACACTTAATGCTGATGAATTAGGGCTTTATGATAAAGTTTATGGAGGAAATGCAGTAAGGAAAGTATTCCAGTTTTGGTAGCGAACATAAGACAGAGTATGTCGCGGTAGTGCGAAAGTTCTTGAACTGTGGAAATAACATTTGTGACCAGAAACAGCCAACAACACGAGGTGGTGATGGAACTTATTAACGCCGTGGATTGTTAAGTACTCTACATAACACTATCAGAACTATTCCATAAATACAGAAATTAAATATAAACCCAGAGTTTTAATCACGGGATTTTAAAAGAAAAATAAATAAAAGGTATGAGTGAGAGAGCGTTGCAAAGTGCTGGTTAAGTTATTTTTATATTGCGATATTGTTAAGTCATTTTCATACGAGTTTAGATCAACTTACATTTTTTTGTATTGAGAGTGTAATGTAAACATAACGTGAAAGCAAATATTGCATTAAAGGAAGCTAGTTGTTTTAGAATACAAAAATTGGTGTTAGCACAATTATTTTGAAACTTCAACGCAAATAACCTTGTCTGTAGCTGATTTTCGTCTGTACGACCTTGGACGAGAACCCGAAGGTAAGATAAGACATTATAAATATTAACCTAAATATTAATTCAAATAAATTGAATAGTTTCATTGATGCCCGAAAATAGGGACTCGAAGAGTTTAATATTAATGTGATAGAATTTCTATAGTCTCATTGGCCCCCGATCAGTGACGGCGAGTGTAATTTTTTATTACATTCGCCAGACCTAAGTAAGCTGCAGAACGGGTTGTTTGGGAGTGAGGGTGATTGTGTAGTTTACTAAGTATACATTTACAAGTATATATTTACTAAAAAACGGAGAGTAACAGTGACAAAGTCAACATAATTGACTTGACCAGTACAAGTACAGATAGTCAAGTAAATATGATAATAACCGAAACGGTAGTAAACGAGATAAGCTTAACCGAGTCAGTGATATTGAATGATGTTGCGAGTCAATCGACGCCGGTTCAGGCTAAAAAAGATGATAGTTATAAAATGTTTGAAAGATTACAAGCAATGTTAGAGGTAAATTTTAATGCAATAAATAATCGCTTAGACAATAGTGAGAAGAAATTTGAGACTAAATTCGATGTAATGAGTAGCGATATAAACAAACGTTTTGACACTAACGAGATTAAATTTGGTGAGTTAAATAAACGCTTTGACACAAATGATGTTAAATTTGAACAATATAAAGAACAGAATATGAAATTTGAAAATAGCATAAACGTAAAGCTTGACGAATTAACTAATTCATTGTGTAGTATTGATGAGCGAATTAATGAAATACGTAGTGAAACAAAAAGAGAAACAGATGAGTTAAGAGAGTGTGTGTGTGTGGTAGACAATAAAATAGACATTTTAGAATCCAATCAAAAAGAACTTAGACAACAAATAATTACAGTAAATGACAAATTAGAAAGCTTTACAAGTAAAGCGGGTAATAAATTTGAAAATGGGGTATCAAAAAGTGATTCAGTAGATAATAGTGGTGATATTGAGAATAGAAATGTAGTTGAGGTTAGAGTATTTAGTGATCATGATGAAAGAGAGTATGGAGGTAGTTTAAATGTAGAGTATGAACAGAGGGCAAATTTTTCTTGTTGTATAGGTGAAGGAAAGACTTCACCAGTGCTGTATGAGGACAGAGTTTCCTCCGGTAGTTGTGTGGAAGATGAGGTGTCTTCAAATGGTCCCTTTATTTTTTGTGATGGTCTTGGAAGTGCCAAGACGAATAGTAAGTTTGTGTTGCCCTCTGCATGAAATGAGAATGTGAAATGTTGTGGTGATGAAAGTAATTATGAGAGAGAGAAAGAGTTAGAGTGTTTCAAGCTAAATAGAGGTTATGGAGAGTTGATAGAGAAGATGAATATTAAGAGAATTATGGTAAATAATGTAGATTTACCTTGTACTGTAGTAAACAATGTGTATATTGATGATAAATATTTACCTGTGGGGAGAGTTAATGTACTTGTAGTAGCAGAATATTGTGATAATGATGTAATTGTAATAACAAACACTGACGGAGACTTTATAAAAAATACTAATGCAGACTTGATTTATGATATAGTAATAATGGGAGGTAACCCTAGGTATTATTATTACGGTACAATGGAACATATAAATTTTTATGGTTATTACAGAAAAGATAGCCATATGTTGTGTATCAATAAAATCGAACAGTGTTATGTGAAGATAAGACTAATTTTTGATGATGGGGGTTGAGAAATACTGAACGAACATTTAATTATTTGAGTCCATGGCAAAATTACTTGGCTGATTTATGTAATGAAGTGTGGTAAACAAGAAAACTATGACGAAAATTTGTAAATAAATGTGTTAGTGTTGAATGTATTGTGTCAATATTATTTTGTTGTAATGTACATCATAGCTTATATGTAAAACATGTTTGTAATAAGAATGAAGTTTATAATAATATTTTATTTTGCTAAATAATTAACAGGAGTTATTAAGGAATTTTATTTTGTACTGTGTGTTTAAAGTACGAGCGTTTTAAATAATGTAACTATAGAAATTGTGTGGATGTGAGTGGAAAGTAAACTGATTCCAAATGTGAATTTCAGTAATGTATTTAAATATAAATAATTGTGAGTATAAATATACTGTGATCTGAATTATAATAAACAGTAATTGATAAATATGTTAACATTAAAAGCTTTATAGAAACTGAGAATTGAAGGACGTGATAGGGTGGTGATGTAATAAGAAATGTTGAGACTGAGTTAGTGTTTATAAAAACAAGTCTTGCAGACCATTGTTGATGTAAACAGGTATGTTTACAGGTTGATGTTTACAGTCATGTGTTGGAGTTGACAACAACAAGAATGTTGTAGTTTGATGAATCAGTGCTATGAGTAAATTCTATTATGAAATAAAAGATATGCAAGATGTGATGAAATGTAGGTAATATTTTTATGTAGGGTCCTTTTGTAAAATGTAATTAAAGTAAATGAAATTGTTTTGAACAAATGAGATTGATTTAATGAGGAGTTGAGGAATAAAATTAAATTAAATTGGTAATTCATGTAATTAAATTACTTGAAAGTCAATTTGAATAATGAATTTAAACTCATTTTGATCTGAATTTTGACTGTAGTCATAAAACAAATAATAATTGATGAAAGAAATGTGAATTGAATAAAGTTTGATTTAATTGGAAATTTGAGATAAAATTATAAGGTTCATAAATTTTAAAAGGTAATGATGTATTTTGTTTGAAGTATGTATCATATAGTAGGGCGCTATTATTGTATTTTATGTAATCCATTTGTGATTTTTGGTGGGCGATGGTGTATGTATATAATTTGTAGGGGATTTCTGTGTACTAGCTGTAAGTATCTAGTATATAAGTACAAGTTTATATAACTAAAATTACACAACCAGTACTTTATATAAACACGAACCAGTACGGCTAAGAGCAAACAAATCAGTTGTGAATATGGTATAATGGAAGGCCTGTTTGTTAATTTTTTAATTGAATGTTTCAGAGTCAGGTGATACTGTGGCGGGTATCCTTCCGAGCTTATGGTGTTGGGATCTCGGGCAGAGAAGTCCAGTAAGATCGGATGGGTGCTGCCGCAGTCGCCGGACTAAGGGGGGTAAGTACCCATGATTTTAGTAGAGAGTTCAGGGGGGTTGCGGTGCCATATCCTCACTGATCCTCTTAGGTTTTAGGCAATGAGAGTTTGTATGCTTCGGCCTACAACCTCTCATTGGGGGGGTATTGTAACGGTACAGAATTGTGTGCTACCCTAGTTTCAATTTCAATCCAGTTTTAATTTTTAATTGTCAGCATTCACCTGTGAGGTGCCCCAGTGCAACATACAATGTTAGCATAAACAATGATGTCTAGACAGCCAGACTAGACGTATTACGTAATAGCCCCAGCAGCATCCTTTGTGTGTGAATGACAGTATGCAGATTGTCACCAGAGTATTAACAACAGGCAGCAAAGGGTAGCATACAGTTCGCTAATCAAAAACCATGGCCTCGGGCATGCAAGATAGGCCTAAAGCAAAAAGGGCCTATCTAATAAAAATGTAAAAAGTGTTCCACTGCAACTCATGGCGCGCGGTCAAATAATTAAAAACGCAAGAGCTCGAGGAACTGTTTAAAACAAAATTCGGCCGACAAAAAAGTTTGTAAAAGTGTACAGAAATCGTAAACTATGGTAAATTTAAATAAGACAGAGTATGTCGCGGTAGTGCGAAAGTTCATGAACTGTGGAAATAACATTTGTGACCAGAAACAGCCAACAACACGAGGTGGTGATGGAACTTATTAACGCTGTGGATTGTTAAGTACTCTACATAACACTATCAGAACTATTCCATAAATACAGAAATTAAATATAAACCCAGAGTTTTAATCACGGGATTTTAAAAGAAAAATAAATAAAAGGTATGAGTGAGAGAGCGTTGCAAAGTGCTGGTTAAGTTATTTTTATATTGCGATATTGTTAAGTCATTTTCATACGAGTTTAGATCAACTTACATTTTTTTGTATTGAAAGTGTAATGTAAACATAACGTGAAAGCAAATATTGCATTAAAGAAAGCTAGTTGTTTTAGAATACAAAAATTGGTGTTAGCACAATTATTTTGAAACTTCAACCCAAATAACCTTGTCTGCAGCTGATTTTCGTCTGTACGACCTTGGACGAGAACCCGAAGGTAAGATAAGACATTATAAATATTAACCTAAATATTAATTCAAATAAATTGAATAGTTTCATTGACGCCCGAAAATAGGGACTCGAAGAGTTTAATATTAATGTGATAGAATTTCTATAGTCTCAGTGTGTAGACGTATCACTTTATTGTCACTCAAGTTGATCTTATACTCTATCAGGTTAGTTAATCGTAACTTCGGTGTGAGGACGGTGGAAAATTCTTTTATTAGTTTCTGTATTTTCAGTCTATCTTTACTTTCTAGATGAGCTAATTCGAACTCATGGTGTTCTAAGTGTGTTGCAGCTGTTTCAGTATTTTTACTGTTATTTGTTTCATAATCAAAATTATATTTTTGAGTACGATCGAATCCAAAATAATACTTCTTATCGTGAATGTCAAGAATTATACCTGCTTTACTGATAAAGTCAGCTCCTAATATGAAATCGGGTCCTAATTCATCGCATACCAACATTGGAAAATACCACGTTAAATTTTTAATTTTTAGTTTAATCGTGATGCTGAGTTTTATAATTAAGTTTTGTTTGTTAGCTGTAGCGCATTTGATGTTCACAGTTTGACTGCGTTTAACTAGGTTGTGTTCAGCTAAAGTATCGGCTCGCTGTTGACTGATTAAGCTCCGAGTTGATCCGGAATCTATTAATCTAAGTGTGGATGTAACACCAAGGTCTACTTGTATATATGGTAACTGACACTTATTGAACTTGCATTTTGTAATTGCATTACATTTATCGATAAACTTCTTAACATAGGGGTCTAATTTTCTTTTGTTATTTTTTTTGTTTAATTCGTTGTATTTTCGGGTTTTACCTGTTTTCACGATGCTGCGGAAGACACAGGATTTCAGATCTCCCTGCCTTACATGTTTTTTGAATAAGTGGGTGGTTGGTAATGCTGTTTCTGTTTACAGTACTTACTGATGTGTCCAAATTTCCCGCAATTATAACATCTTCTTTCTCTACTAGCGGTATCACTGGTATTCTGTTGAGGTCGTGGGTTATTCGATTTACCTTGGTTGTGAAAGGTTGCAGGAATTCGAAATGGTCGTCTTTCATGCTGTGTTCTTGCATCTGTTACCAGGGGTTGTGTTTCATTCCTGTACCTGGGGGAGTAACGCACGTCTGTTCTGATCCGAATACCATACGTTGGACGAGTGAATACTGCTTTGTTCTAATTCTGTGAATGTGTTTGGCCTATTTATTAGTTATAATGGGGCAAAAGGAGGGGCTTTTTATTTTATTAAATTTGGGTTTTATTTTATTAAAATATTATTAAATTCAGTTTCATCTGTGAGGACAGCCACGTGTTCAAATGAAGCGTAGTTAGAACAAAGGACTTGTGAGGTGATGCCAATGCGATGGAATGTCGTGTTGTTGACGGTGATACAATTCTTGGAACTTTGATGCTGTGTGACACCCGCACACGAGCGCGCTAACTCCAGCAGGTGCGCAGATGACGCCAAGAAGTTTAAAACAATATGGCTCGGAGACGAAGGTTTTGTTCGCATGTGGTCCGAGCTGGAGGATATAAGTTTAAGTCACGCCCACTACAGTGACGTAAACCTCTGGACACAAATATCGTCAACGTCCAACACACGAAAATCACATGTGTTGGCTGAACAGTAACAATGACTTTGGTACACAAGGCATTGCTTTCCGCCTTGTCGAAGAATTGAAAGTGGAAGGGATGTGGTGAACGCTCTGCCCAGTTCTCTCACCGACGCTTGCTTGGCCGGGTGGCCGCCCCGCGGGGCTCATTAAAAATTTGTGAATATCAAGTAAAAGTGAGTTTCAGTTATTAAGAAATGTGACAGTGATGCTAGTTTTCGGCAAAAAGATGACATCATAAATTGTTTTTGGACATAGACGAACTTTGTAAATGAGGTAACACGAGGTCGAGGGGACGCCACATGCCAGCAAGGGGTATCTGGTTAATTTTGGGGTAATAAAATGGGGCGCATATATATTTAAAAAAGGGTTTTGAATGGTGTGAATGTTGAGAATGAGCAGGCTGGGCTGTCTGTTGTAATTAAGGTAAGATGTTCAGTGTAATATTGTAATTGTAATTGTAATCCAATCATGTCGCAAATATCAGTAAAAAGTTTTATGCATTTTTTTTAATTTTGAAAAAATAATCGTTTGAGCTAAGAGGCAAAGAAATGGTATGATTTGAAGTTTAAAAAATTTTAACAATAAAATAAAATCTTAGTTTGTTTCTCTTCACAAAATGCGAGTTGCATCAGTTATTGAAATAACCTTAAATCAGTCTTGCATCTTGACGTTTGTGTGACGGATTCTGGGATGAGAGGGCAAAATATAAGGTAGGTGGAAGATAGTTAATATTATTTATTTGTATTTGTATATAATTAAAAGTAACAATGGCGCCACGAAAGGGACGAATTTTATTAAGTGAATTGCATTAAAATTCCACACCTACAACAGATGCAAGCGTGATTTGGGGTTGAGTTAAGAATACGTAAAAATACGAAAAATTAGGTTATATGTAACTAAGACCTAATGAATACCTAAGGTATGTAAAATAAGAAGTGTTAAAATACAGTATAATAAAATAAATGTGATAAATTTACAATTCAAAAATGTCAGAGAATAATGAAAGTACGGTAAGTGAAATGGCTGAATTTAATGAATCAGCTGTTATGAGTAGCCTTGAAGTACATTCAACTCCGAATGTAGGTCAAGACGACAAAACTATGAGTAAAAGTAATACGGATGAAACAAATATAACAGAGGATTCGGGAATACAGTTAACTCCCACCTCAACAAAATGTAATAAATTAAATGATGATATAATGAGTATATTAAGAACCATATCAATGGATATTCATGAACAGAAAAATGAAATCAAAGAAATTAAAAGTAGTGTCAATGAGAAATTAGATGAACAAAATATTAAATTTGATGAGTTAAACAACCAAACTAACGAAATTAATAAACGGTTTGAGAATACTAATGAGATAATAGAAACTAGCTTTAACAGATTAGAACAGAGTATAGAGAAAATGGTAGAGTCAGTAGAAAAACAAATGTATAAAAATGTGGTATTAGAGAATAAGGTAACAAATGATAACAATGATGTTGAAAATGATAATATAATTAAGAATGTGGTATCAGAGAGTGATACGTTGAAAATAGATAGTGAGATAGTAAGTGAGAGTGAGAGAATAATGGGTTGTAATGGAGTAGTAATTAGTGTTGATGAATTAGAGAAAGAGTGGCAAGAGAGGTTAGATGAGTATGTAGGGCAGAGGGTAAATTTTCCCCATATGTATGATGAACCAAGGTGTTCACAAATGTTATTGTTGAAGGGCAAGAGTCCCTTGTTATTAGAAGACATGAGGTCTTTGAGTTGTTCCCCAAGTTTTTATGAGTTAGTACCCTCTGTGTGGGATGGTGTCGAAAGTGTGAGATGATGTTATGGAGAGAGAGAGTTAGATAGAGAGTTGTGTGCAGATAGAGAAATAGAATTATATCAGTTGAAGAGAAATTATAATGAGTGGAAAGAGATGGTAGGAGTGATAAAAATAAATGATATTAAATACTTACCTGTTAAAATAGAGAGTGAGAATTATTTTGATGATACCTGTTTAAATAATAATAATTTACCTTATGTTGTAATGAATGAGAAAATAACTGACCTTATATTGAATATAACTACTGATGGAAACTGGACAGAAATAAATAATGTTGACTTGGTTTATGATAAAATAATTATAATAGGAAGTAACCCTATGTATGATTATTGTGGTAAAACGAATAAACTAAAATTTTATGGTTATTACACACAGGATAGCCATATGACGTACGTAAATAAAATTGAAAAATGTTATGTGAAACCCAGACTATTATTCGATGATGGAGGCTGAACATTAAATTAATAGATGGACATTTTAAACATTTTGATTTATGGTTCTGACTGGCTGATTTTGGAAATGAAGTGTGATAAATTGGATAATTAATGACAAAAGTTTGTAAATAAATGTTTAGTGAAATTAATTGTGTGTATTGTAAAATGTTAGGTAAACGGTGTGTGTATGTAATAGAATTTGTTTAATAATAATAATAATAATATTTTGTCAGATTAAATAAATGATTCCGACGGTGGTAGTTAATGAATGATAAATTGTTTTGGAAGTAATGTAATTAAAAAATGTTGTGTGTTCAATAATTAATTTAATTAAAATAATTTGAGATGTTTAAATATTTTTGATTGATTTAAATGTTATATAATTGAATTTTTCTAATAAGTTTAAATTATTTTATGAGATTTGAATTTGACAATAATTAATAAATAAATAAGTGTTAAATTGTTTAGTATGGAATAACATTGTTGTTAAAATGTTGCAGAAGATACAGGGTGTTTGGTGTTTATATTTGTGTATTTAGGACAGGGTATGAGCGATGTACTGTAAGTATAAATTTTATAATACAGGTTATACAGAGTAAAATGTTTACAGGTGTTGAAAAGAGTTTAACTCAATAATGAAAATAATTTGAGATAATTGTACTAAATAGAAACTATAATTAAAAAATAATAATAACTGAAAGGTGATGTAAAATAAATGTTAATAATAAATTTGGAATGTTTGAGGAATATAATGGTAGTGAGTGAGAAATAATGAAATGATGTTATGTGGATGATTTAATTTAGTTGTCTTGATTGTTCATCTCTTCTTTCACAGCACTATCACTTTACTAAAAATGACTTTATCTTGTGAAAAACTTACTTTTTTCGTCGGACGCGTTTCGGCTTAAGTATCCGCCTTCTTCAGCTTTTTGGTCAGACTGCCATCATTTCGTAACGGTTTTTGTGTGGAAGGTGTAGTGGGGGTGGTGTGTGGAGGAAGGGGATTGGTGCAGGGATTCAACTTGATATTTGTTTTTTGTAAAATCATTTTTAGTAAAGTGATTTAATTTAGTTATTAAGTGGCTGGTACAGTGGTAGCATGTGCCACTGTAGGTAGCGATAAGAGTTGGGGGTGACTGAGAGTGTTACCTCCATCGGAGGCCAAAACGGCGTAAAATACGCGGCACACCCCTTTTTATATAATTTTGTATTGTATCCTGATAGATTGCCGTGCCGTGTATAAAAAATGATGTAGAGAACATGCTTGAAAGTAGAGTTGATTCCCCGACTTTTCGGGCGATTACTTTCTTACCAGCACTAATCGTGGTTTTTATATAGCGGTCAGCTATGGCCATAAATTAAGAACCTTGACCATAGCTGGCTTGAAATTGGTTTATATTTGAAATTAATGGGGGGTGAAATTAGGGGAAATCCCTGGAACTATGGAACAGTGGCTGCCACTCTGTTCGAGTAGGAACAGCAAGGCCAGGTGGTAGACCCGTTTAAGGGCATGTAAATATATAACAAAGATACAATGATATCTATCAGTTTTAAAATGTAACGCTGAAGCAAGGACACGGAGATGTTAAATTCCTCCACCAATGCCGTCCTTGTGGAAGCAAATGGGCGCAACAGTCCACCAGAAAAAATAATAGTGTGTGTGGCAGGGTGGTTGCTCAGGGGAGCAACGAATTAAAATTTTGTAACTTAAAGATGATGACTCGCTCCTACACTAATTAAATAATTGTATCATGATTTGAGAAATAGTTGCGTTAGATGTTTATTATGCTGTGTTATTCTATCTTATAAATGTATTAGTTTATTATGTTAGAGAGTAAGAATTATAAATATGTGTTATGTATTTTTCGTTATATAATTTTGTGTAGCATTTTTGAACAGAGGTCATTCGCCTTGCGTAGAAAATCAGCTGATCCGCTGTAGAATGTCACTTATAAATTGTTTGTAAAGTTCCAAGGTAACTAATGTTTGTATATAATGATTTTAATGTGTTAAAAGATCTTGATTTAAATGATGAAAGTAATTTAGTATAGTTGAGAATTTTCAATGGTCTGTGAAAGATAGTAGATGGGAGATGTTGGGTGATTAATATTTTGTTGGGACATGTAGATCAGTCCAAGTTGAGTTTAAAGGGGTACTAGAGTGAATAATATTGTTGTGAATTAATGTAATGTAGAATTTGAGAAGTATTGATGGTGACACAGTAGTTATGGGGAAAATATGTAGAGTATTGATTGATATATTGATGTAATAAGTAAATGGAGATATTTTGTTGTAGTTGAAGTATTGTATTGGGAGAGTAATTAGAGTTGATGGGAATTTTGTAAGAGGGGTTGGTGTGGTAGGAGTCCGCAACAAAAGGGTTGGGATGGGAAGGGACCGTTTAGCGCCGGAAAGGGTTGCCTAGGGATAAAGTCCAGGGACCAGATAAGGGAATGAGTTTTTTTGGGGGGGAAACACACATCCTGAGTACAAAGGGTTAGAGAGTATTTTTTTTATAAGAGTAGAATGATGCGAATTGAATTGAGTAGTAAGTTGGATTTAGAGAATGTTTGATAGATGTTTTGATAGAGATGGGTGTCATATTAGTTAAAGCTGTTAGTGGTATTAGAGTCAGAGGGGGTTATGAATGTATATATGCCAAGTGGTGAATCAAGTCATTATGAATAATTAAATCACCCTAACTAATGGAGATTGAGAAGGTTAAAGAAAGAGAGTCATAGTAAAAATATAAACTTAATGGAAACAAGTGACAAACTTTAATAGAATTTGAGAATAAAGGAAAGTTGTAGAATGTGGAATTTTGAGTAATTTAAATGTCAATTTTATTGTTAATTATAATAATACTATGTTAATTTTAAAGGTCACATTTTATTATGTTGTTGTGTTTGAAGATAGAATTTTAAAGATGTTTAATGTATTTTATGATGTAGCCTATGTATAACCTATGTAGGTCAAGGTTGTGGACTTGACCCAGTTTGATCAGCTGATGGGTGATGTTATAAACTAGACCAGTTTTGGCAATGAAGTGATGCAAATTTGTTGTTTGATTGATTTAAATAATTTTAAATTTTCTGAATATTGAGAAAAGTGTATTTTAATAAATTTAAATTTTTTTGAAAAAAAAATTAATTTTTTGATTTTTTGTGCCTGCCATCTAATTGATGTTTTGAGTTTTAAGTGTATTATTGTTTAGGTGTATTACTAGTGTTTTTTGTTGAATTGTATTGTTTAGTATGTATGTCTAATCCAAGGTTAGGATAAATGAGTTCATGTGTAGTTAAATGTTCAATTTATTTGTTTTTCTGATTATGAATAATAGTGAGGAGAATTAATAGAGTGATGAATTATGTAACAGATTTTGATTTTAGAAGGTCATTTAAATGAGTTTGATTTAATGATAAATATTTTGAGTTTGAAAAATGTATTATAAGAGTATGTACGAGCCCAGTAACTGCTAAAGGCAGCCCAGTGTGCATGGTAAGGGGGAACATATCGGTTGAGGATCTGGCATGGTATAAGACCAGGGGTTTGGATTTTGGGGCGGTATGTTAGAAGGCTAGGTGCGCTGTGGTGCGTGTCTGTTCGATTTTATGGTGTTGGGATCTCGAATAGAGAAGTCCAGTAATCTCGTTCAGGTGCAGCCATACTCACCGAGCCAGGGGGTAGTTTACCCATGATGTATAAGAACTAATGGGGGTTTGTTGGCACCATATCCTCACCGATCCTCTTAGGGGTTTAGCAATGAGATTTCTTCTGTTTCGGCAGAAGATCTCTCATTGGGGTTGTATTGTAATGGGGCGAAAGGAGGGGCTTTTTATTTTATTAAATTTGGGTTTTGTCTTATTAAAATATTATTAAATTCAGTTTCATCTGTGAGGACAGCCATGTGTTCAAATGAAGCGTAGTTAGAACAAAGGACTTGTGAGGTGATGCCAATGCAATGGAATGTCGTGTTGTTGACGGTGATACAATTCTTGGAACTTTGATGCTGTGTGACACCCGCACACACGCGCGCTAACTCCAGCAGGTGCGCAGACGACGCCAAGAAGTTTAAAACAATATGGCTCGGAGACGAAGGTTTTGTTCGCACGTGGTCCGAGCTGGAGGATATAAGTTTAAGTCACGCCCACTACAGTGACGTAAACCTCTGGACACAAATATCGTCAACGTCCAACACACGAAAATCACATGTGTTGGCTGAACAGTAACAATGACTTTGGTACACAAGGCATTGCTTTCCGCCTTGTCGAAGAATTGAAAGTGGAAGGGATGTGGTGAACGCTCTGCCCAGTTCTCTCACTGACGCTTGCCTGGCCAGGTGGCCGCCCCACGGGGCTCATTAAAAATTTGTGAAAGTAAGTAAAAGTGAGTTTCAGTTATTAAGAAATGTGACAGTGATGCTAGTTTTCGGCAAAAAGATGACATCATAAATTGTTTTTGGACATAGACGAACTTTGTAAATGAGGTAACATGAGGTCGAGGGGACGCCACGTGCCGGCAAGGGGTATCTGGTTAATTTTGGGGTAATAAAATGGGGCGCATATATATTTAAAAAAGGGTTTTGAATGGTGTGAATGTTGAGAATGAGCAGGCTGGGCTGTCTGTTGTAATTAAGGTAAGATGTTCAGAGTAATATTGTAATTGTAATTGTAATCCAATCATGTCGCAAATATCAGTAAAAAGTTTTATGCATTTTTTTTAATTTTGAAAAAATAATCGTTTGAGCTAAGAGGCAAAGAAATGATATGATTTGAAGTTTAAAAAATTTTAACAATAAAATAAAATCTTAGTTTGTTTCTCTTCACAAAATGCGAGTTGCGTCAGTTATTGAAATAACCTTAAATCACTCTTGCATCTCGACGTTTGTGTGACGGATTCTGGGATGAGAGGGCAAAATATAAGGTAGGTGGAAGATAGATAATTTTATTTATTTGTATTTGTATATAATTAAAAGTAACATAGTGCTAAACGAGATCTCTTCCGGGGATAATTCCGGGGAACTCTAACGCATACTTATGGGCGAGTCTGTCATGTGCTCCTTGTACTCGAAGTACAGTGTTTCGTTTGAGCTCCTCATAAATTCCAGTTGGAATGAAATGTTTTATTAGGGTAGTATGAAGTTCTTCTACTGGAAGTTTTGAGCTTAATGACTCCAGTACACGATCTTTTAATGGTGGTTTACATTTGGGTAGAAGGACTTGTAATATTTGCCAATCGTTTAGTTGCTGTAACTCTTTTATTTGTGGCATGTATTTTATGAAGTTTAATAGTTTGGTGATACTCAATCCTCGGTGTATGGAATTTCTGTTACAATATTTTCTACCGGATTAGTGATCTTTCCGTAGAGGTCCGCACTAAAGTTTACGTGAGGTATTGTTCTTGGAGGTCCCGATTCCGGATTTGTCATTTTAGAGGGCTCTAACGCATACTTATTGGTGAGATTATGGAGGGCACTGGGAAGTGGGGCTTCCGATATCGTTAGGGTATTCACATCTCTATTTGGTAGCTGATTCTGACTCAGTTCTATCCTTGATACAGGGGGTGATTCGAGATTCGCGGTATTGGGCGGGTGTTCTAATGTAGGAGATTGAACTGGGGAGATATATAATTTCTTTAGATATTGTTCGATTTCCTCCAATCTATATGAGTCGGACTTCCTTCGCAATTCATTTATTATTGTGGGTAATTGCTGCAGTGCTTCATCAGCAAATTTCTACACATCGGGTGGGATTACAGTAACGTTGGGCCAGTTTAATAAATTCTTCATCCGACAGGTCAAATGCTCTATTCTTTGTGTGGTATGCAAAATTACAGCAGGTGATTTTTCGTCGTGGAGTGTTTGAGATATTAACGTCAATTCCGTATACTTTGCATAACATGTTTCTCTTTCACTATCATAATCTAGTTCGCTTAATCTACCTAACTGCGTGGGTGTATCTGACCTACTTTCGCGTAACGTTTTGCGTAATTCTGTGACCGTTACATTCGCATGAGGTAAACCGCATAAAAGGGCTTCGTAGCACAGTTCATCTTTGAATAACAAATCAGAGTTCAAATTGAGCCATGTTCCCTTGATGTTAAGTCTTATAAGTACTTACTCTAATAATACTAAAATCTATACTACTTTCTTTTGGTTTAGTAAAATAAACAATTTTAAATAGCTGAGAAATATTTACATTAGGTTATACGAGAATTGAATCACGTCACAGAGAGACAAAGAGGGATTTCACACAGACATAATTTAATTTTAAACATATGGTTGAAATACGTTGTTACTGGGCACGGGATGTCGAACACTTTGTATAACAATAGTGGGAGGCAGTCTATTGTCTAACTCAATGTGGCAGAGGGTGACAACGGACAGTTTCATACAGGCGTGAACAAGATATTTACCGGTCTGGGTTTGTTGTCAAATCGACACGATGAATGAATTTTCGGACAGGCACAGACATGGACTTATTACATTTAAATCTATAAATATCCTTACATATTTTATATTATGATTATCTTATATAATTACGCGATCTAATGATTCTAAAGCACTCTATACTAATTAATGAGGTTACTTCTCGTCATACTATTTCTTATCTTAAATAATTAAGAATTGTATTATTTATTTCTTTGCGCGCGAGTTACACCTTTTTTTTTTTAATTATCTTGTTGATCCATCCTCTTCGTTCACTTTATAAATATTATTATATATATAAACTTTCACAATATGAACTTACTTTCTTTACACTTTCCCAAACGTTTCGAGGTGATGTTCCTCTTCCTCAGTGGGAGTAAATACTGATTGTCAGTTAACAGAATAACGGTTATGGATTTAGGTGTGTGTGGTGGGGGTTGATGGTGGGAGAGAATTGGCACTGAGGTTCAAATTGTGTGTTTGGATCAGTGTATCGAATAGTGTATGTGATTTATAATTGTTCATTTAATATGTTGTTTGGTTGTAGTGTGTGATATCTGTATATTTCAAATTGTTCAGCTGTGTTTAGTTTTCTACTTTTAGGTAAGTAGTGTAATATTTCCATGTTGTGTTGTATGTTTGTGCAACTGTGGTTTTCGTTTTATACATGTGTGGCAAATGTGGAATGTATGTAGTTTGTGGTGAGGGCTTTTAAATTTTCTGAAAATCTGGAGGAAAAAGATCTTCCCGTCTGGCCGATGTAGAATTGGTGACAATCATTACAATTTAATTTATATACCCCTGTTTTGTTGTATGTGTCTGTGTCTTTGTTAGTATTATTTATGTGTTTCCTAATGGTGTTGTCGGTTCTGTAGGCTACTTTATAATTATGTTTCCTAAATGTGTTAGCAATTTTGTGTGTGTTGGAATTGTAGTATGTAAGTGTTATATATTTACTGGGTTGTGTGCTGTTGGTCTGATGTGTTTTACTTTTAGTGTTTAGGATGCGTTTGTGTAGTTTATTTATTATTTCGGGGGTGTATCCATTTTTTTTTTTTTACTTTTCTTATTCTTTCTCGGCATATTTTACTTGAACCAAAATAAAGTAAATTGGTTTAGCTATTTTAGCTACCGTGTTAAAGTAACAGAGTGAATAAATCTACAAACAGAACAGAAACATTATTTTAACAAAGCAGTGGCGCATTTTATATGTGCCACTACATACACAATTTATCTTACAACAAAGCAGAGTGGCGCATTTTATAACGTCTCCTACGTTATAATATCGGGAACCTGTGGTTAATTGGTTCAGGTCAATTACACAGGCTGCCATAGTCTTAACCAACTTCTAATTAAACAAAAATGAGCATTTAGGAGTATATATTTAATATCGGGTCCTATAATTGAGGAACATTGACAGGGGTTTCTGCAGATTTATTCACTCAGTTTTGTTGTTTTCTACCATGACATCTCTTTATTACATAATAACATTAATTGCTCTACTTAAAGTTCTTAGCATATATGGTTCAACAGTTTACAGTTTACAAGATGATTATATATTTTATTCTTTCAGAAGGGCCCTCAAAATAAAGATGTACATCGGTTTAACTTTTCCGTGGATCCGGGATTGAATATAGTATGTTAATAATGGTCAGCTCCCCATATACTGTCTTGAAATTGTGCCATTAGAAGAATGGACTTTATTTACCTTTTAAAACAATAATGCTTTACAGTTTAAACTTTTAGTCTTTTACTACAAATAGTTTTATCAGATTACAGACTACATCTTACATATAATGTCTGTTTTTTTAAAAGTCTTAAAGTGTTAGTTAAATTGTCTTTTGTTGGTTATAATTTTAGTATCTCATAACCACGGAAGACAAGCCTCCATGTCACCTGTGGTATCCTGTAGTTGATGCAGATTCGGCTCCTCGGTCCTCGGTGTGTTTCCTGAAGGTCTGTCGTTATCTTAGTATCCAGTTACGGTGAAGTTCCTGACGTGTGTTAGATCATTCTGGGTCTGGTACTCTCCTCTTAGATGACTGGTAGTAATATTTCGTTGTTGGAATTATTAATGCAAAAGTTTGTTTCACTGGTATTCACTTTACATGATTATTTATTAGTTGAATTTCACCTTATGGTCCTAGTACTGTATTAATTACATAATTTTCTTATTTAAGATTTGGTAGAGATGTCATCGGCGCACAATTTAGTTATTCTTTTACTAGCTTTCAACCTATTTATCTCTGCGTCGTGATCCAACTATTTAACGATACATTTCGGTTAAGAGTGTACAGAGTGCGCATATATATATATATATATATATATATATATATATAATAACTGAGATTATTCACTTGGAAAAACCACAATATTGTCATCGGTGCACATTACCGTTGTGCGCAGCTTACGGCGTGAGCGCTCCATTGCAAGTGGGGTTTGTTTATTGGGGCAGGTAAAGTAACTTCGCGTCGTTTTACGCTTCACCATAAAAGTAGTTCCACATTCTGATTAATATCTACCGGTTTAATCTTTGACATATTTAATTATACTACGGTATCCTTTACTTCGTAATTAATTATTGTATACCTTTATGTTTTTTATATCGAGTGGTAATTTCCTACTTTTATTACGGTAGTTTTATTTATGGGTTATTCTGCGTGTTGATGCCGGTTTCCGCATGTCAAAGCATGGTTAATAATTAAAGGGTGTTTCCTTACCTTTATACTCGCATTCCACTTGGTTTTAAGCTCTTTATTTATTATTATTTCTGTTTTACCTTAGGGATTGAACTTTGCTTAAATGTGCAATTTTAATTTAAACATAAATCTCTCTCCTTATTTATTTTTTTTATTAATAAAATCGTCACAAAAGCCGTCATAAATTTTAAAGAGAAAGTAGTAGAGTTAGATGGGGTGATCAGTCTATAAGGGTTAATTTTGAACAGGTGTTAGATAAAGTTAGAATAACAGGGGTGAAAATACTACAAAAACGAGTAGGCAAGTGACACAGAAGCTAGAGTAAATTCATGTAGAGAGGGAGAGTATATTGAGAGTTTTGAAAGTGAAATGGGTAATATTAATGAAGCAGTGTGGGAGATAAGGGGGCATGAATTTTGTAGTGGAGGTGAGGTGGTAAGGAGTGATCAACGTGCATCATTGTGGCAGGTGATTGAGCAGTTTAAGGGAGTGTTTGCCGATATTCCAGGAAGGGCAAAGGGTTATGAATGTATATTGCAGGTACGGACGGGAACACACACCTTTCATGCAGCGAAGTTATCCAGTGCCTTATTCCAAAAGACGAGCCGTGCAAGAGGAGCTGGACAGGATGATGGAAGGAGGCATTATAGAAAGGTCAGTGTCACATTACTCAAACCCATTAGTTGTAGTCATCAAAAAGGATGGTAGGGTTACGTTATGTTTAGATGCGAGGAGGATCAACCAGATAATAATACCAGACTGTGAATCACCAGAGTCTATAAATGAGATATTTCAAAAATTTAGTGGAGTGCGATACATGACGTCACATGATTTAACAGCAGGGTATTGGCAGGTACAATTGGAGGAAGTAAGTAGGAAATATACAGCATTCTTGTTTAACGGTAAGAATTATCAGTTTCGACGCTTACCATTTGGATTGAATACCAGTGTAGCTAGCTTTATAAAATGTTTAGACCAAATTTTAAAACCTAAGGACTTAGATTTTTTGACAGTGTATGTGGACGATATATTAATTGCTTCGAGAACTTTTCAGGAACACCTAGATCATTTGGGATATGTTTTAGCTAAATTAGAAGAAGGAGGACTTACCATAAATTGGGAGAAATCAAAATTTTTACAAACGAAGATAAATTTTTTAGGATTCATTATAACACCAGAGGGAATCTCAGCAAATCCAGACAAGGTTGACTCCATTATGCGCTTCCCTGAGCCGAAGAACATTAAGCAACTACAGAGTTTCCTAGGACTATGTAATTTTTATCGTAAGTTTCAGAAAAACTACGCACACAACAGCAAAATTGAGTGCAGTACTCGAGAAAAACAAGCAGTGGAGATGGGGAGAAGTAGAACGTGGAGCTTTCAACGAAATTAAAAGAAAATTTAGCCACCTGATAATGATGAACCACCCCGATTTTAATAAGACATTTTACTTACAGACGGATGCGAGCAACATAGCATTAGGGGCGGAGCTCTACCAAGAAGACAGCGAGAAGGAACACCTGACCATCGCATTTGCAAGTAGATCGTTGCTATCGGCTGAGAAAAATTATACAACCACCGAAAAGGAACTGTTAAGCATTGTGTTCGCAGTGGGGAAGTTCAGAACTTACATCCTGGGAAACAAAACAGTGATCCGCACAGACCACAAGGCGTTATCCTTCTTGAATACGTGTAAGCTCGCTCACAGCCGTCTAACCAGGTGGGTACTTGTTTTACAGGAATATAATTTTGATTGGGAGTACATCAAGGGGACAGACAATAAGATACCTGACACTCTTTCTAGGGTAGACATGTTGGACAATAAAACTGGTAGGGATTTAAGGGGGATAGAGATTTTTCAGATAAGCCGGGAGGATAGGATTTTTGGGGAAGAGCTAAAGGACATTAGAACCATGCAAAGAGCAGATGGTAAGTCAGGTAAGATCATAGATAGTTTAGAGACTGAAGTAGCGGAATCAGGGTATAGTCAATATTTTCAAATTTATAAAGGGTTGCTATTTAAGAAAGTAGAAGGGGGTGAGCGTGATTGGAGGTTAATTGTGCCAGATGGGTTAGTAGATAAGATCATTTGGGATTGTCATCTAAGATATGGTCATTTTGGGGCGAAAAAGTGTGTCAATGTTTTGAAAGAGTCTTGTATTTTTAAGAATATGGAAAGGCGTGTTAGAAAGTTGTTAAGGGGTTGTGATTTGTGTCAGAAGTCTAAGGTAGTAAACTATAGGGTTGAAGGGGAGATGAATTTTATAAAAGTGGAAAGGCCATTTGATTTAGTTGCGGTGGATTTGTTTGGACCATTGCTGAAGGGTAGAGGTGGAGTGATGTATATTTTTGTAATGTCAGACACTTTTTCTAAGTATGTGAGATTATATAGTGTAAAGAGAGCTACCAGTCAGGTATTGAGTGAGAAGGTGACAAAGGACTACATGATCCACGTGGGTAAGCCAAAGGTAATTTTATCAGATCATGGGCCACAGTTCATCAGTGGGAAATGGTGCCAGACCCTACGATGGGAAGGGATCATCACGAAGCATACGGCTGTGTACCATCCTCAGTCCAACCAGGCGGAGCGTGTCATGAGAGAGATAGGCAGGATTTTTAGAGCCTATTGTCACGCAAAACACAGCGAGTGGCCGTTATATGTCAGAAGGGTAGAAAATTGGCTGAACAGTACTACCCACGAGTCCACAGGGTATACACCTCACGAATTGATTACAAGAACTTAATCCCCCCCCCCCGAGGATTTTAGAACAGTTATTTGACTACCCACCTGAGAGCGAGCAAACGGATGTGAGTATTAAAATCAGGGTTGGCAAATGAGAATTTGTTAAGCAAGGGTGAACGACGAAAACGTAGACAGGACGCAAAAGGTAAGTGGATGAAGTACGAAGTAGGGCAGCTGGTATTGGTGAGGAGACACGACTTGTCGAGTGCTCAGGACAAGGAGATCAAGAAATTCTTCCTACTCTATGAAGGACCTTATGAGGTAATAGAAGTAAAGATGAAGAATTCATATGTATTGCAGAACAGGGAGACAAGGGAGATAGTAGGAACACACAATGCTACAAATTTGAAGTTGTATTGGTCATCATAGGAGTTTAAATAAGGTTTATGTTATATTAATGTATGTATGGATTTTAATTTGATGTTTATGTTTCCAGAAGGGACTCTCCCCCATTTTCGGGCGATCACAGACTCACCACCTCTGATCGTGTGTTTTGGCAATCCGGAGGCGGACCATGGTTGGCGGTAGCCTCAGCAACGGGGTGAAAGCAATGATGGTCTTACTCCACAAAAAGGTGTTAGTAGAAATTCTTTGCTTACAAGAACGGGGAGGGGGACCCCTAGTTTCGTGGAAAGGTAAGGTAGATTCATACATTAAAAAAAATATATATAAGGAGAGAAAACATTTTGTTGATGGTAGTATTTTTTCCACGAACTACCGTAGTTTTGTTTTAGAAATTGTGAAATGAAACGACCAAAATTTTGTAACTTAAATAATTAACTTTTCAAGGAGTTGTTTTCCCTCAGAAAACAACAGAAATGTATTTTATTTTAATGTAAACTTGTAAGATGATCCATTGTTGTACTTATTATCTGGTCATAAAGAAACTGTTAATGGAAAGTGAAAGCTTGAACTTGCAAAAGTGTCTATGTGAAAGTTGTTAATGAAAATAAAAAGAACTTGTTATTATGCAAGATTAAAGGGTGATTTTGGGGGTTGTTTGGTGTTATTAGAAGTGTAAATCAATTGTGGAAGATAGAGACAGCAAATGTAGCCGGAGTTAAGTTTAGATATACGTAGGCTATTGCAGTGGCGGCATGTGCCACTGTAGATAGCGGTATGGGTTGATGAGTAACGCACAAATACGTTACCATCATCGGAGGCCGAAATCGGCGTACATACACTGTACAACTTTGATATAATTTTATATTATATATGATTCTTAACCGTACAGTGTATAAATGATGTTAGAGTGTAAACATGCAAATGAAGATGATTTCCCCGCCTTTTCGAGTGATTACTGTCTTACCAGCACTAATCGTGGTTTTGGACGACAGCCAGCTGTGGGCAGCAATTGTAACACTGACCATGGTTGGTTGTCCTTGAAATGGGTGAAAGTTGAAATTAACGGGGGGCCACTTAGGGGAAATCCCCGGAACTATGGAACAGCGGCTATCACCTTGTTCGAGTAGGAACAGCAAAACAGGTGATAGACCCGTTTTAAGGGTATAATTATGTAACATTCAGATATGATGATATCTGGCAATTTGAAACGTAAAGCGGAAGCAAGGACAAGGAGATGCCAAAATTCCTCCACCAATTCAGTCCTTGTGGAAGCAACTGGACACCACAGTCCAGGGGGGGCCATAGTGTGTGTGGCGAGGAGGTTACTACAGGGGTAGTAACGTTAAATGAATATCAAATGTTAAGTATATGGTGTTGATAATGGTGTTGAGCATAAAAAATAATTATGATTTTGCTTTGAAGAAGTATTAGTATCAGGAAAACTGATCAATGAAAGTTAAATAGCTAGATTGTTTGCCATAATGAATTTGTGTTTTGAATTCTATATGATAGATATATCGATGAGTTGCTGTTGATTCTTTAAGCTTAATGAATTATTTTACTTGTTATTATCTTAGTGTAAGAGTATATTTTTCTTGTGTAGGAAAGAGTTAAGATATTATTGGCTGGAGTCGAAAAAGTATTTGATAAATGTAGGAATGCAAAAAGAGAAGGAGACATTCTATCATAAATCTTGGTTTCTTTTGTGTTTGAGAAATTGTAATTAAGAAATGTGAATGTTAAACATAAACCAATGCAGCTAAGGGGAGACATATCAGTTGTGGATATGGCATTATACAAGGCCACTATTTGATTTTTGTATTTGATGTTTCAGAGTTTGGTGATGCTGTGACGGTGGTCCTGAGCTGGCCAGCGCGTCATAGCAGGAACGTCAAGTGCCTGAATGGCCTTGTGGTGTTGGGATCTCGCAAGAGAAGTCCAGTAAGGTCAGGCAGGTGCGGTCACCATCATTGGACCAAGGGTAAGTCATTTGTATTTCTTTTTATATAAACAGTACAGGGGGTTGTGGCGACATATCCTGGCTGATCCCTTTAGGAAGTGTGAATGAGTCAATGAGAGTTTTTGTTTCGACATAAAACCTCTCATTGAGGGGGTTTTGTAACGGTACATAAGTCCGTATAGGAATTTGTAGGTACAGGAAAATATAGTTTTATTATAATCCAATGTATAAAATGACATGAGGTTAAAATTTCCAATACATATCATACAACGCAGTTTGCCAGAACGAGTTGACGCCAAGGTCACTGGCGTACGTGCCGAATGACAGCTATTCAAACAAAATGACACACGGACAATGCTAAAACGTCATAACAAATGCAAAAGACGTAATACCTGAGATGTAAAACCTGGCCAATATACACCAAGATGTCTCTCTCAGTCGCCAAAATACCGTCAGTCCAACAGCACGTTATAAAATTTGCTGGCAGATTATTGCCAGCAAAAGTGTTTTAGTGTAAAAATGTAATCAAAGAGTAGCAAAGTCAAATCAGTTAACAAAAGGAGTACAAAATGTAAATTAACTTAAGTGTTATAAGAGAACAGACAAACAGTTAACGTTCGGCGAACACCGGTTGGACAATTTTAAAGTCTGACGAGAAACAGCAAAACTCCAAGTTCAGGAAAGTTAAAATTTATATCACCACTTTTTATTATTTTGAGCTCAAAATTCCAAATTACTAAAATGTACCATTAAATTACTGTATGGGGAGAGAGTGTGTGTGCGAATGAGTGCCGGCACATACAAGCAAAGCCACGAGGTGTTTGGTTTATGTTATAATGTAAGAAAAGTAATAAATTGAAATAAATGATAACTGCAGTTTATTAGAAATGCATTTGATTATAGATTAAATGATGAAGATAAAAATATGAATAATTGAGATTGATGTAAAGTTAATACGGCGGAAATACGTCGCCACCATTTTGTTTCATATGTAAGAGCGACTCCATTTTGTTTTGTTTTGTGTCTATTTCAATATTAATGTCAGTAAAAAGCAAGTTTGTTTACCATACACTGTTTGAGTTAGTTATTTCGAGCAACCATCCTGTCTCTGATGATTGCTTAACTAGAATCCCGGAACCCTTAGGTCAATTTAAAAATCTTATGTTGGTACTACAAGATGGTGCCTGAGCAAGCATGGCATATAAAATAAATGTGGTAGTAAAAGGTAAGTTATCAACAACAAAAATAAATAGGGTTAGTGTGTTTGTTAACACACTTTTAAACTAATTTTAATTACATTGTATTTACATAACTTATCTTAATACATTTGAAGTTTAACTGGTGCATAAAGCAGGAGAGTTTTAATAACACCAATACAATTTTGACTGAAAAGAGACAAACAATTTGTTACTTAAAAGCTGAAGGACATTGTTTCTTTTGATAAAGTGACTATTACCTGGCTTTACACACAAATACCGGTACTTTCTTGCGTGATTGGGTACATAAAATGCTTTTAAACAAAATATTGTATATGTGTGTAAAGATATACAAGGGAAAAATGAAAATGTGTTGGTAAACATGAATCCAAATTCCTTTGGACATATCCTGGAGAGGTAGTTTTGACAGTGTGCTTTACCAAATGCTTTATCTAGTACCTAGTGTGTTGTAGTCATTCGTTTCCTTGTATAGTTTTGTATATTATGTGTTTGTTGTCATTCGTTCGCTTTGTATGACAGTTGTTATTCGACGATTTTCATGCAAAGTCTAACAAGGGTAGGCGACTATAATGGTGTCTATAATCTTTAACCCACATCATCCATTTTTGTCTCTTTTTTGTCAAGATGACAGTCACACCAGCAAGAACTGGCCAGTACGATATATCTTTGTCAGAAATCCATTCTAAAACCTTATAGTACAAAGGAAACTGCAACCTGCAAAAGTTCCATGGGATTAGCTTTCACCAAGTAAAGCGTGTGCGATTGTTGTTTACACACATTCTTTCACATGGATTTATAATAAGTTGGTTTGGTTTCTTGCACGAAAGAGCATGAGTGCATTTTTTACAGTTTTACAATCACGGTGAATACTCGATTGGTTTTCCCAAACGCACACCTATACACTCTCATGTACGGGACGGAAAGCATTTGTGCGTAAAGCGAGCTGTTGATTATATGCCTCAAAGGGAAACCATCAATGCTAAAAGGTACTGTGAAACCTTAAAAGAATTATGGAAAGCTACAAGAACTATTGGTGGAGCCTGGGGTGTCTCTACTGTACAAAAATGATTCTTACTTAAATAAAATAATGATCATCATAAAAACAGACTAAAAAATAAGAACAGAAAACATGAAATTGCACACTCATTCATTTAATTAATATTTTTAAATATTTTGTTTATTCATCTATGTCTCCCCAACAATTGATAAGTTTCAAGGGGAGGGGGGATAAACTGAATTAGAAAATTTATAAGTTTTGAAGGCTTTTACAGCCCATATCGTCAAAGTCATTGTTATAAAATTCCAGGCTGATTGACCACAATCTGCTGTTGTGAAGATTTACGCTGCTAAATACAGTGAAACCTGACCTAACGGCCACCTATGTTCAGCAGTCACCTTAATGAACGGCCACTTTTCTGAAAAACGGATTTTATTTTTGGCAAGATCAACATAAATTTCCCCTACATTAAATGATCACCTTCTCCCTCAGCCAGCAGTAATCGCATAACGGGTTCATTCACTTGTTTAAACAGTCACTTATTGGATTTTCAGTCGCCTGGAATACAATACAGTTGAGCCGCTCATCACCCAAGACATCACAACACAATTTTCAACTTTTCAAATCTGACACATTTTCCAAGTTTGACAACCTAAAAGAAAAATCTAAAAATCTACAACTCACCTTGATGACCGTCTCACTTGTTCACTTGAACTAGGAGAGGCCTCCTAGTGGAAGAATGTCCACATGCTGGGTAACCATTAGGAAATTGGAGGAATGGGGTGACCTCAATTTTAAATTTTCGAAAATAACAAATTTATTGAGGCTATCATATTTTGTTTTTGTTACAATGAAATTTCACAGAATTCAGGAAAATTTTGCTACAAAAAGCAATTAAGGAACTCGGCTGAATTTTGCTTCACTAGGCCCTATGATCCCCTGGCCAATTCCTAACACATTTTCTTGTTTTTTTTTTTTTTTTTTTTTTTTTTTGTAGGTTAAAAAAGTTTTGCACATAAGATATTACTGTCGAATAAGAAACTAGTAGACTTTTCTGTGAAAAAACTTGCGTTCCAGAATTTGCAATGACTGCAGAAACCTGCATATTATATTCCCAGTGTATAGTGAAGTAACAAAAAAAAACAGAATTAAGCAACTATTGTTCCTTTTTTTTTTTTTTTTGTTAAAAACCAGCCAGGCCCCACTTGACTCCAAAGAAAGCGCATCCCAGGCAAAAATTGAATTATTTTTATTTTTTCATACCTGTTCAATGGGGCAAGAGCACGTGTTGTTCAAGTTCCTTAATACTTACACACATATAACATCTTGGTCTTTTCATAAGGTGACGTCCGCCAGGCCGAGAGACCCCCGGCACACTTTACACTTAGCCTGCCATGATTAATTTAAAAAACCCAGGCCTTAAAAGAAATAAAACAAAAACTTTTCCAATGCAGACCCCCAAGACAGCTCTTGATGAGAACAGCTGACATCGACCCACTCCTCAAGTCAAGACCCATCTCTCCCCACAGCTGATCAAAACAGCTGGCCAGCCACCACTATTCCACGACAAACACTGCTCCAAGCAGCGGGACCGAGAAGTACAGTAGTCTGAGGTCTCTGACAGATAGCGACAGCGTTCACAATCCAATGAGGGCATCTATGCCGAAATTCGATAATGACAATTTCGTGAGTTGCCGTAACGTCTCATAGATGGCGAGAGAGTCCACAAGCTCAACCTACACAGATGAAAGGAGTCTATCACCCAGATTCGATATAACCAATTTTCGGAATTCGCCGTAACGCCTAGATACGGCACACCCCCACAACAAAAGGAGTCCAACGGGTTGGACGACACCGGGACTGCCACCACCGGAGGGAAAGCGGGGACTGACTAAAAACCAATAAAAAGATAAAACCCGGCGAAAGTGGAAAACGAAAGGACACCAGAAGGAAGGACAAGGTGTGTGTGTAAGTGTAGAAGATACGGGGAGTGTAAGCGGTCGCGACCTAAAGCAATAGAAAGAAGAAAGGAAAGGAGAGGAGCTAAAATACCGATAAAACAACCCCAATTAACCCCACCTTAAAACAATAACGCTAAAAAGTAAAACCATAAAACACAATCCCTCCAGCGAAGCCCCCCGAAAACCAAACCCGAGGACCCTAACTAATCCTAACTGGGGTAAACAATACCAATTCAACTCTCAAGGAAGCTCCATCTGCGCACGCGCCTTCAAATGTGACACATGGGCCACCCTCACCTTCATCCCATCCTCCGGACCCACCAGGCTGGCAGTGACGGGCGAGACAAACTCAGAAATCCGGAAGGGTCGCAACCATCTGTACCAGAGCTTGGCGGCGCGACCCTCCACCTTAGAGCTGAGCGGGTGGCTCCTGCAATAGACTAACTGACCCACCCTAAAAGGATTGGGGACTCGCCCAGCGTTATAGCGACGCCGCACGCGCTCGTGCGATCGGAGCAGGGCTCTCCTCACATCTTTCCACCTGTGAGCGACCCCCTCGTTCAGCAAATCCGGGAGAAGATCCTCCAGTTTCCACAAATTACCAAGGGGATGAGCGGGAGAGAAACCAAACATGACCTCAAAAGGCACGGCACGATGGCTTTCATGAAGGGACGAATTGAAAGCCATCTGTAACCACTGGAGATTCTGGTCCCACGTACTCTGCTGTTCCGCGTGGTAGGCTATAAGAGCGGATCTCAGGTTGCGATTGAATCGCTCAGCGTGGGAAGGTTGCGGGTGGTATGGGGAAGTGGTTACATGCCAAATGCCGTGCCTGAAACACATGTTCCGGAATTGCCTCGAGATGAATTGGGGGCCATTGTCTGAGACAATGATGGAGGGAAGCCCGAAATGCTGAAAGATACTGGTCTGAAGGGCTAAGATGGTATTGGCAGTACTAGCCTGACGCAAGGGAAGTAGCCAGACATACTTGGAGAAGGCGTCCACACAAACAAGGAGGAACGAATTCCCGGCCTTGCTACGCGGGAAAGGACCCACGTAGTCGATGAAAACCTTCTCCATCGGTCTGCCAGCCACCTCAGAAGACAGCAACCCCAACTTAGTGTTCTGAGTGGGCTTGCTCAGACTACACAGATGACAACACTTCACCCGGGTGGCGATGTCCCGGTCCATGCCTTTCCAGATGAAGTTCTTTCTGATCGCGGCGATGGTCTTTGAAACCCCCAAATGGCCTCCAACCGGGGAATCATGATAATATTGGAAGACCATGGGCACCAACTTGCTCTGCAGCACTATCTTAGGGACCCGTCCTCTACGTTCCTTGCAGCAGAGGACGCCCTTGGACAGATGATATGGAGCCTTCATCTCGCCTAATTTAATTTTATCTATGATGGGACCCAACACCTCATCATCAAGCTGATGAGGGATAACCTCAGTGAAGGCGAGGGGAAACTCCAGGAGTAAGGCGCAGGGTTCATTTATTGGCTCCTCACTGGGTAGGTGATACATACGGGACAGAGCGTCGGCAACAACATTTTGGGTCCCCCTTATATGTTGTGCCCGAAACTTAAAAGAAGAAATTTTGACCACCCAGCAGCCAAGTTTACCCAGTTGACGGGGGTGCGCCAGAAGCCACGAGAGAGCCTGATTGTCGGTCTCTAATAGGAACTCAGCATGTTCCAAATACCTCCTAAACTTGTCCAGGGCGAATACTACCGCCAAACACTCTAACTCATACACCGAGGATTTCTTTTCGGAGTTGGTGAGGGTCCTAGATACAAATGCGACTGGCTGCCGAGCACCATCCACCTCCTGAGAGAGCACGGCCCCGATCGCCACAGAGCTGGCGTCAGATTGAACAATGAAGGGCTTCGTGAAATCGGGCATCCGAAGCACGGGCGGCGACAAAATGGACTCCTTTAGGGACTCGAAGGCACGTTGCTGCTCGTCTCCCCACACAAATTTGGCCCCTTTTTTCCTTAAGGAATTTAGGGGAGCCGCAATCTCAGCAGCCCCCGGGATGAACCGCCGGTAAAAATTCACCATACCCACGAAGCGGGCCACCCCTTTAGCATCCCGAGGAGGAGGAAAATCCCGGATTGCTTGCGTCCTCTCTGGATCAACCGTGACCCCTTTATGAGAGGCAAGGTGACCGAGGAAAGAAATTTCCTCCTGGGCAAATTTCACCTTGTCGGGATTCACCGTAAGCCCCGCGCGCCTCAGGCGACACAACACCTCTCGGAGATGGTTCATGTGTTCCTCTAGAGTGGAGCTGTAAATGAGCAGATCGTCCAGATAATTAAACACATACTGGAATTTAATGTCGTGGAACACAGAGTCCAGTAGACGGGTTAACGTCTGAGCACCAACCGCCAGTCCCATGGGGACTCTCTTGTATTGGTACAAGTTCCACGGCACGCAAAAGGCAGTGTACGGCCGAGAATCCTTGTGTAAGGGTATCTGGTGGTATGCTGAATTCAGGTCGAAAATGGTGAAATATCGGGCCTGCGAAAACCAATCAAAGGCCGAATGCAGGTCCGGGAGGGGGACCGACTCAACTTCAATATTTTGGTTTAATTTTCGGTAATCTATGACCAGCCTATGATTCCCTCCCGGTTTAGGCACCAGGAATGCTGGACTGGCATAGGCCGACGTGGAAGGTTCAATAACCCCCTGGTCCAACAATTCTTGCACCTTCTCACGCAAAATGGTCATTTTGGGCGGAGCGAATTTATACGGGTGCGAACGGACAACCGCGGAGTCGCAAAGACGGATACGATACTCCAAATTGTGAGTTAGTCCGAGGTTGGCGGTCAGCACCTCAGGGAACTCATCACACAATTTACGGAAAGTGGTCTGTAGAGATGGGCTCAAATTATTAATGTACGCCGGGGGTTGAAGTTCTTCAAGACCTTCCCCCGCCTCATCCCGATATCCAAGAAAAGGAATGCGTACGGCACGGTTGAACTTAAAGAAACATACGTGCCCCTGGATATCGAGAACCAGGCCACTTTTCACAATAAAGTCCGCACCCACAATAGTCCACGCTCAGATTTGGAGCCACAAGAAACTCCTAAACCCACGAAAAATAATTTATTTTAAATTTAAAGGCCACCAATTCGGAGGTCGGCAAAACCTCCCTCGAGGCCGTCCAACACACCACCGACGAAGGAGTATTTGACCGGATCAATGACTCCCTGACCAACTGCTGGTAAACACGGGAGGAGATAAGACACCATGCCGATCCGGAGTCCACCAGGGCCCTAACCCGGCCCTTCCCAACCTCCAGCTCCAAAAATGGACACACGGAGAGACACGGACGAATCGGCTTGGGATCGGACTCCCCGGATGGGTGTCCCGTCTCAACGGCACATAACTGGACCTGGGATGCGCCAACGCTACCACACGTGGGGAGGAACCGGCGTCCCCTCAATCCCCCCCACGCAGGCCGTTTTTTGAAGTACGGTTCTCCTGCGAGACCTCCGATCATTCAAGAGGGCAATTCCGGGCCAAGTGCCCCATCTTACCACACGAATAACAGCGGAATTCTCTCCTCTCAGAGTCGCTACCACGTTGCTCTTTGAAAGGGTTGCCACCACGTTGCTCCCGGGTAGGCCGCTGCTGACCAGATGAGGAACAGGGGACAGGGAAATCGGACCGGCCGGTGCGAGCCTCATCATTCATCTGGATGGTGCGGGCAAAGACACAAGCTCCGCTAAGATCAGCGAAGCTACGCGGTCGCTCCAAAAACACCAACCTTGACCTCTCCTGCGGATTGAGGCCCTCCAAAATAACCCGCACCACCTCAGCCTCCGACACGTCCACCCGCAGCACACGGGCAGCACTTTTGATGGAATTGATAAACACGTTCAACTGTTCCCCGTGCCCCTGAACTCTGTAAAATAAACGTTGCCGCATCTGGTCACGCAGCCTCCCGGGCATAAACAGTTCCAAAACATCCTTGTGGAACGCCCCAAAATCCCCGCCCGCGCCCAGATGCCAGACCACACGATCCAGCAGGGGCGCCCGACAATACGGGTAAATCATATTTAACAAGGCAACACCGGTCACCCCAGGGAAATCAAAAATGCCATAACCCCTTCAAAGATTTTACAAGCTGGTCAAGGTCCAAACCGTCGACCACTGAAAGCCAACGGAGGAGATCATAAATGGGGTTCGGCAACGATTCGTACTTTACGCTGGCCAGGGCTGTACCCAACCCTCGAGAGAGTTCCCCATGATCCCCCTGAAACCCCTGGGGGCGACTGCCCACCGAAATAGAAGGGCGTTCCTCCACCAGAGCACAACCGGCCTCCCCCAGGAGATCCACCCGCTCAGTGGCCACGGTCTGGCGCGTGGGCATCTCCTTAGGGTTGCCAGGACTTTCTGGAGCCTCCCCAGGTAGGCCAATCTTTGACTGCAGGGCCGACGCAGTCCGCCTACCCTCCTCCTCCAGATCGTCCTGCAACAGCAAATTACTGAGGCGAGCGGACAAGTGGTGCATCCTTTGGGTCACACGCTGCCAAACACGGGTGGAACTCCCCATATATTCCGAGTCCTCCATCAAGGTGGAGAACTCGGTCCACTTGTCCGCACACAAGGCCAGCTCCTCCTCCAAATCCTCAATTTCGACTCTCCGGGGGGGGGTCCCCCACCAGCAGCTCCCGCAGTTGACGCCTCAAGGACGCCACATCCCTCTGGGGAACCCCACCCCGCAAACGTATCTCGAACTGGAGCTCATCTTTCGTAAAATATTCGGGCACCAGACCGCGGCCTTCACGCCGACTCCTACTCTGCCCCGGCTCTGCCATAGTTTCAAACAACAAGAGACTGAATACAACAAGTGCTGACAATCAAGGTGCCTCAGGGTCCCCGACCCGACACCGGACCAACAACCAAGACCAAGATGATGTGCTAAAAGACAACAAAGACACTGACAAAACAAGAGCACAAACAAACAAATAAACACTTAACAACGCCCCGAAGATACCAACAGGAAACATCAAGCTGTGCACAACCCTCCCCAGGGGTCCCGGCCCAGCAACCGCACCCAAAGACCAAGATTTACAACACTAGTAACACATCACAACTGACAGAACCTGTCCAACTAAGATATAGAGGTCACCTCATCCATTTCGAAATTTCGGTTCAGAGGTGGCCAGGACTACATCCAACCACGCTCTGCTACCATTTGTGAGCCGCTCATCACCCAAGACATCACAACACAATTTTCAACTTTTCAAATCTGACACATTTTCCAAGTTTGACAACCTAAAAGAAAAATCTAAAAATCTACAACTCACCTTGATGACCGGCTCACTTGTTTACTTGAACTAGGAGAGGCCTCCTAGTGGAAGAATGTCCACATGCTGGGTAACCATTAGGAAATTGGACGAATGAGGTGACCTCAATTTTAAATTTTCGAAAATAACAAATTTATTGAGGCTATCATATTTTGTTTTTGTTACAATGAAATTTCACAGAATTCAGGCGGTGAAGGTATTCCATTAGAATTATATAAACTATGTAAACATTTAAAATCTATGACATGGTATTCAGAATTTAAAATTTCAAAATTTAATATTTAAAAGGTATTCCATTAAAATATATAAATATGTGAAAGATTTACTATATTACATGACATTCAAAATTTAAAAAAATTAATATTTAAAAAGTATTTCATTAGAAATATATAAAATCTGTAAAATATCTACAAAATATTACATGTTTTTCTTACAATGATTCATAGTGTTGTAACGTCACAGAACGTTCCATAAAGGAAATCATTTACATAGTAAGTTATCATAAGAGGAAAGTGAGGTGAACAGTATCGAACCCAAGTAGTCCTAAAAAATTGTGTAATATTGTCTATAATTATTTCTACTAACATGAGAAACGACCAGACTTTGACTAAGACACAAACCCCATATATATTATTAAAGTGAATAACAGTGAAAAAACCATAAGACACTATAAGAGAGACGAATAATGTCAGAATCAACCAAAATGAAGTCATTAATTATTAAGTTTTATAACTCTGAATAGAGTATTAAGAACTATTTTTTGTGAATGAATGGGCATGATCCATTATTATATTATGTAATGTAAATAAAATAAATGTATTAAATGACTTAAATACATTATTAGAAAGAATCTAAGTTAAAATAAAAATTATATATTTGTTATGACAAAAAATATTAATGTGTTGGATTTGAGACCAAACACCCAGATGTCATGGAAAAAATTAAATATTATCAGATTGAAATAAAAACTATATGTAATTGTCAAGCAGACAAAAGTGAACAATTTATCTTAAATAAAGAAAGCTGTCAAATGAATAAAAAGCAGTCAAAATAGCCAAAAACAGTATTAACTAAAAACATGTGGTAGGCATATAATATTGTATAATTTATGGATTTAATGTTACCAAAATGCAACCAAATTGCATTAGAAAGTTGAAATATGATATAAAGCGACTATACTAATATATTTGACTAACTTTAACATTGTAATAGTCAAGTTAGCAAAATATCTACCTATACCATGTATGGCTGGAGCCAATCAACCAGTACAAAAATAATCATATCTGGCTAAATATTTACAAAATGCTAACAAAAATAAAATAGAATGGTACAATACTTCAGTATACCTTAAAGAACGAAGAAACTCAGTTGAAAATAAAGTCAATTATAAAAGAATTTAACTTATGAGAGTGAGATTTGTCACACCATAAAAAAGGACATCTCAAGACCAGTCAATGATGCTATGTCATCCTGTAATAAAAATAATGTATGTAAAGAGTAACCAGGTATCACAAAAGACAGACAATATAATAAACTCTGAGTGTACACTAGTGAAATACTACATATGTTAAAGAAAGAGAAGACTAATTATTGTGTTATAACATTAACAAAAAACCTAGGCAATGGACAGGGGCCACGTAAAATTGTAATTATTTATGTATTACCTATGTTAAAATTTGTTTGTTTTGTTGTAGGAAGGTAGTAATATTATATGTTCAGATTGTGGAAGGAACATAATAATTCCACAACAATTTTTGTTCTAAAAAGATTGAATTTTAATGACAACAACCAAGGTGAGAGTTGTATATTGTGTTACTTATTAGACTTAATTTAATTAAAAAAACAATCATAATTAGTATCACTAGATTCAGTTGAAAACAGAGAATCTAAATGTAATAATGGCATACAAATTGTGAGTACTAATGTAAAACTGTTTGATAAATACCAGTGTAATTTTTGAAATATCCTTAGTATGAAGAATAAGAAATTCGTTCTAAAAGCTTCGACGGAAGTTAAAATTGTTCCATGACATTCCATTTCGTTTATTCTTGAACAATCTAGAAAGAATTTTTTCACAAATATACCGGAAGTCAATGAAAACAATCAGCCTGAATTAGTATAAAAGAGAGACCAAATTCGACCAAAAAAACACTTGAAACTTGAACTCCAGAACTGATGCATCACCCACGACACTGATCAACGCAGTTAAGGCGAAACCGAGAGGCGAGAAATCGACAAGACGAAGAAAGGCTTTTCCCGTACATAGACAAACAGACTGACATAACCTCTACAAGAATCTACGCCAATGTGTTGCTGAAATAGAGCAGCAGCACGGCAAATTTTAATAGAAATCACGCAGCCAAAACGTCAACGGCCCAGGAGGGACCAAAACTTTAAATAGAGAACCAATTCTGCTGTGTTCGCATAGACTGACTAACTTGACAATAATCCCCTTAACGTAAACAAACAAACACCAAGCCTTTCTCTCGACACTGCATGGGAATCAGCGCTGCGGCGGCCAATTTCTGAATCAACGCGAAACAGATGATTTGTAGCAGTGGCGTTTGAACGATAATCTACTGCCAAACGTTTTTTCAAAAAGTGCGGAAATAGTAAATGATCGCAATTTTGACTTAAAATAGATTCAGTGCACATATGAAGAGGCGAGATTGAAAAACTACCCGGGAGGAGTGTCCAGTGCGAGATTAATTAACCATTGGAACGTGAGTTACCGAAATTAAAGTCAATTTTTTTACCTGGTTACATTTATCACACAGTTGTACTACACATGCCACACTCACCTTCAAATCACTTAATTTTTCTTGTAAAGCGTCTTATTGATATGTCTTGGTAGTTCAAAGGAGTCACGTCCTGAGAGTAAAGATTTTTTCACATATTAAACTCATGCTTTTCAACTGAGTAAAAAGTTGAAAACACTAGCCGATATTTGATTGGATATATAAAATTGTCAATAATAATAATAATAATAACTTGTGAATTTTTTTTCTGCAATTTTATAAATTTTATATGAATGTTAGTCCTTCAGACGATTTGTTGTTTTTTTTTGAAGAATCATTAAACTTACCTGATTTTTTCAAGCTAAACTGACTTGTTTATACTTTTTCATAGAAGTAAGATTTAGAAATTTTAATTACTTTAATAATCACATTTATTTCTTGGAACAAACGATTCCAAGTGGCGCCCACAAAAAACATAGTATTAAGTTGTGTTACAGGACTATATCACCGCAGAGGATCCAGTCAACAGTAAGTAACAAAAGTGCGCGGAGGTAACGCCCGACATTTTACAACACAATTATACAACACACTTTATTTATTTGTTATAAATTGACGACTCCAACAGTGGGGTTTAAAGGAGACTATTTTCTTTCTATTTGTTATAAATTGGCGCCCAACGCGGTGCTTGAAAAAGACGGAACAAGCCCGGCAACTACCAACATATTAAAATGCCGCAACCTAAGGGAAAAAAGGTGAAGAAGAATGTGGAACCCGAGTTAAGTGTGGAAGACGGAGAGGCAGTACAAATGGAGGAAACGGAATTAGAACCGCCCACACTAGAAATGGAAAGACCGGTACAAACGTCAGACGAATTAGAGGAGCAAAGGGGAGAAGAACCCATACAAATGGTAGAACAAACAGAGAAACCTGAACCAGAAAAAATAGCGAGCGTTGACATGAATGCAATAATGGTGATGCTCCTAGGAATGAAGGAGGAGAATAATAAAAATAGACAGGAAGACATGGGGAAATTAGACAAAAACATAGAATCTTTAAGGAAGGATATAACCGAGAAAATAGATGACAATGGAAAAAAACTGGAGATATTTCAGGAGGAGAATAAAAAAAGTATAGAGTCCCTGAAAAAAGAAATTAGCATAAAGTACGAAACAGTAAACAAAACGATCAATGATAATAAAATCGATAGTGACAGGAAGGTCGAAAACATGGAGAAACAGTTGGAAAGGTTACAGGAGGGAAACAATACACGTTTCGAAAATATAGAGGAACAAACAGTAGAGACCAAACAAGATGTTAGAAATCTCGAAAACATGGTAAGGCAGAACCAAGACGCCATCATGCAGGAGGTGGGAGAAGTCCAGAAAGACGTTAGCGAGAGGATGCAGAAAACATATGAAATCGCTAACAGGCTGGACGAACAAATAAAAACTAACAAAAATAGTATACTGGAAATAGACCAGAGAGAGAAGAACCTGCAGGAAAGATTAGAGGCGCTGAGAGACACACCTATAGTAAATACTCATACGTGTCATGGTGAAAACAGGGAAGTAATCAACTTCCAAAACTATCGACGAAACCCAATGGAATTTTTAGAAAGAATGGAAGAGTTTATTGGGAGAAATAGAGAAACAAGGTGGGACAGGATAAGAGAGATGCTTGACGAGACGTTTAAAAACACTAGGGATAACTGGTGGATAGCGGTACGACCCGAAATCACGAATTTAGCAGAGTTTAAACGCCAGTTCAAGGAGAAGTATTGGCCGGAGACTGCACAAAACAGGGTAAGAATGGACATTTTCTATGGCAAATACGACGCGTCCAATGGACAGTCCCCGACGTCTTATTTCCTAGGAAAGGTATGTTTAGCACGGAAGTTGATACCGCCGATCCCAGAAGAATGTTTGGTAAGGCAATTAGCTGGACATTACAGTTATGGTATCAAAGATGCCCAATTATACCAACAGCTCAGTAAAATAGCCGATCTGGCCAAATTATTAGAAAATTGTGAATCCACTGGAAGGTTCCAGGATTACCAACCCCCCAATCGTAAGGTAGAATACAATAACAACAATAACGGACCAAACCGGAATGGAGGTGGAAACAGTAACAACCTGAACAGAAATAGTCAGAATAATAATACCCCACCAAATGGCCGAAGTGATAACACTCAGGGTCCAAATAACCGCAACTATCCGGGACCAAACAGAGGTAATTATACTGGGAATAATTACGGTAGAAACTACCATCAGGGAAACAGTTATCGCGGGAATAACTATAGGGGAAATAATTATGGTCAACGTAATGGTTATCGTAACGGGGGAAACCAAGGAGGAGGCGATAGGAGAAATCACGAATATAGGCCCCAGGTAAATTATATGATGGCCGATAATCGACGACCATATCCACCCAATTTACCAAGTTACGGGTATATGACTCAACAGACGCGAGGTAACCAGGGTGATACAGCGAATAACCGTCAGCAGTTTTCAGAGGGTAGGAGTTACGAACCACCCAGAAATGAAAATAACAACCAACAGGAGCCAAACGCTAACCAAAATAATAATGAGAATTGGATAACAGTCCACGAAAATCCGGGTTTTTCATTACAGCATAATCAGGCAAGTAATGACGAAAGACCCTGAACAGTTCAGGTAAACCATGTATTGGCAGAAACTAGCCGAGAACCAAATAGTAATCCCAGAAATGAAAGTGATATAGAGGAGGAATTCCGCTATGCAGAAAAGATATGGCCCAAACATGTGGTGAGATGGTAAGGCCATGGATTAATCATCCAGAATAAATGTCATAGACCAGGCATTTGAAGGAGTAGAGGTGCTAAACATCGAAAGTCGGATATTGAGAAGAGAAGGAATTAAAAAGGAATGGGAATGATAAATAATTACATAATATAAGGAGAACACACAACCAGAAGGAGTTGAAATAATCAAAGTAATTAGCCCAAACTGACAAAATATAAACCCAAATATTATCAAACATAAAAACAATACCTACGAGGTAACTGACATGGTTAGTAACAAAGTAAAAGTCAAAGTAAAAGTCAGTTTAGTATAACCAAACATCATAGAAAAAGTACCATGATTAAAAATCACAAGTCAAATACTCAATCAGTGAGCAAGTACCATGACCAAAAACCCAAGTCAAATACAGCATCATTGAGAAGGTACCTTGACTAAACATGTTAACATGAATTTTTCAACTTACCCAGAATTAGAAAGGAGGTAGAGATTATTAAATAAATATAAATATTATTGTATAACGATTATTATTATTAATAAATATTATGAGATGGACACATTCCACTATAGGCAAGATTTATTTCCAATAGCCATGTCAACGTATATTTACCAGCTTACCCGTACTTAGAGAAGGAGAGAGATTATTATTAATAAATATTACGAGATGGACACTTAGTAAAGGAGAAAAGAAGGAGAAATACTGTCATATATTTGATACTAAATGGAAATGATAAATGAAAAAAAAAAAGGGAAGAACAGTGTGTTACATAAGGAGGTAATGATGAATATGAATATAGCTATTAACATTGAATGATTTTAAACGATAATTTAACCTGCGGAGAACGATATATTAATATAATTGTGAATTAATCAGAAGAGTTTAAGAAAGGGAATTTATGTGTAGGAGCCTATGATCTTTGAATATTGTATTTTTTTTTATTATTATTATTTGTTGCGAAGGTGCAATTATTATTTTCTGGACAGGGATGTGTTGCCTCTGATTTCAGTAGTTATAGATAGGAAGGGCAGAGAATGTATGCCATAGCGAGCCACTCTGACTCCCAACCCTCTATGAAAGTTAGGGAATTGATAGGGAATTATATCAAAGATTAAGTAATTAACATCAAGGTAAAAAGGAAAGGAATAGGTGATACGACAAGGAACGAACTAGGAATATTGAGTTGGATTAATATATTAAAGAAGTAGTACAGGAATTTAATTATAAGATAAAAGAATGAAATATAAAGAAGCTAATAAAGGGTTAATATAGAGATGATAATTTCATCAAAACCAAAGATATGTTTTCCAAAAATTATCAACTTTAACGGAGAGGCATATGTAACTTCACAGAACGTTCCATAAAGGAAATCATTTACATAGTAAGTTATCATAAGAGGAAAGTGAGGTGAACAGTATCGAACCCAAGTAGTCCTAAAAAATTGTGTAATATTGTCTATACTTATTTCTACTAACATGAGAAACGACCAGACTTTGACTAAGACACAAACCCCATATATATTATTAAAGTGAATAACAGTGAAAAAACCATAAGACACTATAAGAGAGACGAATAATGTCAGAATTAACCAAAATGAAGTCATTAATTATTAAGTTTTATAACTCTGAATAGAGTATTAAGAACTATTTTTTGTGAATGAATGGGCATGATCCATTATTATATTATGTAATGTAAATAAAATAAATGTATTAAATGACTTAAATACATTATTAGAAAGAATCTAAGTTAAAATAAAAATTATATATTTGTTATGACAAAAAATATTAATGTGTTGGATTTGAGACCAAACACCCAGATGTCATGGAAAAAATTAAATATTATCAGATTGAAATAAAAACTATATGTAATTGTCAAGCAGACAAAAGTGAACAATTTATCTTAAATAAAGAAAGCTGTCAAATGAATAAAAAGCAGTCAAAATAGCCAAAAACAGTATTAACTAAAAACATGTGGTAGGCATATAATATTGTATAATTTATGGATTTAATGTTACCAAAATGCAACCAAATTGCATTAGAAAGTTGAAATATGATATAAAGCGACTATACTAATATATTTGACTAACTTTAACATTGTAATAGTCAAGTTAGCAAAATATTTACCTATACCATGTATGGCTGGAGCCAATCAACCAGTACAAAAATAATCATATCTGGCTAAATATTTACAAAATGCTAACAAAAATAAAATAGAAAGGTACAATACTTCAGTATACCTTAAAGAACGAAGAAACTCAGTTGAAAATAAAGTCAATTATAAAAGAATTTAACTTATGAGAGTGAGATTTGTCACACCATAAAAAAGGACATCTCAAGACCAGTCAATGATGCTATGTCATCCTGTAATAAAAATAATGTATGTAAAGAGTAACCAGGTATCACAAAAGACAGACAATATAATAAACTCTGAGTGTACACTAGTGAAATACTACATATGTTAAAGAAAGAGACTAATTATTGTGTTATAATATTAACAAAAAACCTAGGCAATGGACAGGGGCCACGTAAAATTGTAATTATTTATGTATTACCTATATTAAAATTTGTTTGTTTTGTTGTAGGAAGGTAGTAATATTATATGTTCAGATTGTGGAAGGAACATAATAATTCCACAACAATTTTTGTTCTAAAAAGATTGAATTTTAATGACAACAACCAAGGTGAGAGTTGTATATTGTGTTACTTATTAGACTTAATTTAATTAAAAAACCAATCATAATTAGTATCACTAGATTCAGTTGAAAACAGAGAATCTAAATGTAATAATGGCATACAAATTGTGAGTACTAATGTAAAACTGTTTGATGAATACCAGTGTAATTTTTGAAATATCCTTATTATGAAGAAGAAGAAATTCGTTCTAAAAGCTTCGACGGAAGTTAAAATTGTTCCATGACATTCCATTTCGTTTATTCTCGAACAATCTAGAAAGAATTTTTTCACAAATATCCCGGAAGTCAATGAAAACAATCAGCCTGAATTAGTATAAAAGAGAGACCAAATTCGACCAAAAAAACACTTGAAACTTGAACTCCAGAACTGATGCATCACCCACGACACTGATCAACGCAGTTAAGGCGAAACCGAGAGGCAAGAAATCGACAAGACGAAGAAAGGCTTTTCCCGTACATAGACAAACAGACTGACATAACCTCTACAAGAATCTACGCCAATGTGTTGCTGAAATAGAGCAGCAGCACGGCAAATTTTAATAGAAATCACGCAGCCAAAACGTCAACGGCCCAGGAGGGACCAAAACTTTAAATAGAGAACCAATTCTGCTGTGTTCGCATAGACTGACTAACTTGACAATAATCCCCTTAACGTAAACAAACAAACACCAAGCCTTTCTCTCGACACTGCATGGGAATCAGCGCTGCGGCAGCCAATTTCTGAATCAACGCGAAACAGATGATTTGTAGCGGCGGCGTTTGAACGATAATCTACTGCCAAACGTTTTTACAAAAAGTGCGGAAATAGTAAATGATCGCAATTTTGACTTAAAATAGATTCAGTGCACATATGAAGAGGCGAGATTGAAAAACTACCCGAGAGGAGTGTCCAGTGCGAGATTATTTAACCATTGGAACGTGAGTTACCGAAATTAAAGTCAATTTTTTTACCTGGTTACATTTATCACACAGTTGTACTACACATGCCACACTCACCTTCAAATCACTTAATTTTTCTTGTAAAGCGTCTTATTGATATGTCTTGGTAGTTCAAAGGAGTCACGTCCTGAGAGTAAAGATTTTTAAATACATATTAAACTCATGCTTTTCAACTGAGTAAAAAATTGAAAACACTAGCCGGTATTTGATTGGATATATAAAATTGTCAATAATAATAATAATAATAATAACTTGTGAATTTTTTTTCTGCAATTTTATAAATTTTATATGAATGTTAGTCCTTCGGACGATTTGTTGTTTTTTTTTTAAGAATCATTAAACTTACCTGATTTTTTCAAGCTAAACTGACTTGTTTATACTTTTTCATAGAAGTAAGATTTAGAAATTTTAATTACTTTAATAATCACATTTATTTCTTGGAACAAACGATTCCAAGTGGCGCCCACAAAAAACATAGTATTAAGTTGTGTTACAGGACTATATCACCGCAGAGGATCCAGTCAACAGTAAGTAACAAAAGTGCGCGGAGGTAACGCCCGACACTTTACAACACAATTATACAACACACTTTATTTATTTGTTATAAATTGACGACTCCAACAGTGGGGTTTAAAGGAGACTATTTTCTTTCTATTTGTTATAAATTGGCGCCCAACGCGGGGCTTGAAAAAGACGGAACAAGCCCGGCAACTACCAACATATTAAAATGCCGCAACCTAAGGGAAAAAAGGTGAAGAAGAATGTGGAACCCGAGTTAAGTGTGGAAGACGGAGAGGCAGTACAAATGGAGGAAACGGAATTAGAACCGCCCACACTAGAAATGGAAAGACCGGTACAAACGTCAGACGAATTAGAGGAGCAAAGGGGAGAAGAACCCATACAAATGGTAGAACAAACAGAGAAACCCGAACCAGAAAAAATAGCGAGCGTTGACATGAATGCAATAATGGTGATGCTCCTAGGAATGAAGGAGGAGAATAATAAAAATAGACAGGAAGACATGGGGAAATTAGACAAAAACATAGAATCTTTAAGGAAGGATATAACCGAGAAAATAGATGACAATGGAAAAAAACTGGAGATATTTCAGGAGGAGAATAAAAAAAGTATAGAGTCCCTGAAAAAAGAAATTAGCATAAAGTACGAAACAGTAAACAAAACGATCAATGATAATAAAATCGATAGTGGCAGGAAGGTCGAAAACATGGAGAAACAGTTGGAAAGGTTACAGGAGGGAAACAATACACATTTCGAAAATATAGAGGAACAAACAGTAGAGACCAAACAAGATGTTAGAAATCTCGAAAACATGGTAAGGCAGAACCAAGACGCCATCATGCAGGAGGTGGGAGAAGTCCAGAAAGACGTTAGCGAGAGGATGCAGAAAACATATGAAATCGCTAACAGGCTGGACGAACAAATAAAAACTAACAAAAATAGTATACTGGAAATAGACCAGAGAGAGAAGAACCTGCAGGAAAGATTAGAGGCGCTGAGAGACACACCTATAGTAAATACTCATACGTGTCATGGTGAAAACAGGGAAGTAATCAACTTCCAAAACTATCGACGAAACCCAATGGAATTTTTAGAAAGAATGGAAGAGTTTATTGGGAGAAATAGAGAAACAAGGTGGGACAGGATAAGAGAGATGCTTGACGAGACGTTTAAAAACACTAGGGATAACTGGTGGATAGCGGTACGACCCGAAATCACGAATTTAGCAGAGTTTAAACGCCAGTTCAAGGAGAAGTATTGGCCGGAGACTGCACAAAACAGGGTAAGAATGGACATTTTCTATGGCAAATACGACGCATCCAATGGACAGTCCCCGACGTCTTATTTCCTAGGAAAGGTATGTTTAGCACGGAAGTTGATACCGCCGATCCCAGAAGAATGTTTGGTAAGGCAATTAGCTGGACATTACAGTTATGGTATCAAAGATGCCCAATTATACCAACAGCTCAGTAAAATAGCCGATCTGGCCAAATTATTAGAAAATTGTGAATCCACTGGAAGGTTCCAGGATTACCAACCCCCCAATCGTAAGGTAGAATACAATAACAACAATAACGGACCAAACCGGAATGGAGGTGGAAACGGTAACAACCTGAACAGAAATAGTCAGAATAATAATACCCCACCAAATGGCCGAAGTGATAACACTCAGGGTCCAAATAACCGCAACTATCCGGGACCAAACAGAGGTAATTACACCGGGAATAATTACGGTAGAAACTACCATCAGGGAAACAGTTATCGCGGGAATAACTATAGGGGAAATAATTATGGTCAACGTAATGGTTATCGTAACGGGGGAAACCAAGGAGGAGGCGATAGGAGAAATCACGAATATAGGCCCCAGGTAAATTATATGATGGCCGATAATTGACGACCATATCCACCCAATTTACCAAGTTACGGGTATATGACTCAACAGACGCGAGGTAACCAGGGTGATACGGCGAATAACCGTCAGCAGTTTTCAGAGGGTAGGAGTTACGAACCACCCAGAAACGAAAATAACAACCAACAGGAGCCAAACGCTAACCAAAATAATAATGAGAATTGGATAACAGTCCACGAAAATCCGGGTTTTTCATTACAGCATAATCAGGCAAGTAATGACAAAAGACCCCGAACAGTTCAGGTAAACCATGTATTGGCAGAAACTAGCCGAGAACCAAATAGTAATCCCAGAAATGAAAGTGATATAGAGGAGGAATTCCGCTATGCAGAAAAGATATGGCCCAAACATGTGGTGAGATGGTAAGGCCATGGATTAATCATCCAGAATAAATGTCATAGACCAGGCATTTGAAGGAGTAGAGGTGCTAAACATCGAAAGTCGGATATTGAGAAGAGAAGGAATTAAAAAGGAATGGGAATGATAAATAATGACATAATATAAGGAGAACACACAACCAGAAGGAGTTGAAATAATCAAAGTAATTAACCCAAACTGACAAAATATAAACCCAAATATTATCAAACATAAAAACAATACCTACGAGGTAACTGACACGGTTAGTAACAAAGTAAAAGGTACGTATAACCAAACATCATTGAAAAAGTACCATGATTAAAAATCACAAGTCAAATACTCAATCAGTGAGCAAGTACCATGACCAAAAACCCAAGTCAAATACAGCATCATTGAGAAGGTACCTTGACTAAACATGTTAACATGAATTTTTCAACTTACCCTGAATTAGAAAGGAGGTAGAGATTATTAAATAAATATAAATATTATTGTATAACGATTATTATTATTAATAAATATTACGAGATGGACACATTCCACTATAGGCAAGATTTATTTCCAATAGCCATGTCAACGTATATTTACCAGCTTACCCGTACTTAGAGAAGGAGAGAGATTATTATTAATAAATATTACGAGATGGACACTTAGTAAAGGAGAAAAGAAGGAGAAATACTGTCATATATTTGATACTAAATGGAAATGATAAATGAAAAAAAAAGGGAAGAACAGTGTGTTACATAAGGAGGTAATGATGAATATGAATATAGCTATTAACATTGAATGATTTTAAACGATAATTTAACCTGCGGAGAACGATATATTAATATAATTGTGAATTAATCAGAAGAGTTTAAGAAAGGGAATTTATGTGTAGGAGCCTATGATCTTTGAATATTGTATTTTTTTTTATTATTATTATTATTTGTTGCGAAGGTGCAATTATTATTTTCTGGACAGGGATGTGTTGCCTCTGATTTCAGTAGTTATAGATAGGAAGGGCAGAGAATGTATGCCATAGCGAGCCACTCTGACTCCCAACCCTCTATGAAAGTTAGGGAATTGATAGGGAATTATATCAAAGATTAATTAATTAACATCAAGGTAAAAAGGAAAGGAATAGGTGATACGACAAAGAACGAACTAGGAATATTGAGTTGGATTAATATATTAAAGGAGTAGTACAGGAATTTAATTATAAGATAAAAGAATGAAATATAAAGAAGCTAATAAAGGGTTAATATAGAGATGATAATTTCATCAAAACCAAAGATATGTTTTCCAAAAATTATCAACTTTAACGGAGAGGCATATGTAACTTCACAGAACGTTCCATAAAGGAAATCATTTACATAGTAAGTTATCATAAGAGGAAAGTGAGGTGAACAGTATCGAACCCAAGTAGTCCTAAAAAATTGTGTAATATTGTCTATACTTATTTCTACTAACATGAGAAACGACCAGACTTTGACTAAGACACAAACCCCATATATATTATTAAAGTGAATAACAGTGAAAAAACCATAAGACACTATAAGAGAGACGAATAATGTCAGAATCAACCAAAATGAAGTCATTAATTATTAAGTTTTATAACTCTGAATAGAGTATTAAGAACTATTTTTTGTGAATGAATGGGCATGATCCATTATTATATTATGTAATGTAAATAAAATAAATGTATTAAATGACTTAAATACATTATTAGAAAGAATCTAAGTTAAAATAAAAATTATATATTTGTTATGACAAAAAATATTAATGTGTTGGATTTGAGACCAAACACCCAGATGTCATGGAAAAAATTAAATATTATCAGATTGAAATAAAAACTATATGTAATTGTCAAGCAGACAAAAGTGAACAATTTATCTTAAATAAAGAAAGCTGTCAAATGAATAAAAAGCAGTCAAAATAGCCAAAAACAGTATTAACTAAAAACATGTGGTAGGCATATAATATTGTATAATTTATGGATTTAATGTTACCAAAATGCAACCAAATTGCATTAGAAAGTTGAAATATGATATAAAGCGACTATACTAATATATTTGACTAACTTTAACATTGTAATAGTCAAGTTAGCAAAATATTTACCTATACCATGTATGGCTGGAGCCAATCAACCAGTACAAAAATAATCATATCTGGCTAAATATTTACAAAATGCTAACAAAAATAAAATAGAATGGTACAATACTTCAGTATACCTTAAAGAACGAAGAAACTCAGTTGAAAATAAAGTCAATTATAAAAGAATTTAACTTATGAGAGTGAGATTTGTCACACCATAAAAAAGGACATCTCAAGACCAGTCAATGATGCTATGTCATCCTGTAATAAAAATAATGTATGTAAAGAGTAACCAGGTATCACAAAAGACAGACAATATAATAAACTCTGAGTGTACACTAGTGAAATACTACATATGTTAAAGAAAGAGACTAATTATTGTGTTATAACATTAACAAAAAACCTAGGCAATGGACAGGGGCCACGTAAAATTGTAATTATTTATGTATTACCTATGTTAAAATTTGTTTGTTTTGTTGTAGGAAGGTAGTAATATTATATGTTCAGATTGTGGAAGGAACATAATAATTCCACAACAATTTTTGTTCTAAAAAGATTGAATTTTAACGACAACAACCAAGGTGAGAGTTGTATATTGTGTTACTTATTAGACTTAATTTAATTAAAAAAACAATCATAATTAGTATCACTAGATTCAGTTGAAAACAGAGAATCTAAATGTAATAATGGCATACAAATTGTGAGTACTAATGTAAAACTGTTTGATAAATACCAGTGTAATTTTTGAAATATCCTCAGTATGAAGAATAAGAAATTTGTTCTAAAAGCTTCGACGGAAGTTAAAATTGTTCCATGACATTCCATTTCGTTTATTCTCGAACAATCTAGAAAGAATTTTTACACAAATATACCGGAAATCAATGAAAACAATCAGCCTGAATTATTATAAAAGAAAGACCAAATTCGACCAAAAAAACACTTGAAACTTGAACTCCAGAACTGATGCATCACCCACGACACTGATCAACGCAGTTAAGGCGAAACCGAGAGGCGAGAAATCGACAAGAAGAAGAAAGGCTTTTCCCGTACATAGACAAACAGACTGACATAACCTCTACAAGAATCTACGCCAATGTGTTGCTGAAATAGAGCAGCAGCACGGCAAATTTTAATAGAAATCACGCAGCCAAAACGTCAACGGCCCAGGAAGGACCAAAACTTTAAATAGAGAACCAATTCTGCTGTGTTCGCATAGACTGACTAACTTGACAATAATCCCCTTAACGTAAACAAACAAACACCAAGCCTTTCTCTCGACACTGCATGGGAATCAGCGCTGCGGCGGCCAATTTCTGAATCAACGCGAAACAGATGATTTGTAGCGGCGGCGTTTGAACGATAATCTACTGCCAAACGTTTTTACAAAAAGTGCGGAAATAGTAAATGATCGCAATTTTGACTTAAAATAGATTCAGTGCACATATGAAGAGGCGAGATTGAAAAACTACCCGGGAGGAGTGTCCAGTGCGAGATTAATTAACCATTGGAACGTGAGTTACCGAAATTAAAGTCAATTTTTTTACCTGGTTACATTTATCACACAGTTGTACTAAACATGCCACACTCACCTTCAAATCACTTAATTTTTCTTGTAAAGCGTCTTATTGATATGTCTTGGTAGTTCAAAGGAGTCACGTCCTGAGAGTAAAGATTTTTTCACATATTAAACTCATGCTTTTCAACTGAGTAAAAAATTGAAAACACTAGCCGATATTTGATTGGATATATAAAATTGTCAATAATAATAATAATAATAATAACTTGTGAATTTTTTTTCTGCAATTTTATAAATTTTATATGAATGTTAGTCCTTCATACGATTTGTTGTTTTTTTTTGAAGAATCATTAAACTTAACTGATTTTTTCAAGCTAAACTGACTTGTTTATACTTTTTCATAGAAGTAAGATTTAGAAATTTTAATTACTTTAATAATCACATTTATTTCTTGGAACAAACGATTCCAAGTGGCGCCCACAAAAAACATAGTATTAAGTTGTGTTACAGGACTATATCACCGCAGAGGATCCAGTCAACAGTAAGTAACAAAAGTGCGCGGAGTTAACGCCCGACATTTTACAACACAATTATACAACACACTTTATTTATTTGTTATAAATTGACGACTCCAACAGTGGGGTTTAAAGGAGACTATTTTCTTTCTATTTGTTATAAATTGGCGCCCAACGCGGTGCTTGAAAAAGACGGAACAAGCCCGGCAACTACCAACATATTAAAATGCCGCAACCTAAGGGAAAAAAGGTGAAGAAGAATGTGGAACCCGAGTTAAGTGTGGAAGACAGAGAGGCAGTACAAATGGAGGAAACGGAATTAGAACCGCCCACACTAGAAATGGAAAGACCGGTACAAACGTCAGACGAATTAGAGGAGCAAAGGGGAGAAGAACCCATACAAATGGTAGAACAAACAGAGAAACCTGAACCAGAAAAAATAGCGAGCGTTGACATGAATGCAATAATGGTGATGCTCCTAGGAATGAAGGAGGAGAATAATAAAAATAGACAGGAAGACATGGGAAAATTAGACAAAAACATAGAATCTTTAAGGAAGGATATAACCGAGAAAATAGATGACAATGGAAAAAAACTGGAGATATTTCAGGAGGAGAATAAAAAAAGTATAGAGTCCCTGAAAAAAGAAATTAGCATAAAGTACGAAACAGTAAACAAAACGATCAATGATAATAAAATCGATAGTGGCAGGAAGGTCGAAAACATGGAGAAACAGTTGGAAAGGTTACAGGAGGGAAACAATACACGTTTCGAAAATATAGAGGAACAAACAGTAGAGACCAAACAAGATGTTAGAAATCTCGAAAACATGGTAAGGCAGAACCAAGACGCCATCATGCAGGAGGTGGGAGAAGTCCAGAAAGACGTTAGCGAGAGGATGCAGAAAACATATGAAATCGCTAACAGGCTGGACGAACAAATAAAAACTAACAAAAATAGTATACTGGAAATAGACCAGAGAGAGAAGAACCTGCAGGAAAGATTAGAGGCGCTGAGAGACACACCTATAGTAAATACTCATACGTGTCATGGTGAAAACAGGGAAGTAATCAACTTCCAAAACTATCGATGAAACCCAATGGAATTTTTAGAAAGAATGGAAGAGTTTATTGGGAGAAATAGAGAAACAAGGTGGGACAGGATAAGAGAGATGCTTGACGAGACGTTTAAAAACACTAGGGATAACTGGTGGATAGCGGTACGACCCGAAATCACGAATTTAGCAGAGTTTAAACGCCAGTTCAAGGAGAAGTATTGGCCGGAGACTGCACAAAACAGGGTAAGAATGGACATTTTCTATGGCAAATACGACGCGTCCAATGGACAGTCCCCGACGTCTTATTTCCTAGGAAAGGTATGTTTAGCACGGAAGTTGATACCGCCGATCCCAGAAGAATGTTTGGTAAGGCAATTAGCTGGACATTACAGTTATGGTATCAAAGATGCCCAATTATACCAACAGCTCAGTAAAATAGCCGATCTGGCCAAATTATTAGAAAATTGTGAATCCACTGGAAGGTTCCAGGATTACCAACCCCCCAATCGTAAGGTAGAATACAATAACAACAATAACGGACCAAACCGGAATGGAGGTGGAAACGGTAACAACCTGAACAGAAATAGTCAGAATAATAATACCCCACCAAATGGCCGAAGTGATAACACTCAGGGTCCAAATAACCGCAACTATCCGGGACCAAACAGAGGTAATTACACTGGGAATAATTACGGTAGAAACTACCATCAGGGAAACAGTTATCGCGGGAATAACTATAGGGGAAATAATTATGGTCAACGTAATGGTTATCGTAACGGGGGAAACCAAGGAGGAGGCGATAGGAGAAATCACGAATATAGGCCCCAGGTAAATTATATCATGGCCGATAATCGACGACCATATCCACCCAATTTACCAAGTTACGGGTATATGACTCAACAGACGCGAGGTAACCAGGGTGATACGGCGAATAACCGTCAGCAGTTTTCAGAGGGTAGGAGTTACGAACCACCCAGAAATGAAAATAACAACCAACAGGAGCCAAACGCTAACCAAAATAATAATGAGAATTGGATAACAGTCCACGAAAATCCGGGTTTTTCATTACAGCATAATCAGGCAAGTAATGACGAAAGACCCTGAACAGTTCAGGTAAACCATGTATTGGCAGAAACTAGCCGAGAACCAAATAGTAATCCCAGAAATGAAAGTGATATAGAGGAGGAATTCCGCTATGCAGAAAAGATATGGCCCAAACATGTGGTGAGATGGTAAGGCCATGGATTAATCATCCAGAATAAATGTCATAGACCAGGCATTTGAAGGAGTAGAGGTGCTAAACATCGAAAGTCGGATATTGAGAAGAGAAGGAATTAAAAAGGAATGGGAATGATAAATAATTACATAATATAAGGAGAACACACAACCAGAAGGAGTTGAAATAATCAAAGTAATTAACCCAAACTGACAAAATATAAACCCAAATATTATCAAACATAAAAACAATACCTACGAGGTAACTAACATGGTTAGTAACAAAGTAAAAGTCAAAGTAAAAGTCAGTTTAGTATAACCAAACATCACAGAAAAAGTACCATGATTAAAAATCACAAGTCAAATACTCAATCAGTGAGCAAGTACCATGACCAAAAACCCAAGTCAAATACAGCATCATTGAGAAGGTACCTTGACTAAACATGTTAACATGAATTTTTCAACTTACCCAGAATTAGAAAGGAGGTAGAGATTATTAAATAAATATAAATATTATTGTATAACGATTATTATTATTAATAAATATTATGAGATGGACACATTCCACTATAGGCAAGATTTATTTCCAATAGCCATGTCAACGTATATTTACCAGCTTACCCGTACTTAGAGAAGGAGAGAGATTATTATTAATAGTTACCGTTGGTCTCCAGATCACTGTATATGATTAAATAAATAATTACCTTATTTTATCCACTAAGTGATCTTCTTTTTCTTTTTAATTACTACATGTTTCAGGGCTTATATCCCCATCTTCAGGTAAAAGCAAATCTACCCTATTATTAGGGTTTCGTTAAAATTTCGTTGAATTTTTAACGAAACCCTAATAATAGGGTAGATTTGCTTTTACCTGAAGATGGGGATATAAGCCCTGAAACATGTAGTAATTAAAAAGAAAAAGAAGATCACTTAGTGGATAAAATAAGGTAATTATTTATTTAATTATTATTAATAAATATTACGAGATGGACACTTAGTAAAGGAGAAAAGAAGGAGAAATACTGTCATATATTTGATACTAAATGGAAATGATAAATGAAAAAAAAAAAAGGGAAGAACAGTGTGTTACATAAGGAGGTAATGATGAATATGAATATAGCTATTAACATTGAATGATTTTAAACGATAATTTAACCTGCGGAGAACGATATATTAATATAATTGTGAATTAATCAGAAGAGTTTAAGAAAGGGAATTTATGTGTAGGAGCCTATGATCTTTGAATATTGTATTTTTTTTTATTATTATTATTATTTGTTGCGAAGGTGCAATTATTATTTTCTGGACAGGGATGTGTTGCCTCTGATTTCAGTAGTTATAGATAGGAAGGGCAGAGAATGTATGCCATAGCGAGCCACTCTGACTCTCAACCCTCTATGAAAGTTAGGGAATTGATAGGGAATTATATCAAAGATTAATTAATTAACATCAAGGTAAAAAGGAAAGGAATAGGTGATACGACAAAGAACGAACTAGGAATATTGAGTTGGATTAATATATTAAAGGAGTAGTACAGGAATTTAATTATAAGATAAAAGAATGAAATATAAAGAAGCTAATAAAGGGTTAATATAGAGATGATAATTTCATCAAAACCAAAGATATGTTTTCCAAAAATTATCAACTTTAACGGAGAGGCATATGTAACTTCACAGAACGTTCCATAAAGGAAATCATTTACATAGTAAGTTATCATAAGAGGAAAGTGAGGTGAACAGTATCGAACCCAAGTAGTCCTAAAAAATTGTGTAATATTGTCTATACTTATTTCTACTAACATGAGAAACGACCAGACTTTGACTAAGACACAAACCCCATATATATTATTAAAGTGAATAACAGTGAAAAAACCATAAGACACTATAAGAGAGACGAATAATGTCAGAATCAACCAAAATGAAGTCATTAATTATTAAGTTTTATAACTCTGAATAGAGTATTAAGAACTATTTTTTGTGAATGAATGGGCATGATCCATTATTATATTATGTAATGTAAATAAAATAAATGTATTAAATGACTTAAATACATTATTAGAAAGAATCTAAGTTAAAATAAAAATTATATATTTGTTATGACAAAAAATATTAATGTGTTGGATTTGAGACCAAACACCCAGATGTCATGGAAAAAATTAAATATTATCAGATTGAAATAAAAACTATATGTAATTGTCAAGCAGACAAAAGTGAACAATTTATCTTAAATAAAGAAAGCTGTCAAATGAATAAAAAGCAGTCAAAATAGCCAAAAACAGTATTAACTAAAAACATGTGGTAGGCATATAATATTGTATAATTTATGGATTTAATGTTACCAAAATGCAACCAAATTGCATTAGAAAGTTGAAATATGATATAAAGCGACTATACTAATATATTTGACTAACTTTAACATTGTAATAGTCAAGTTAGCAAAATATTTACCTATACCATGTATGGCTGGAGCCAATCAACCAGTACAAAAATAATCATATCTGGCTAAATATTTACAAAATGCTAACAAAAATAAAATAGAATGGTACAATACTTCAGTATACCTTAAAGAACGAAGAAACTCAGTTGAAAATAAAGTCAATTATAAAAGAATTTAACTTATGAGAGTGAGATTTGTCACACCATAAAAAAGGACATCTCAAGACCAGTCAATGATGCTATGTTATCCTGTAATAAAAATAATGTATGTAAAGAGTAACCAGGTATCACAAAAGACAGACAATATAATAAACTCTGAGTGTACACTAGTGAAATACTACATATGTTAAAGAAAGAGACTAATTATTGTGTTATAATATTAACAAAAAACCTAGGCAATGGACAGGGGCCACGTAAAATTGTAATTATTTATGTATTACCTATATTAAAATTTGTTTGTTTTGTTGTAGGAAGGTAGTAATATTATATGTTCAGATTGTGGAAGGAACATAATAATTCCACAACAATTTTTGTTCTAAAAAGATTGAATTTTAATGACAACAACCAAGGTGAGAGTTGTATATTGTGTTACTTATTAGACTTAATTTAATTAAAAAACCAATCATAATTAGTATCACTAGATTCAGTTGAAAACAGAGAATCTAAATGTAATAATGGCATACAAATTGTGAGTACTAATGTAAAACTGTTTGATAAATACCAGTGTAATTTTTGAAATATCCTTAGTATGAAGAATAAGAAATTCGTTCTAAAAGCTTCGACGGAAGTTAAAATTGTTCCATGACATTCCATTTCGTTTATTCTCGAACAATCTAGAAAGAATTTTTTCACAAATATCCCGGAAGTCAATGAAAACAATCAGCCTGAATTAGTATAAAAGAGAGACCAAATTCGACCAAAAAAACACTTGAAACTTGAACTCCAGAACTGATGCATCACCCACGACACTGATCAACGCAGTTAAGGCGAAACCAAGAGGCAAGAAATCGACAAGACGAAGAAAGGCTTTTCCCGTACATAGACAAACAGACTGACATAACCTCTACAAGAATCTACGCCAATGTGTTGCTGAAATAGAGCAGCAGCACGGCAAATTTTAATAGAAATCACGCAGCCAAAACGTCAACGGCCCAGGAGGGACCAAAACTTTAAATAGAGAACCAATTCTGCTGTGTTCGCATAGACTGACTAACTTGACAATAATCCCCTTAACGTAAACAAACAAACACCAAGCCTTTCTCTCGACACTGCATGGGAATCAGCGCTGCGGCAGCCAATTTCTGAATCAACGCGAAACAGATGATTTGTAGCGGCGGCGTTTGAACGATAATCTACTGCCAAACGTTTTTACAAAAAGTGCGGAAATAGTAAATGATCGCAATTTTGACTTAAAATAGATTCAGTGCACATATGAAGAGGCGAGATTGAAAAACTACCCGAGAGGAGTGTCCAGTGCGAGATTAATTAACCATTGGAACGTGAGTTACCGAAATTAAAGTCAATTTTTTTACCTGGTTACATTTATCACACAGTTGTACTACACATGCCACACTCACCTTCAAATCACTTAATTTTTCTTGTAAAGCGTCTTATTGATATGTCTTGGTAGTTCAAAGGAGTCACGTCCTGAGAGTAAAGATTTTTTCACATATTAAACTCATGCTTTTCAACTGAGTAAAAAATTGAAAACACTAGCCGGTATTTGATTGGATATATAAAATTGTCAATAATAATAATAATAATAACTTGTGAATTTTTTTTCTGCAATTTTATAAATTTTATATGAATGTTAGTCCTTCAGACGATTTGTTGTTTTTTTTTGAAGAATCATTAAACTTACCTGATTTTTTCAAGCTAAACTGACTTGTTTATACTTTTTCATAGAAGTAAGATTTAGAAATTTTAATTACTTTAATAATCACATTTATTTCTTGGAACAAACGATTCCAAGTGGCGCCCACAAAAAACATAGTATTAAGTTGTGTTACAGGACTATATCACCGCAGAGGATCCAGTCAACAGTAAGTAACAAAAGTGCGCGGAGGTAACGCCCGAAATTTTACAACACAATTATACAACACACTTTATTTATTTGTTATAAATTGACGACTCCAACAGTGGGGTTTAAAGGAGACTATTTTCTTTCTATTTGTTATAAATTGGCGCCCAACGCGGGGCTTGAAAAAGACGGAACAAGCCCGGCAACTACCAACATATTAAAATGCCGCAACCTAAGGGAAAAAAGGTGAAGAAGAATGTGGAACCCGAGTTAAGTGTGGAAGACGGAGAGGCAGTACAAATGGAGGAAACGGAATTAGAACCGCCCACACTAGAAATGGAAAGACCGGTACAAACGGCAGACGAATTAGAGGAGCAAAGGGGAGAAGAACCCATACAAATGGTAGAACAAACAGAGAAACCCGAACCAGAAAAAATAGCGAGCGTTGACATGAATGCAATAATGGTGATGCTCCTAGGAATGAAGGAGGAGAATAATAAAAATAGACAGGAAGACATGGGGAAATTAGACAAAAACATAGAATCTTTAAGGAAGGATATAACCGAGAAAATAGATGACAATGGAAAAAAACTGGAGATATTTCAGGAGGAGAATAAAAAAAGTATAGAGTCCCTGAAAAAAGAAATTAGCATAAAGTACGAAACAGTAAACAAAACGATCAATGATAATAAAATCGATAGTGGCAGGAAGGTCGAAAACATGGAGAAACAGTTGGAAAGGTTACAGGAGGGAAACAATACACATTTCGAAAATATAGAGGAACAAACAGTAGAGACCAAACAAGATGTTAGAAATCTCGAAAACATGGTAAGGCAGAACCAAGACGCCATCATGCAGGAGGTGGGAGAAGTCCAGAAAGACGTTAGCGAGAGGATGCAGAAAACATATGAAATCGCTAACAGGCTGGACGAACAAATAAAAACTAACAAAAATAGTATACTGGAAATAGACCAGAGAGAGAAGAACCTGCAGGAAAGATTAGAGGCGCTGAGAGACACACCTATAGTAAATACTCATACGTGTCATGGTGAAAACAGGGAAGTAATCAACTTCCAAAACTATCGACGAAACCCAATGGAATTTTTAGAAAGAATGGAAGAGTTTATTGGGAGAAATAGAGAAACAAGGTGGGACAGGATAAGAGAGATGCTTGACGAGACGTTTAAAAACACTAGGGATAACTGGTGGATAGCGGTACGACCCGAAATCACGAATTTAGCAGAGTTTAAACGCCAGTTCAAGGAGAAGTATTGGCCGGAGACTGCACAAAACAGGGTAAGAATGGACATTTTCTATGGCAAATACGACGCATCCAATGGAAAGTCCCCGACGTCTTATTTCCTAGGAAAGGTATGTTTAGCACGGAAGTTGATACCGCCGATCCCAGAAGAATGTTTGGTAAGGCAATTAGCTGGACATTACAGTTATGGTATCAAAGAAGCCCAATTATACCAACAGCTCAGTAAAATAGCCGATCTGGCCAAATTATTAGAAAATTGTGAATCCACTGGAAGGTTCCAGGATTACCAACCCCCCAATCGTAAGGTAGAATACAATAACAACAATAACGGACCAAACCGGAATGGAGGTGGAAACGGTAACAACCTGAACAGAAATAGTCAGAATAATAATACCCCACCAAATGGCCGAAGTGATAACACTCAGGGTCCAAATAACCGCAACTATCCGGGACCAAACAGAGGTAATTACACCGGGAATAATTACGGTAGAAACTACCATCAGGGAAACAGTTATCGCAGGAATAACTATAGGGGAAATAATTATGGTCAACGTAATGGTTATCGTAACGGGGGAAACCAAGGAGGAGGCGATAGGAGAAATCACGAATATAGGCCCCAGGTAAATTATATGATGGCCGATAATCGACGACCATATCCACCCAATTTACCAAGTTACGGGTATATGACTCAACAGACGCGAGGTAACCAGGGTGATACGGCGAATAACCGTCAGCAGTTTTCAGAGGGTAGGAGTTACGAACCACCCAGAAACGAAAATAACAACCAACAGGAGCCAAACGCTAACCAAAATAATAATGAGAATTGGATAACAGTCCACGAAAATCCGGGTTTTTCATTACAGCATAATCAGGCAAGTAATGACAAAAGACCCCGAACAGTTCAGGTAAACCATGTATTGGCAGAAACTAGCCGAGAACCAAATAGTAATCCCAGAAATGAAAGTGATATAGAGGAGGAATTCCGCTATGCAGAAAAGATATGGCCCAAACATGTGGTGAGATGGTAAGGCCATGGATTAATCATCCAGAATAAATGTCATAGACCAGGCATTTGAAGGAGTAGAGGTGCTAAACATCGAAAGTCGGATATTGAGAAGAGAAGGAATTAAAAAGGAATGGGAATGATAAATCATGACATAATATAAGGAGAACACACAACCAGAAGGAGTTGAAATAATCAAAGTAATTAACCCAAACTGACAAAATATAAACCCAAATATTATCAAACATAAAAACAATACCTACGAGGTAACTGACACGGTTAGTAACAAAGTAAAAGGTACGTATAACCAAACATCATTGAAAAAGTACCATGATTAAAAATCACAAGTCAAATACTCAATCAGTGAGCAAGTACCATGACCAAAAACCCAAGTCAAATACAGCATCATTGAGAAGGTACCTTGACTAAACATGTTAACATGAATTTTTCAACTTACCCAGAATTAGAAAGGAGGTAGAGATTATTAAATAAATATAAATATTATTGTATAACGATTATTATTATTAATAAATATTACGAGATGGACACATTCCACTATAGGCAAGATTTATTTCCAATAGCCATGTCAACGTATATTTACCAGCTTACCCGTACTTAGAGAAGGAGAGAGATTATTATTAATAAATATTACGAGATGGACACTTAGTAAAGGAGAAAAGAAGGAGAAATACTGTCATATATTTGATACTAAATGGAAATGATAAATGAAAAAAAAAAGGGAAGAACAGTGTGTTACATAAGGAGGTAATGATGAATATGAATATAGCTATTAACATTGAATGATTTTAAACGATAATTTAACCTGCGGAGAACGATATATTAATATAATTGTGAATTAATCAGAAGAGTTTAAGAAAGGGAATTTATGTGTAGGAGCCTATGATCTTTGAATATTGTATTTTTTTTTATTATTATTATTATTTGTTGCGAAGGTGCAATTATTATTTTCTGGACAGGGATGTGTTGCCTCTGATTTCAGTAGTTATAGATAGGAAGGGCAGAGAATGTATGCCATAGCGAGCCACTCTGACTCCCAACCCTCTATGAAAGTTAGGGTAATTGATAGGGAATTATATCAAAGATTAATTAATTAACATCAAGGTAAAAAGGAAAGGAATAGGTGATACGACAAAGAATGAACTAGGAATATTGAGTTGGATTAATATATTAAAGGAGTAGTACAGGAATTTAATTATAAGATAAAAGAATGAAATATAAAGAAGCTAATAAAGGGTTAATATAGAGATGATAATTTCATCAAAACCAAAGATATGTTTTCCAAAAATTATCAACTTTAACGGAGAGGCATATGTAACTTCACAGAACGTTCCATAAAGGAAATCATTTACATAGTAAGTTATCATAAGAGGAAAGTGAGGTGAACAGTATCGAACCCAAGTAGTCCTAAAAAATTGTGTAATATTGTCTATACTTATTTCTACTAACATGAGAAACGACCAGACTTTGACTAAGACACAAACCCCATATATATTATTAAAGTGAATAACAGTGAAAAAACCATAAGACACTATAAGAGAGACGAATAATGTCAGAATCAACCAAAATGAAGTCATTAATTATTAAGTTTTATAACTCTGAATAGAGTATTAAGAACTATTTTTTGTGAATGAATGGGCATGATCCATTATTATATTATGTAATGTAAATAAAATAAATGTATTAAATGACTTAAATACATTATTAGAAAGAATCTAAGTTAAAATAAAAATTATATATTTGTTATGACAAAAAATATTAATGTGTTGGATTTGAGACCAAACACCCAGATGTCATGGAAAAAATTAAATATTATCAGATTGAAATAAAAACTATATGTAATTGTCAAGCAGACAAAAGTGAACAATTTATCTTAAATAAAGAAAGCTGTCAAATGAATAAAAAGCAGTCAAAATAGCCAAAAACAGTATTAACTAAAAACATGTGGTAGGCATATAATATTGTATAATTTATGGATTTAATGTTACCAAAATGCAACCAAATTGCATTAGAAAGTTGAAATATGATATAAAGCGACTATACTAATATATTTGACTAACTTTAACATTGTAATAGTCAAGTTAGCAAAATATTTACCTATACCATGTATGGCTGGAGCCAATCAACCAGTACAAAAATAATCATATCTGGCTAAATATTTACAAAATGCTAACAAAAATAAAATAGAAAGGTACAATACTTCAGTATACCTTAAAGAACGAAGAAACTCAGTTGAAAATAAAGTCAATTATAAAAGAATTTAACTTATGAGAGTGAGATTTGTCACACCATAAAAAAGGACATCTCAAGACCAGTCAATGATGCTATGTCATCCTGTAATAAAAATAATGTATGTAAAGAGTAACCAGGTATCACAAAAGACAGACAATATAATAAACTCTGAGTGTACACTAGTGAAATACTACATATGTTAAAGAAAGAGACTAATTATTGTGTTATAATATTAACAAAAAACCTAGGCAATGGACAGGGGCCACGTAAAATTGTAATTATTTATATATTACCTATATTAAAATTTGTTTGTTTTGTTGTAGGAAGGTAGTAATATTATATGTTCAGATTGTGGAAGGAACATAATAATTCCACAACAATTTTTGTTCTAAAAAGATTGAATTTTAATGACAACAACCAAGGTGAGAGTTGTATATTGTGTTACTTATTAGACTTAATTTAATTAAAAAACCAATCATAATTAGTATCACTAGATTCAGTTGAAAACAGAGAATCTAAATGTAATAATGGCATACAAATTGTGAGTACTAATGTAAAACTGTTTGATAAATACCAGTGTAATTTTTGAAATATCCTTAGTATGAAGAATAAGAAATTCGTTCTAAAAGCTTCGACGGAAGTTAAAATTGTTCCATGACATTCCATTTCGTTTATTCTCGAACAATCTAGAAAGAATTTTTTCACAAATATCCCGGAAGTCAATGAAAACAATCAGCCTGAATTAGTATAAAAGAGAGACCAAATTCGACCAAAAAAACACTTGAAACTTGAACTCCAGAACTGATGCATCACCCACGACACTGATCAACGCAGTTAAGGCGAAACCGAGAGGCAAGAAATCGACAAGACGAAGAAAGGCTTTTCCCGTACATAGACAAACAGACTGACATAACCTCTACAAGAATCTACGCCAATATAGAGCAGCAGCACGGCAAATTTTAATAGAAATCACGCAGCCAAAACGTCAACGGCCCAGGAGGGACCAAAACTTTAAATAGAGAACCAATTCTGCTGTGTTCGCATAGACTGACTAACTTGACAATAATCCCCTTAACGTAAACAAACAAACACCAAGCCTTTCTCTCGACACTGCATGGGAATCAGCGCTGCGGCAGCCAAATTCTGAATCAACGCGAAACAGATGATTTGTAGCGGCGGCGTTTGAACGATAATCTACTGCCAAACGTTTTTACAAAAAGTGCGGAAATAGTAAATGATCGCAATTTTGACTTAAAATAGATTCAGTGCACATATGAAGAGGCGAGATTGAAAAACTACCCGAGAGGAGTGTCCAGTGCGAGATTAATTAACCATTGGAACGTGAGTTACCGAAATTAAAGTCAATTTTTTTACCTGGTTACATTTATCACACAGTTGTACTACACATGCCACACTCACCTTCAAATCACTTAATTTTTCTTGTAAAGCGTCTTATTGATATGTCTTGGTAGTTCAAAGGAGTCACGTCCTGAGAGTAAAGATTTTTTCACATATTAAACTCATGCTTTTCAACTGAGTAAAAAATTGAAAACACTAGCTGATATTTGATTGGATATATAAATTTGTCAATAATAATAATAATAATAACTTGTGAATTTTTTTTCTGCAATTTTATAAATTTTATATGAATGTTAGTCCTTCAGACGATTTGTTGTTTTCTTTTGAAGAATCATTAAACTTACCTGATTTTTTCACGCTAAACTGACTTGTTTATACTTTTTCATAGAAGTAAGATTTAGAAATTTTAATTACTTTAATAATCACATTTATTTCTTGGAACAAACGATTCCAAGTGGCGCCCACAAAAAACATAGTATTAAGTTGTGTTACAGGACTACATCACCGCAGAGGATCCAGTCAACAGTAAGTAACAAAAGTGCGCGGAGGTAACGCCCGACATTTTACAACACAATTATACAACACACTTTATTTATTTGTTATAAATTGACGACTCCAACAGTGGGGTTTAAAGGAGACTATTTTCTTTCTATTTGTTATAAATTGGCGCCCAACGCGGGGCTTGAAAAAGACGGAACAAGCCCGGCAACTACCAACATATTAAAATGCCGCAACCTAAGGGAAAAAAGGTGAAGAAGAATGTGGAACCCGAGTTAAGTGTGGAAGACGGAGAGGCAGTACAAATGGAGGAAACGGAATTAGAACCGCCCACACTAGAAATGGAAAGACCGGTACAAACGGCAGACGAATTAGAGGAGCAAAGGGGAGAAGAACCCATACAAATGGTAGAACAAACAGAGAAACCCGAACCAGAAAAAATAGCGAGCGTTGACATGAATGCAATAATGGTGATGCTCCTAGGAATGAAGGAGGAGAATAATAAAAATAGACAGGAAGACATGGGGAAATTAGACAAAAACATAGAATCTTTAAGGAAGGATATAACCGAGAAAATAGATGACAATGGAAAAAAACTGGAGATATTTCAGGAGGAGAATAAAAAAAGTATAGAGTCCCTGAAAAAAGAAATTAGCATAAAGTACGAAACAGTAAACAAAACGATCAATGATAATAAAATCGATAGTGGCAGGAAGGTCGAAAACATGGAGAAACAGTTGGAAAGGTTACAGGAGGGAAACAATACACATTTCGAAAATATAGAGGAACAAACAGTAGAGACCAAACAAGATGTTAGAAATCTCGAAAACATGGTAAGGCAGAACCAAGATGCCATCATGCAGGAGGTGGGAGAAGTCCAGAAAGACGTTAGCGAGAGGATGCAGAAAACATATGAAATCGCTAACAGGCTGGACGAACAAATAAAAACTAACAAAAATAGTATACTGGAAATAGACCAGAGAGAGAAGAACCTGCAGGAAAGATTAGAGGCGCTGAGAGACACACCTATAGTAAATACTCATACGTGTCATGGTGAAAACAGGGAAGTAATCAACTTCCAAAACTATCGATGAAACCCAATGGAATTTTTAGAAAGAATGGAAGAGTTTATTGGGAGAAATAGAGAAACAAGGTGGGACAGGATAAGAGAGATGCTTGACGAGACGTTTAAAAACACTAGGGATAACTGGTGGATAGCGGTACGACCCGAAATCACGAATTTAGCAGAGTTTAAACGCCAGTTCAAGGAGAAGTATTGGCCGGAGACTGCACAAAACAGGGTAAGAATGGACATTTTCTATGGCAAATACGACGCATCCAATGGACAGTCGCCGACGTCTTATTTCCAAGGAAAGGTATGTTTAGCACGGAAGTTGATACCGCCGATCCCAGAAGAATGTTTGGTAAGGCAATTAGCTGGACATTACAGTTATGGTATCAAAGAAGCCCAATTATACCAACAGCTCAGTAAAATAGCCGATCTGGCCAAATTATTAGAAAATTGTGAATCCACTGGAAGGTTCCAGGATTACCAACCCCCCAATCGTAAGGTAGAATACAATAACAACAATAACGGACCAAACCGGAATGGAGGTGGAAACGGTAACAACCTGAACAGAAATAGTCAGAATAATAATACCCCACCAAATGGCCGAAGTGATAACACTCAGGGTCCAAATAACCGCAACTATCCGGGACCAAACAGAGGTAATTACACCGGGAATAATTACGGTAGAAACTACCATCAGGGAAACAGTTATCGCGGGAATAACTATAGGGGAAATAATTATGGTCAACGTAATGGTTATCGTAACGGGGGAAACCAAGGAGGAGGCGATAGGAGAAATCACGAATATAGGCCCCAGGTAAATTATATGATGGCCGATAATCGACGACCATATCCACCCAATTTACCAAGTTACGGGTATATGACTCAACAGACGCGAGGTAACCAGGGTGATACGGTGAATAACCGTCAGCAGTTTTCAGAGGGTAGGAGTTACGAACCACCCAGAAACGAAAATAACAACCAACAGGAGCCAAACGCTAACCAAAATAATAATGAGAATTGGATAACAGTCCACGAAAATCCGGGTTTTTCATTACAGCATAATCAGGCAAGTAATGACAAAAGACCCCGAACAGTTCAGGTAAACCATGTATTGGCAGAAACTAGCCGAGAACCAAATAGTAATCCCAGAAATGAAAGTGATATAGAGGAGGAATTCCGCTATGCAGAAAAGATATGGCCCAAACATGTGGTGAGATGGTAAGGCCATGGATTAATCATCCAGAATAAATGTCATAGACCAGGCATTTGAAGGAGTAGAGGTGCTAAACATCGAAAGTCGGATATTGAGAAGAGAAGGAATTAAAAAGGAATGGGAATGATAAATCATGACATAATATAAGGAGAACACACAACCAGAAGGAGTTGAAATAATCAAAGTAATTAACCCAAACTGACAAAATATAAACCCAAATATTATCAAACATAAAAACAATACCTACGAGGTAACTGACACGGTTAGTAACAAAGTAAAAGGTACGTATAACCAAACATCATTGAAAAAGTACCATGATTAAAAATCACAAGTCAAATACTCAATCAGTGAGCAAGTACCATGACCAAAAACCCAAGTCAAATACAGCATCATTGAGAAGGTACCTTGACTAAACATGTTAACATGAATTTTTCAACTTACCCAGAATTAGAAAGGAGGTAGAGATTATTAAATAAATATAAATATTATTGTATAACGATTATTATTATTAATAAATATTACGAGATGGACACATTCCACTATAGGCAAGATTTATTTCCAATAGCCATGTCAACGTATATTTACCAGCTTACCCGTACTTAGAGAAGGAGAGAGATTATTATTAATAAATATTACGAGATGGACACTTAGTAAAGGAGAAAAGAAGGAGAAATACTGTCATATATTTGATACTAAATGGAAATGATAAATGAAAAAAAAAAGGGAAGAACAGTGTGTTACATAAGGAGGTAATGATGAATATGAATATAGCTATTAACATTGAATGATTTTAAACGATAATTTAACCTGCGGAGAACGATATATTAATATAATTGTGAATTAATCAGAAGAGTTTGAGAAAGGGAATTTATGTGTAGGAGCCTATGATCTTTGAATATTGTATTTTTTTTTATTATTATTATTATTTGTTGCGAAGGTGCAATTATTATTTTCTGGACAGGGATGTGTTGCCTCTGATTTCAGTAGTTATAGATAGGAAGGGCAGAGAATGTATGCCATAGCGAGCCACTCTGACTCCCAACCCTCTATGAAAGTTAGGGAATTGATAGGGAATTATATCAAAGATTAATTAATTAACATCAAGGTAAAAAGGAAAGGAATAGGTGATACGACAAAGAACGAACTAGGAATATTGAGTTGGATTAATATATTAAAGGAGTAGTACAGGAATTTAATTATAAGATAAAAGAATGAAATATAAAGAAGCTAATAAAGGGTTAATATAGAGATGATAATTTCATCAAAACCAAAGATATGTTTTCCAAAAATTATCAACTTTAACGGAGAGGCATATGTAACTTCACAGAACGTTCCATAAAGGAAATCATTTACATAGTAAGTTATCATAAGAGGAAAGTGAGGTGAACAGTATCGAACCCAAGTAGTCCTAAAAAATTGTGTAATATTGTCTATACTTATTTCTACTAACATGAGAAACGACCAGACTTTGACTAAGACACAAACCCCATATATATTATTAAAGTGAATAACAGTGAAAAAACCATAAGACACTATAAGAGAGACGAATAATGTCAGAATCAACCAAAATGAAGTCATTAATTATTAAGTTTTATAACTCTGAATAGAGTATTAAGAACTATTTTTTGTGAATGAATGGGCATGATCCATTATTATATTATGTAATGTAAATAAAATAAATGTATTAAATGACTTAAATACATTATTAGAAAGAATCTAAGTTAAAATAAAAATTATATATTTGTTATGACAAAAAATATTAATGTGTTGGATTTGAGACCAAACACCCAGATGTCATGGAAAAAATTAAATATTATCAGATTGAAATAAAAACTATATGTAATTGTCAAGCAGACAAAAGTGAACAATTTATCTTAAATAAAGAAAGCTGTCAAATGAATAAAAAGCAGTCAAAATAGCCAAAAACCGTATTAACTAAAAACATGTGGTAGGCATATAATATTGTATAATTTATGGATTTAATGTTACCAAAATGCAACCAAATTGCATTAGAAAGTTGAAATATGATATAAAGCGACTATACTAATATATTTGACTAACTTTAACATTGTAATAGTCAAGTTAGCAAAATATTTACCTATACCATGTATGGCTGGAGCCAATCAACCAGTACAAAAATAATCATATCTGGCTAAATATTTACAAAATGCTAACAAAAATAAAATAGAATGGTACAATACTTCAGTATACCTTAAAGAACGAAGAAACTCAGTTGAAAATAAAGTCAATTATAAAAGAATTTAACTTATGAGAGTGAGATTTGTCACACCATAAAAAAGGACATCTCAAGACCAGTCAATGATGCTATGTCATCCTGTAATAAAAATAATGTATGTAAAGAGTAACCAGGTATCACAAAAGACAGACAATATAATAAACTCTGAGTGTACACTAGTGAAATACTACATATGTTAAAGAAAGAGACTAATTATTGTGTTATAACATTAACAAAAAACCTAGGCAATGGACAGGGGCCACGTAAAATTGTAATTATTTATGTATTACCTATGTTAAAATTTGTTTGTTTTGTTGTAGGAAGGTAGTAATATTATATGTTCAGATTGTGGAAGGAACATAATAATTCCACAACAATTTTTGTTCTAAAAAGATTGAATTTTAATGACAACAACCAAGGTGAGAGTTGTATATTGTGTTACTTATTAGACTTAATTTAATTAAAAAAACAATCATAATTAGTATCACTAGATTCAGTTGAAAACAGAGAATCTAAATGTAATAATGGCATACAAATTGTGAGTACTAATGTAAAACTGTTTGATAAATACCAGTGTAATTTTTGAAATATCCTCAGTATGAAGAATAAGAAATTTGTTCTAAAAGCTTCGACGGAAGTTAAAATTGTTCCATGACATTCCATTTCGTTTATTCTCGAACAATCTAGAAAGAATTTTTACACAAATATACCGGAAATCAATGAAAACAATCAGCCTGAATTAGTATAAAAGAGAGACCAAATTCGACCAAAAAAACACTTGAAACTTGAACTCCAGAACTGATGCATCACCCATGACACTGATCAACGCAGTTAAGGCGAAACCGAGAGGCGAGAAATCGACAAGAAGAAGAAAGGCTTTTCCCGTACATAGACAAACAGACTGACATAACCTCTACAAGAATCTACGCCAATGTGTTGCTGAAATAGAGCAGCAGCACGGCAAATTTTAATAGAAATCACGCAGCCAGAACGTCAACGGCCCAGGAGGGACCAAAACTTTAAATAGAGAACCAATTCTGCTGTGTTCGCATAGACTGACTAACTTGACAATAATCCCCTTAACGTAAACAAACAAACACCAAGCCTTTCTCTCGACACTGCATGGGAATCAGCGCTGCGGCGGCCAATTTCTGAATCAACGCGAAACAGATGATTTGTAGCGGCGGCGTTTGAACGATAAACTACTGCCAAACGTTTTTACAAAAAGTGCGGAAATAGTAAATGATCGCAATTTTGACTTAAAATAGATTCAGTGCACATATGAAGAGGCGAGATTGAAAAACTACCCGAGAGGAGTGTCCAGTGCGAGATTAATTAACCATTGGAACGTGAGTTACCGAAATTAAAGTCAATTTTTTTACCTGGTTACATTTATCACACAGTTGTACTACACATGCCACACTCACCTTCAAAATCACTTAATTTTTCTTGTAAAGCGTCTTATTGATATGTCTTGGTAGTTCAAAGGAGTCACGTCCTGAGAGTAAAGATTTTTTCACATATTAAACTCATGCTTTTCAACTGAGTAAAAAATTGAAAACACTAGCCGATATTTGATTGGATATATAAATTTGTCAATAATAATAATAATAATAACTTGTGAATTTTTTTTCTGCAATTTTATAAATTTTATATGAATGTTAGTCCTTCAGACGATTTGTTGTTTTTTTTTGAAGAATCATTAAACTTACCTGATTTTTTCAAGCTAAACTGACTTGTTTATACTTTTTCATAGAAGTAAGATTTAGAAATTTTAATTACTTTAATAATCACATTTATTTCTTGGAACAAACGATTCCAAGTGGCGCCCACAAAAAACATAGTATTAAGTTGTGTTACAGGACTACATCACCGCAGATGATCCAGTCAACAGTAAGTAACAAAAGTGCGCGGAGGTAACGCCCGACATTTTACAACACAATTATACAACACACTTTATTTATTTGTTATAAATTGACGACTCCAACAGTGGGGTTTAAAGGAGACTATTTTCTTTCTATTTGTTATAAATTGGCGCCCAACGTGGGGCTTGAAAAAGACGGAACAAACCCGGCAACTACCAACATATTAAAATGCCGCAACCTAAGGGAAAAAAGGTGAAGAAGAACGTGGAACCCGAGTTAAGTGTGGAAGACGGAGAGGCAGTACAAATGGAGGAAACGGAATTAGAACCGCCCACACTAGAAATGGAAAGACCGGTACAAACGGCAGACGAATTAGAGGAGCAAAGGGGAGAAGAACCCATACAAATGGTAGAACAAACAGAGAAACCCGAACCAGAAAAAATAGCGAGCGTTGACATGAATGCAATAATGGTGATGCTCCTAGGAATGAAGGAGGAGAATAATAAAAATAGACAGGAAGACATGGGGAAATTAGACAAAAACATAGAATCTTTAAGGAAGGATATAACCGAGAAAATAGATGACAATGGAAAAAAACTGGAGATATTTCAGGAGGAGAATAAAAAAAGTATAGAGTCCCTGAAAAAAGAAATTAGCATAAAGTACGAAACAGTAAACAAAACGATCAATGATAATAAAATCGATAGTGGCAGGAAGGTCGAAAACATGGAGAAACAGTTGGAAAGGTTACAGGAGGGAAACAATACACATTTCGAAAATATAGAGGAACAAACAGTAGAGACCAAACAAGATGTTAGAAATCTCGAAAACATGGTAAGGCAGAACCAAGACGCCATCATGCAGGAGGTGGGAGAAGTCCAGAAAGACGTTAGCGAGAGGATGCAGAAAACATATGAAATCGCTAACAGGCTGGACGAACAAATAAAAACTAACAAAAATAGTATACTGGAAATAGACCAGAGAGAGAAGAACCTGCAGGAAAGATTAGAGGCGCTGAGAGACACACCTATAGTAAATACTCATACGTGTCATGGTGAAAACAGGGAAGTAATCAACTTCCAAAACTATCGACGAAACCCAATGGAATTTTTAGAAAGAATGGAAGAGTTTATTGGGAGAAATAGAGAAACAAGGTGGGACAGGATAAGAGAGATGCTTGACGAGACGTTTAAAAACACTAGGGATAACTGGTGGATAGCGGTACGACCCGAAATCACGAATTTAGCAGAGTTTAAACGCCAGTTCAAGGAGAAGTATTGGCCGGAGACTGCACAAAACAGGGTAAGAATGGACATTTTCTATGGCAAATACGACGCATCCAATGGAAAGTCCCCGACGTCTTATTTCCTAGGAAAGGTATGTTTAGCACGGAAGTTGATACCGCCGATCCCAGAAGAATGTTTGGTAAGGCAATTAGCTGGACATTACAGTTATGGTATCAAAGAAGCCCAATTATACCAACAGCTCAGTAAAATAGCCGATCTGGCCAAATTATTAGAAAATTGTGAATCCACTGGAAGGTTCCAGGATTACCAACCCCCCAATCGTAAGGTAGAATACAATAACAACAATAACGGACCAAACCGGAATGGAGGTGGAAACGGTAACAACCTGAACAGAAATAGTCAGAATAATAATACCCCACCAAATGGCCGAAGTGATAACACTCAGGGTCCAAATAACCGCAACTATCCGGGACCAAACAGAGGTAATTACACCGGGAATAATTACGGTAGAAACTACCATCAGGGAAACAGTTATCGCAGGAATAACTATAGGGGAAATAATTATGGTCAACGTAATGGTTATCGTAACGGGGGAAACCAAGGAGGAGGCGATAGGAGAAATCACGAATATAGGCCCCAGGTAAATTATATGATGGCCGATAATCGACGACCATATCCACCCAATTTACCAAGTTACGGGTATATGACTCAACAGACGCGAGGTAACCAGGGTGATACGGCGAATAACCGTCAGCAGTTTTCAGAGGGTAGGAGTTACGAACCACCCAGAAACGAAAATAACAACCAACAGGAGCCAAACGCTAACCAAAATAATAATGAGAATTGGATAACAGTCCACGAAAATCCGGGTTTTTCATTACAGCATAATCAGGCAAGTAATGACAAAAGACCCCGAACAGTTCAGGTAAACCATGTATTGGCAGAAACTAGCCGAGAACCAAATAGTAATCCCAGAAATGAAAGTGATATAGAGGAGGAATTCCGCTATGCAGAAAAGATATGGCCCAAACATGTGGTGAGATGGTAAGGCCATGGATTAATCATCCAGAATAAATGTCATAGACCAGGCATTTGAAGGAGTAGAGGTGCTAAACATCGAAAGTCGGATATTGAGAAGAGAAGGAATTAAAAAGGAATGGGAATGATAAATCATGACATAATATAAGGAGAACACACAACCAGAAGGAGTTGAAATAATCAAAGTAATTAACCCAAACTGACAAAATATAAACCCAAATATTATCAAACATAAAAACAATACCTACGAGGTAACTGACACGGTTAGTAACAAAGTAAAAGGTACGTATAACCAAACATAATTGAAAAAGTACCATGATTAAAAATCACAAGTCAAATACTCAATCAGTGAGCAAGTACCATGACCAAAAACCCAAGTCAAATACAGCATCATTGAGAAGGTACCTTGACTAAACATGTTAACATGAATTTTTCAACTTACCCAGAATTAGAAAGGAGGTAGAGATTATTAAATAAATATAAATATTATTGTATAACGATTATTATTATTAATAAATATTACGAGATGGACACATTCCACTATAGGCAAGATTTATTTCCAATAGCCATGTCAACGTATATTTACCAGCTTACCCGTACTTAGAGAAGGAGAGAGATTATTATTAATAAATATTACGAGATGGACACTTAGTAAAGGAGAAAAGAAGGAGAAATACTGTCATATATTTGATACTAAATGGAAATGATAAATGAAAAAAAAAAGGGAAGAACAGTGTGTTACATAAGGAGGTAATGATGAATATGAATATAGCTATTAACATTGAATGATTTTAAACGATAATTTAACCTGCGGAGAACGATATATTAATATAATTGTGAATTAATCAGAAGAGTTTGAGAAAGGGAATTTATGTGTAGGAGCCTATGATCTTTGAATATTGTATTTTTTTTTATTATTATTATTATTTGTTGCGAAGGTGCAATTATTATTTTCTGGACAGGGATGTGTTGCCTCTGATTTCAGTAGTTATAGATAGGAAGGGCAGAGAATGTATGCCATAGCGAGCCACTCTGACTCCCAACCCTCTATGAAAGTTAGGGAATTGATAGGGAATTATATCAAAGATTAATTAATTAACATCAAGGTAAAAAGGAAAGGAATAGGTGATACGACAAAGAACGAACTAGGAATATTGAGTTGGATTAATATATTAAAGGAGTAGTACAGGAATTTAATTATAAGATAAAAGAATGAAATATAAAGAAGCTAATAAAGGGTTAATATAGAGATGATAATTTCATCAAAACCAAAGATATGTTTTCCAAAAATTATCAACTTTAACGGAGAGGCATATGTAACTTCACAGAACGTTCCATAAAGGAAATCATTTACATAGTAAGTTATCATAAGAGGAAAGTGAGGTGAACAGTATCGAACCCAAGTAGTCCTAAAAAATTGTGTAATATTGTCTATACTTATTTCTACTAACATGAGAAACGACCAGACTTTGACTAAGACGCAAACCCCATATATATTATTAAAGTGAATAACAGTGAAAAAACCATAAGACACTATAAGAGAGACGAATAATGTCAGAATCAACCAAAATGAAGTCATTAATTATTAAGTTTTATAACTCTGAATAGAGTATTAAGAACTATTTTTTGTGAACGAATGGGCATGATCCATTATTATATTATGTAATGTAAATAAAATAAATGTATTAAATGACTTAAATACATTATTAGAAAGAATCTAAGTTAAAATAAAAATTATATATTTGTTATGACAAAAAATATTAATGTGTTGGATTTGAGACCAAACACCCAGATGTCATGGAAAAAATTAAATATTATCAGATTGAAATAAAAACTATATGTAATTGTCAAGCAGACAAAAGTGAACAATTTATCTTAAATAAAGAAAGCTGTCAAATGAATAAAAAGCAGTCAAAATAGCCAAAAACCGTATTAACTAAAAACATGTGGTAGGCATATAATATAGTATAATTTATGGATTTAATGTTACCAAAATGCAACCAAATTGCATTAGAAAGTTGAAATATGATATAAAGCGACTATACTAATATATTTGACTAACTTTAACATTGTAATAGTCAAGTTAGCAAAATATTTACCTATACCATGTATGGCTGGAGCCAATCAACCAGTACAAAAATAATCATATCTGGCTAAATATTTACAAAATGCTAACAAAAATAAAATAGAATGGTACAATACTTCAGTATACCTTAAAGAACGAAGAAACTCAGTTGAAAATAAAGTCAATTATAAAAGAATTTAACTTATGAGAGTGAGATTTGTCACACCATAAAAAAGGACATCTCAAGACCAGTCAATGATGCTATGTCATCCTGTAATAAAAATAATGTATGTAAAGAGTAACCAGGTATCACAAAAGACAGACAATATAATAAACTCTGAGTGTACACTAGTGAAATACTACATATGTTAAAGAAAGAGACTAATTATTGTGTTATAACATTAACAAAAAACCTAGGCAATGGACAGGGGCCACGTAAAATTGTAATTATTTATGTATTACCTATGTTAAAATTTGTTTGTTTTGTTGTAGGAAGGTAGTAATATTATATGTTCAGATTGTGGAAGGAACATAATAATTCCACAACAATTTTTGTTCTAAAAAGATTGAATTTTAATGACAACAACCAAGGTGAGAGTTGTATATTGTGTTACTTATTAGACTTAATTTAATTAAAAAACCAATCATAATTAGTATCACTAGATTCAGTTGAAAACAGAGAATCTAAATGTAATAATGGCATACAAATTGTGAGTACTAATGTAAAACTGTTTGATAAATACCAGTGTAATTTTTGAAATATCCTCAGTATGAAGAATAAGAAATTTGTTCTAAAAGCTTCGACGGAAGTTAAAATTGTTCCATGACATTCCATTTCGTTTATTCTCGAACAATCTAGAAAGAATTTTTACACAAATATACCGGAAATCAATGAAAACAATCAGCCTGAATTAGTATAAAAGAGAGACCAAATTCGACCAAAAAAACACTTGAAACTTGAACTCCAGAACTGATGCATCACCCATGACACTGATCAACGCAGTTAAGGCGAAACCGAGAGGCGAGAAATCGACAAGAAGAAGAAAGGCTTTTCCCGTACATAGACAAACAGACTGACATAACCTCTACAAGAATCTACGCCAATGTGTTGCTGAAATAGAGCAGCAGCACGGCAAATTTTAATAGAAATCACGCAGCCAAAACGTCAACGGCCCAGGAGGGACCAAAACTTTAAATAGAGAACCAATTCTGCTGTGTTCGCATAGACTGACTAACTTGACAATAATCCCCTTAACGTAAACAAACAAACACCAAGCCTTTCTCTCGACACTGCATGGGAATCAGCGCTGCGGCGGCCAATTTCTGAATCAACGCGAAACAGATGATTTGTAGCGGCGGCGTTTGAACGATAATCTACTGCCAAACGTTTTTACAAAAAGTGCGGAAATAGTAAATGATCGCAATTTTGACTTAAAATAGATTCAGTGCACATATGAAGAGGCGAGATTGAAAAACTACCCGAGAGGAGTGTCCAGTGCGAGATTAATTAACCATTGGAACGTGAGTTACCGAAATTAAAGTCAATTTTTTTACCTGGTTACATTTATCACACAGTTGTACTACACATGCCACACTCACCTTCAAAATCACTTAATTTTTCTTGTAAAGCGTCTTATTGATATGTCTTGGTAGTTCAAAGGAGTCACGTCCTGAGAGTAAAGATTTTTTCACATATTAAACTCATGCTTTTCAACTGAGTAAAAAATTGAAAACACTAGCCGATATTTGATTGGATATATAAATTTGTCAATAATAATAATAATAATAACTTGTGAATTTTTTTTCTGCAATTTTATAAATTTTATATGAATGTTAGTCCTTCAGACGATTTGTTGTTTTTTTTTGAAGAATCATTAAACTTACCTGATTTTTTCAAGCTAAACTGACTTGTTTATACTTTTTCATAGAAGTAAGATTTAGAAATTTTAATTACTTTAATAATCACATTTATTTCTTGGAACAAACGATTCCAAGTGGCGCCCACAAAAAACATAGTATTAAGTTGTGTTACAGGACTACATCACCGCAGATGATCCAGTCAACAGTAAGTAACAAAAGTGCGCGGAGGTAACGCCCGACATTTTACAACACAATTATACAACACACTTTATTTATTTGTTATAAATTGACGACTCCAACAGTGGGGTTTAAAGGAGACTATTTTCTTTCTATTTGTTATAAATTGGCGCCCAACGTGGGGCTTGAAAAAGACGGAACAAACCCGGCAACTACCAACATATTAAAATGCCGCAACCTAAGGGAAAAAAGGTGAAGAAGAACGTGGAACCCGAGTTAAGTGTGGAAGACGGAGAGGCAGTACAAATGGAGGAAACGGAATTAGAACCGCCCACACTAGAAATGGAAAGACCGGTACAAACGGCAGACGAATTAGAGGAGCAAAGGGGAGAAGAACCCATACAAATGGTAGAACAAACAGAGAAACCCGAACCAGAAAAAATAGCGAGCGTTGACATGAATGCAATAATGGTGATGCTCCTAGGAATGAAGGAGGAGAATAATAAAAATAGACAGGAAGACATGGGGAAATTAGACAAAAACATAGAATCTTTAAGGAAGGATATAACCGAGAAAATAGATGACAATGGAAAAAAACTGGAGATATTTCAGGAGGAGAATAAAAAAAGTATAGAGTCCCTGAAAAAAGAAATTAGCATAAAGTACGAAACAGTAAACAAAACGATCAATGATAATAAAATCGATAGTGACAGGAAGGTCGAAAACATGGAGAAACAGTTGGAAAGGTTACAGGAGGGAAACAATACACGTTTCGAAAATATAGAGGAACAAACAGTAGAGACCAAACAAGATGTTAGAAATCTCGAAAACATGGTAAGGCAGAACCAAGACGCCATCATGCAGGAGGTGGGAGAAGTCCAGAAAGACGTTAGCGAGAGGATGCAGAAAACATATGACATCGCTAACAGGCTGGACGAACAAATAAAAACTAACAAAAATAGTATACTGGAAATAGACCAGAGAGAGAAGAACCTGCAGGAAAGATTAGAGGCGCTGAGAGACACACCTATAGTAAATACTCATACGTGTCATGGTGAAAACAGGGAAGTAATCAACTTCCAAAACTATCGACGAAACCCAATGGAATTTTTAGAAAGAATGGAAGTGTTTATTGGGAGAAATAGAGAAACAAGGTGGGACAGGATAAGAGAGATGCTTGACGAGACGTTTAAAAACACTAAGGATAACTGGTGGATAGCGGTACGACCCGAAATCACGAATTTAGCAGAGTTTAAACGCCAGTTCAAGGAGAAGTATTGGCCGGAGACTGCACAAAACAGGGTAAGAATGGACATTTTCTATGGCAAATACGACGCGTCCAATGGACAGTCCCCAACGTCTTATTTCCTAGGAAAGGTATGTTTAGCACGGAAGTTGATACCGCTGATCCCAGAAGAATGTTTGGTAAGGCAATTAGCTGGACATTACAGTTATGGTATCAAAGATGCCCAATTATACCAACAGCTCAGTAAAATAGCCGATCTGGCCAAATTATTAGAAAATTGTGAATCCACTGGAAGGTTCCAGGATTACCAACCCCCCAATCGTAAGGTACAATACAATAACAACAATAACGGACCAAACCGGAATGGAGGTGGAAACGGTAACAACCTGAACACAAATAGTCAGAATAATAATACCCCACCAAATGGCCGAAGTGATAACACTCAGGGTCCAAATAACCGCAACTATCCGGGACCAAACAGAGGTAATTACACCGGGAATAATTACAGTAGAAACTACCATCAGGGAAACAGTTATCGCGGGAATAACTATAGGGGAAATAATTATGGTCAACGTAATGGTTATCTTAACGGGGGAAACCAAGGAGGAGGCGATAGGAGAAATCACGAATATAGGCCCCAGGTAAATTATATGATGGCCGATAATCGACGACCATATCCACCCAACTTACCAAGTTACGGGTATATGACCCAACAGACGCGAGGTAACCAGGGTGATACGGCGAATAACCGTCAGCAGTTTTCAGAGGGTAGGAGTTACGAACCACCCAGAAACGAAAATAACAACCAACAGGAGCCAAACGCTAACCAAAATAATAATGAGAATTGGATAACAGTCCACAAAAATCCGGGTTTTTCATTACAGCATAATCAGGCAAGTAATGACGAAAGACCCCGAACAGTTCAGGTAAACCATGTATTGGCAGAAACTAGCCGAGAACCAAATAGTAATCCCAGAAATGAAAGTGATATAGAGGAGGAATTCCGCTATGCAGAAAAGATATGGCCCAAACATGTGGTGAGATGGTAAGGCCATGGATTAATCATCCAGAATAAATGTCATAGACCAGGCATTTGAAGGAGTAGAGGTGCTAAACATCGAAAGTCGGATATTGAGAAGAGAAGGAATTAAAAAGGAATGGGAATGATAAATCATGACATAATATAAGGAGAACACACAACCAGAAGGAGTTGAAATAATCAAAGTAATTAACCCAAACTGACAAAATATAAACCCAAATATTATCAAACATAAAAACAATACCTACGAGGTAACTGACACGGTTAGTAACAAAGTAAAAGGTACGTATAACCAAACATCATAGAAAAAGTACCATGATTAAAAATCACAAGTCAAATACTCAATCAGTGAGCAAGTACCATGACCAAAAACCCAAGTCAAATACAGCATCATTGAGAAGGTACCTTGACTAAACATGTTAACGTGAATTTTTCAACTTACCCAGAATTAGAAAGGAGGTAGAGATTATTAAATAAATATAAATATTATTGTATAACGATTATTATTATTAATAAATATTACGAGATGGACACATTCCACTATAGGCAAGATTTATTTCCAATAGCCATGTCAACGTATATTTACCAGCTTACCCGTACTTAGAGAAGGAGAGAGATTATTATTAATAAATATTACGAGATGGACACTTAGTAAAGGAGAAAAGAAGGAGAAATACTGTCATATATTTGATACTAAATGGAAATGATAAATGAAAAAAAAAGGGAAGAACAGTGTGTTACATAAGGAGGTAATGATGAATATGAATATAGCTATTAACATTGAATGATTTTAAACGATAATTTAACCTGCGGAGAACGATATATTAATATAATTGTGAATTAATCAGAAGAGTTTAAGAAAGGGAATTTATGTGTAGGAGCCTAATATCTTTGAATATTGTATTTTTTTTTATTATTATTATTATTTGTTGCGAAGGTGCAATTATTATTTTCTGGACAGGGATTTGTTGCCTCTGATTTCAGTAGTTATAGATAGGAAGGGCAGAGAATGTATGCCATAGCAAGCCACTCTGACTCCCAACCCTCTATGAAAGTTAGGGAATTGATAGGGAATTATATCAAAGATTAATTAATTAACATCAAGGTAAAAAGGAAAGGAATAGGTGATACGACAAAGAACGAACTAGGAATATTGAGTTGGATTAATATATTAAAGGAGTAGTACAGGAATTTAATTATAAGATAAAAGAATGAAATATAAAGAAGCTAATAAAGGGTTAATATAGAGATGATAATTTCATCAAAACCAAAGATATGTTTTTCAAAAATTATCAACTTTAACGGAGAGGCATATGTAACTTCACAGAACGTTCCATAAAGGAAATCATTTACATAGTAAGTTATCATAAGAGGAAAGTGAGGTGAACAGTATCGAACCCAAGTAGTCCTAAAAAATTGTGTAATATTGTCTATAATTATTTCTACTAACATGAGAAACGACCAGACTTTGACTAAGACACAAACCCCATATATATTATTAAAGTGAATAACAGTGAAAAAACCATAAGACACTATAAGAGAGACGAATAATGTCAGAATCAACCAAAATGAAGTCATTAATTATTAAGTTTTATAACTCTGAATAGAGTATTAAGAACTATTTTTTGTGAATGAATGGGCATGATCCATTATTATATTATGTAATGTAAATAAAATAAATGTATTAAATGACTTAAATACATTATTAGAAAGAATCTAAGTTAAAATAAAAATTATATATTTGTTATGACAAAAAATATTAATGTGTTGGATTTGAGACCAAACACCCAGATGTCATGGAAAAAATTAAATATTATCAGATTGAAATAAAAACTATATGTAATTGTCAAGCAGACAAAAGTGAACAATTTATCTTAAATAAAGAAAGCTGTCAAATGAATAAAAAGCAGTCAAAATAGCCAAAAACAGTATTAACTAAAAACATGTGGTAGGCATATAATATTGTATAATTTATGGATTTAATGTTACCAAAATGCAACCAAATTGCATTAGAAAGTTGAAATATGATATAAAGCGACTATACTAATATATTTGACTAACTTTAACATTGTAATAGTCAAGTTAGCAAAATATTTACCTATACCATGTATGGCTGGAGCCAATCAACCAGTACAAAAATAATCATATCTGGCTAAATATTTACAAAATGCTAACAAAAATAAAATAGAATGGTACAATACTTCAGTATACCTTAAAGAACGAAGAAACTCAGTTGAAAATAAAGTCAATTATAAAAGAATTTAACTTATGAGAGTGAGATTTGTCACACCATAAAAAAGGACATCTCAAGACCAGTCAATGATGCTATGTCATCCTGTAATAAAAATAATGTATGTAAAGAGTAACCAGGTATCACAAAAGACAGACAATATAATAAACTCTGAGTGTACACTAGTGAAATACTACATATGTTAAAGAAAGAGACTAATTATTGTGTTATAACCTTAACAAAAAACCTAGGCAATGGACAGGGGCCACGTAAAATTGTAATTATTTATGTATTACCTATGTTAAAATTTGTTTGTTTTGTTGTAGGAAGGTAGTAATATTATATGTTCAGATTGTGGAAGGAACATAATAATTCCACAACAATTTTTGTTCTAAAAAGATTGAATTTTAATGACAACAACCAAGGTGAGAGTTGTATATTGTGTTACTTATTAGACTTAATTTAATTAAAAAACCAATCATAATTAGTATCACTAGATTCAGTTGAAAACAGAGAATCTAAATGTAATAATGGCATACAAATTGTGAGTACTAATGTAAAACTGTTTGATAAATACCAGTGTAATTTTTGAAATATCCTCAGTATGAAGAATAAGAAATTTGTTCTAAAAGCTTCGACGGAAGTTAAAATTGTTCCATGACATTCCATTTCGTTTATTCTCGAACAATCTAGAAAGAATTTTTACACAAATATACCGGAAATCAATGAAAACAATCAGCCTGAATTAGTATAAAAGAGAGACCAAATTCGACCAAAAAAACACTTGAAACTTGAACTCCAGAACTGATGCATCACCCACGACACTGATCAACGCAGTTAAGGCGAAACCGAGAGGCGAGAAATCGACAAGAAGAAGAAAGGCTTTTCCCGTACATAGACAGACAGACTGACATAACCTCTACAAGAATCTACGCCAATGTGTTGCTGAAATAGAGCAGCAGCACGGCAAATTTTAATAGAAATCACGCAGCCAAAACGTCAACGGCCCAGGAGGGACCAAAACTTTAAATAGAGAACCAATTCTGCTGTGTTCGCATAGACTGACTAACTTGACAATAATCCCCTTAACGTAAACAAACAAACACCAAGCCTTTCTCTCGACACTGCATGGGAATCAGCGCTGCGGCGGCCAATTTCTGAATCAACGCGAAACAGATGATTTGTAGCGGCGGCGTTTGAACGATAATCTACTGCCAAACGTTTTTACAAAAAGTGCGGAAATAGTAAATGATCGCAATTTTGACTTAAAATAGATTCAGTGCACATATGAAGAGGCGAGATTGAAAAACTACCCGAGAGGAGTGTCCAGTGCGAGATTAATTAACCATTGGAACGTGAGTTACCGAAATTAAAGTCAATTTTTTTACCTGGTTACATTTATCACACAGTTGTACTACACATGCCACACTCACCTTCAAAATCACTTAATTTTTCTTGTAAAGCGTCTTATTGATATGTCTTGGTAGTTCAAAGGAGTCACGTCCTGAGAGTAAAGATTTTTTCACATATTAAACTCATGCTTTTCAACTGAGTAAAAAATTGAAAACACTAGCTGATATTTGATTGGATATATAAATTTGTCAATAATAATAATAATAATAACTTGTGAATTTTTTTTCTGCAATTTTATAAATTTTATATGAATGTTAGTCCTTCAGACGATTTGTTGTTTTCTTTTGAAGAATCATTAAACTTACCTGATTTTTTCACGCTAAACTGACTTGTTTATACTTTTTCATAGAAGTAAGATTTAGAAATTTTAATTACTTTAATAATCACATTTATTTCTTGGAACAAACGATTCCAAGTGGCGCCCACAAAAAACATAGTATTAAGTTGTGTTACAGGACTACATCACCGCAGATGATCCAGTCAACAGTAAGTAACAAAAGTGCGCGGAGGTAACGCCCGACATTTTACAACACAATTATACAACACACTTTATTTATTTGTTATAAATTGACGACTCCAACAGTGGGGTTTAAAGGAGACTATTTTCTTTCTATTTGTTATAAATTGGCGCCCAACGCGGGGCTTGAAAAAGACGGAACAAGCCCGGCAACTACCAACATATTAAAATGCCGCAACCTAAGGGAAAAAAGGTGAAGAAGAATGTGGAACCCGAGTTAAGTGTGGAAGACGGAGAGGCAGTACAAATGGAGGAAACGGAATTAGAACCGCCCACACTAGAAATGGAAAGACCGGTACAAACGGCAGACGAATTAGAGGAGCAAAGGGGAGAAGAACCCATACAAATGGTAGAACAAACAGAGAAACCCGAACCAGAAAAAATAGCGAGCGTTGACATGAATGCAATAATGGTGATGCTCCTAGGAATGAAGGAGGAGAATAATAAAAATAGACAGGAAGACATGGGGAAATTAGACAAAAACATAGAATCTTTAAGGAAGGATATAACCGAGAAAATAGATGACAATGGAAAAAAACTGGAGATATTTCAGGAGGAGAATAAAAAAAGTATAGAGTCCCTGAAAAAAGAAATTAGCATAAAGTACGAAACAGTAAACAAAACGATCAATGATAATAAAATCGATAGTGACAGGAAGGTCGAAAACATGGAGAAACAGTTGGAAAGGTTACAGGAGGGAAGCAATACACGTTTCGAAAATATAGAGGAACAAACAGTAGAGACCAAACAAGATGTTAGAAATCTCGAAAACATGGTAAGGCAGAACCAAGACGCCATCATGCAGGAGGTGGGAGAAGTCCAGAAAGACGTTAGCGAGAGGATGCAGAAAACATATGACATCGCTAACAGGCTGGACGAACAAATAAAAACTAACAAAAATAGTATACTGGAAATAGACCAGAGAGAGAAGAACCTGCAGGAAAGATTAGAGGCGCTGAGAGACACACCTATAGTAAATACTCATACGTGTCATGGTGAAAACAGGGAAGTAATCAACTTCCAAAACTATCGACGAAACCCAATGGAATTTTTAGAAAGAATGGAAGTGTTTATTGGGAGAAATAGAGAAACAAGGTGGGACAGGATAAGAGAGATGCTTGACGAGACGTTTAAAAACACTAAGGATAACTGGTGGATAGCGGTACGACCCGAAATCACGAATTTAGCAGAGTTTAAACGCCAGTTCAAGGAGAAGTATTGGCCGGAGACTGCACAAAACAGGGTAAGAATGGACATTTTCTATGGCAAATACGACGCGTCCAATGGACAGTCCCCAACGTCTTATTTCCTAGGAAAGGTATGTTTAGCACGGAAGTTGATACCGCCGATCCCAGAAGAATGTTTGGTAAGGCAATTAGCTGGACATTACAGTTATGGTATCAAAGATGCCCAATTATACCAACAGCTCAGTAAAATAGCCGATCTGGCCAAATTATTAGAAAATTGTGAATCCACTGGAAGGTTCCAGGATTACCAACCCCCCAATCGTAAGGTACAATACAATAACAACAATAACGGACCAAACCGGAATGGAGGTGGAAACGGTAACAACCTGAACACAAATAGTCAGAATAATAATACCCCACCAAATGGCCGAAGTGATAACACTCAGGGTCCAAATAACCGCAACTATCCGGGACCAAACAGAGGTAATTACACCGGGAATAATTACAGTAGAAACTACCATCAGGGAAACAGTTATCGCGGGAATAACTATAGGGGAAATAATTATGGTCAACGTAATGGTTATCTTAACGGGGGAAACCAAGGAGGAGGCGATAGGAGAAATCACGAATATAGGCCCCAGGTAAATTATATGATGGCCGATAATCGACGACCATATCCACCCAACTTACCAAGTTACGGGTATATGACTCAACAGACGCGAGGTAACCAGGGTGATACGGCGAATAACCGTCAGCAGTTTTCAGAGGGTAGGAGTTACGAACCACCCAGAAACGAAAATAACAACCAACAGGAGCCAAACGCTAACCAAAATAATAATGAGAATTGGATAACAGTCCACAAAAATCCGGGTTTTTCATTACAGCATAATCAGGCAAGTAATGACGAAAGACCCCGAACAGTTCAGGTAAACCATGTATTGGCAGAAACTAGCCGAGAACCAAATAGTAATCCCAGAAATGAAAGTGATATAGAGGAGGAATTCCGCTATGCAGAAAAGATATGGCCCAAACATGTGGTGAGATGGTAAGGCCATGGATTAATCATCCAGAATAAATGTCATAGACCAGGCATTTGAAGGAGTAGAGGTGCTAAACATCGAAAGTCGGATATTGAGAAGAGAAGGAATTAAAAAGGAATGGGAATGATAAATAATGACATAATATAAGGAGAACACACAACCAGAAGGAGTTGAAATAATCAAAGTAATTAACCCAAACTGACAAAATATAAACCCAAATATTATCAAACATAAAAACAATACCTACGAGGTAACTGACACGGTTAGTAACAAAGTAAAAGGTACGTATAACCAAACATCATAGAAAAAGTACCATGATTGTAGCGGGGCATTTTTGGGCATACCTGGGGTAATAACAGAATTTGTATTTTTTTTTATAAATAATAAATAACTTGTTGAGTGATAGGAAAATTTTGTGACCGAGAGGTAAATTTGTTATTGTGGAAGCGATCGCAACGTGGCAGCATTGACTGTGACAATTATTTAATGATATTGTGTGGACAGTTTAATAACTGTACCAAAATCAGTTCAAGGACAATGACGAACCCGGAAAACGTAAACACGTTATGTAACAAAATCTGTCAACAAATTATATAACCAGACATCAGGCGATGCGTTGCGTCAGCAAATTATATAACGATGTGTGTCACCAGTTTTGTCAACAAGCCAAAAACAGTCCACTGGCGCAAGGATACAAACTGAAAACCAATAAGAATTGAACGAACAACAGCCGCTTCACAAAGTAGCGCCTGAAAATCTCCCCAGTAACATCTCATCACCAATCGCGAGTGGTAGCTATCAAAAGTTTCGGCAGTAAGTGCGGGCCCGCAGAACCACAAAATGTAACATACAAACAGTTTTTATTGGCCAATAATCATCCATAATTAACGTAATTGCAGTAAATTGACAGTTCGGCCGTAAAAAATCAAAGTGCGACCTATAAACAGCAACTAGTGTACGCCATGAGGAGACACCCAGGTGTCGGACTTCTAGGCATCAAAAGGAAAGTAGACTTTTAAAATATTAATAATAATTAAAATGCCGGCTTTTTCATACCTTATAGAAAAAAAAAAAAGATATAATGTAATTCTGGGGTAGTATGTGAGCGAGTGTGGGGGTTTTAGTTTAATTATATTATCAAATATTATGAAGTGCTGGTTTCCGTTTTTTTCAAAACTAATTCTAAGTTTACAATATGGGTTTATTTCTAATCATGCATAATAAATGTTATTGTTTTTTCTATAAGATCGCAAAAGTAGAAGGGAAGGGGAACATTTTTCTATATAACATTTGCAATTAGGTTACGTGCTATATTTTCATGTTTTCTTTTATAAAACCATATTTTAATGTGAAAATGAATTAAAATAGTTGTGATGGCAAGCCAATTGTATTTTCTTAAATAACCTGTTCTGCATTTCCTAGTTCGCTGATACGAACCTTGGTAAATTATTTTCTTGCAGTTGGCAAGATGGCGCCCGACAAAGTAGATAGTACAATTTTGACAAATTCGAAATCACATTATATTTAGTTATTAATATCAATAAAACGAAATATCACATTTGGCTTCTGGAACAGGGACTATTTTATATCAATAAATTTATATAAAATACGGCCTACGGGGAAAGCAGAATGGTTGTTTAAGGTAAAATAAATTTTTTTTTTTGCATACGTAAAATAGACGTATAGAATAAGGTTATGTCATGTTTTGTAGTATGAGTGAGCAGAACATTTTTTTTCTTTTCTCAATAATAATTATGTATGACAAAATAATATTTTGCTAAGAAATATATATAAAAAATTTTTTTAAGTAAAATGGCAGACAATCATGAAACTGTCGGCGTCACTGACAGTGTAGATGAAAGCCAGATAAGCATAACTGAATCTCAAATCATGCATGAAGGTGTTCACTCAACACCAGTCGCGAATAAAATGGCAGAGATACAAGAAAATGATATGATCAAGATGATGAGATTGCTTTTTAATGAACAGAAAAACGATATGCAAGAGTTCAAAAGTAGTATCAATGAGAAGTTTGATATCCAAAAGAATAGTTTTGAAGAGTTATTAAAAAATCAGAATAAAGAGTTGAAACATGAGATACAAGAAATGAATAAACATTTAGAAAGCACTAACGAAATAATAAGAAACAGTTTAAATAAGTTAGAACAGAAGTTCGAGAAATTAGGTGACAATGTTTTAAGTAAGACAAAATGTAAAAATGATGAAATAGTAGACAATACTGAGAGTATAGTGGGGGTGAAGAATAATGTAGAAGCAAATGATGAAAATATAATAACAAATAGTACTGATGAAGTTTTAGAATGCGATAATGAAATGTTAATGAGTGTTTATGAAATAGAAAGAGAGTGGAAAAATAATGTAGTAATTGAATGGGGACAGAGGGCAAATTTTCCCCTTATTGTTTATAATGATGATGATGATTTAATGTTGTTTTTTCCGGGCAAGAGACCCTTATTGTTAAATGAAGTAATGTTGTATAATGTTGTACCCTCTGTCCGTAATAATTGTGAGAGTGTGATGTGGTGCTATGAAGAAAGAGAGTTATATATTGAGAATGAAATAGAACTATATAAGTTAGAAAGAGATTATAATGAATTGAGAAAAATACTAGAAGGGGTGACGATGAATCATGTGAAATACGTAACTGTTGAAAGAGAGACAGAGAATAATTTTGATAATATCTTACCTAACTATGATGACTTACCTGACGTAGTAGTTGAGGAATACAAAACCGAGAAAACGATTTACCTGACATTAACAAATAACACTGATATAGACGGGACAATCCTAACTTATGGTAACAAGATTTATAATGGTATAATGGATGAAACAGAATTGATGAGTTATTATGATAGTAACAATTATAATAATTTGTATGTTGATAAAAATGATGAATGTTACAAATACACTAGATATATATATGACGATGGAGGATGAGCTAAAAGATCAGTGTTGGGACATTTTTAAATATTGTAAATTTTTGTTAATGACCTTGCTGATTTGGACATCTGAAGTGAGATACACTTGAACAGTTTTGACGCATATTTTGTAAATAATATTGAATTCATTTGTGTGTATTGTGAAATGTTAGATAAGTAATGTGTATATGTTTTGGAAAATGTTGTGTTAATAATAATAATATTATTAATATTTTTGCACTCTAATTAAATAACAAAATAATTATGAAGACAATAGTTAATGATTTGTAGAATGTTGATAATAATTGAAATATGTTATTTTAATAATCAAATGAATATTCAATTTTAATAATAAATTGAATTAAATAAGTTGAGATGTTTAGATATTGTGATTGAATGTTATGTGTTTGAATTTTATAAGGAATGTAAATTGTTTGGTGAGATTTTGATTTAATAATAATTAATAAGTAAATAAATGTTAACTGGTCTATTTTGTGGAACATAATGATTAAAAATATGTGTTAATAATAAATTTAGAATTTTTGAAAATCTGATTGCAACACAGGATAAATTCATAATGATGATAAATAAAAACAGTTAATGAAAAATTTTAAATAATAATGTTTATAAATTTTATATAAATTATTTAAAAGAGAATTGTTGGTTCAATGTATATTTGTGTATTATGTTATATAATGTAATATAATAGTGTGTGTGGCTGGGAGGTTATCCAAGGGGATAACGTATTAAAAATTTGATATATTTTAATTAATAATGATGATTTGCTACTCAATAATTTTGTTTGAATTTAAAAAATAGATGCACTAAATACTTCTTATATTGTGTTATTATGTCTTATTGTGTTGATTGCATTAGTATGTTAGGAATAAGTATTATAAAAATATAATAATATGTTTTCAATGTGTTTATAGATTTAAAAATAAAATGAAAAATAGTTGTGATAGGTAAAATTTTCAATGGGTTGTAAAAGATAGAAATGGGTGATAGTAATTAGTTGAATAAAATGTTTGAGTCAATTCAAGTTGAATTTTGTGGGACATATAGATCTGTTCAAATCGAAGTAAAAGTTAAAGAGAATGAGAGATGAAAATAATGCAATGTTGTTTTGAGTTAGTATATGTTATAGAATTTTGAGAAGTATAAGTGGAGACATAGTAGTTATGGAGATTTTATGTAGAGTTTTGAGCGATATATTGTTTATTTTGTTGATGTTAATTTGTTGTAGTTGTAGTGAAGTTATGAGAGTGAGATTTTTTGGGGATGGCAATTTTGTAGTAGTGGTAGTGTAATGTGGGAGTCCGCAACATAAGGGTTGGGACGGGATTTGGTATAGTTTTAGTGGGAAGGGGCCGCCGTAGGTAAAAATCCAGGGGCCAGAGAACGGGAATTGAGTTTTTTTTTTGGGGGGGGAAACACGTATCCTATGTACAAAGGGTTAGAGAGTATTTTTTTTTATATAAGAGTAGAAGGTGGCGATTGGAGTTAAAATAGTAAGTAGTTAGAGGTAGAGAAGGGTTAGTAAAATTTTGATAGTGGGGTGTCATACTAGTTAAAGATTTTGTAAGGGAGCGTTAGAGTAATGAAAGGGGAAGTTTCTGAGTAAATGCCAAGTTGATAAAGCGAATTATAAGGAATAACGTAGAATCACCCAAAGTAATGAAATGGAATAATGATGGCCAGAATTGAAAAAAAAAAAAAAAAAAAAAAAAATAATTTTTGTAATTTTGAGAAACGAATTAATAAGAGTAAATCAAGTTTAAAAGTAATTTTCTGATTTTATATGCCAACTTAATGTGTGTAACATTTTAAATACCAATTGTTTATTTTAATGTGAATTAGAAGTGTATTATATTTTCTTATGTTATATTGTGTTTGTTAGTTTAAGAGAATTTTATGAAGTTAACTATTTTAAATGCATTTTTAAATTGGGGATGAGAGAAATGTAATATGGTAATGGGAAATGTTAATAAGTCAGTCGTCTGTTTGCTTAAATTCTGATGGGAATCAGGGCAATGATTTTGAATTTTGGGGTAAAGTTGATAAGGGTAAGTAGATGGAATTTTAAGAGGGGTATATATATATTGTTGGTAAATATGTTATGATATATACATGTTAGCGATAAATGAAAAACAAAACCAGTGCTTCTTAGCGCAAACCAGCACCGCTAGGGGGAAACAGATCAGTTGGGGATATGGTGTTGTATAAGGCCACTATTTAATATTTTGATTTGTTGTTTCAGTGTTTGGTGGTGCTGTGGCGGCGGACCTGAGCTGGCCTGCGCGTCAGAGCAGGGGCGTGGAGTATCTGTCTGACTCTACGGTGTTGGGATCTCGAGAGAGAAGTCCAGTATTGTCATGCAGATGCGGTCACAGTCACCGGACCAAGGGTGAGTTGATTATTCTTTTGTGTAAACCATACAGGGGGTTGTGGCGACATATCCTGGCTGATCCCTCTAGCAAGTATGAATGTGTCAATGAGATTTTTTATGCTTCGGCATAAAATATCTCATTGAGGGGGTATTGTAGCGGGGCATTTTTGGGCATACCTGGGGTAATAACAGAATTTGTATTTTTTTTTATAAATAATAAATAACTTGTTGAGTGATAGGAAAATTTTGTGACCGAGAGGTAAATTTGTTATTGTGGAAGCGATCGCAACGTGGCAGCATTGACTGTGACAATTATTTAATGATATTGTGTGGACAGTTTAATAACTGTACCAAAATCAGTTCAAGGACAATGACGAACCCGGAAAACGTAAACACGTTATGTAACAAAATCTGTCAACAAATTATATAACCAGACATCAGGCGATGCGTTGCGTCAGCAAATTATATAACGATGTGTGTCACCAGTTTTGTCAACAAGCCAAAAACAGTCCACTGGCGCAAGGATACAAACTGAAAACCAATAAGAATTGAACGAACAACAGCCGCTTCACAAAGTAGCGCCTGAAAATCTCCCCAGTAACATCTCATCACCAATCGCGAGTGGTAGCTATCAAAAGTTTCGGCAGTAAGTGCGGGCCCGCAGAACCACAAAATGTAACATACAAACAGTTTTTATTGGCCAATAATCATCCATAATTAACGTAATTGCAGTAAATTGACAGTTCGGCCGTAAAAAATCAAAGTGCGACCTATAAACAGCAACTAGTGTACGCCATGAGGAGACACCCAGGTGTCGGACTTCTAGGCATCAAAAGGAAAGTAGACTTTTAAAATATTAATAATAATTAAAATGCCGGCTTTTTCATACCTTATAGAAAAAAAAAAAAGATATAATGTAATTCTGGGGTAGTATGTGAGCGAGTGTGGGGGTTTTAGTTTAATTATATTATCAAATATTATGAAGTGCTGGTTTTCGTTTTTTTCAAAACTAATTCTAAGTTTACAATATGGGTTTATTTCTAATCATGCATAATAAATGTTATTGTTTTTTCTATAAGATCGCAAAAGTAGAAGGGAAGGGGAACATTTTTCTATATAACATTTGCAATTAGGTTACGTGCTATATTTTCATGTTTTCTTTTATAAAACCATATTTTAATGTGAAAATGAATTAAAATAGTTGTGATGGCAAGCCAATTGTATTTTCTTAAATAACCTGTTCTGCATTTCCTAGTTCGCTGATACGAACCTTGGTAAATTATTTTCTTGCAGTTGGCAAGATGGCGCCCGACAAAGTAGATAGTACAATTTTGACAAATTCGAAATCACATTATATTTAGTTATTAATATCAATAAAACGAAATATCACATGATTAAAAATCACAAGTCAAATACTCAATCAGTGAGCAAGTACCATGACCAAAAACCCAAGTCAAATACAGCATCATTGAGAAGGTACCTTGACTAAACATGTTAACGTGAATTTTTCAACTTACCCAGAATTAGAAAGGAGGTAGAGATTATTAAATAAATATAAATATTATTGTATAACGATTATTATTATTAATAAATATTACGAGATGGACACATTCCACTATAGGCAAGATTTATTTCCAATAGCCATGTCAACGTATATTTACCAGCTTACCCGTACTTAGAGGAGAGAGATTATTATTAATAAATATTACGAGATGGACACTTAGTAAAGGAGAAAAGAAGGAGAAATACTGTCATATATTTGATACTAAATGGAAATGATAAATGAAAAAAAAAGGGAAGAACAGTGTGTTACATAAGGAGGTAATGATGAATATGAATATAGCTATTAACATTGAATGATTTTAAACGATAATTTAACCTGCGGAGAACGATATATTAATATAATTGTGAATTAATCAGAAGAGTTTAAGAAAGGGAATTTATGTGTAGGAGCCTAATATCTTTGAATATTGTATTTTTTTTTATTATTATTACTATTTGTTGCGAAGGTGCAATTATTATTTTCTGGACAGGGATTTGTTGCCTCTGATTTCAGTAGTTATAGATAGGAAGGGCAGAGAATGTATGCCATAGCAAGCCACTCTGACTCCCAACCCTCTATGAAAGTTAGGGAATTGATAGGGAATTATATCAAAGATTAATTAATTAACATCAAGGTAAAAAGGAAAGGAATAGGTGATACGACAAAGAACGAACTAGGAATATTGAGTTGGATTAATATATTAAAGGAGTAGTACAGGAATTTAATTATAAGATAAAAGAATGAAATATAAAGAAGCTAATAAAGGGTTAATATAGAGATGATAATTTCATCAAAACCAAAGATATGTTTTTCAAAAATTATCAACTTTAACGGAGAGGCATATGTAACTTCACAGAACGTTACATAAAGGAAATCATTTACATAGTAAGTTATCATAAGAGGAAAGTGAGGTGAACAGTATCGAACCCAAGTAGTCCTAAAAAATTTTGTAATATTGTCTATAATTATTTCTACTAACATGAGAAACGACCAGACTTTGACTAAGACACAAACCCCATATATATTATTAAAGTGAATAACAGTGAAAAAACCATAAGACACTATAAGAGAGACGAATAATGTCAGAATCAACCAAAATGAAGTCATTAATTATTAAGTTTTATAACTCTGAATAGAGTATTAAGAACTATTTTTTGTGAATGAATGGGCATGATCCATTATTATATTATGTAATGTAAATAAAATAAATGTATTAAATGACTTAAATACATTATTAGAAAGAATCTAAGTTAAAATAAAAATTATATATTTGTTATGACAAAAAATATTAATGTGTTGGATTTGAGACCAAACACCCAGATGTCATGGAAAAAATTAAATATTATCAGATTGAAATAAAAACTATATGTAATTGTCAAGCAGACAAAAGTGAACAATTTATCTTAAATAAAGAAAGCTGTCAAATGAATAAAAAGCAGTCAAAATAGCCAAAAACAGTATTAACTAAAAACATGTGGTAGGCATATAATATTGTATAATTTATGGATTTAATGTTACCAAAATGCAACCAAATTGCATTAGAAAGTTGAAATATGATATAAAGCGACTATACTAATATATTTGACTAACTTTAACATTGTAATAGTCAAGTTAGCAAAATATTTACCTATACCATGTATGGCTGGAGCCAATCAACCAGTACAAAAATAATCATATCTGGCTAAATATTTACAAAATGCTAACAAAAATAAAATAGAATGGTACAATACTTCAGTATACCTTAAAGAACGAAGAAACTCAGTTGAAAATAAAGTCAGTTATAAAAGAATTTAACTTATGAGAGTGAGATTTGTCACACCATAAAAAAGGACATCTCAAGACCAGTCAATGATGCTATGTCATCCTGTAATAAAAATAATGTATGTAAAGAGTAACCAGGTATCACAAAAGACAGACAATATAATAAACTCTGAGTGTACACTAGTGAAATACTACATATGTTAAAGAAAGAGACTAATTATTGTGTTATAACATTAACAAAAAACCTAGGCAATGGACAGGGGCCACGTAAAATTGTAATTATTTATGTATTACCTATGTTAAAATTTGTTTGTTTTGTTGTAGGAAGGTAGTAATATTATATGTTCAGATTGTGGAAGGAACATAATAATTCCACAACAATTTTTGTTCTAAAAAGATTGAATTTTAATGACAACAACCAAGGTGAGAGTTGTATATTGTGTTACTTATTAGACTTAATTTAATTAAAAAAACAATCATAATTAGTATCACTAGATTCAGTTGAAAACAGAGAATCTAAATGTAATAATGGCATACAAATTGTGAGTACTAATGTAAAACTGTTTGATAAATACCAGTGTAATTTTTGAAATATCCTCAGTATGAAGAATAAGAAATTTGTTCTAAAAGCTTCGACGGAAGTTAAAATTGTTCCATGACATTCCATTTCGTTTATTCTCGAACAATCTAGAAAGAATTTTTACACAAATATACCGGAAGTCAATGAAAACAATCAGCCTGAATTAGTATAAAAGAGAGACCAAATTCGACCAAAAAAACACTTGAAACTTGAACTCCAGAACTGATGCATCACCCACGACACTGATCAACGCAGTTAAGGTGAAACCGAGAGGCGAGAAATCGACAAGAAGAAGAAAGGCTTTTCCCGTACATAGACAAACAGACTGACATAACCTCTACAAGAATCTACGCCAATGTGTTGCTGAAATAGAGCAGCAGCACGGCAAATTTTAATAGAAATCACGCAGCCAGAACGTCAACGGCCCAGGAGGGACCAAAACTTTAAATAGAGAACCAATTCTGCTGTGTTCGCATAGACTGACTAACTTGACAATAATCCCCTTAACGTAAACAAACAAACACCAAGCCTTTCTCTCGACACTGCATGGGAATCAGCGCTGCGGCGGCCAATTTCTGAATCAATGCGAAACAGATGATTTGTAGCGGCGGCGTTTGAACGATAATCTACTGCCAAACGTTTTTACAAAAAAGTGCGGAAATAGTAAATGATCGCAATTTTGACTTAAAATAGATTCAGTGCACATATGAAGAGGCGAGATTGAAAAACTACCCGAGAGGAGTGTCCAGTGCGAGATTAATGAACCATTGGAATGTGAGTTACCGAAATTAAAGTCAATTTTTTTACCTGGTTACATTTATCACACAGTTGTACTACACATGCCACACTCACCTTCAAATCACTTAATTTTTCTTGTAAAGCGTCTTATTGATATGTCTTGGTAGTTCAAAGGAGTCACGTCCTGAGAGTAAAGATTTTTTCACATATTAAACTCATGCTTTTCAACTGAGTAAAAAATTGAAAATACTAGCCGATATTTGATTGGATATATAAAATTGTCAATAATAATAATAACTTGTGAATTTTTTTTCTGCAATTTTATAAATTTTATATGAATGTTAGTCCTTCAGACGATTTGTTGTTTTTTTTTGAAGAATCATTAAACTTACCTGATTTTTTCAAGCTAAACTGACTTGTTTATACTTTTTCATAGAAGAAAGATTTAGAAATTTTAATTACTTTAATAATCACATTTATTTCTTGGAACAAACGATTCCAAGTGGCGCCCACAAAAAACATAGTATTAAGTTGTGTTACAGGACTACATCACCGCAGAGGATCCAGTCAACAGTAAGTAACAAAAGTGCGCGGAGGTAACGCCCGACATTTTACAACACAATTATACAACACACTTCATTTATTTGTTATAAATTGACGACTCCAACAGTGGGGTTTAAAGGAGACTATTTTCTTTCTATTTGTTATAGTGTCCAGGCTGAAAGTATTCTATTAGAATTATATAAAATAGGTAAAATATTTGAAATCTCTTACATGGCATACAAAATCACCATTGACATGCACCAAGCCTCGACAGTACCTTTTTACCTTCACCAAATAGAATTTCCTTATTTGGAAATAATTATATTGACATTGATAAGTACAAAGAGTAAATCCAGAGGTTCTCGAAATATAACATTTAATAACAATAACTTTTTTTTTTTTTTTTTTTTTTTTTTTTTTAGTCCCCCTCTGGTTGTACTATAAACACTTTCAATAATATAAACAATTTTATAAACTTTACTAAAAATGAACTTTATCTTGTGAAAAACTTACTTTTTTCGTCGGACGCGTTTCGGCTTAAGTATCCGCCTTCTTCAGCTTTTTGGTCAGACTGCCATCATTTCGTAACGGTTTTTGTGTGCAAGGTGTAGTGGGGGTGGTGTGTGGAGGAAGGGGATTGGTGCAGGGATTCAACTTGATGTTTGTTTTTTGTAAAATTGTGTCAAAAAGTGTATGTGATTTATATTGTAATTGATCGTTGAGTATGTTGTTTGGTTGTGTTGTGTGGTGTTTATATATTTTATAATTATATAAATATAATATAAATAATATATAATTTATAATATAAATTATATAATATATAATTTTATTATATATTTAAAATTTTATAAACCCTTTTAACAAGCAATTCTATCCTACAACAATTATTACAGCCACCACAATTCAAACAATCATATTACATAACAACATGCACCCTCTGAAATCTAAATCCAAAGCTAGAAAGGAGAATCATATAATTAGGAAAATATAATGTAAACATAAGATAGGTGATTATATACTCTGTGTGGAATTCACAAGTGCATGTGCTCAATTTTCCTTAAACTTGTATAAACTGGTGTAGCACAAAGGCTTGCAGATTTCAGAATGCACCATTATTAAAAAAAAAACTATCAAACAATCAGGTACATATATCTCTCAGAAATGTAATATGTTGTGTGCATAGAATTATGAGCATCCACATATACAAAAGAATTTGAACAGTGACTGTACATTGATAGACAATTAAAATAACTATGAGCATATAAATATACAAATATTATAAATATATAAATAGTGAAAATTTCATCTTGTACAACAGTTCAGTAATTTTTATTAATAGGCTGAATACTTCTGAATTACAGTTCTAGTACAGGGGAATGTATTATTACAATTGTAGGTGATCTGCAACTCTTTTCATAATCAGATTTATACGTTCCAATAAAAGGCAGCCACAATATAAGTTCAACTCAGATTATATGAAAAATGTATACTGGAATTTACATGCTTCCACAATTCAAACACAATACATTTATATGAACACACTGGATGATACAAAAAGCAATTAAGGAACTCGGCTGAATTTTGCTTCACTAGGCCCTATGATCCCACTGGCCAATTCCTAACACATTTTCTTAAGTTTTTTTTTCTTTTTTTTTGTAGGTTAAAAAAGTTTTGCACATAAGATATTACTGTCGAATAAGAAACTAGTCACATAAGAAACTAGTAGACTTTTCTGTGAAAAAACTTGCGTTCCAGAATTTGCAATGACTGCAGAAACCTGCATATTATATTCCCAGTATATAGTGAAGTAACAAAAAAAAAACAGAATTAAGCAACTATTTTAGCGCATCCCAGGCAAAAATTGAATTATTTTTATTTTTTCATACCTGTTCAATGGGGCAAGAGCACGTGTTGTTTAAGTTCCTTAATACTTACACACATATAACATCTTGGTCTTTTCATAAGGTGACGTCCGCCAGGCCGAGAGACCCCCGGCACACTTTACACTTAGCCTGCCATGATTAATTTAAAAAACCCAGGCCTTAAAAGAAATAAAACAAAAACTTTTCCAACGCAGACCTCCAAGACAGCTCTTGATGAGAACAGCTGACATCGACCCACTCCTCAAGTCAAGACCCATCTCTCCCCACAGCTGATCAAAACAGCTGGCCAGCCACCACTATTCCACGACAAACACTGATCCAAGCAGCGGGACCGACAAGTACAGTAGTCTGACGTCTCTGACAGATATCGACAGCGTTCACAATCCAATGAGGGCATCTATGCCGAAATTCGATAATGACAATTTCGTGAGTTGCCGTAACGTCTCATAGATGGCGAGAGAGTCCACAAGCGTAACCTACACAGATGAAAGGAGTCTATCACCCAGATTCGATATAACCAATTTTCGGAATTCGCCGTAACGCCTAGATACGGCACACAGTAGACAAAATAGACATACAGATTCCTAAGAATACTCAAGTACTGTTTATACCTGACCCAACAAAAAGATAATGTAAATGATCTAAGAGTAGTACCTGCACACTTTTAAATTTATAAAATGTTTTTGTACACAATAAATTGACGAGGTCTCCATAACTTTGAAACAATAGTAAGCGATTAGTTATAAGAGAACGTTCGGAACTTATAGCAGAAGTTATAACGTTGAATTAGTGTAAGTGATCCACGTCTGTTTGAGTGTTCCTGTAATATGTAGTGTAATTTAATAGTGTGTTAAAAATGAGTAACAAAGAAAGAATGTGTTTAAATTTAGAAGCTAAGCGAATGTTATTTTTGAAAGTGATAAGGATGCTTTAGCAAGGAAACTTGCCAAAGTTTTTAAATTTGGAAAGACGCAAAGCAAGAGCATAATCCAAAATAAAGTCCAAGTTTCAAAAGAATGAGAATCCAATATGAATTGGGGCAAAAAAAAGAAAACGCGAAATCATAGTGTTTACAAGTAACTGAAATTCTTTACAAGTGGTTTAAATGTGTTCGCTCAAAAAAAAAAAAAACAGTTAGTGGAAGTAAGTTATGGGAGAAGGTACTCAAAATTGTTACTGAAATTAAAATAAAAAAATTCGTAGCAAACAATGGGCGGCTGAAGTATTTAAAAAACCAGCACAACAGGTTGTTCAAAACAATTTCAGGTGAAGGTGCAGATATACCTGTTAATGAAGTCACTGACAAAACAATAGAGGTTACCGAACATGAATTAAGTGACATCTACAACATAGCTAAGACTGGATATATTTTATATCTGTACCAAATAAATCATTATCATTACAAAATGAAGCATGTAAAGTTGGAAAAGTAGCTAAAGAAAGACTAATGCTTATGTTCTGTTATAGTGCTGCTGGTAAAAAAGATAGACATTAGTTATCAGAAAGTCATGAAAACCAAGGTGTTTCAAGAAATTGGAGACAACATTACGGGACAGCATAGTTGGCAAAACAATATTTACTGCGTAATTTTGTTATTGGATAATGTGACATGTCGTCCAGTTTCATCATTATCCAATGTCAGACTCTTTTTTATTTATTTTACAAAACACAAAATTTTCAGTCATTAGACCAACAAATAATTCAGACATTTAAATTTGTTATCAAAAAAGAGGTCTTTGGTCCATTGTGTTATAACCTCTTCTCTTGAGTTATAACAGAGGGAACCCAAAGTAATTGGTTTGGCCAATTACTTCAGGCTGCCTTATTCGGGACGAGCTGAAATTTAAACAGAACAACACACAGTAAATATAAAAGGAATCATGGAAGGGAAAACTGTTGATTTATGTACTCAGTATATGTGTGCAACAAGAAGATTTCCCTTTATTAAACATTTAAAATAAAACAAATGACATTTACTCAAAAACAGATCCCATTACATTATTAATTAAATTATTAACTTGTTTAAATTGCTTTATATAGACTGTGGGATCACAAAATATTTATATTTAGCTTTTCCCCGGATCCGGGTAACCATTTGGTATTTAGTCTTTAGACTTTAAAAATTAATTATATTCAATTCAAGATTGTTACTTTTACTTTTACTTTTACTTTTAAGTTTCATTATTATTCCATTTGAAGAATGGAATTAATTATACTACGATACGTTAAAATCTAAACTGTTACAATTGCAAGAAGCCTGAATAGTTACAATTAAATTCTTAGATTTAAATTTTTATATTCTTATAAAGTCAATCGTCTCTGAAAGTCTCTTTAAGAGAGTATTGTGTTACAATTACTATTATAATTATTCCTCGATAGACGTGCTATCGAGTCACCTTTAATTTGGGATGTAGAAGTCTCCTCCATATGGTTACATCTTGGGAATCCTAAGAGTGTCGTCCTCGTCTAGGTCTGGTCTCAGTTGTTCACGGCTTAAACGTCTGCAGGATAGAGTGGGCCTTCTACACAGGTACTCGTTGATTCTCAGAAGTCTCGAACTGCATTATCGGTCGGGTCTACTAGAGTTGTAATTCTGATGATTCATGTCTCCAGGCAGGATGTTGTGGAGAGTCGTCAATCGGAGAAGATAGCTGTTATAGTTATTAACACTCGTACTATTGGTGGTCACATATTTCTTCTTGTTACAACATTTTTTTAATTTTTCTTTCTCTTAACGTTACATATTACACTCTTTAGTAGCAGTTAGTAAAATACATAAGAATTAATCCAAACTAATAACCAATCACATAACATTTTAACAGAGCATTTCGCTCGTGCGTGTGCACTGCTTGGAGTCATCATAGCGAGAGAGAGATTTTTCGTACGCTACCGCTGGTACAGGACAATAGATAGTGGGGTGTTTATTCCGCGAGAATATAGTCCCGGTCTCTCTCTAAATAAAACCTTTTTATTTATACAAACTATCGCTAGATAAAAATACATCATTTAAATTAGTTGTTTTCGTGACTATCTGTGTCTTCAGATTCTTTAATTATTAACATTATTTTTCTATATTATTTTAATTACAGAAGACTCGGTAAACATGTCAAGTCCGGTATCAACAGGTAGGCGCCTGATAACAAGCAAAGGGTTAAATGCGACAATAATAATTATTTACAATATGTCTTTTCTTTACCGTTTCTTTGCCCTTATTAATTACTACTTCCATTCACACTTAGTACCTACATGTTTTTTATTATCATTGTGAGATTTAAATGGTTAATTGTTCGCAACTTAAAATTTTTTATTTCTTTATTTTTTTTTTTTAATTGTCACAATTTAAATCGTCACATACTCCGCCTCTTTACCAACACCGACTCCGGAAAATTTGGTTAGATACGTACCGAGAGTATGCTTGGGGAGTACAGCGTGAAATTTCTTATTATTATCATTATTTATTATTAGTCTCTTTTATTATTATTAGTGCACAGTTTGTTGTTTTAAATTCTCTTTAAATGATCTAGTTCTCATTTAAATGTTCGCTTTCGTGAAATTCCCTTTATCTCACTTCTTACAGTACTAACTTATAATACTAATTTCCCTAATTTCAGCAACTCACAATATCGTGGCCCGGCTGACATCAGCTTACTCTAACACTACAGGTTAGCTTTCAGCATTCATAAATGATCTCTTGGCTCTCTTGGCTCATCATTATCCTTTTCAGCCGGCGCCGTTGTGACTCGTTACTTAACATGTATATAATTCTATCTTGATTATACACCGGTATATAATTCTATCTTGATTATATACCATAGACTTACTTTTAAATAATCCAAAGAGGGTCTCATACTACACTCTTGATTATAGTTACTTGGAGAGAAGCGGAATTTCACGAGGATACTTCTCTTTTAACTCATTAACAATAACTAGACAAACTATGCGGAAGGGGAACACTTTACACACTGCATAGTATTTCACACGCGGTGGCATTCATTGTTTAGGGAGTGCTACCGTTTATACAATAGAGAGGGTGGCTGCTTAGTACAATCCTGAACACGCATTATTTCTTCTAACTGCCCACCACAACTGGGGTGCTTACTAATCTACGTTACTTGTATTATTATTATTCTTTTCTCTTACTTCTACGCTACACTTCACACATTTAGTTTAAATCAAGAATTAATTAGCCTTATTATTTAAACAATTATTATTCTCTTTATTCTGATTTACTTTCTTTATAATTTATTAATTACTTTGGAGCATTTACGAAACGGAACCTAGAATTATTTACTATCTACTACCATATTATTTAGAATACTCTTTATTTACTTTGTTTTGGGACTTGGGATATAATACTTTATCTAACAAGGGAGGGTTAACTAAGTCATTTATTCATTGGAAATTTAAGTCACAATATTATTCGCTTTACTATACTACACAATTATTTCCTACACACTTTAGTACATGGTAAACGTTTATTAACAGAGGTAATTAAACATAGCATTAGTTGTTTTTTATTTAAGCGATCAGCTGTTTCGCTGGAAAGTAGGTTAGACTAGTTTTAAACAATGGCATAGTTTTGCTTACTAAGGGGATAAGTCAACTCGAGGGAGAATATTTCTCTATTGTTCCATTTAACAATAGCTAACGGACACCTTATTAACTTGCACTGGCTTGCTTCAAAAGGGGTGGCGTGTGCGATGCGTACGCAATGTTACGGCCCGTTACCAAGCTGAGTTTAGTTACACTTTTATAATTATAATTATACTAACGTGTTATAATAATTTACGATATTATTAAACCTTTTATTTTAAATGACTAATCATTTATTTCTTATTATTTACTTTACTCAGATTTAAGAAACTTCGTTTTTTATTTGTTTAGCTCGGTTGTTTACCTCGGGAATCATCTTTTCATAAAATTAATTAGTACACTTGTTTTGTTTAGTCAGTAGTTTATATAACTCATCGTGTCAATAGAAACACGAATTACACATTTATGCAGGCTTGTACAGGAAAACTACAGGTCTTAAATCGTCGAAAATTGACGTGTTAGAGACTGAATACTTTGACACGTACATACATGAATTGGTATAATACAATCTAATCTTTTCACGTATAATTATATACGAGTATGTGCGTAATCTCACACAAAATATACACTTATAAATATCGTCAATATTATTCATATATGCTACTTAGAAAGAGGCTAAGTACAATTTCCTCTAAATACAATAAGTACAATGTAAGTACAATATACTACTTTTACATACAATTTCCTAACTGAGTGCATAGATATACAGAGTAGAGTATTTTACAATTGACACTAAGTACACTAAGCATTTACACAAAATGAAACCAAAAACAGTGGCGCATTTTAATAATAAAATTTATTTACTTGTTTTTTTTTTTGTTTTAATTTTCCACATATGTCTGAAATCTTTTATTACTGGGCAAGGGGTCACATACTTTTTATACAATAGAGGGAGGTGATGTATTGTCTAACGCAACTTTGCGCTAGGGTGACCAGGACACTCTCACACAGGCTTGGACAAGAATTAAACTGGTTTGATTTTGTTTACAAACAGACGTGTTGTTGAATGAACTCTTGACAAGCACATACCTGATGTTATATCGAATACACGGGGCGTCTTTAGTTAATATTATGATCATTGCTATATCTAAGTAATAATTAAAATTACCTATTTACAAAACTATTATAATAACTATTAGCGTTTAATTTTATTTAAGATTTTAGACACATTTAAAGTACATGAGTAAATAAATCAACAGATTATGGTCTGGGTTAATAGGCATAATTACTGCTTAATAACAGAAGTCACAAATTTTTTTTTTTTTTTTTTAATTAGCCGCAAAATTTTAACTAATTAGCAGAGTGGCGCAATTTATAACCTCTTCTCTTGAGTTATAACAGAGGGAACCCAAAGTAATTGGTTCGGCCAATTACTTCAGGCTGCCTTATTCGGGACGAGCTGAAATTTAAACAGAACAACACACAGTAAATATAAAAGGAATCATGGAAGGGAAAACTGTTGATTTATGTACTCAGTATATGTGTGCAACAAGATTTCCCTTTATTAAACATTTAAAATAAAACAAATGACATTTACTCAAAAACAGATCCCATTACATTATTAACTTGTTTAAATTGCTTTATATAGACTGTGGGATCACAAAATATTTATATTTAGCTTTTCCCCGGATCCGGGTAACCATTTGGTATTTAGTCTTTAGACTTTAAAAATTAATTATATTCAATTCAAGATATTAGCTTGCAAGACTGTTACTTTTACTTTTACTTTTAAGTTTCATTATTATTCCATTTGAAGAATGGTATTAATTATACTACGATACGTTAAAATCTAAACTGTTACAATTGCAAGAAGCCTGAATAGTTACAATTAAATTCTTAGATTTAAATTTTTATATTCTTATAAAGTCAATCGTCTCTGAAAGTCTCTTTAAGAGAGTATTGTGTTACAATTACTATTATAATTATTCCTCATAAACGTGCTATCGAGTCACCTTTAATTTGGGATGTAGAAGTCTCCTCCATATGGTTACATCTTGGGAATCCTAAGAGCGTCGTCCTCGTCTAGGTCTGGTCTCAGTTGTTCACGGCTTAAATGTCTGCAGGATAGAGTGGGCCTTCTACACAGGTACTCGTTGATTCTCAGAAGTCTCGAACTGCATTATCGGTCGGGTCTACTAGAGTTGTAATTCTGATGATTCATGTCTCCAGGCAGGATGTTGTGGAGAGTCGTCAATCGGAGAAGATAGCTGTTATAGTTATTAACACTCGTACTATTGGTGGTCACATATTTCTTCTTGTTACAACATTTTTTTAATTTTTCTTTCTCTTAACGTTACATATTACACTCTTTAGTAGCAGTTAGTAAAATACATAAGAATTAATCCAAACTAATAACCAATCACATAACATTTTAACAGAGCATTTCGCTCGTGCGTGTGCACTGCTTGGAGTCGTCATAGTGAGAGAGAGATTTTTCGTACGCTACCACTGGTACAGGACAATAGATAGTGGGGTGTTTATTCCGCGAGAATATAGTCCCGGTCTCTCTCTAAATAAAACCTTTTTATTTATACAAACTATCGCTAGATAAAAATACATCATTTAAATTAGTTGTTTTCGTGACTATCTGTGTCTTCAGATTCTTTAATTATTAACATTATTTTTCTATATTATTTTAATTACAGAAGACTCGGTAAACATGTCGAGTCCGGTATCAACAGGTAGGCGCCTGATAACAAGCAAAGGGTTAAATGCGACAATAATAATTATTTACAATATGTCTTTTCTTTACCGTTTCTTTGCCCTTATTAATTACTACTTCCATTCACACTTAGTACCTACATGTTTTTTATTATCATTGTGAGATTTAAATGGTTAATTGTTCGCAACTTAAAATTTTTTATTTCTTTATTTTTTTTTTTTTAATTGTCACAATTTAAATCGTCACATAGTCCCATATGGATGATAGTATTTCCCTTGGTGAAGTGTCCTCAATACGGTATCCTTGATCAAGACAGCCTGAACAGAGGTTCTTAATGGTACCACCAGAAAGAAGTGTTTTACGAAATGTGCCATTCATATTAGCGAACTGCAGGAGCAATCATTACATCAAATTTGGTAAGAACTTTACACACTTGCTACAGTTGCTGGACTGCCATATGATAAAAATGGAGAATCTACAATGCTGTGACAATCTCCAGGGGAATTAGGAGCCTCGACTTCAGGAAGATTATAGAGGTAGGTCAGAAAAATTTATGTATTTACAACAAAAAACTTTTTAATTGGTCACTTAAAACTGTATTATTCCGAAATATTCACTTTTACAATACAGTAATTTTTCTGCTTTTTGTGAAAACAGGTGATGATGATGCACAGAGTGAAGAAGAGGAAGAAATTAAAGAATGTTGATAGTTTTAAAAAAGTGTAAAGATCTCTTAGGTGGATCAAAGATATTGGCATTAATCTCGACAAGGAATATGGGGAGAATGCTGTGCAACAGTGAAAAAAATTTACTGTTTGGTCGAAAATTATGGAATTAAAAATAAAAACTTTTATCACCAAACAAATGACAGTAAAAACTATTTTTCAAAAGTATAATTTCTTTACCATGACATGTATTGTAACATACGTATTTTCATTTTAAACATACTGTAAATTGGAATACAACTGCAAGTACATAATAAAAAGATATAGGTGATCATCTGTACTTAATATACTGTATTGTTTCAACTCCCGCCAACCTTTCATTAAGCAGCCACATTTTATGGAGATCCAATGGTGGCCGCTTAAGACAAGTGTATTGCAGCAGTACGCACAACGGCTATCTTTAGTAGTGAGGACAGGATTATGAATGTTCCAACACTGGAAACAACAATGCTGAATCTGTGCAGGCAACTTCCCTTACAACTTTCTAAGCCAAAACCTACTTTTGGTCTAAAGCAGAAAATTCCATTTAGGAAGATGTTGGATACAAGGGATGAATGTTCAGACATACTTGCAACATGTGATGGGTTATTAATTAAAATATCTTATTACATATTGGTAATTAATGGATTCATGAAAGAACAAAAGGCTAATAAAACTAAATGATTTTAAAATATATTAATAACTTTATTTACAGTAACAAAATAATTAGTACTTAGCTTAAAAACATCACTAATACCTCAATTGACAGAATGGTATGATTTTTATATACACATGATATTAAAATCTGTCACTGTATATTCTACAATAAATGTTTAAAACTAAAACCATGTTTCACTTAAAAATATAAAATGTTAATTTACAAGGAATAGAACTTGGTAAACCTACAATAGAGAAATACAAAATTTACATTTTTACCATTATGTTACTGATAATTTTACCATAACACTTGCCATAACAGAGAGTAAAGTACAAATATTTAATGAATTATTAATGATATCCGGGCTGTTTGGCCGTGGTCCATGGTTTATAACAAAACCAAACGTCTGATATTTTTTAAAACTTCCTCCTCGTAGAGGCGTCGTAAATTATTCCTCAGGCTTTCACGGCCGGTGTCATATGAATTATTAATGATATCCGGGCTGTTTGGCCGTGGTCCATGGTTTATAACAAAACCAAACGTCTGATATTTTTTAAAACTTCCTCCCCGTAGAGGAGTCGTAAATTGTTCCTCAGGCTTTCACGGCCAGTGTCATATGAATTATTAATGATATCCGGGCTGTTTGGCCATGGTCCATGGTTTATAACAAACAAATGTTTAAAACATTGTTTTAAAAAAATACTCGTGGTCCCGGGTTCAATTACCGGCAGAGGCTCCGTACAGCGTGCACTCAGTGTCGTGAGGCCGAACTGAGTAGGTGCTGAGATAAAAACGCCACCTCCTGGCTATGAATACCGCAACTTGTGGCTGGTGGCGCGTTGTACTAGCCATGCAACCGTCACATTGCAAACAACAGGCGTGCGGTACGCCTTGGTCCTCTCAGGGACTGTTGAGCGGAGGTTTAAAGTTTGTTTGAAGTAACTGAAGGAAACTGGGTGAGGAAATGGTGTGAGTTGGAATACAGTGGAAGTTGCCACAACATTATACAAAGTATAAATGATATTTTACATATTAAATGATAATCCATAGGGTATGTAGTACACATTGCTCCAAAAGTGTCTCCAGACATCAAAGAATACAAATGACTCTGGCAGAAGCCATTATCATTATTATTTTTATCACAAGGCTGGTTAAGATAAAAGTTTTCTGTAGAATATAATCATAGGGGACAAGATGTGGTTTTTGTTGGATCTCCAGACAAAACAACACTTGCCAGAATGGAACTCAAATAATATTCTTGGATGCAGCAAAGGAAAATTTATACTTTTCGTATCTGCTTAGTTTATCTCCCATGAATTTATTTCAAACAGTGAACAAGGAAATGTGAGTTGACACACAGTCATCATTGTCTATGAGATACAATCTGAAGGAACTCTCTTGAAAAACAGAAAACAAAAAATCTGATTCTTTTGTATGACAAAGCAGCAAACATTAATCTGTCCTAGCCAAGTAGCACCTTGGACAGGACAATCAGTGGCGGCCGGTGCTTAGGTTGTCCCCATTAAATACCGAATTGTACTTTAAATTATAGAATTATGAATAAAACAATAACTAATAATATTGTTTTCAAACGAAATCATCGTAATTAATCATTTGCCGATTGAAAAGCGCAGAGCAATACTAAAAACTGTACATGCTCTTGTGCGGTGTATGCACCAACTGCTGTGCTGTGCTGTGGTGTATGCGATGTGCTTTGTATATGGGGAAATAGAATGGGGTAGTGTTCTGGCTGGTTATACTCGGGTGTTCCTATTACAACAATATGGGCTCGTTTCATGTGATTAGGAACTGCAAACCCCGCTTGTATGTCACGGCGCCACCAGTCTGTTTGTTGGTAAATAACATGTGGTACGCCACGTTGGAATTTGTAAGGTTATATTGTTACTAACAATTTGTTACGTTACTTGAATTCGTTAGTGTTAGTTTAAGTGTCAGTCCAATTCATCATTAAATGTAAATAATAGTATATATATATATATATAGTGTCAGTGTAAGATATTTATTATATTTAACTGGTAGGATGTAATGAATTCTGTCATAAACTTAACGAAAACGCTGTTCAGTTTACATCCTATTGAGGAAAAAATTGAAATTAAGAGAGTACGTAGGCCTACACCAGACCTTTTAAATTTTAATCAAAGTATATAATCAGGTAACAGAATATTTAATCGTAAATTTAAAAAAGAGTTATACAATAAATATTCATGGTTATGTGGGTGTGACACTAAAATTGCATTATTTTGCTTTCCTTGTATATTGTTTGGAGGGATGGAGGCTTGGACATTTTCTATAGAGAGAATTAAACAATTTAATACAATCCAACCCAACTGCAACCTCAAATTTTTCAACCACCAGCCACCACTGAGGACAATGTAATGTCTCTCAATCATATGACATGCTCTTCCGACTTGGCCCAACCCAAAATTTTGTTTCCCTACTTGAAATGAGTTATCTGAAAGAAGAATGTTACAAACACACCACCAACATGACATACAAATCAGCTGAAGGTAATTTTGAAGAATGGATTCCTGGAATGTTTCTGAAAACTTTATGAATTTGGGAAAGTGTGTAGTTTTGGGAAACTACTTTCAAGAAAACTTTTTAATGCATTAAATAAACCAGTTCTGGGGACTTTTGAACTAGCCTCATATACTGTATAATTTTCTCTGTTACAAATGCAAAACATTTTAGTAAGAACAGAGTAATTAGTGGCCAGCTAAACGTCAGTGGCAAAATATTAAGACAAAATATGGTTTAGTTCATTTTTTTTAACCAATGTAGTACATTCATTTCAAATATTGTGTCTAACTTAAATGATATCTTTGAAAATACTGATATTAAAATATTAATTCTTTTGTGTAATTAACAAGAGCCACTTGAAGTTTCTTTACACAACTAGAAGAAACAATATTTTGTTTATAATGTTTACAAACATGTACAACTCTTCCAGCTGCTATTGTAATAGAAATACAAATTATTAGCAAATGGGCTAAAAAAATTTAATTTAGCAAACTTCTCATTTAGATCCTTTTTTAAAGGACTGGACTTGTGTTTGACAGTAGTTTTATATAATTGGAGACCTGAGATGAAAAACTGTGTACAGTTTCTTTTGCATTTTATGAGTTTCTGTTATATCACAGCTTCCCATACAGTTCAACTTTGTCCTTTATTTCTTGTTACTCTTTGGATAATAAAACCAGTTGTTAGCAACATACACTCTAAAAATTAAATTGGTTTTTAAGTTAAAAACTGTTTTGTTAAAATATAAAATATCCTGTAAAAACTACTGCAGAAATACAAAAGGAATAAATTCTGTCTCTTTTTAAATGTCTCATATTCTGTCATTTAGAATGTTGTGAGAAAGAAATTACTTTTAGAAAAGTGGTGGATAAACTAAAGTGTCAAAATAATTTGTATCATGAGACACGTAAGTAGTAGTATTCCCAGTTCAATTTGTTTTACAAACAAACAAAACAGGCAAAAAAATTTTATGACTACTTACTACTACATTTATGTTAATATGAAATTATTCCAGTTAATCATACCTGTACTTAACACAGACATTTATGGTCACAGTAAATATATTTTCTGATGACTGATATTTAACCATTAAATTAGATAATTTTGGTAAGATGAAAAAGATGGGGACTTTTTCCACTACTGTAACACTTAGGTCTTTTGTCTTTTTCCATTGGTTCGAAAAATTGTTGTGGTGCTCCTGACTTCTTAAATCATTCTTGAATTGTACCTTTATTCTGTCCATTATGATGGTACTGTGATAATGGTTCCATTTGACTACAACATTATGATATACTTTTATTTATGTAGGTCACTGTTATGGCAGCTTCAAATCAGAGTGTGTGAACAATAGTGTCTGAGCTACTATGGTGCCGTGTCATTCTTAACACTTGTTGTAGTTCACTGTCTCTGATACCATCAATAAACAAAATGTGAGCAATCCATGTCCTCCGATGCTTCGGGATAGGCCAGTCTCATCAATCAGTCGACATTTGCTTCAAACTCCTGGAGGCTCTTTCCTGAATGCTGTCACCTCACTTTAAGTTGAACACAGAACACTTCGCATAGATGTTGGTTACCATACCATAATTCCAGAGCTTTTGTTAATTTGGCATAAGTGTAGTGGCAATCAGAGGAACTTTTTGTAATAATTCTGTGGCAGGTCCTTTTAAAACAACAATAAGTGAAAGATCTTTCTCTTCTTCTGACCATTTATTTAAACAAGCGGAAGGTTCAAATCTGCGAAGACAAGTTGCTCATTGAGTGCTTCCATCAAACGTTCAGGCCTTTGCATAAACTGGCCCTACTACAGTTAATTGCACTGTTTTATTACTCCTAGTTTTTGGATCTTCTTCAGGATTTATTAATGGTCTTGCTTTATCAACTATTTCTTCACTAAATATTTAACTTTCATTTTAATTTGATTTATTGAATTTGTAATAGAATCTTCTATACTTAACATATTTGTTTTCACAGTTGACACAGATTTTTCTAGTTCAGATACTCTATCAACTGATCAGCTCACCTTGTAACAGACCAAATTTTGCAGTGATATGTTCCTTCAACTGTTGTTGCTCTTGTATTAATTAATGCCTTAATGTCTTCTGTTTCACAACTAAATTCTTTTTGTTGCCAGTTATTTGCTATTTCATTTTTATGCTTATGTTTTTTGTCCTGTCCTTTTACTGCACCTTCTGTCTCTTGTTGTCATCTTTCCTCTGCAACAGCAGCGCCTGGAAAGTTTCCACATCTGACTGGTATCCATTTTTGCAAATCACATACACGGCTCTTTTACAAAGTGTCCTCTGTTTCCACTATTAAAGATTCTGTCACACTTCTAACCCACTGTTACAATGGTCTCATGGATCGTCATATTATACAGTGGAAACAAAATACAGAAACCAATGACGTCACTAATTACCAACTTTAATTAGTAACAACACGTCATATTATACAGTGGAAACAAAATACAGAAACCAATGAGTCACTAATTACCAACTTTAATTAGTAACAACAACAATTTGAAATCTACAAAGTACTCTCATACAATAATTCTAGTTAACTTTGTCCACACGCAACAATAATGTCACCTTATTACAGCATCGCACTGTATATATAGATCCTGCAGAGGTTCCAGAATAATTTTCCACATTCCTGGTGGCATGCTGACACAATGTGCATAGTTACAAGTTCTTTAACAGTCTACAGACTACGTGAGTGCACTACCTCGACACAGACATCACGCCTGGAACTGCCTTGAATGATGCCGGATGCATGCACTGGGATAGTAGAGAAACATGTAAAATGATGCTCTCAAATTTTTGCACAGATCACAGTACAACTTGAACATGAATCAATCACAGTTACACACATGGAACAATGTTACATCACAGACAGCTTTATAAAACTAAAGAAATATTTTGGTTACTAAAATCTGCAGCCATCTTCAAGGTAACTTGAATTACATGTAATCCTAGCAGTACTATATCACATTGTGATAATCGCATAGCAATCATTCCAGTTGTTAGTAGAGAGTTGTACAAGAATCCTTATATGAAAATTAAAATGTATACTTGGGAAAAACTAGTAGGCCTACATCATGAAACACAAACAACAAACAGAACAAAACAAACAATACAAAAGAATAAAACACTGTAAGATACTTATGTGTAATATTTAGTCTGTCAACCTAAGTTATAAAACATTAGTGGTTAAAACCAGTTCAGGAAATGAACTCACTGACAGTTGAACATAGTGTATCCTGTCTGTTTATTATGTGTTTTAACTGTTTTTTTCTAGTTATGATACTTTTATTTTCATGTAAGTGTGTATAATTGTACTGCAAATATGATGATGGTGCTGTGACTATCCTTTACAATATAGTCAGTCGCTTACAGTAATGCACTATATGTAATTTAAATTAGGATGAAAACAGTTGTGGATTTTGGCAACTGAAACATTGCTTTGGCTTTGTAAGGGACAGAGTACAAGACATTGTTTCATCTCTGATAACCCACCATTGTTTACTTTTAGAAATTATCTAAATCTATGTGTATGCACGCATGTACAGACTCTATGTAAGTAGTTACTACCAAGACCATGTATGATAATACTCAATGGCGATTATTTATATGCACGCTGAATAGTTTTGTTGGAACAAATCTATATATAACAACACAAATCATTACAATATTAACTGTTGATGGAGAATAAAGTCATGGAGGGTTTTAAAGAAACCTATTATAACACTTAGACCATATCAAAGAACAGTACTGATTACAAGATTCAGTTACAACTGTACCACTTAACATCAGGTACATTTGAAAAATTTGAAACAAGCAAAAATTTCATTTAATTTAAAACACCATTTACTGAAGTGCTTCAATTTAAGGCCTAGTTCTGATTTTTTTACAGCACAGCTAAGTACAGGTTGTTAGATATAATGTAACCTTTTTAACGACCATAAGTTTGAAATACTCTTAGATGACCCACTTGCAAAGTAGGTTATGTTAGTAGAAGTTAGTTTGCAGAATTCATGTTTTGCTAAGAAATTAGACAAATGTTACTGCCATGTAAACACTTGTGTGTAATGAGTACTTCTTGCCAGGCTGTAAGGCCATGGTCCATAATTGTTTTGAGCAAACGTTTTGGCCATGCCTTCAACGGCCATCTTCATTATGGCTCATATCAGTATTCATGTCATTGAAGCTGGCCGTGAAAGCCTCAGACAGAACTTGTGTGTAATGTTAATCACTCAAAATACATGTGTGATTAATAAACAATGTTTGTACTTACAAATAAACTAAACATAATTGCTGTGTTAATTTACTTGACTTCTCTTCTTTGAATGTTGCTCTCAGTTCAATGTAGCATCTCTGGTTTGTATGCACCATTCTCTCTCTCATCAAATGTGTGACCTACAGTTTAACTCGAAAATTAACTTTTTTTAACTAGAGAAGTGTTATTAGTAAAGAGTAGCAATTTTTGCTTTGCCATTGATATTATATGAAAAAGATAATTACTTTTTGAACTGCCTTGTGTTCTGATTCAGCACTTATTTGGTAGTTTTCATTTATTTATCTTCACACATAATTTTAAATATGGTTAAAATTATCCTTTCTGGAAATCAAAAATACAAAATTAGAGTGCATACATCCCATAATCATATACATTGCTGTGCACTGGTAATCATCTTGAAAGAAGGGCCATAAAAAACATTTTTTCATTTTAAAAATAATAAATTTTAAACAAATCATAATCATTACAAGAAAAACAAAATCCCTGACTGCAGAAAAACCTTGTGAATTATTAGAGCAAGAAAAGTGTCTTTCAAGAACTGTACTACATTAATTATTTTACACAAAGTTAAATACACTAATGAAATATATTCAATTAATTATTCAATATATTATGTCTGTTTTGTTAAAAACATACAAAATTGTTACAATGCTATGGAGATTTAAACAGATGTTAATTAAAAATTTAATATGGTTGTGTCCTTGTAGTATTAGAGCAGCTGAACCAATTTTGATGAAACAAACACCGCATGCATTTTTGTTATTTCTGACAGAAAAGTACATGGAAGTGGATAAATAACTTCGAAAAATTAAAAATTGTGGACTACAAATAAATACTTTTAGTTAAACATTCCTACAATTGACATCTGTTTCATCAAGGCTGATCAAACGGTTCTGAATATACAGAAGGTTGAAACAAACATCCCCAGACCAAGAAAATATGATTCTCCTTGTGTGTATGCAGCTGGGTAAAAAAATCTAAAATACATGGCTAGTGACACTCAGGAGACAAAAACGAATCTTTTGATACATTGCTCACAAAATTGGACCAGCTGTTCAATGCTCTGTGAGCACACAAAAGAAACACACACACTTATAAAAAAGATTTTCATCCTCCTTTTCATCAGTGGAGTCAGGTAAAAGTAATACATCAACAAATACAATAAGTCAGATAAGAATCTTTTACATTTAACATAATAAACACAATGACAATAACAGACAAATAACCTTGAAAGTACAGGTTTCGACTGCACAGAAAATAGGGTTTTGCTACGTACATTGATACAATTTCCTTATGTCATTATAATATTACTTACTGAATGTTACTTTATAATTATGGTTTGTCTACAGCAAAGGAAACCCGTTTCTTCTTTCGGAGTGCAACACGTATAATACATTATTTGAACTCTTACAACAACAAAAAAATACACAATTTTTATTTTTTTTTAATAAAAAAGAAGACACTACTGATTTTTCTTGTCATCATCCATGTTATCACTATCACATTCATCACATTCTGACACTTCCACAACACAACACCGTGGAAACCATCCTCGTGCTTTACTACCACATGATGAAGAAGTCCTTTCACCAAACAACCAGTACCTATCACACAGGGAAAACACATTTTAAAATGAAATTTCTGTTATCAAGTGAATAAATATTATGTAGTCTTAAGTATAGTTGTGGTGGCACTTGTTCCTTGATAACATCACAACCGAACTGCATATCAGACTGTGTCTAATATGCATTGGATGTTAAATGAATGTTATCTTTATTTCATCAAATCAGATATGACATAAGGAAAGAACAATACATTAAGAAAGTGTAGTCAAAGTTGCTCGTTTATACTACTTGTTAACATCAGCCTTCAATACAATATTTTGCCTTAAATACAAAATATTTATATTGTTACGACGGTCTACTAGATCGTCATAGGTACAGTGAAAAAAAAATAAGTACAAGACACCAATTAGGTCATAATCACACCTTTAATTTTTACAGTTAAACAGTTCGTAATTAACAACACAGTCTCTACAACAAATCAAATGAAAATTGTTCACATGCAATAAAATGTCCACTAAATTAAACAAAATTGTATTACAATTATACCGTCCGATTATAAAACACCACTCTTAACTAATAACCACTTGAATGCGCACAGTAATATCGCCACTATAACTCTCGAACCGCACTGTCAATATCTCGCACTAGTACTGGAACTTAAGGCCGCTGCCGACATGTATTTATACCTGCGCTCACAGAGTGTAATGTTCCTAATTGTGTCTTAGCGCTCGTGTGAAGTACGTAATTAACTGCGGCCTTGACACAGTCCGTGCGGCTGGCGCCTTCGAGAAACCTCTCGAAAATGCGACGACAAGCACGTACACCACACGTGTTACATCAAGATTCTTCTGGCACATTCGACAAACACGTAGATTGTTCTGTGATGTCATAACACTGCCCCCTCCTTAAGCCTGTTCATCCCGAACTGGCAAACCGTCTCTGAAGCAGTACTTAGCCAGGCGATCTAGGTGGACGACCTTGAACTTTTGCTGCTCTTCCTGTTCAATCCAATAAACAACATTGTTGATTCTTTTTTTTACAGTGTAGGGTCCTTCCCAGTTAGACTGAAGCTTAGGTGAGCGACCAGGACGTCGGTTTGGGTTGAACAACCAGACCTGATCTCCTTCTTGGAAACCCACACTATTGCTGCGAATGTCATACCGAGTTTTCATTTTATCACTGGCAATCTTCAGCCATCCTCTTACCAAGCGATTCATTTCTCGCAGTTGGTTTTCTAATTGCGAGGAATAGTTCTGTGGCTCTTGGGACTGAGTCTCAGGTGATCCGAACATTAAGTCCCCAGGAAGACGAATCTCCCTCCCAAACACCAATTTTGCTGGAGTCATGCCGGTTGTGTTGTGTACTGATGATCCTGATGATCTATACGCCATGAGGAATAGTGGTATCTGTTGGTCCCAGTCTGTTTGGTTCTCATCAACAACCTTCAAAAGATGCTGCTCAAGTGTCCTATTGAATCTCTCAACCATCCCGTCCGACTGAGGATGCAGAGGTGTTGTCCTGGTCTTTCAAATTCCGAGTAGACTGCATAATTCTTTAAACACTCCTGATTCGAAATGTCTCCCTTGATCCGTATGGATTTCCATAGGGGCCCCATAACAGCAACAGAAGTTGTGAACTAACTGCTTTGCCACAGTGGTAACCTCCTGATTTGGATTTGCGTAGGCTTCCACCCACTTAGTAAAGTAGTCACCTACAACCATGATGTAGCGGTTTCCATCGTCAGTAACTGGGAATGGTCCAGCAATGTCTACGGCAATTCTCTCGAAAGGCAGTCCAACGTTATACTGTCTCATTTTTCCCCTGCTTCTGGTTTGTGGGCCCTTGCTTGCAGCACAAATTTCACACGTCCGAACCCATTCCTCTACGTCATGGCGAAGATGAAGAAAATAGAATCGCTTCCATATTTTGTCAAGGGTTTTGTTAATGCCAAGATGGCCTCCAGATGTTCCATCATGCATCTCCTTCAAAACAGACTGCACTTTACTTCAGGGAACTACCAACTGCATGACCACGTCTCGTCCATCTGCACTTTCCCAAGCCCTTTTCAGCAATCCGTTTTCTAAGTTGAGAGATTCGCATTGTGCCCAGTAGCCCTTCAGCACTTCGGAACCATGGCTGATATCTTGCCAATCCGGGCGGCAACTTTCCTCTTTTGCTGTCAAGATCGGTCCAATGTCTTCATCAGTCATCTGTTATTGTCGACAGTCTTGTGTTAATCCAGCCGTCAGCCAGGAAATCTACAGTGATGGCTTGAACATGTTCGCTTGAGTTTTGTTCTTCCTTTCTGTGGCAATGTTGGCAGTCTTCCGGACACGGTCTTCGTGATAAGCCATCTGCATTACCATGCAGGCGCCCCCGTCGATGTTGCACCTTGAAGTTGTACTCTTGCAGACGTTCAAGCCACCTTGCCAACTGTCCTTCAGGATTTTTAAATCTTAAGAGCCATGCAAGCGCGGCATGGTCAGTACGTAGTGAAAACTCCCTTCCATAGAGGTATTTATGGAAGTACTCCAACGCTCGGACGGTTGCCAGCAACTCTCTCCTTGTGATGCAATAATTTCTCTCTGGTTTAGAAAGTGTCTTGCTGTAATACGCTATTACTCATTCTACACCGTTTTGAACTTGAGACAAAACTGCTCCTAGAACAGTATTGCTTGCGTCTGTGTCCACAATGTACTTCCCTTCGGAATCTGGGAAAGCGAGAATTGGCTGCGAACATAATGCAATTTTCAAAGTCCTAAATGCTTTGATCACACTCCCTCGACCACTGGAAGTTTCGTTTATTTTCTGTTAGCTCATGTAGTGGTTTAGCAATAGTAGCGAAGCCTTTCACAAAACATCTGTAATATGAGCATAACCCCAGGAAACTCCGAACTTCATGTTTACTCTTCGGCACTGGCCAGTATCTTACGGTGTCTACTTTATTAGGATCCATGCTAACACCCGCTGCCGAAACCAGATGGCCCAGATACTGTACTTCCTTCTAGAATAGAGAACACTTCTTCGGGCTCAGCTTCAGTTGGGCACCATGAATTCTACTTAGAACCTCCTTAAGGTTTTCCAAATGGTCTTTGAAAGTCTTCCCGATGACTATGACATCGTCTAAATAAACACGGCAAGTTTTCCATGTCAGGCCTCGGAGTACCAGGTCCATCAATCTTTCAAATGTTGCCGGTGCATTACAGAGTCCAAATGGCATGACGTTAAATTGGCATAAGCCACTTGGGGTCGAGAAAGCGGCCTTTTCCTTGTCTTCTTGATGAAGACCCACTTGCCAATATCCACTCTTCAGGTCCAATGTGAAAAACCACTGTGCTCTGGACGTGTCGAGCATATCGTCAACGCGAGGTAATGGATAGCAGTCTTTCTTTGTAACGTCATTTAACCTCCGGTAGTCTACGCAGAAACACAACCCCCCATCCTTCTTCGCTACCAGGACTTCAGTACAGAAGAAGACCAAGCACTTGATGAAAGTTCGATTACTCCCTCTGTCAACATGTCCTGTACTAACCGAGACATTTCCTCTTGTTTAGATAATGAAGGCCTTCGAGGAGGTTGGCGTATCGGTGTTGTGTCCCCGGTATTGATGCGATGTTGCACAAGAGAGGTTCTTCCCAGTGACTGTCCCCGAACTGCAAAACAGTCTTTGAATTCATGTAAAAACTGTCTGAGTTCTTTTACCTCACCACTTGAGAGGTCGTTAGAAGATCTGTTCAATAATTCTTGCAGTTCCTCTGGTAATTTGGAATTATCCGAAGCACTGAATCTTCGTTGTGTCATTCCGGCTACCCAGGCCACAGGAGTCAATTTGCCTAGGAGCGTATTGCTTAGTAAAGTGATAGCTTGATCCAGAATATTCGCCACTCTAATCGGCACATTTCCGGTTTCGTCAGGTTTTACTAAACTTCTGGCAATTAGTATGCCCGGTGTGCTGACTACCTGGGGTTCGAATATAGAGCACTGGTTGCCCCTAGTATCTACCTCGGTTCTAACCATGATGATCTTTTTGGAGTTTGGCGGAACAGTTACGGCCACTTGGTTTATGACGTCCATCGATTTTTCTGTTGTCGTCATTGTTGATAGCATTACCTCTTCGCCTCAGATTCTCAAGACATTGTTTTTGAAGTCAACTATAAATCCGTATGCGTTCATAACGTCCACACCAAGAACTGCTTCATCCACAATGTCTGCAACAAGTACCTGATGATTAAACTCAAGTCGACCGAGGTGTAGACGTATCTCCACTTTTCCATACACTTTTACAGGCCATCCAGTAGCTGTTCGCAAGCTGCAAGAGCACCAGATTGGCTTGAGATCTTTCACCACGTCAGGGCGCACAATAGAAACTGTTGCACTTGTGTCAACTGTAATTCAGGTTGGCCTTTCTTGAACAAATCCGGTAACTACCAAGTTCCCGCTGTTTTTCTGAAGTGTAGAAATTGGGTATTGTCTAGGTGCTTCGTTCCTCCAGTTAGTCAGCACACACCCCGTTGTACCAACTATTGCTCGTTTCCATGCTGCTGAATTCTAACCCGACAATCTCATTGTAGATGTCCAGGTTTCCCACATATATAACACTTTGGTCTTCCATCTTTTCTTATTTTATTCTGTGGCGCCGACTGTCGAGTCTCTGTTCCTTGTTCTTCTTCCTCATCATCTGTGCCGTCACAATCTTTTAGCACCCACACTTTATGACTTGTCCAACCAGACGCTGATTTGGCGGCCTCAAATTGCAAAGCATTACCGGGGCATCCACACTATTCTGGTGTCTTGCCATTCGTAACACTTGCTGTAGTGCGTTATCTCGGACACCGGCAGTAAATGTCTGCATCGCAAAACTCGTTCAAAAATCTTCTGGCGCTTCAGGATACGCCAGTCTAATTAGTCTGTCGATACTTGCTTCAAACTCTTGAAGGCTCTCCCCGGCATGCTGTCACCTTGCTCTCAACTGGGTGCAGTACACATCTCGCAAATGTTTATCACCATACAGTAATTCCAGAGCTTCTATCAATTCGGCATACGTGTTTTGGCTGTCAGGTGGCGCTTTCTGTAACAGTTCTGCCGCGGGTCCTTTTAATGAGAGAACGAGTGAAACTGCCTTGTCTTTCTCCGTCCAATTATTTGCGCATGCAGCAGCTTTGAATTGGCGTAAATACGTCGCCCAGTGCGTGCTTCCATCAAAGGTTGGGGCCTTGACATGAAGTGTCCCAACCGCAGGTGAGGTGTCCTTCTCTATTGACTTATTTTCTGTGTCTTTCTCTGTCTTTATCATTGGTACAGTCTGTTCACAAAGTTGTTTTGGCTGTAACTTCAGGAACTGCTCTCTTATGTTTGCCATTGAGATTTCTACTGCAGATATTTTATTTTACATGGTTTCTTCTATGTCAGATATTTTTGTGGACATCGATTCTTCAACACTCGGAACAGATTTCTCTAGTTCAGCTATTCTTAATCTCACTGATTCTTGTACCTCCGATATTTTAGTAACTTGATTATTAAGCTCACCTCGTAGGAGACCCAACTCTGCAGTGGTTTGTTCTGCTCCTGCTTTAACTCCTGTATTAACTCCTTGATGTCTTCTGTTTCATGTTTTCGTTCTTCTCTTTCCTGCCTGCGTTTTTCATCCTGTCGTTTTTCTGCTTCTTCCGCTTCTTGTCTGCGTTTCTCATCCTGTCGTTTTCCTGCTTCTCCTCTTTCTTGTCTTCGTTCTTAATTTTGTCGTCTTTCTGCTTCTTCCGCCTCCTGTCTGCGTGTCTCATCCTGTCGTTTTCCTACTTCTCTTTCTTGTCTTCGATCTTCATTTTGTCGTCTTTCTGCTTCTTCCGCCTCCTGTCTGCGTTTCTCATCCTGTCGTTTTTCTGCTTCTTCCTGTGTCTGCCGCAGCAGTGTTTGTAAAGCTTCCATCATCTGACTGGGATCCATGTTTACCAATTAATTACGAATCACACTCGTCTTGTGCAAAGTGTCCACTGTTTCCACTGTTAACCGTTTAATCCCAGTTCTGACACCACTGTTACAACAGTCTACTTGATCGTCGTAGGCACAGTGGAAACAAAATAAGTACGAGACACCAATTAAGTCACTAATCACACCTTTAATTTTTACAGTTAAACAGTTCGTAATTAACAACACAGTCTCTACAACAAATCAAATGAAAATGTTCACATGCAATAAAATGTCCACTAAATTAAATACAATTGTATTACAATTATACCGTCCGATTATAAAACACCACTCTTAACTAACAACCACTTGAACACACACAGTAATATCGCCACTATAACTCTCGAACCTCACTGTCAATATCTCGCACTAGTACTGGAACTTAAGGCCGCTGCCGCCATGTATTTATACCTGCGCTCACAGAGTGGAATGTTCCTAATTGTGTCTTAGCACTCGTGTGATCTACGTAATTAACTGCGGCCTTGCCACAGTCCGCACGGCTGGCGCCTTTGAGTAACCTCTCGAAAATGCGTCAACAAGCACTTACACCACACACGTTACATCGAGATTCTTCTGCACATTCAACAAACATGTAGATTGTTCTGTGATATCGTAACAATATTATTACTACAGTTTGGGTTACAAAAGATGAATCCATCTTTTATAACTTCCTGAGCATTAAGTTTAAATCTATATTTTTACTCATATGTCTAGCCTGTTATAATAATATTGCTAATTATAGTGTATGGGTTTTATTTCATGAAATAACAATTATGTTTTCCAGTGTATTGCAAACCCGAACAGCCTCCTTCCTGTAACTGCAATCTAGGGTTATGGCTTGTTCACTTTCCGCATTCTACATTGATACTGCATGCTATATTTATTGTACTATCTAAACTTTAGCTAAATTTGTTGTTTAGCTTAAGCCAGTGTTTCTCAACTTAGTTTATACAGCAGAACCTTGATTATTCATCACACTTTTAACAGTCAACTTCTATTAACCATTAGAAAAAATAAATTTAAAAATGTGACCGCAAATATGACATTGCAATAAAAAAGGAGCATTATCCTTGGCTATCAGTCTGCTTGCACTGTTTCTTTTTGTTCATCTCCCTGCATTCCTAGCAATGACGTGGGTCTACCCCCGCTGTTCTGCTTGGATATTGTTATCTTGAACTTCAACTGTAGTGCTTGGTGACTTTATTTATTTATTCTGGGGATTTTTCTGTTCAGTAAATTTATTATAAAGTGTGTGATTGTTTCATAAGTAGTATTTGTGTGTTTATTGAAATGGCAGATAAACAAAACCGTGTGGTTTTGGAACTGTCCCAAACACTGGAAATTATCAAACATCTGTGAAAAGATGAAAATGCAATTAGAAAATGCCTACACACACTATTGGACTGACTACTGTCAGCATTATCAAAAGAGATGCAGATAAGACTGAAAAGCATGCTTCTACGATGCAATCTATTGATGGTAATATTAAAGTTAGAAAAACTATGAAGCCTGGAAAACTGGACCAATTAGACACAGTTGTCTACCAATGGTTTATTCTGGCACTAATGGGCATTCCGGTTTCAGACCCTATAAAAATTGCCAAGGCAACTGAAATCAAGAAGAAGATCATAGGAAAATCCAACTATCATAGCGAGCATGGGTTGGCTGTAGAGATTTTTGTGCCAACATAGTATTCATCAGCTGGATATTTCACGATCTGAGAACACTAGTAGTTCAGTAAAAGCTGCATACCAAGAAGAGCTTTTAAAAGAAATAGAGAAGTGAGAGTTAGGGAAAGAGCAGGTCTACAACTGTGATGAAACCATCCTAAATGGGAAAGGTTTGCCTGAAAAAAATGTTAGCGTTAATCTCAGAAAAATCTGAACCGGGTATATAGAAAAATCTACAGTGGTGTGTACAGATGCAAGTCATAAACACAGTTTCCTTTAGTTGTTACGGGAAAAGCCAAGAAATCTTGTGTTTTTAAAAATCTGAACCCGAACACGTTACCTATGCTCAAAAAAGCACTTGGATAAGTCAAGAAATATTTCAGGATGAGTTTCAGAAGGAGTTTGTGCCACAAGTAAAATCTCATTTAACATCAGTCAGATTGCCATAGAAAGCAATTTTACTAATGAACAACGCTTCTACACATCCTTCTTCAGAATTGAAGAGTGATGACGGAAATTATGTCATTTTTTGCCAGTGAATATAACTTCACTGATCAGAGCTATGGACCAGGGAATTAGTGGAAGTATGAAACGGCACTACAGAAACGGATTCATCCAGAATCTTGTGTCTAGTGATGATGGACAAAGTGTAAAAGAGTTCTGAAAGACTTACAATATCAAGCAAGCAGGATTTAATGCCACTGAAGCCTGGCAAGTTGTCGGTGAAGAAACCCAACAAAGGCTGGAATAAATTGTGGCCTAGTGCAAAGAAGATGGTAGTTGCCACTGAAAATGAATTGGAAAATGGAAGATGACAAAATTTTTCGAACTGTGTGAACAAATTTCTGGTAGTAAACCAATTTCCATGGATGAAATGGATAAATGGTTTGACATTGGCAAAGATGGACGAGGTTTCAGAATTTTCATTGAAGATGAAGAAGATCCTCAAGGAATCATAAAACACAATTAGCCACAGTGAATCAGAAGCTATGCTTTCTAAGTGCATTTATGGTTTGAGGAGCAAGAGGATCCTACTCAACTGCTGCTTCTTCAATACATCTGCAACACATGCTGGTATGCTCAACCAGAAGAAAATGACTGACTTTTTACAAAAATAGTTCCAGGTATGCACAGTACCTAATTTCACTCACACTCCTACAGGCCTACATCATGTAACCATACTGTAATTTTATTTAATCTATGTATGTACTCGTATTTTAATATCTATGGAAATAGGTATGTTTCCATACTTTTGTTATGAATGTATGTTTTTGATTTCATTGCTCAGGACTACTGGTTCATAATCATGGGGAATGGAGGGAGGATTACGTATTTCTATTGTTCACTATTCATTCATTCGTCACAGTGACAGTCCCGGCACTGATGGATAATCAAGGTTCTACTGTACTGGATTAAAATGAATAGTATTTCAGTCTTCATTTCTTCTTTTACATAGGCTTAACCATATGTTTTTCATGACACATCATGGGGATTAGCTAGAAGTTGATTCCCAAGTCCATCTTTTCTGTGGTCAGCCCAGATTCCGTTTTCCCCATGGTTTACAACCTTGCTCTATTTTTATTAATCTATTATCACTTACCCTGTCAATAGGGTCATTCTATTTTCTTTTTTGCCTTCTGATAAATCTGACTACATCCTCTATTTGACACTGCTGTGTTATGTCAATACTTCGTATTCTACCATGTCTTCTTTTTCCAACAACTTGGCCTGAGTGTATCATTTCTATCATCTTTAACAGTCATGCTGTTCTACTAGTGTCAGCTCTGTAAGTCAGCACTGGTTGTACTATCAACTTGTATATCTTCACTTTACCTTCAAGTCTGAAGTATTAATTTTTTCAGGTTACATTACCTTAAATGTCTGTTTTTCCTTCGTTGCCTGTCTTGTTGCTTCCTCTTAGGTATTTCAGTCACTAGAGACATCTATCCCTAGATATTGAAAGTTCATGGCCTGCTCAATAACTTTCCTTCCAATTTCCAGTTTATATAAAATGGGATGTTTTGAAACTATTGTGATGGTAGCAACAGACATCTGCTCTCTGTGCCAGACTGGGAGCCATCAGATTCAATCAGGAACTGGCAACCCTCTGATAGGCCTGCAGTGACACCAATCTGTGAAGCATAAAAGGAGCATGGCCAGGCCGCAAAATTCATTCCGTCCGATGACGCAAAGGAAGAAGGGAAGAGCAGAGAATGGAGGAGAAAGAAGAAGTGATGCCCATCAACTTGGACAGCAGCGGGCTACACATCCAGAATGTGGTGCAGAAACAACAACAAAGGTGGGTGCTGAACATCACACCGTGGCTCACACGGAAGCTCGCTGGTGCACCAACAACAAGCATCCTTGCACAACAGTCCTTTTAAGGACCACAAAACTAATACTTGTACGATTAGTGCCATTTGTTTTGTGACACTACCACAGACTTGGTCTCGTCTGTTGAGACTATCATATTATATTTTGTTGCTGTTTTGTTGCATTTAAGAAAAAGTCTCTGCAAATTATCTTCTGAATCCATTATGAGCACTGTGTCATCAGCATAGCACACAAAATATGTAACTGCCTATTATTATTTTTGTACCCACTTACTGTCTTGGTAGAGTCAATAAGCTTATCCATTATTAGATTAAACGTAGCTGGGCTGAGAGAATTACCTTGTCACATTCCATCTGCATACTTGATTTTAGCTGTTATTGCCTACTTGCATTTATGTAGTTGTATCTGTGTATAAATCTTCTATAGTGTTTAATAAGTTTGCCGGCACTTTCTTCTCTGCCAGGATTTTTTTATAACATCAAACAGTTTTACCTGGTCAAATGTCTTTTCAAGATCAATGACACACATAGCTGTAGCATTCCAGTAATCTTAGGAAACGTGTAATTTAATACATGAGTTTTATGAAAATGTTCAATAAGAATGCACTAAAACACTCAAAGTACAGTTGAAGACGTTAAATCAACATCTGTTTTACCATGAAAGATTTTTAATTGTTGCTTGGTAGTACAATTTTTATATACTGATACTTATCTGCAAATAACTGCAATTAAGCAGCACTGATCAAATGCGAACAAGTTCTATATTGGTATCTAATAATTACTGGATGCTAAGATTACCATTTTTCAATTATTTATTAACAGTCAAGAACAGAATGTACATTAACTTACTTTCGCCACCGTGTTACAAGTACTGTATCTTGTGGTTCTAATGAAATTCTGGGTTCGTCTGTTAGAGGAGGATGCGTAAGTACACGCCAACCATGTCTTACTGGAAACCACCGACCACTGTACCTATGCACCGCAGTGTACGGTCTTGATCGCAGCCGTTTCTCACTTTTCTGAACCTTCTGTTCAATCTGCAAATAACAGTGACAACAAACATTTACATTAATATGAAAAGAATTGGTAAAAATTTTGTAAATGTGATTCGTAAAAATTTTGTAAATATGATTCAACATTCCAAATAATTGTTTAACATTTTAAATACAGTAGAGCATTGATTATCCGAACATCCATTAACCAAATGATCTATTATCCAAACTCAATAAAAACTACAATTATGTACTGTACTGTACTGTACAGTAATGTATTGGACACGTCTAAGCGAATTGGATATTTATTGAACATAAAACATTGTACACTATAAATTATGCACTGTACTGTACAGTAATAAATGCTGTAGCTATACAGCCTTACAATCGATAAACAAAGAATCGAGACTGAGACTGTTCTAAAGTGGGCCGAAACAGAAGACGAGATAGACTGTATTCAGCTTATGAATCTTAAACGACTTCAGTCTTTAGCAGCGAGAAAACGGGGTTTCGGTTTGAAGCAGACAGTGACAGAACAATTCTTCAAAAAGTATTGTAACAATACATATATGTGCATATTTGCCCAGGGCGGTATGTTTTATACTGTAATTAGCATAAATAGAATAAGGAACAGTTTTAGACAATTTTGTGCAAGAAAATGCAGGCTGGAGCAGGTCGAGAGTGCACCTCCTTCGATAGTTAAAATACGGCATGTGTATGTTTGTGTGCGTGAAGCCAGCTCCGACAAGAATAAGGGGTGAGTGTACGAACTGTTTGTTCCAATTAATCAGGTCTTAGCAGGATTATAATAAACTAATTACTTGTGTTAAACCTGTAAGCAAAGACTTACGCCAATTATAAAAACACCATTGCATTAAGGAATTCTTAACGAATGCAGTGATATAAAAATATTGCAGAAATTTGCAATATTAAAGATGCTAACTAATTAATGTTAATTACTAGTGTAATTGAAGAGTAATTAATATGTGTGGTATGTGTGAGTGACCAGAGAAAAATTAAGCAAACAATGATATCGATCAGGTGACGAGTATGTTCATGAGTTCATGATAATTAACAAAAAAGTGAGTGTAATAAAAAGGACGCTTAGGCGCGAATGAACCATCTCTAGCTTGTCGAAAACAGGCCTGTTCCTGTCAAATCGCCACCAGTATAAATACCACTGGCAATTTTGGGCGATCACACACTCAGACTCAAGAAATCTACAGACGACGTTACGCTGCCCGTTTGCAGATCGACATGGACACACAAACTACCACACTCACACCAAGACGTAAGGAGGAATTCTGGAGCATCAACAACAACAACACTTAGAGACAACGACCCCAGCAGCAGAATACCCATCATCAACATCATCATACTCTCAGGATTCTGGACACACACATACACACAACGGTAACGGCAGATATACGCAGGTGATACAAAAACAATTATATTTTTTATTGTGAAGAGAGCTCTCGGAAAAGAACTTAAATATGAACAAATAAGAATTAGAGTTTTAAAGTAAAATAGTAGATAAGAGAGTGTAATTTAACAACTTGTAGAAAAGAAATATTAATCTTTTGTTTTATTTTTTTCAGTGTGTCAGTATAAATCAATAATAGATTGGAAGTAAATGTAATATCATTTTATTTGTTTATAGCAACAATAAATTCATTCTTGAATCTTAATATTATTTTGTTGGTAAATGAGTTGCTATCATTAATTAAAATTTGAGTTAATTTCAGACACACAAATAAAAAGAATTTAAATAACTTGTTTAACATGTTTGGTTAGTTAATAAGATTTTTTTGGGTGTTTATTTTTGTTGTATGTTATGAATAAGCACAGCAGGTTACAGATTTGTAAAGCTTATAAAGGTGAATGTTTATTTGTATGTTTGAATTTTTAATAGTTAAATATTTGTCTATCAAGTAATAAATCTTAGAATGATTATTTTGAAAAGGGTTTAATTGATTATTTCATGTCAACAAGGTCTCATTCCTTTAAAAATTATTTAATTATTGTGCAACCACTTATACTTGACACAACGAGAAACAAAAAATCCTGCGACCTGGCCGGTGTAGTACATATTATAGATGCGTTGAGAATAAGATACTATATTTGTATAATTGTTGTAACGTTGCAGTATAAGTCCATGGTACTGTATGTTTTGTTTTGTTTTTAATTTTTAATTAAATAAAATGTATAGTAATGTACAGTGTTTGTCATTAAACTCTAATTTTGTTTAAATTAACTTTTGTTTTTTATTAATTACACTCAGTTTTAATTCAATTATTTTTAACCTTAGTAATACGTTACAGTATAGTAAACAGGTTGCCGTAATTATACACCAGTATGTTAGAAATGATTTTGTAATAAAAATCTTTATTTTTGTAAAGAGAAATGATGTTTTCTATTTATGATCTATTATCCGAAATATCGATTATCCGAATGGGTCCTTGTCCCAGGAGGTTCGGATAATCAACGCTCTACTGTAATTTAAAAAATGTATAAAATTATTACATAACATAGGTAAAGGAAAACTATTGGCTTATCTGAAACTATAGAAATTAAGAAAAACTATCAGACATAACAAATTACTAGAATACACTAAATACCAATTACACCCTTTGTTCGAAGCAGTAGTTTAAATTTATTTTTAAAAACATGCTGGTTTTTATACCACACATATTTCAACACCAAACACTTATATTGTATTCAATTATTCATATAACTTTAAAATAACCTCACTGGCTGAAACAACTGTCAGAGTTTGATAATAAAATTAATTTTGTGAAACTACCAAGAATATTTTGTAATTTCTTATTAACTTTACATCATTTACAACCAACGTCATGAGATCAAGTAATTTCTACATATTTCAACATTTCTGAAAGACCATGAAACATCTCATTTAGAAACATATAAAGCAAGTAATAATTATACTTTACTACACAAGTAACCTATACCATACAAGACCACTGAAACTGAATTCTGTATTAAAGTAATATTTAAAGCACTAACTTCATCAACAAGTTGATTAATACAAGTTCCCACCACATTATCTAAGAGCGGAAGCTGAGCATCACTAGGTCAATAGGGAAGAATCATGCAGCATGGAGTTTGTGACAAAGATACATCCAGATGGTCGATAGCATGGTATGGTGCGACTAACACTATTCACTCCTATTTTGGTGTGCATTGTGCTCCAATATTGTGTGTGGAGCAGTGTCCACAGTAAAAGTGACTGATGAAGTATTGTTTTTGGTTATAGCGGTAGAGGCAGAAGAGACAGGGGATGCTAAACAAGAACAGAAACTGTGATAATTGCAATAAAATTTATCCTCTGTATTCTGTGAGTTCACTCAATTTTCACTAAGCAACCTGCAAACTTACATTTTTATGTGGTCAGTTATGGCCAAATATCTGTAGATTTTATAGTGTTTCAATGAAGTGTACAACAAACAGGCATCATTCAAAGCTATGTTAAACTGACAGTTTTACACTTCTAATCATACTATATTTTATGACAGTCACAAAGATTGTCATACTTGAACAGTGGAAACAGAATAATTCATACCAGATAAGACCAGAGACCAGTTTAGGTTAGGTTAGATTTAAAACTTTCATGACAATTTAAATAAATAAAGAGCGTAATACTACTGCTCACACAGTGTGTGCAAATAGTCATATAGCCACCTCAGCATAGCGATTTATATGATGTCATCTGCATATTGACCGACATTCAGGCTAATACACATCGAAGTGGAATGCAAAGAGAATGTAAGAAAAAATGAGAAATCAAAGAAATATTTTATCTAAGGCAAGAATTTGATCAACTCACAAACAAATGTGAGTTCTCCCATCCAAATTTCTTTCCAGTAGAATAAATACCACATTTTCCACACAACAAAGTTCCCTGGCCTAACCTAATAGGTCTAATGTAATGAAATGAAAGATCTGTACTACTATAGAATTGCTACCGGAACTCACTACAGTGGAGAAAAGATGGTATTTGTATAAAGACCCCTTTTTGCCTTTAATCTAGTCACTTGGAAGTCTTTATCATATTTAATCTGGCATTTAAGAAATGTGTCATTAGCACATTATCACAACAGTTAAAACAGCAGTGAAAATCAAGCGAATTACAATGGTAGCAGTGAAAGAAGATATCAACTCCATTACTGTTTCTGAAAGTGAAGGAGATGTAAAAGAATACTGAACATTAAAAGTTAAAAGTAAATTAATGTAGGTTAGGATTTTCTAATTTTATGTACCTATTTGAGTCATTCTTATATTCATGTACTATTGTAAGCTTATTACTGCATTAATGAATGTATGTTGGCCATTGTATCCCTTTATATATTCTTACTACAGATTAATAATATAAAAAATATACCAAAATAATTAACCTAAATTATGATTAATGAAAATAAAGGTTGACAATTTTAGTACAGAAATTACTATTTATTTTTAGTGCATTTTATACACAGCTACCTCTTGTACAATGGAACATATGGCATTTGCTAAAAACTGTCAATGCTATGAGTGATTACAAACATATTTTAAGCTGTATAAACATGACAAGACATATAAATAGCTGAAAAAAATTAACTAAAAACTGACACTCACCAAATATGGGAAATATACAGTCCCATTACAAAACAACAAGTTACTGACAGTGACTGAAAATCATGAACGAACAAAATATTAAAAAGATACCTGTAATGCTTGTCATCTACAACTGTTGAGATCTACAACTGATGATTGCTAAGGCACAGAACGTGCACTGTAATTTAAAAAGGCACAGGGACCAGAACTGGCAACTTATGAAATTACATTTTTCATCATAACTGTAACTGACCTGATTTTTTGTAACCATATGCCATACCTTCAATGTAAAACTGTACTTGAATTTTGATAAACTCATTTTAAACAACAATAACAGAATAATAAGATAAAACAAAATAGCTGTTTTAAAATAAAAAATCTGTATAATCTTTGTTAACAATTTATTGTACACTTCAATATGAATTTCTAACAATTTCTAACTGGAAATAAAACAATAGTATACATTTTCTGGACCTAACAATTAACAAAACAAACAATACACACACGTATAAAATATACAGAAAACCAACCACAACTAACATGGTTATACACAACACATCAAACCATCCAACACAACATAAACATGTGGCCTTTAACCATATGCTCCATAGACTAACTAAAATACCATTAAGTAAACAGGACTATAATGATGAACTCAACACAATCAAATATATAGCAATAACAAATGGATACAACCCTAATTTAACCCTCCGAATACCATCGTCCAGATGGAACATAGAATACCACGGGGGTCTTTGTGAGACCCCATTCTTAATTTTGGTTCTTGACGACGTTTTGTGTATCGGGTGGTTCAACTCTTTCACGTCACACCTATTGGTACTTAGGAAAAGGAAAATCATCTTAAAAAATGATTAAAATTAATAATACTTGCTCAGAAAGTATTTATTTGGAAAAAGTGACAATTATGAAGTGTAGTGTTTTTCAGCCAAAAAGTATCACCCTTTGAGACAAACATATCTCCAAAGTCTCCCACAATTTCTTCATCAAGTTCATCGCCTTGAATTTCATCATCTGCTTCATCAGCTATTTCAACAACGTCCTCAGCTGCAGAACATTCTGTAGTTTCTTGTACCTCATCGAGAAGGTCATTGGCTACAACTCTAGCCCTCTCCACAAGAAGTTTGGTTCTTGAAGACACAATACGATCCATTTTACAACACGTACACACTGAACTTAGAATCAAACTGAACTGGAAGGAAAGAGATAACTAAACAACGAGTAGGACAAAGGGCAATGAGTGAACAACAGTGAGTGAGGGCAAAGTTTATTACGAGTAGGTAGACATAGCTACAACTCGATACTCCCAATTTCTAGGAACATCTTGTTTGTAAAAAGGGGAAAATTACTTTTTGGAACCACAGCTATGTTTACACTTCATGAACTGACTCGAGTGGCGCAATATTACGAAAATACACAACGATTTCATTTTCAGAAAAAGGGTACACAGAATACCACGGGGGTCTCGCGAGGACCCCAGGCACATTTGTTAGGAAACACTACATGATTACAGTTGTGATATTGACGTATTCAGCGGGAATGAAGATGAAAGTGGCAGTATATAGTTTAAAAAAAAGTCACAGAGCCACAATTAATTCCTTCCAGTTTTTCAATATATTTTCGTCGAAATTCCGTGAGACTGGGGTCATTAACTGGTATGGTATTCGGAAGGTTAATAAACAAACTACACAAACACATCATAAACAAAAACAACAAATCACTAAATACCAACAACACACAACAAACTACATACATCACACTCACACACCATAACTCCAACACACACAAAATCGCCAACACATTCAGGAAACACAAGTACAAAATAGCATACAGAACAAACAATACCATCAAAAAACACATCAATGATACAAACATGGACATAGACAAATACAACAAAACAGGTGTTTACAAATTAAATTGTAATGATTGCAATAGTTTCTATATAGGCCAGACAGGAAGATCTTTTTCATCTCGTTACTCTGAACACCTAAATGCTTTATCCAACAACAATATACATTCTGCGTTTGCCCCACACACACATACACACAAAAAACCACAGCTACACCAACATAGATACTGAAACTACTCAATTAATTACAATTATAATTAACTCTTACCTTAGGGTTTTATTCCAAGAGTCGTTCAGACGAAACCAGCTACAGAAAGGATTATTTGCGATACAAGGTGTAAAGATCAATACACAGTTTGTGCTAAAACAAATTGCTTCTAGTTTATTATGCCAATTAATTACTTAGTCTCCCTTTTATGACATTTAAATTTCTTATTTCTTTTCTGTTATATTACATATTCGTTGAATGAGAAACAATTAGTAAAATCAAATACAGTGACAAAATGAATAATTCTTAGTTCACTAGCCTATGACAAACTATTTATATTTGTAATGAACCAGTACGTAATTCCACCCCACACTCACACACTCATTCTTTTACATGGCCATTCTATTAAACCCCACTCTAAGATCTCATGATGTAGGAAAACGTCGGTAAATATAAATGTTAATGTATTTAAAAATTCTGAATAATACTCATCCTGGATGTTGCTCGACTCCAACTAACGATGCATGTTTTTTATGCCTCACTTTGAAAGTCAATTGATTCCAATTAAAGTAATTTTGTCTTTGAACTGGTACCAGGTTTTTCTGGTCACTAAAACCACGTTTGTCACATTTAATAATTGTGTCGGCTGACGTAACTATTCGAACACTGAGATGTTGTTGTAGGCGGGCCGCGTGGCCAAGAGTTACAATAGCACTGGCGTTAGTTCGCAAAAGCTGAACCTACAGAGCTGGTCACGTGATCTTGAATCTGCTCTCCCATTGGTGTTTTTGAAAGAGCGCCTTAACACTGGCACAGGGTTTAGCAATATTTTGCCGCCTGGCGCAATATGCAGTTACCTGACTTTCTTCCGTGATTCACGGCTGATGCGAAGTTAGGTGTTATTTCACAATCGGTCTACGCTGCTTGAATGCGGAGACAAAACATAGACGTTTTGTTCTGTAATAAACACAGCCTATCTGGTTGACTAACTCGGGGTTCTACAAGGGTGAACAATGACTGTATGGAAAATATAATTTTTAAAATGTTACCTTGGCCCTACAATTTCGTACCGTTACAATACTAATCTTGAGATATTACACTATTTACCCAAAAGTCGAAAACTTAACACAGCAGAACAATATGAAATATACAAACACTGCAAAACACAACCAAACAACATACTTAATGACCAATTAAACTATAAATCACACACACTTTTTGACACAATTATACACAAAACTAACAATAATTTGGATCCCCGCGCCAATCCCCTTCCTCCACACACCACCCCCACTAAACCTTCCAAATAAAAACCGTTACGAGTTACTGGCCAGTCTGTCTCAAACTGCTGACGAAGGCGCACATCATGCCGAAATGCGTATGGGAAGAAAAAAGAAAAACCAAGTAAGTTTCACAAGTGAAAGTTCTATATTCTATATTATGAATTTCTATTTCTGTCACAAAGACAAAATTGTTTTTATCAATTACCTGCTGTATAGTTAATACTGAGGAAAGCTGACCACACAAGTCGTAAAATCCTTTGAAGGCCTAATATTTGTTAGGAACTGTGTTTGGAAAAGATTATTATATATTACATCCTAAACATTAAACACAGAAATATAGCCTTTCTACATAAAACTAATGAGGTCGAAAGACTAAAGTGTTTCTATAATTTCAGGGTTTGTAAACTTTAAAGACATGCAAAACATATATAATGGGTTCCTTTGAAGTTCCATATTAAAATTTAACACATAAAATAAGTCTGCACTTACAGTTAAATTATACTGATGACATCCCTTGACAACAGGCCATGTTATTCCATCACTTTTTGGACCAAACCAGCTAAACACCTGCTTAAAATTTTCCCAGCATCCCAAGTCATAGGGATAGACAAAAGGCGGGTCAGTTTCAGATCGCCTGTGGTATGCTTTCTCTATTATCCAGTCTTCAATCCCAGTTCTGTTTCGCAGTATTGCTCTAAGCTGTCAATCAGAAGTATTATGTTAACGTATTTAACTAAAACCCAATCACACACAACTTGTATACTACCAAGCTATATTTTAAATTGTAGTTTTCTCTGAGGAAGTTATAATATACACTGTGAAATATAAGTTGCTAAACTGGAATAACATTTGAAGATACAGTAGAACTCCATTTAGCCGAACAAATGAGTCCCAGACGTAATTCAGATATGGAGAAATTCGGATAATTGGGACAAACATACGAAAAAGGTTATGTTGTGAAAGAAAATGCGAAAATTGCTCAAAAATCACTTTTGTTTATTTTTATTACATGAATACAGTCTCTTAATAAAAACCAGGTCACACGTGTTTTGCAAAATGTTCACTTTTACTACAAAAAATTTTTTAAATAATACTTACACATAATTATAATTTTAGGTGAGCAGTAGGCTAGAAAACATTATACTGATCAGTACGTTAACTATGATCCATAGCTAACACAGTCTTATAGGCTATGTATTTCATTTTCTTATGATGTTTTTTTTTTGTTAGTACGGCAACTGCAATTTGAATACTTTTTTTTAGAACTTGCTTTTTTTTAAATTTCCTGATAATGATTCGGATAATTGGCGATTCGGATAACTGGAGTTCGGTTAAATGGAGTTCTACTGTAATTTAAAGATACAAAAAATTAACTTGGTGACTTGTGTCTCACACTGTACCTTCATAAGAAATACTTACCTTAATAGGTACACACATAACAGGTATTTATGGGTAATTATGTATTTACCTGTCACTACAATTAACAGCTCTTCTATTTCTTCTCTTTTAACATATATTTTACTCGCTGTTGAATAAATATTATTGAAATACATTAAAAAAAAGCATTATTGTGCAAATAAATATTATTGATTTAACTTCAATAAAAACATTACCACACACCTGACAAGCTGACTACACAACTTACACGTAAGCAGCAATAACCTACTTAATCACTTGGATAAACCAAAACCTATTGGTCTATGAAGATAACATTTTTGTGGTACATAAAATAATAATGCCTTTTTTGCTATGTAACTGCTATTACATACCAATTCTATCTGTTAATAAATGACTAAATTACAACAAGTGGAAACTTGATGTCCGATTGAAATGGCTGTGGCACTTCTAACACAGATCTTGGGGCCAATGCAATCGACCAAAGTTACTGAAAGGGTTAATATTACACTGTGGAAAACACACAGCGGACACTAATAAATTGCATAAATACTGTTAACTGGCTACTGTGCACTACAGCTGTTTATATAGGTCATAGTCAAGGTGCAGGAATCTCGGTGAAAACACTGGTTACTTACTTGAAGCTACTGGAATATTTTGTAACTTATTGTTTAACACTCGTTACTTAATCATTATACGGTCATTAATTTATTTTTCATTACACTTCCTTATGGTGGCTGACATGATATATTTCTCAGACATGTGGCAGGATGTACTCTTCAAGACATCAAAAGAAATGTCTATAAATGCAAGAACTAAATATTATGAGTATACTCAATAGCATTGGCCAGTATAGGCTAAAACGGTTGGAACATCTTAACTGAATGGATGAAATCATCAAACACCCATTGAATTATAAGCCAAAAGGACAGAGAGGTGTAGGACATCTGGAGAAGCATTGGAATGACCAGCTCTATTCTTTCTTCTTGGGACTGGAACAAACCGTTTTTTGCTTTAATCCTTGCTGAAGACAATGATTACAAAGATTTTGCAGAAAATTGTAACACACACACACTTTCCTAAATACTCACTAATCTTCAAATATAAATTAGGATTTATCGTTAAAATTAATTCAGGTGTAGATGATTTACAAAAATTTGTGTATAAATACTTGTAGAAGGAAAATACCATTAGAAACCATTATTTCAATCAATATAACAGTAAGTGACATGTCTCTTTCTACATTTAAATAGTAACTCTAATTGTGTAATTCAGAAATGTGTTTTCTTATGAAAACAAAGAAAAGTTAAAGGTAATTACTACACAATATATATACATATATATTACATTTAATATTTATAAATAAATTTACTTCAAGATATACCTTTTTTCCTTTTTTTCCTTTTCCTTTTTTTCCTTTGAAGTAAAGGTAACTTTTATCTTGAAGTAAATTTATTTATAGATATTAAATGTATTATATATATCAAGAAACGGACTGTAGCAGAAAGTGATTGAATATATATATATATATATATATATATATTGCAACGAATCACAGGATCATGATAGGCGGGGCAAGTTCATATTTTACACAGACAATGGACATTCATATTATATTGGTAGATGGTTAAGTTTGGTTGTTATCAATTGTATTTAGTAAGGTTAAGGGTTTAGTTTAGTAAAACTGTGCATTATTATTTATGGTTATTCTTGTACTGTGTTTGTGGAAATGTGCGCGCGTGCGCGAGTGGTAAACGTTTCCCGGGCGGTGCGTGAAGTATTTATCGTTGTGTTGACATTAACTGAACTTAGACATATGTATCGCTACAATCCCTATACCTGTCGGACTATTGTTTACGTTCATGTATATTATTAGTATGTAGGCAGTTATGCATGAGATACGTGTAGTCTGATTACCGCTATGCATGCTGTTACAAAGTAAATGCACTCTACTGCATGAAAAGTGCATTGTCACTTTATACTAACCATGTGACTTCCATCCACCAATAGAATGCTGACTGGTGGTTGGAAATTTTCTTAAGCCTGTCGTTACACAGGTAGTTCTTCTACGCCATCTACCGCGAACGGGTCGTGCACTCCTTGTACAAGAATTCTACCGCTTGCAAGGTGCTGTAAAAACTATTCGTCGTTAGTGAAACGGGAAGACTCAGAACTGTGTGTGTAGTACATCTACACAGTATTGTTAATGCATTGTGCGTAAAATTACAGGCAGTTCTTCACTGCTGCTACCGCGAACGGTACATACAATCCTTGTACAAGATTCTACCGCTTGCAAGGATCTGTTAAGACTTTTCGGGGTTAGTAACGCGTGTGACGCATAACAGTTGATATTATCTCGTTTCACACGATATTAATATTGTAGTATTACGTGTGTAAGAAGTGAGTGTAACTGTATCACTGTGCGAGATTTTCCGCAGTGACAGTATCATTAATTGTTACGCAATAGTTCCAGCAAGACGTTTCCGTGCTAGTGCAAGATTTCCTCATAGGGTGGTCTACTGATCGCAGTAGACCTGGTTATTCGCGAGAACACTTGAAGAAGCCGGAGAGGTATAAGCTCAATATACCGTTATTAGATTAAACTCACTGTCACCTGAGATACTACTTGGTCATAAACTCTATATAAGTTTTGCGAGTAATAAAATCCGTAGTACCGTTGTGTGTGCGAAGTGTCGGATTCATCGTGGTAATTGCAGGACATCAGCCCAGCTGTTACAGGACATCAGCCCAGCTGTTATAGGACACCAGCCCAGCTGTTATAGGACATCAGCCCAGCTGTTATAAGACATCAGCCCAGCTGTTATAGGACCAGCCCAGCTGTTACAGGACGCCAGCCCAGCTGTAAACGTTTCTGGGAAAACGTCTGTCATTTGTAAGCCACACCTGACGAACCAACTACACCGCAAAGACCGGCCCTTCTCTTCAGCAACATCATCGTGGGAGTCTTCTTATGTAACGTATCACGTCTTGCGTATGAACATTATTTAGCATTTTAAAAGAAAGACTCTATATCAAACATTACATTCTGTCCATTTCAAATATACCATATAAACTATAACTTGTGTTTGTACAATAAATAATCTTAAACCCTCCAATATAGACTTGTTATTTGAAATACACATACTATCATATCCTATGCGCCAATAGTTTAGTAATTTGTGTTGTCGCATAGAGATATTTTGGTTTGCGTTTGATATTGAAAACTTTTACGCGGTGTTTCATTACTGTTACCATTGATATTCGGGTTGTCGATACCTTCCCATTTTGCAAGTAATATGAGTAGCTCGTCTCACGACTTAACTCCTTGCGTAAGGACGGCCACCTGTATCCCGCGTCCAAAGTGGTGCGCAAGTTTACTTACCATGTAAATAAACTTGGTATTACAAGTTACAGGATTATTAAATAATCCTGTTGTTATCACAACAAGATTAGAACATATGGTAACCAGTTTATATGCACACAGAAAAAGCAGTTCAAAATATCAACATGTAAATACCTTATCTAACATACAACAACTAATAATCTACCTCCAATATACTGATAAAATCTGTTCATATATGATATACAAGAGAATATGCACAAATGAAAAATTATATTCTCAGATTTTCATATGAACAACACACACACAATTATTTCGTTAATTACAATTTTACGTCGGATTTTTCCAACAAATTTTATATTCATAGACAAATATATAATAGCGTAAATTTACCGCTATTTTACGAGCCCTACGTTGCTAAGCGCCAAAATATCTCTATGCGACAACACAAATTACTAAACTATTGGCGCATAGGATATGATAGTATGTGTATTTCAAATAACAAGTCTATATTGGAGGGTTTAAGATTATTTATTGTACAAACACAAGTTATAGTTTATATGGTATATTTGAAATGGACAGAATGTAATGTTTGATATAGAGTCTTTCTTTTAAAATGCTAAATAATGTTCATACGCAAGACGTGATACGTTACATAAGAAGACTCCCACGATGATGTTGCTGAAGAGAAGGGCCGGTCTTTGCGGTGTAGTTGGTTCATCAGGTGTGGCTTACAAATGACAGACGTTTTCCCAGAAACGTTTACAGCTGGGCTGGCGTCCTGTAACAGCTGGGCTGGTCCTATAACAGCTGGGCTGATGTCTTATAACAGCTGGGCTGATGTCCTATAACAGCTGGGCTGGTGTCCTATAACAGCTGGGCTGATGTCCTATAATAGCTGGGCTGATGTCCTATAACAGCTGGGCTGATGTCCTGTAACAGCTGGGCTGATGTCCTGCAATTACCACGATGAATCCGACACTTCGCACACACAACGGTACTACGGATTTTATTACTCGCAAAACTTATATAGAGTTTATGACCAAGTAGTATCTCAGGTGACAGTGAGTTTAATCTAATAACGGTATATTGAGCTTATACCTCTCCGGCTTCTTCAAGTGTTCTCGCGAATAACCAGGTCTACTGCGATCAGTAGACCACCCTATGAGGAAATCTTGCACTAGCACGGAAACGTCTTGCTGGAACTATTGCGTAACAATTAATGATACTGTCACTGCGGAAAATCTCGCACAGTGATACAGTTACACTCACTTCTTACACACGTAATACTACAATATTAATATCGTGTGAAACGAGATAATATCAACTGTTATGCGTCACACGCGTTACTAACCCCGAAAAGTCTTAACAGATCCTTGCAAGCGGTAGAATCTTGTACAAGGATTGTATGTACCATTCGCGGTAGCAGCAGTGAAGAACTGCCTGTAATTTTACGCACAATGCATTAACAATACTGTGTAGATATGATATGATAGTATGTGTATTTCAAATAACAAGTCTATATTGGAGGGTTTAAGATTATTTATTGTACAAACACAAGTTATAGTTTATATGGTATATTTGAAATGGACAGAATGTAATGTTTGATATAGAGTCTTTCTTTTGAAATGCTAAATAATGTTCATACGCAAGACGTGATACATTACATAAGAAGACTCCCACGATGATGTTGCTGAAGAGAAGGGCCGGTCTTTGCGGTGTAGTTGGTTCGTCAGGTGTGGCTTACAAATGACAGACGTTTTCCCAGAAACGTTTACAGCTGGGCTGGCGTCCTGTAACAGCTGGGCTGGTCCTATAACAGCTGGGCTGATGTCTTATAACAGCTGGGCTGATGTCCTATAACAGCTGGGCTGGTGTCCTATAACAGCTGGGCTGATGTCCTATAATAGCTGGGCTGATGTCCTATAACAGCTGGGCTGATGTCCTGTAACAGCTGGGCTGATGTCCTGCAATTACCACGATGAATCCGACACTTCGCACACACAACGGTACTACGGATTTTATTACTCGCAAAACTTATATAGAGTTTATGACCAAGTAGTATCTCAGGTGACAGTGAGTTTAATCTAATAACGGTATATTGAGCTTATACCTCTCCGGCTTCTTCAAGTGTTCTCGCGAATAACCAGGTCTACTGCGATCAGTAGACCACCCTATGAGGAAATCTTGCACTAGCACGGAAACGTCTTGCTGGAACTATTGCGTAACAATTAATGATACTGTCACTGCGGAAAATCTCGCACAGTGATACAGTTACACTCACTTCTTACACACGTAATACTACAATATTAATATCGTGTGAAACGAGATAATATCAACTGTTATGCGTCACACGCGTTACTAACCCCGAAAAGTCTTAACAGATCCTTGCAAGCGGTAGAATCTTGTACAAGGATTGTATGTACCGTTCGCGGTAGCAGCAGTGAAGAACTGCCTGTAATTTTACGCACAATGCATTAACAATACTGTGTAGATGTACTACACACACAGTTCTGAGTCTTCCCGTTTCACTAACGACGAATAGTTTTTACAGCACCTTGCAAGCGGTAGAATTCTTGTACAAGGAGTGCACGACCCGTTCGCGGTAGATGGCGTAGAAGAACTACCTGTGTAACGACAGGCTTAAGAAAATTTCCAACCACCAGTCAGCATTCTATTGGTGGATGGAAGTCACATGGTTAGTATAAAGTGACAATGCACTTTTCATGCAGTAGAGTGCATTTACTTTGTAACAGCATGCATAGCGGTAATCAGACTACACGTATCTCATGCATAACTGCCTACATACTAATAATATACATGAACGTAAACAATAGTCCGACAGGTATAGGGATTGTAGCGATACATATGTCTAAGTTCAGTTAATGTCAACACAACGATAAATACTTCACGCACCGCCCGGGAAACGTTTACCACTCGCGCACGCGCGCACATTTCCACAAACACAGTACAAGAATAACCATAAATAATAATGCACAGTTTTACTAAACTAAACCCTTAACCTTACTAAATACAATTGATAACAACCAAACTTAACCATCTACCAATATAATATGAATGTCCATTGTCTGTGTAAAATATGAACTTGCCCCGCCTATCATGATCCTGTGATTCGTTGCAATATATATATATATATATTGTAACAGTACATATGTTACCACATCCACCTAAGTACTGAAAATTAATTTGAAGGCCACCACTAATAAAAATATATTAAAAGGTCTAGAATACCACCAAGTATACTAAAGAAAAGTACCATAAGTTAGAATAAGTGAAGCATCATTGAAAGGAATTCACTAGTAAATGCACCAATAAAGAAGAAAAGAAGAATCAAGACGAGACGACCGACATACTATACCCAATAGATCAGTGAGAAGGACACCACACAACCAAAGAAGAAAGAAAAATCAGTGAGGAGGACAAGACAACAAAAGAAGAAAGAAGAGTCAGGAAGAAGGACACAACAAGGACAACTTCAAGAAAGAAGAAGGAAGAACCAGTGTGAAGAAGACAAGTGAAAACCACATCATGTATAAAATGGACAATAGTGAGGAGGAGATCAGTGAAGAAAGAAGAAAGAAGAAAGAAGAAGGAAGATCACCAGAGCAAACACAAGAAGAATAAGGGAAGAAAATTGAAGTAAAACAAACTAACATAAACCTTGAAAGAATATTTGTATTAAGAAGAAGGAAGAAATGTTAGTTAATTATATGATATGAATCCCTAAGCTGTATGGCAAAGTCAACATTGACAACAACTCATTTAATGAACACATTTATTGTTTATGTGAAACACATTATTGTAAATAAGTATTAAATATTGTAAATAAAGAGTCACAAGCAAACTGAATAAGGACTAGATGAGTTTATGATAGCTAAATGATGTGTAGTTATAGAATAAACAGAGGAATATGCAACCAAAATAGTGAATGACCAAGTGTACAGTGGGAATGATGTACATACAAACCCACTAATTAACAACAAATAAGATAATGCAGTAGTAAACTAAATATGAACTATTGATAACCAATAACCAATGTACAAACAGGAAATGAAAACCAGTCGAATAGTTTAAGATAGAAATATACAGACATAAACAACACTTCAATGTTTACTGAACCTACGACATAACCTAATCTGGGCATCCAGTTTTCAATAAAACTTGATAAAATATCGGTATGGAGAACCATACATGACTTCCATATTCTAAGACTTATAATCTGAAATATGCTTGCCTGCCAAGCACGATATATTTTCTAATATATACATAATTTACATTAAAATGAAAAAATTATAATTTTATTGCCTGGCAACAAAATTATTTTATTTTTAACAATTACCATTGTTTGAAAAAGTTTAAATGAATTTTCAAGTACTTTACTCTTGTTAAAACGTAAAAGGTTGCAGGTAAACTACCCCTTCCCCTTAACCGATCTTCACCAAAATCTAATGGCCTTGAGTCCTCTAAAATTCACTTACGTATGCAAAAAATTATTTGATTCTGTTTGAATTTGCGGCAGTTATCGTTTGCCATAGAAAATACGCTTTATAACAAACGTTGCAGGTAAACTACCCCTTCCCCTCAACCGATCTTCACTAAAAACAAAAGGTCTTGAGTACTCTACAAACCAGGGCTGTATGCAGAAAATTATTTGATTATGTTTGAATTTGCGGCTGTTATCGTTTGCCATAGAAAATAACCTTGTTAAAAAAACGTTGTAGGTAAACTACCCCTTTCCCTTAACCGATCTTCACCAAAAACAATAGGTCTTGAGAACACTACAATTTAGGGCTTTATGCAAATAATCTTTTGATTCTGTTTGAATTTGCGGCTGTTATCGTTTACCATAGGAAATACCCATGTTAAAACATAAAACGTTACAGGTAAACTACCCCTTTCCCTTAACCGATCTTCACCAAAATCAACAGATCTTGAGAACTCTACAATTCAGGGCTGTATGCGAAACATTATTTGATTCTGTTTGAATTTGCGGCTGTTATCGTTTGGCAAAAAAAAAAATTTCCCTTGATAAAAAAAACCGTTGCAGGTAAACTACCACTTTCCCTCAACCGATCTTCACCAAAAACAACAGGTCGCGAGTACTCTACAAATCAGGGCTGTATGCAAAAAATTATTTGATTCTGTTTGAATTTGCGGCAGTTGTCGTTTGCCATAGAAAATACGCATGATAAAAAACGTTGCTGGTAAACTACCCCTTCCCCTCAACCGATCTTCACCAAAAACAATAGGTCTTGAGTACTCTACAAATCAGGGCTGTATGCAGAAAATTATTTGATTCTGTTTGAATTTGCGGCTGTTATCGTTTGCCATAGAAAATACCCTTGCTAAAAAAACGTTGTAGGTAAACTACCCCTTTCCCTTAACCGATCTTCACCAAAAACAAAAGGTATTGAGAACTCTACAATTTAGGGCTGTATGCAAATAATCTTTTCATTCTGTTTGAATTTGCGGCTGTTATCGTTTGCCATAGGAAATACCCTTGTTAAAACATAAAACGTTACAGGTAAACTACCCCTTTCCCTTAACCGATCTTCACCAAAAACAATAGGTCTTGAGAACTCTACAATTCAGGGCTGTATGCGAAACATTATTTGATTCTGTTTGAATTTGCGGCTGTTATCGTTTGCCAAACAAACAAAATTACCCTTGCTAAAAAAAAACCGTTGCAGGTAAACTACCCCTTTCCCTCAACCGATCTTCACCAAAAACAATAGGTCGCGAGAACTCTGCAAAACCGGGCTGTATGCAAAAAATTATTTGATTCTGTTTGAATTTGCGGCAGTTATCGTTTGCCATAGAAAAAAAATCTACAGACAGACAGACACACAGACAGACAGACACACAGACACACAGACAGACAGACACACAGACACTTTTCGGAAAACGACTTTTTTTCATGTTTTGAGTGTAGTAGAATCAGAATCTGCAATAATCTCGAACACGATTTTTTTTGCCATCACCATACTTCCATTCCTTAAGGAATATGGAAGTAAAAATGAACCAAAACAATGTTAGACCAAAATGTAATGAGCTAGGAAGTAAATAGAGCATATAAGGAATGTTTTGTACACGATAGCTAATAGTATAATAGTATATAAAAGCTATATTTAAGTAATACAAGTATGACCAAATGCTTGTAATGGCAAAATGACACTATGCAACCAAAATTATGTAATAAACACATTGTACAAAGCAAGTAACCCAATTAATGATTTGGTGTCGGACAGAATACTATTCCTATGAGCAATTGTAACCAAAATAACCATTTAAATAGTTTATATAAACGTAATTATAACTCAACCATTATGACAACTAGTTGCAAATAAAGTTTACAGCAACCAAACCTTGCTAATAACAGAGTCAAATGCAGAGTGAACTGCATCACAATAACTATAAGGTCCTAGTGACTAGTTCAGTTATCAATCAGAGAACAATACTTCTAAAATGTCTATGGTATTAAGCATACTACCAAGTAACGCCATATAGGCATAGCAAGCCTGATTCATAAGTGATAATTAAGGCATTAAACCAATAATATAGGGTAAAGAACACTGCCAGTAGTGACTTAACCCACCAAGGTATAAATATACTATGTTAGAACTTAATTAAATGTTGTTATTAATAGGATATAAGAAAAACCAAAATGTATGACAATACTACCAAGTAAAGCCATATAGGCATAACAAGCCTGATTCATACGTGATAATTAAGGCATTAAACAAATAATTTAGGGAAAAAGAACACTGTCAGTAGTGACTTAACCCATCGAGATTTAATTACAACATGTTAAAAGTTAATTAAATACTCTTATTACTGAGTAATGAGCAAACCAAAAATGTATGACCATAAGTTTAAGAGTGAAGCTATGAAAACGGACATAGTATTAATAATAGGACATAGTTTTAAGGGAAATTTGTACAGTAGCTTAAGAGTGAGACATTACTATAAAAAATAACATAAAAACCATGAATTGTTAATAATTAATGGTTTAATGGACACCAAGCATAAATGCTAAGTGCTAAGTCTGATAACCCTTATCAGAAATATATGATAAGGGGACTCAAATTAATCGTCTTTCAAAAACACGAACAATGAGAGTAAGCACAACATTCTCAGTGCAATTATAAGAAAGATATTAGACTTTTAAAAATAATTGCATTGTGCTTAGCCCTTCCGCGTAGTCGTGTGAACCAGAATTTGTTAATCTTGTCCCCAAAGACTGACGCTTACGATAGCGTCTATTTTGACGAAGTCTACTGTAAATAAACGAATTGGCAAAAACTGACCAATCAGAACACATAAAAAATCCGAAATTCATCATTCCAGCCCATGAGCCAGGGACAGTCTTTGAACAACAGCGAAGCGGACTGCACGCTAGTCGACGCCTCAGAAAAACATGCGTTTGACAGCAAAACAGCATCAACCATGTTAACCTCGAATTGAGACATAAGTTATCTATCAGAAGAATCAGTGCAGTATATTTACAAGTGTAATCTAATCGGAGTTTATGCGCATAGGAGTGTGTGCAGTGTTGTGAAAAAGTTTAAATAATTAATTAAAAAGTGTCAATAATTAATAAAGTGTAAATCTTCAACCGACGACAGACGCAAGTATTATTAATTACAAATATTATGTCATGATTAGTCTATAAGCAAAATAATTGAACGCTAAAAGCGATTAAAATTGAAATATAGAAACAATTCAATTCCCTATCCTTAATAGAAGGGAACCGATAAATACAAATGAACAATGTTGAAATTGAATGTTCTGAGTAATGACAGTTTAGCTATTTGTATACTGTAAATATCTAGGATAAGCAAAGACATTGTGATATCAATGAAGAGTATATGTACTCTAATACTATCAGTAGATGGAAGTATAAATATTTTGTTATTAAATTCAATTAATAGTTTCGCCGGAGTGCGATAACTATAATAAATAAATTACATTTACCTGAAATGGGAGTATCCAAGTTCATAGATGATTGTAGTACATGGTACTGGGTTATAACAATCACTATTAATTATTAATAAATAATTCACTACTTCTAACCAAATAAGGTTGCACTAAACTATGTATAAAGCATGTGCCTAACTATGAACAATGGTTCATATTTTATATTTTTTCATTAATAATCATTGAATTTTTATTTTTATGTTGACTCTAACCGTAGCTATTACTCCAAGAAAGTGTATTTTGCAGTTTAAAAGAACCTACTACTTTTATTATTATCATCATTATTAAATTTTCAAGTCGAACAATCCGACATAACCTATAAATTTGTCAAAACACATTGTATTACTAACCAGAGGCAGTCATGCCAACTAGAGCTCATCATTTGTTTTAGAGTTCATGTTTACTTTAAAAGTATTAATTGTTAACTAAAAAGAAGGACAAAACTCCTTATTGTATTGAATTTCACTGTGTGTTATTTGAATAAATTGCCATTATTGTTTTTTACCAGTGAAAGAGTTGACTTTATTTGTAACAGTAAAATTACAGCTTAGAGGAAAAAAAACGAGGCGGTTGGTACTATGCTAAGAATGCGAATTATTCAAATTGAATGATTCCTTGTTTTGTTTACAACCGTTCAGATCAACATACTTACAATCTTATACAATAATACTATACATGAGTTGTTATGTGTACCATATCTATGTTTGTGTATGTTAGTGTATAGGAAGAAACAACTGATCTCCTCACGACAGCTGATCTACAAAGAGTCAACGGAACGTCAAGTGAAAGAATTTTAACAGTAAATATAATATACAAAATTAAATTATTTAAACAGACAGCTAATACGACGAAAAAAGAGTAAGTACCGAGTTATTCAATCCTGGATTCAACAATAGGTTGAATTGAGGGGAATAAGTCACTAAACGGTAAAAATAATAATAAAATTTGATATTGAACAATCACGATTAGCCGAGAGCAAGACCTGATTAACAGTAAAAGAACCCTGAGACAATTTAATAATAATAATATTTAAACCATAAATTATAGACGGACACATCGTCTTATTACAAATTGACGAACCCAACGCGGGACTTTAAGGAGAGGAAGTTTGAGTAATTCTACAAATTGGCGCACAACGTTCGAGCAAAATTAGGCGAAAAATACCCAACCTAATTTACAGAATAATTATTAACCTAATTTGCGAGGCAGCTGCAATACACCGGACTGAAAATGCAACGGAGAGCAACCTCTAAGAGACGTGCGGCGGAAGCAGATAAAGAAATAGACATGGATGATAAGGAGGCGACGCCGGTCGAAGATCTAGAAGAAATATTACCTCCTACAGAGCCCAGCCGACCTGTACAACAAGAGGAACCAATGGAGAAACCCACGCAAACGGGAGACACCGGCTTCTTAGAAATACTGAGGGCGATGAATAAAAATATGGAGTCATTAAAAGAAAATTTTAATGAGAAATTAAATAAAAATAATGAGTCTTTGGAAGCGTTAAAAGAAGAATTGAAGGAAGACGGCCAGAAGAATATTGCATTATTAAAAGAAGATTTTAACAAGAAATTAAATAAGAATAACCAGTCTTTGGAAGCGATGAATAAGAAGATGGAAGATAGCCAGAAGAAGACGGAAGAGTCGCTGAATAAAAACATCGAGTCTTTAAAAGAAGATTTTAACGAGAAATTAAATAAAAATAATGAATTATTAACAAAAAATATCGAATCGTGGAAGGAGGATTTCAAAGGGGAGCTAAACAAGAAAACGGAGGAGACAAATAAAATCATAGCTTCATTGAAGGAAGACACCCATGAGTTGAGCAAGAAGATTGATGACAGCATCGAAGATAGTAATAAGAAGATTGAAATTATCAGCCAAAGACTCGAAGACAGTCACGAAAAATTGAATACGAAAATAGGAGAGGAGATAACCGAAGTCAGACGGGAAGTTTCTGAAATCGGCGAGAGGTGTGAAGAAAACCAACAAGAAATACAGAGAACGAAAGAGACACTTCAGACCCGAATAAATAACATCGAAGAATCCCATTTAAATAAATTCGAAGTCTTGGCTAAGAAACAAGAAGACTTGGGAACGAGATGTGAAGAAATCACCACCACCGTGAACGATGTTCGGGAACAAGTACACGCTGACAAAGAGAAGATGGCTGAACTGCAACGGCGAGAACTCAACAATTTTAGGGAAGAAATTAATTTATTCCGGAGTCAACCAATCCAAGTGACCGGAATAACGAACATAGAGAATCGTGAACTGATAAATTTCCAACATTACAAAAGGAATCCCATGGAGTTCATCGAAAGAGTGGAAGAAAATATCGCCCGTACACGCGAGACTAAATGGTCTACTATAAGGAACATGTTAGACGAGTACTTTAAGGACGTGCGTGATAACTGGTGGACGGCTACCCGACATGATATACAAAATTATGCAGAGTTCAAGGCGCTGTTTAAGACGAAATACTGGTCCGAATCGGCACAGAACATAGTGCGGGACGACATCTGCAACGGGAAGTATGACCGCAGTAAAGGGGCATCACTCACCGCATACTTCTTAGGCAAGGTATGTATGGCCAGAAATCTTGAGCCAAAGATACCTGAAGAATGCCTTGTCACGAAATTAGCGTATCACTTCGAAGAGGGCGTGGCCAGAGCGAGACTGAACGGACAAATAAGAACGATCCAAACCATGTCCGCGTTATTAGAAAATTATGAGCAGGAGAAGTACTATCGGAGGAGTCGGCAGGGGCCAGACCCGTACTTTGATAGAAACGGTCAGGCCGGATACCGAAATAATTATCGAGGTAATTATAATAATTCAAACCGAGATAATGCTGACCAGAACCTGAGGCCAAATAGTAACGGGAATAATCATCCGCCAGATAGAAATAGCCCGAATTACAGGCCTAATTATAATAATAATTATAATCAGAATACCCCTAATAACAACCACCGTCCTAATTATAACAGTGGAAACCAACATCGGCCAAATAATGGTAACCACCCCTACCGTCCAAATAATAACAATCGCCAGTACCGACCGAACAACGGGAATAACCACAACCCGAGCAATTTCAGAAGAGCCAATTACGTTCGTGCTGACGACAGAAACGGAGGGAGACGCTTCTACCAGGGACGCCGAAGCTTCAATGAAGATAATAACCCGTATAGTCAGGACGTAAGGAGTAGCGAATCCGGGTACGACACACGAAGGAGCCGCAGTAGCGAAGATATAAACCGAAATAATAATAGCGGACGTCAATACAACAATCCGACTAGACCAGAAGAAAGGGAGAATAGACACCCCAACACTAATGACAGGAGCGGAGAAGAAAACGCTACCTCTTTAAACGGACAACGGCAGTGAAAACTCACCTCGAACCCTCACTGATCCGATCTATTGGGTACGACGAACTACGACGACGGACAAACAATCAAGCGACATTTACTATCATATGCAATCACTACCTGAAGGACATCAGAGAAGATCTGATTGAAGAAGAAATTACAGAAAACAATAATAATAACAACAGCGAAATCGCGTATATTTCCGCCGAAGTGAATGGCGTGTTGACTAAAATCATGATAGATACTGGAGCCAATGTATCGCTCATCGATCAACTAGAACTTAATAAAATACAGAACAGGAGTAAGGAGCCCATATCGACCTTACCGATAAATAATATTGTTTTGATCGGAGCGACCGGGCGACAAAATAAGACCATAAGAAAGCAAGTCCAACTAGAAGTCACCAGTCAAGGGAATACCCTTCCTATAATATTTTTAGTAGCCAGTGGGTTACCATTCAGTTTGTTGATAGGCTGTGACGTGTTAAGAAAGTACGCAGCTATAATAGATATGAGCAGAGCAAAGGTATCTCTGAGCTCAAATTGTGTGCAATGGACGGCGGAATTAATTGGAAGCGAAGAAGCCCCTCACGACCGAATCATTTGTTACATTCACGAGGATAATAATTATAGGAACGAAATACCTAGAGAAGAAATAAATTGTGACTATGAAAATGACGACTTATGGGAAGAAAAATTAGAAGAAATCCGGAGGTTCCAGACAGCCAAAAGCGATAGAAGAATAACCGACGACCAGGTAGAAAAATTAATTGCAATTTACGAGCAGTATAGACACGTATTTTCCAATGCTCCTGGAAAAGTAAAGGATTTCCAATGTGAGATTAAATTCAAGGAAGCAGCCGATTTTAAGAAGAAATCATACCCCATTGCCTATTCGCAAAAAGAAGCGGTCCGAGCGGAAATAAATAGACTTATCGATGAAGACATTATCGAATATAGCTGTTCACCTTATACAAATCCTATAGTGGCAGTGCCGAAGAAAAACGGCCAAGTAAGAATATGTCTGGATGCCAGAGAAATCAATAAAATCATCATTAACGACCGAACTTCACCAGGGGAGATCGAAGAACTATTGAAGAAATCCACGGTACCCGTTTTATTAGCATTTGGGATACCGTCTGCGGGTATTGGCAAGTGGAGTTGCACCCCAATAGCCGAAAATACATGGCATTCATATTCGAAGGGCGAAACTACCAATTTAAGAGGCTACCCTTCGGTTTAGTAAATTCAGTGGCCGTTTTTGTGAAGTGTATGGACCAAGTTCTAGGTCAAGAGGCCCTACAATTCACTACGGTATACGTTGATGATCTATTAATTACGTCTGATAACTGGGAAGATCATTGTGACCGTATTGAGAAGGTGTTATCAAAACTGGCAGAAAATCACGTGACACTTAAACTAGAGAAGTCGAAGTTCATCGCTGATGAAGTACAATTCTTAGGATTTAACCTATCCGAAAACGGCATTACACCATCACAGGAAAAAATCGAAGCAATACAATCATTCCCAACGCCCAAGAACAAAAAGCAGTTACAGTCATTTTTAGGTATCTGCAACTATTACCGTAAGTTCCAAAACAACTACTCAAAATTAACGGCCGAATTTTCGCAACAACTATCCTCTAGAGATAAGTGGAAGTGGGGAGCAGAACAGGATGCCACTTTCAAACTAATAAAGAAAAAATTCTTAGAATCAATAATAATGTTACGCCACCCCGACTTTAAGAGAGCGTTTTATATGAATTGCGACGCCAGCGACGTGAGTCTAGGATCCGTCCTATATCAAGAAGATGACCAAGGAAATCACCTTGTGGTTAGCTTCGCCAGCAGAGTCCTGAACAAGAGTGAGCGCAACTATCATACTACCGAAAAAGAATTACTCAGCATTGTATTTGCCTGCAACAAATTCCGAACTTACATTTTGGGTTACTCTTTAACCGTAAGGACAGATCACAAATCGATATCCTTTTTGAAAAATTGCAAATTGAGCCACGGGAGACTTACCAGGTGGACGTTAGGTTAGCGTTACAGGAATATAATATTAACTGGGAGTATGTGCCTGGAAAATACAACGTAGCAGCAGATGTGTTATCGAGAGTCAACATCCAAAACCAAACTTTCGAGGGAGAAAGAGAGACGGTAGCCAAAGTATATCACATTATAAAGGACAGGACAGAACTAGCCGAGATAATAAATAAAATAAAACTCCAACAAAAAAGCGAGGAGAAATTGAACAACATTCGCCAGAGATTAATAAATAAAGACGAGAGAGTTACCCCATACTATTGTGTATACCAAGATGTTCTATTTATAAAAAAACACTAACCAAAGTAACCAGTGGAAATTACTTATACCCAAAACTATGGAGAAGGAGATCACCATGGATTACCACATTAGATATGGTCACATGGGGGCTATTAAAGTCATAAAGGCATTAGAGGAGAATGTGTATTTCAAGGATATCAACAGGAGAGTACGCCGTTACATTAGGAATTGCCACCTATGTCAGATGGTAAAGTGTAACAACGAGAGGAAGGAGGGTTTAATGATACCAATCACCTCATCCAAGAAGCTAGAAAAGGTATTTGTTGATATTTGCGGCCCATTACCAAGGAGTGGGGGAAGACGACAATACAAATTCATCGTCATTATCTTCGACCACTACACTAAATATACAAAGTTGTATCCTATCAACAGAGCCACCACAAAAAATCTGTTGAGTATAATTATGAGTAAATGCATGGCAGAGGTAGGCGTGCCAGGGTCGATAATCACTGACCATGGAACCCAGTTCAAGGGAAGAGTATGGAGAGAAACACTGCTGAGCAAGGGAGTGAGAACCTTCAAAACCTCAGTGTACCACCCTAGCAGCAACCCCGCTGAACGAGTTCTCCGAGAAGTAGGAAGAATCCTGAGAACATACTGTCACCAACAACAAAGAAAGTGGGAGGAGTATTTACCAGCTGCAGAGGATTTTATCAACCTGGCGTACCATCAAGCAATAGATACAACCCCATTTACAGCTATGTTTGAGAGAAGACCTCCTAGAGAAATAATAGAATTAATAGAATTTCCCCCAGGCAATGATTACACCTTTGACCAAGTAAAATTTTATAACAAGACCGTCGAACGAGCAGAAAAAATTCGAGAAAAATATAAGAGACAACAACCCAAAATAATCCAGTACAAAATGGGAGAACTAGTATTACTAAAAAATCGAGAGCTCCCCAGTACCCTTGAAGGAATTGCAAAGAAGTTCCTACTACTATACACTGGACCATACACTATCGTCAAGGATAATCAAAACAACACATACGAAATTATGGACACAAATACCAATAGAACCAAGGGAGTCTATAATCAAGCTTCACTGAAAAAATATAATCATCCAGAATAAGTGAAGGACATCATCACTTGAAGGAGTAGAGAAGAAGAAGATCAAAGGGAATAAAAATAAAAGAAGGATATTATCATGGAAAGAAGAGGAAAAGAAAAATATGTATTAAATGATTATTGTAACCCTAAGAGTATCTATAAAATCAAATATGAAGGTATCATTATTATATTATCACATAATATTATAACTAGCAATATTGTATACACTAAAAACGAAAAATTATAATCATCCAGAATAAGTGAAAACCATCATCACTTGAAGGAGTAGAGAAGAAGAAGATCAAAGGGAATAAAAATAAAAGAAGGATATTATCATGGAAAGAAGAGGAAAAGAAAAATATGTATTAAATGATTAATGTAACACCAAGAGTAACTATAAAATCAGATACTAACCATTAATGTATCATTATTATGTTATCACTTTATATCATAATTATCAAATATTGTATACCCAATGAACCAAAAATTATAACCATCCAGAATAAGTGAAGAAGATCATCACTTGAAGGAGTAGAGAAGAAGAAGATCAAAGTGACGAAAAAAATAAAAGAAGGATATTATTATGGAAAGAAGAGGAAAAGAAAAATATGTATTAAATGATTAATGTAACACCAAGAGTAACCATAAAGTCAGATACTAACTATTAATGTATCATTATTATGTTATCACTTTATATCATAATTATCAAATATTGAATACCCAATAACTCACCAACAGAAGAAGAGGCTATTCTGATGGAAAGAAGAAAAAGAAAAATGTTTATTAAGTGAATATTGTATATAAAAGAAGAAATTTTATTAATCAAATATTGTATTAAATATTGAACGAAATATGTTTGTCAAATGAATGTTATATGTAACACGAAAAAAGAAGACTAATATCTGATGACTAAACCATAACGAAAGCAAGCAACTAGTGAACACACTCAAGATATTTTAAACAATGTTTACTATCACTTTAAGAAAAATTGTGTACTATTCAAAATAAAACGTTAAAAAATTATGACATTTGCTAGGGGAGAAAAGGAGACCATTAATGAAAATGTTATATAGAAAAGATAGTGAAAAGGAGAATTGAACAAGAAAAAAAAAGAAGAAGAAAGAACCAATCAATGTGAAGAACAATTTTGTCACGATAAGGAGAGGAGAAAAAATGAAGAATATTTACAAATGCTATTTGTCAACAGCATTAACTAATGAAGATCTGCAGAAGTGAAGAAGGAATCCAGAAGAGAGTGTATAATAACATATGAAAGGCAAGAAAATGAATAACCCCAAGAGTGTTTATTATTATTAGTCGAAAGAGACTGCTTATGAGTATTATAATTTGATGAATTGACTGTAGAAAAGTTCCAGCAATCATTTAACTGGGCAGGGATGAGGTACCCCTGATCGATCTCAGAAAGAATGTAGTTATGGACGACGGAGTTAGGTAAGCCATAGAGCCCACCCGAATCGATTCCAGCTACCAAGTTAGGGAAAAAATGTTAGGGAAATTAAATATTTAAGGGAAAAAACATGACAAGCCAAGAATGTAATTAAACAAGATTCCAAGAGTATGAAGAAGAAGGAGATGCAGAGAATATAGTGAACTGAAGACAAGTGTAAGAGTAAATACAAGATATGAAAACATTATATGTGACTTAAGAGTGAAATAAAAAATTGATAATTTCTTCAATCATAAAATGAAGATATCAGAAATGATCAATTCTAATAAGGAGGCAATATGTAACAGTACATATGTTACCACATCCACCTAAGTACTGAAAATTAATTTGAAGGCCACCACTAATAAAAATATATTAAAAGGTCTAGAATACCACCAAGTATACTAAAGAAAAGTACCATAAGTTAGAATAAGTGAAGCATCATTGAAAGGAATTCACTAGTAAATGCACCAAGAAAGAAGAAAAGAAGAATCAAGACGAGACGACCGACATACTATACCCAATAGATCAGTGAGAAGGACACCACACAACCAAAGAAGAAAGAAAAATCAGTGAGGGGACAAGACAACAAAAGAAGAAAGAAGAGTCAGGAAGAAGGACACAACAAGGACAACTTCAAGAAAGAAGAAGGAAGAACCAGTGTGAAGAAGACAAGTGAAAACTACATCATGTATAAAATGGACAATAGTGAGGAGGAGATCAGTGAAGAAAGAAGAAAGAAGAAGGAAGATCACCAGAGCAAACATAAGAAGAATAAGGGAAGAAAATTGAAGTAAAACAAACTAACATAAACCTTGAAAGAATATTTGTATTAAGAAGAAGGAAGAAATGTTAGTTAATTATATGATATGAATCCCTAAGCTGTATGGCAAAGTCAACATTGACAACAACTCATTTAATGAACACATTTATTGTTTATGTGAAACACATTATTGTAAATAAGTATTAAATATTGTAAATAAAGAGTCACAAGCAAACTGAATAAGGACTAGATGAGTTTATGATAGCTAAATGATGTGTAGTTATAGAATAAACAGAGGAATATGCAACCAAAATAGTGAATGACCAAGTGTACAGTGGGAATGATGTACATACAAACCCACTAATTAACAACAAATAAGATAATGCAGTAGTAAACTAAATATGAACTATTGATAACCAATAACCAATGTACAAACAGGAAATGAAAACCAGTCGAATAGTTTAAGATAGAAATATACAGACATAAACAACACTTCAATGTTTACTGAACCTACGACATAACCTAATCTGGGCATCCAGTTTTCAATAAAACTTGATAAAAAATGAACCAAAACAATGTTAGACCAAAATGTAATGAGCTAGGAAGTAAATAGAGCATATAAGGAATGTTTTGTACACGATAGCTAATAGTATAATAGTATATAAAAGCTATATTTAAGTAATACAAGTATGACCAAATGCTTGTAATGGCAAAATGACACTATGCAACCAAAATTATGTAATAAACACATTGTACAAAGCAAGTAACCCAATTAATGATTTGGTGTCGGACAGAATACTATTCCTATGAGCAATTGTAACCAAAATAACCATTTAAATAGTTTATATAAACGTAATTATAACTCAACCATTATGACAACTAGTTGCAAATAAAGTTTACAGCAACCAAACCTTGCTAATAACAGAGTCAAATGCAGAGTGAACTGCATCACAATAACTATAAGGTCCTAGTGACTAGTTCAGTTATCAATCAGAGAACAATACTTCTAAAATGTCTATGGTATTAAGCATACTACCAAGTAACGCCATATAGGCATAGCAAGCCTGATTCATAAGTGATAATTAAGGCATTAAACCAATAATATAGGGAAAAGAACACTGCCAGTAGTGACTTAACCCACCAAGGTATAAATATACTATGTTAGAACTTAATTAAATGTTGTTATTAATAGGATATAAGAAAAACCAAAATGTATGACAATACTACCAAGTAAAGCCATATAGGCATAACAAGCCTGATTCATACGTGATAATTAAGGCATTAAACAAATAATTTAGGGAAAAAGAACACTGTCAGTAGTGACTTAACCCATCGAGATTTAATTACAACATGTTAAAAGTTAATTAAATACTCTTATTACTGAGTAATGAGCAAACCAAAAATGTATGACCATAAGTTTAAGAGTGAAGCTATGAAAACGGACATAGTATTAATAATAGGACATAGTTTTAAGGGAAATTTGTACAGTAGCTTAAGAGTGAGACATTACTATAAAAAATAACATAAAAACCATGAATTGTTAATAATTATTGGTTTAATGGACACCAAGCATAAATGCTAAGTGCTAAGTCTGATAACCCTTATCAGAAATATATGATAAGGGGACTCAAATTAATCGTCTTTCAAAAACACGAACAATGAGAGTAAGCACAACATTCTCAGTGCAATTATAAGAAAGATATTAGACTTTTAAAAATAATTGCATTGTGCTTAGCCCTTCCGCGTAGTCGTGTGAACCAGAATTTGTTAATCTTGTCCCCAAAGACTGACGCTTACGATAGCGTCTATTTTGACGAAGTCTACCATAAATAAACGAATTGGCAAAAACTGACCAATCAGAACACATAAAAAATCCGAAATTCATCATTCCAGCCCATGAGCCAGGGACAGTCTTTGAACAACAGCGAAGCGGACTGCACGCTAGTCGACGCCTCAGAAAAACGTGCGTTTGACAGCAAAACAGCATCAACCATGTTAACCTCGAATTGAGACATAAGTTATCTATCAGAAGAATCAGTGCAGTATATTTACAAGTGTAATCTAATCGGAGTTTATGCGCATAGGAGTGTGTGCAGTGTTGTGAAAAAGTTTAAATAATTAATTAATTAAATTTTAATTAATTAAAAAGTGTCAATAATTAATAAAGTGTAAATCTTCAACCGACGACAGACGCAAGTATTATTAATTACAAATATTATGTCATGATTAGTCTTGTATTCTCGCCGTGTGTGTGTGGCCTCTGTCGTGTTATTCTGCCACACGTTGGATGCGTCAATTTGTAACTAATCTTGTGTACGTCTACCGTCTTACTCTGCAAAATGTGGATAATGTATAATTTGTGTGTAATGAGTGTACGTGTCTTCTCGATCCGTAGTTCAAATGCGTGCAACTTCTGTATATTTCGTTCGTTGCGAACGTACGAATAACCAGGTCTTGATGTTCACTAGGGGTGAGAAAGTCCCGGTGGCGCCAAATTGTTTTCTTAAAACAATTAAAATAAAATTCAAAGGCGTATGACCAGCGCAGCTCAGGCGGTTTGAATAATTCAAATATTTCCGCCAGCTAGGCCCACTGTAGCACACAGCAGTTCGATGCATGGGCTGTGTAAATCGTTAGTCATCTGCTAAAATGTACATAGAATATTGTGCACCTCCTAATGAAATTATAACACCGTGGTTACACTCAATACTTACACATTTTTTATTAGTGATTATTATTCATTTAATACAAATTATTCTAATACAAATGCTCCGGTTATTTATATGAGACAATTACAGGGTTTGACAATCGATATTTGAATTGATACCAGACGTTTAATGATGGCGTCTGTTGAAAATTGTATACAAGTTATTAATGTCGTTTGTCATAGGTTCTTGAGGTTACGTTCAAAGGATTACAAATATTTTAAAAACAATAAAAATACACACCCTTACATCAAGTGAACTTAACTAACATATTGTGTATGTATAATTGGTTTAGCGCAGTGTAGCATAAGTGTTTACAAGTTATGGATCATTAACAACAGTTTATATTGGCTAGTTTATAAATTGTCAGTGACTTAGATTTCTTTTTAATCTCTGAAAGTAATGAATTTCAGTTCAGTGAGATTTCGACCTTTAGTGAGATAATTAACGTGAGTTTATTTATATATTTTGGGTAATTTAAAATGTACTTATCACTTCCGTAGTTATGGCGAATTCGTACGATCTGTTATTCATGGGTTATACTATAATCTTCTTTAATTTGCTGGGTTCAGGACATCAGGCGTCTTTTTCAGTTTAACTGGTAGTAATTTATTTTCTTTTTTCGTTAATTTGGCCTCAACTTCAATAATATGGCTCCAGTCTTTATCTTATGTCTTGGTATACACTTAGTAATAACTTTTTCTGATATTTGCTATGTTTTAATGGACAATTTTGGTCACTCGAAAGTTAGCGTCTATCTCATTAAAGCGTCATACATTCAGTAAGAAAATTTAACGGTATTTTTGGCTTGTTACTCCACAGTTTCCATGGTAACGTAATTATTCTACCTGGTCGATCTCAAAATAAACCCATTGTTATCAAACCTTGAATTTTTGTTTAATTTGAATAAATATTTTATAATGGCTATATTTACTTGGGGATAATTTCAATGGTTGTAATCTTTACATAGATGTTCCTATTTTCTTTCAAAGATTAGTTTGATATCTTACAAGATTGGTCTAAGTCATGTATTAATGTTTTAGTCCAAAATTGATAATGCTATGTTAATACATAATTTACTTATTTCTAAGTTTTAATATAATTCTGCCATGTTCTCTTTCGTTACACATAATTAATATATTTTGCCTATTATTTCTTATAAAGGTATTGCTATTATTTTCTTTATAAATTCCTTACTTACTTAAAACATACTAACATATTACTGTAAAACTATTTCTTTTGGTATTTATTGCCTTAAACATTAAGCCAATAACTTCTTTCTTTAAATTAACAAATGAACAAATTTGGTGAGTGTTATATCTACATCATCTCTTTTATAACAGTAATCACCCTGGTGATTTTTATACTGAGATAATATTTTTTCTGTTTTTTACATTCACACTTATTCTGTGTCTTTCAGTCTAATATACTTAACTTAATTGCTCATTTAACATGTGCTTATATTTTGGGTTTGTCACACGTGTTTCACTCTTTTTTCTTAAGATTATATGCTGTTTATTTTATTACACTTATCACTTCACTGTTCAACTTTGTCACTCCCTACCTATCTCTAATTACCCTTATATTTCTCACGATCTCACTATTATTACAAAGTTTTTGTATCTAATGAGTTCATGTCTCTTTTGTTAACTTCAGACTGTCACATATCATTTTATAATATGCAAACAACATGGTATTGTAAATACATCTTTCAAACAAAACATAACTTTGTATATATTGTCATTAAAGTGATAAAAATTGGTCTGAAATGTCATAATTAGTAATAATAACAACAATTTAATAATGTTAAAATATACTGTGTTAATTGAAACATACTACATCTGTAGCAACAGTCATAATATTAGCGAATAAATAAACTCTCCAAAACCTTATACTTTCAAACACATAATGCTGAAATAATATACATACTGCTGAAATAATCTTAGTAAAAGTTCCAAAGTATATAGTAGACTATACAATTTGTTCTCTGATTGAACCACGCACACATTTCTATTCCCTGTCTGTATGAGTGTAATTTTAAACATAACAGCTGACACATCACCTATAGATAAGGATATACATACAATCATATCTACACATGGTTTTTTATGTATAACAATTGCTGAGATACTGTCATTTACAAGTTACCACTAATAAAAATTTAAACATAACTTATTAACAATAATAAAAAATTATTCTCTTTTAAAACAATCTTGTGAGTTAATTGTTATGGCCATGTAATTTTTTATTTTCTTTTCCTTTTTTCTTCACTGTCTTCTTGTCTCGCTTTACTTTGGTTAATATCTGGCCAATCTCTGGGGTTGGGTCAATGTCAGTTGTCTGTCAGTCTAGTTCGTATTTTCTTGTTTTGTGACCACCTTTGGTTGTATTCTTCCTCCTTCACTATTGATTATATTTACTACTTTCATTCTCGTTATCATTTATCTATCAAAATATATTGTTTCTTGGCATTGTTTACATACTTTTTTATATCAAATGTGATCAGGGTTTGGCAATGTTATATAATGCCCTTCCACCAAAATTGATCATTTTATAAAACGTGAATTTGAGTTTGATGAAATTATCAATTGTATCGTATCAAATTTTTTTTTTTTTTTTTTCAAATTCTCCTGCTTCTCATTCATTTTTTATAATTAATTCTGTATCCTTTAATTCCATTCTTCTTAGTCTTTTCTTCATTATCTTCTCATATTGCGAACTGGCTTATTGACTTTTTATTATAACTTATTCCCTATAAATCTTATTTTTCATCAAAACTACTCTTATACTGATATCAGGGGAACATCATCCCTGCTCAGTAAAATGATTGCTGGTTCATTCAACAGACAATCTCAATTAATAATTCTTAAATATAGTCAACTCGTGACTCAAAATAACAATAATAATAATCATAATCATAATATTTGTTGGGAATCTTTTACTTTTATACTTCATTATAGCTCAGTTCGAGTCATATATTGTTTCATCTTTCTTTATAGATACTATTTGAAGCATTGTTTTTTATTGATACAATTCACATTTTTATTCATTTTTAATTACTCTTTGTTTCATCTCCTTTCACATTATAACTCTTAGAACGTTTATTTCATTTATATTGTTTTGTGATCATTGGTTTGGGTAATTTTACTTCCCCTCTTTCTAAATAGTTGTGGAAGCTGATCATTTTGATTGATTTTTTTTTTTTTTTTTTTTTTTTTTTTTTTTTTTTTTTTTTTAAATATCATAGTAAGTTATGGCTTCTTACTAGTTAGGAATTTTTTTGTAGCGTATTCCTTTACAGTATGTTATGCTTTTTATGCCTCATTTTTTGGCTAAATATTATGGTAATTTAACCTTATTTTGTAGGAATGTTTTGTAACTACACTCCTCTATTGTTAATTTTTATTTAAATATTGTAGTAAGTTGGTTGCTCTTACTTTATCTGAATGCCTTGTGACTTTTATCTCTCCATTTTTACTTGTTCTAAAATATTATTAAGATATTTGGGTAAGCTTTTCTTACATATCTTTTTTGATTTTTTACAATTTTTATTCATCATAATGGTTTCTCTAATGCTTAGTGTAAGCTGTACTTACGAATGTTTTGGAATTTTGACATTCTTTAGAGATCTTTTCTTTATGGCATTGGCAGACTTGTTTGTTTGTCACGTTATTTTTTTTTCTTTATTTAAAGTATTTTTTGTTGGTTTTTTACTTTAAATTGTTTTTTACAGTTATTGTTGGTTGTCATAATATTTCTTAATTGAGGCTTGATTGTATACCCCCTTTATTTTCTTGGTGACGGGGTGAGTGATCTCGTAAGTGTTATTGCCCTTGTCTTTTGTTATAGTGTATGGTCCCACATTCCAGTGTTTATCTGCATTTGGTTTATCCATTGTCCATGATTACATAAGCTTCCTCCGTTGTTCGGACTGCTCTGGTGTGCATCACTGTTTCTGTCTGTGTTATATATGTCTCTTTTATCTGGTACAGCCACTCTTCTAATACCATGTGTTCTCTGGCATCAGTGCCTACCTCAATCACTTGATGATGTTGTTTACTACTCAACGAAGTTAATCGTACCTTCGTTGGGATCTTCTCACTGATATTGGTTTATTTGGTATTTCTATCTCTGGTAATTTCCCTTTTCTTGTAGACTTTCTCAATTTGTCATACATTGTTTTGTTGTGTTCCTTTTCAACTTTGGATATCCTCCATTTAAAGATAGGTTTGCTGAAAGTTTTACTCGCTGGTTGATCGTTGATCCCTCCTAGAATTTCCTTCAGAGTTCTCCTGCACTCCATAACATTCATCATTTCCGTATGGTCATTAATTGGTCGATTAAACGTCTCAAGTAGTCCGTTCTTCATCATCTCCAATTCCTCTCTGGTATTGATTCGTTTTCTCTGATGTATTTTCTTGGTCTTCTTAATTATCTGTTTTTTCTGTACTCCTCTACGGTTGGTTCCTTTGTGTTTACTTTTCTCTTTGTTTTCGTTACCTTTATTTTGATGTAACAATGTATTTGGGTCTTCTTGAATTTCTGTTTTTTCATTATTTCCTTCTGGAGTGGTGTTTATTGTTTCATTCACCTTCTTGAACCCTTACCTAATGTCTCATTAAGTAGATCTATTTGGTAATTGGTTTCTTCCCCTTTCTTATTCATCTCCATTTTTGTCTGGTCGCTTTCTTCACGACGTTCTCTGAAAATTAGTCTTATTTGCTGCTTCATTTCTTCTTTATTTTTCTCGTGGTCCTCCTTCAGCTGTTCCTTCAATTCTTCCTTTAATTCTTCGTTTCTTTGCTGAATTTCCTCCAGCAATCGTTGTTGTAGTATTTCATTATTTTGGTTGACTGTTTTCCTCAATTCTTCCTTAGTACTCACTATTTTTTCATTAATTGACTCAAACTTCTTGTCCAATTTTTCATCTATTTTCTCCTCCTGTTTTTTGAAATTTTCATTGGTTTCTTTCTTCATTCCGTCAAACTTATTGTTCATCTCCTTCAAACTCTCTTCATTCTTGTCGAATTTATTGTTCATATTATTCATCATTTCCATTAATTTTAGTATGTTTGGGTCTCCTCTAAATTCTCCCTTGTCGCCCGCCTGTAATTCCGTTTCTTCGTCTTGGCTTGGTTCTGTTGTGGTTATTATTGTCTCCACTTCTTCAATCGGTGTTCCTTCCTCTTCTTCCCCTCTGTTTTCTTCCAACTCCTTCTCCTTTGCCAATTTTTTCGACACTCCTCTGGTGTGCATTTTGTAATCTTTCGTAATCGCCGCTAGAATTTATAAGGTTTAATTGTATAAATTCTTTATTATTCTAGCTCCACTAGTTGGCGCGCCAATTTGTAACTATCCTTGCTGTGTGTGGCCTCTGTCGTGTTATTCTGCCCCACGTTGGGCGCCAATTTGTATTCTCGCCGTGTGTGTGTGGCCTCTGTCGTGTTATTCTGCCACACGTTGGATGCGTCAATTTGTAACTAATCTTGTGTACGTCTACCGTCTTACTCTGCAAAATGTGGATAATGTATAATTTGTGTGTAATGAGTGTACGTGTCTTCTCGATCCGTAGTTCAAATGCGTGCAACTTCTGTATATTTCGTTCGTTGCGAACGTACGAATAACCAGGTCTTGATGTTCACTAGGGGTGAGAAAGTCCCGGTGGCGCCAAATTGTTTTCTTAAAACAATTAAAATAAAATTCAAAGGCGTATGACCAGCGCAGCTCAGGCGGTTTGAATAATTCAAATATTTCCGCCAGCTAGGCCCACTGTAGCACACAGCAGTTCGATGCGTGGGCTGTGTAAATCGTTAGTCATCTGCTAAAATGTACATAGAATATTGTGCACCTCCTAATGAAATTATAACACCGTGGTTACACTCAATACTTACACATTTTTTATTAGTGATTATTATTCATTTAATACAAATTATTCTAATACAAATGCTCCGGTTATTTATATGAGACAATTACAGGGTTTGACAATCGATATTTGAATTGATACCAGACGTTTAATGATGGCGTCTGTTGAAAATTGTATACAAGTTATTAATGTCGTTTGTCATAGGTTCTTGAGGTTACGTTCAAAGGATTACAAATATTTTAAAAACAATAAAAATACACACCCTTACATCAAGTGAACTTAACTAACATATTGTGTATGTATAATTGGTTTAGCGCAGTGTAGCATAAGTGTTTACAAGTTATGGATCATTAACAACAGTTTATATTGGCTAGTTTATAAATTGTCAGTGACTTAGATTTCTTTTTAATCTCTGAAAGTAATGAATTTCAGTTCAGTGAGATTTCGACCTTTAGTGAGATAATTAACGTGAGTTTATTTATATATTTTGGGTAATTTAAAATGTACTTATCACTTCCGTAGTTATGCCGAATTCGTACGATCTGTTATTCATGGGTTATACTATAATCTTCTTTAATTTGCTGGGTTCAGGACATCAGGCGTCTTTTTCAGTTTAACTGGTAGTAATTTATTTTCTTTTTTCGTTAATTTGGCCTCAACTTCAATAATATGGCTCCAGTCTTTATCTTATGTCTTGGTATACACTTAGTAATAACTTTTTCTGATATTTGCTATGTTTTAATGGACAATTTTGGTCACTCGAAAGTTAGCGTCTATCTCATTAAAGCGTCATAAATTCAGTAAGAAAATTTAACGGTATTTTTGGCTTGTTACTCCACAGTTTCCATGGTAACGTAATTATTCTACCTGGTCGATCTCAAAATAAACCCATTGTTATCAAACCTTGAATTTTTGTTTAATTTGAATAAATATTTTATAATGGCTATATTTACTTGGGGATAATTTCAATGGTTGTAATCTTTACATAGATGTTCCTATTTTCTTTCAAAGATTAGTTTGATATCTTACAAGATTGGTCTAAGTCATGTATTAATGTTTTAGTCCAAAATTGATAATGCTATGTTAATACATAATTTACTTATTTCTAAGTTTTAATATAATTCTGCCATGTTCCCTTTCGTTACACATAATTAATATATTTTGCCTATTATTTCTTATAAAGGTATTGCTATTATTTTCTTTATAAATTCCTTACTTACTTAAAACATACTAACATATTACTGTAAAACTATTTCTTTTGGTATTTATTGCCTTAAACATTAAGCCAATAACTTCTTTCTTTAAATTAACAAATGAACAAATTTGGTGAGTGTTATATCTACATCATCTCTTTTATAACAGTAATCACCCTGGTGATTTTTATACTGAGATAATATTTTTTCTGTTTTTTACATTCACACTTATTCTGTGTCTTTCAGTCTAATATACTTAACTTAATTGCTCATTTAACATGTGCTTATATTTTGGGTTTGTCACACGTGTTTCACTCTTTTTTCTTAAGATTATATGCTGTTTATTTTATTACACTTATCACTTCACTGTTCAACTTTGTCACTCCCTACCTATCTCTAATTACCCTTATATTTCTCACGATCTCACTATTATTACAAAGTTTTTGTATCTAATGAGTTCATGTCTCTTTTGTTAACTTCAGACTGTCACATATCATTTTATAATATGCAAACAACATGGTATTGTAAATACATCTTTCAAACAAAACATAACTTTGTATATATTGTCATTAAAGTGATAAAAATTGGTCTGAAATGTCATAATTAGTAATAATAACAACAATTTAATAATGTTAAAATATACTGTGTTAATTGAAACATACTACATCTGTAGCAACAGTCATAATATTAGCGAATAAATAAACTCTCCAAAACCTTATACTTTCAAACACATAATGCTGAAATAATATACATACTGCTGAAATAATCTTAGTAAAAGTTCCAAAGTATATAGTAGACTATACAATTTGTTCTCTGATTGAACCACGCACACATTTCTATTCCCTGTCTGTATGAGTGTAATTTTAAACATAACAGCTGACACATCACCTATAGATAAGGATATACATACAATCATATCTACACATGGTTTTTTATGTATAACAATTGCTGAGATACTGTCATTTACAAGTTACCACTAATAAAAATTTAAACATAACTTATTAACAATAATAAAAAATTATTCTCTTTTAAAACAATCTTGTGAGTTAATTGTTATGGCCATGTAATTTTTTATTTTCTTTTCCTTTTTTCTTCACTGTCTTCTTGTCTCGCTTTACTTTGGTTAATATCTGGCCAATCTCTGGGGTTGGGTCAATGTCAGTTGTCTGTCAGTCTAGTTCGTATTTTCTTGTTTTGTGACCACCTTTGGTTGTATTCTTCCTCCTTCACTATTGATTATATTTACTACTTTCATTCTCGTTATCATTTATCTATCAAAATATATTGTTTCTTGGCATTTTTTACATACTTTTTTATATCAAATGTGATCAGGGTTTGGCAATGTTATAGTCTATAAGCAAAATAATTGAACGCTAAAAGCGATTAAAATTGAAATATAGAAACAATTCAATTCCCTATCCTTAATAGAAGGGAACCGATAAATACAAATGAACAATGTTGAAATTGAACGTTCTGAGTAATGACAGTTTAACTATTTGTATACTGTAAATATCTAGGATAAGCAAAGACATTGTGATATCAATGAAGAGTATATGTACTCTAATACTATCAGTAGATGGAAGTATAAATATTTTGTTATTAAATTCAATTAATAGTTTCGCCGGAGTGCGATAACTATAATAAATAAATTACATTTACCTGAAATGGGAGTATCCAAGTTCATAGATGATTGTAGTACATGGTACTGGGTTATAACAATCACTATTAATTATTAATAAATAATTCACTACTTCTAACCAAATAAGGTTGCACTAAACTATGTATAAAGCATGTGCCTAACTATGAACAATGGTTCATATTTTATATTTTTTCATTAATAATCATTGAATTTTTATTTTTATGTTGACTCTAACCGTAGCTATTATTCCAAGAAAGTGTATTTTGCAGTTTAAAAGAACCTACTACTTTTATTATTATCATCATTATTAAATTTTCAAGTCGAACAATCCGACATAACCTATAAATTTGTCAAAACACATTGTATTACTAACCAGAGGCAGTCATGCCAACTAGAGCTCATCATTTGTTTTAGAGTTCATGTTTACTTTAAAAGTATTAATTGTTAACTAAAAAGAAGGACAAAACTCCTTATTGTATTGAATTTCACTGTGTGTTATTTGAATAAATTGCCATTATTGTTTTTTACCAGTGAAAGAGTTGACTTTATTTGTAACAGTAAAATTACAGCTTAGAGGAAAAAAACGAGGCGGTTGGTACTATGCTGAGAATGCGAATTATTCAAATTGAATGATTCCTTGTTTTGTTTACAACCGTTCAGATCAACATACTTACAATCTTATACAATAATACTATACATGAGTTGTTATGTGTACCATATCTATGTTTGTGTATGTTAGTGTATAGGAAGAAACAACTGATCTCCTCACGACAGCTGATCTACAAAGAGTCAACGGAACGTCAAGTGAAAGAATTTTAACAGTAAATATAATATACAAAATTAAATTATTTAAACAGACAGCTAATACGACGAAAAAAGAGTAAGTACCGAGTTATTCAATCCTGGATTCAACAATAGGTTGAATTGAGGGGAATAAGTCACTAAACGGTAAAAATAATAATAAAATTTGATATTGAACAATCACGATTAGCCGAGAGCAAGACCTGATTAACAGTAAAAGAACCCTGAGACAATTTAATAATAATAATATTTAAACCATAAATTATAGACGGACACATCGTCTTATTACAAATTGACGAACCCAACGCGGGACTTTTAAGGAGAGGAATTTTGAGTAACTCTACAATATATATAATTACAAACCTTCACTCGTCGTTCTTAAAGAATTCTGTAAAATGTAGAAGTGTCAGAGTGTAACTTGTGTATTGTCTTACCAATCCATCGTCGCTCGGTAGCGTAACTTCCGCTGCTTGAGTCCGTCGCGAACGTACGAATAACCAGGTATCGTATTCCTTACCTGAGGTTCACTAGGAGTGTATAAATCCCGGGTGGCGCCAAATTGTTTATTTTAAACAATTAAAATAACTTATTATTATCAGCGGTTCCAATCATGTGGTGTTGATAATTCAACTTGTCCCGCCGCTTATCGATTTTTTCGATCAAGCCAGCAGTTTGCTGTATTCACTACTAGAGTGAATATTCACGCTAGTCTCCAATTCTTAGATGTCCGCTAACATGTACAATATTAATAATACACTTTCCTACTGAAAATAAAACACATTTGTTATACACAGTATTGATTTATTAATGAGTTGTTATTACTGTTTTCATTGACACAAGATATATTTGGTTTATTATATTATTTTGCACCGGTCATTTATCTATGAGACAATCTCTCTCTGGGTTTAACAAATCGATTTTGAACGTAACAAATATACTGTAATGGCGTTCTACCGAAGTAGTCAACAAATATTTTCGTTCAATCGTTTGGATTCTTTTGATCACGATAAAAGGATTAGATGCAATTACAATAATAAAAATACACAACCTTACAATATTTCTACTTAAATATTATGATGTGTCGCTATAATTGGTTTGTTGGATTGTAGTAAAAGTGTTTTAAAGGTTCGTAAACTAACAATAGGTTATTTTTATGATTTGACAAATTTTTAGTGTCTTAGTTTATTATTTAATCTTTGAAAGAGAATAAATTCAGTTTAGTGATATTTACTAGTATAGTGAGAAATATTTAAAGTGCGTTATTTCGGAAGTTTTGATAATTTATAGGATACTTAACAACTTCGTAGCCTGGGGTTAATCAGTTGATCTGGTACAAAGGGCTGTAGCTGCAACAGAATTCAATTTTCAATTATTCAGGCTTCTGGCATCTTTTTCAATGTACTTGGATTAATTTATACACTTCGTTTCGAATTAAAAGGTCTTCGTCATCAGTTAATTGGTTTCAGTTGTAGTCTGCCTCCTTCTCGTTCAATTTTGGTAGTTTGGTCAACTTTTATACCATTTTAAATTAAAAATTGGTTGTTCAAAATTTTGAATTCTGTTTTCCAAGAGCGTCACTTTTCGAGTAATGATATTCAACGGTAATTCCGTCTTCAACGGCGGTTTCTATGGTTACCAATTAATTATGATTGGCTTAGCTTGACATAAATCCATTGTTATCAAAATTTGAATTCTTTTCAAAATCCTCATATATCTTCTGACCGTCTTCCTTCCATTATCTTCCTTCCTAAGTATTAATTATTAGCACTGTTATTTGTATTTTCTTCCAAAGATTATTTTGGTATCCCACAAGATTGGGTTATTTCATGTTTTATAAGTTTACAATTATTTTAATCTTTCCTAATTACATTTCTCTGTTAATTTAACTCCTTATTCTAATATTTTGCTTTTAATAAGATTTACAATTTATCCTTGTTTAATTTGTCACCTTGGATTTGTTAATTACTTGGTTATTTTCGTACAATTTGTATTTGTTGGTGTTTGATAGTTAGGCTTTTCTCAAGTCTAAGTAGACATTACTGATTCTTGATTATTTCATATACATTATATCTCATTTTAGCCTAGAGCTATATTTTGTTCTTATAACTATGATTATTATCTATTGATGCGTTTTGGTTCTGTTTTTGTGTGATTTGTATGTTGCTACTATTTTATACATCATGTATTGCTAACTATTAACTAACTGGTTTTCTTGTTTTCTAAATCAAACATTGGTTTCTTTTCTTACTTATTTACTCCGCCAACGTCAACAATATGGCTATTAATTACTACTAGTGGTCGCCCAGTGGTCGAAATTCGACCGTAATTCATTAAATTTTTAAGTTTGAACGTTATTGAGGTTCTTTTGTCAAAGAGTATACCTCTATAATCATTGCATATAATTTTTTTGAATTTTGTTCTATTACGTCAGCTGCGAGCGTGTACAAATACGTCATTAGCGTGTGTTGTTTGCCTTAATTCCCTGCAATACCTATGAAATTTAAAATTTAATGTTAGTAACAGTTGAAAAAAAACACAATTACAGCTTGTATTCGTATTTATTTTTTGATATAATTCATTGTCAGTTTTAATTTTTTCATGTTATTATTGAATCAAAGAAACGCTAATAAAAATGAGACTTGACATTCATAGAAGTATAAGATACATTGTTTTCAATTCCAGTGGATTACATTTCATTTTTGGTAAGGTACAAAATTCGAAAACAATTTGAAGATTATCTGCTACAAAGCTTATATAATTTTTTAATTTTTTTTTATGCATTAATTTTCGAGTTATTTGAAAAATATGAAAGAGAGGAAAAATGAGGTTTAGCTTGGCTAAGCCATATTTAAAAAGCAATAACGCATTTTTGACATTTCCTTAGGTTTTTTTTATTGCCATACTGACCAGGTTTCGCCAAGGCTACACAGTTATTTTGCCTATCTTTTTTGAATTACAGTATTGTGCGAATTAATGTGAACACAAGTGATAATTTGAAAAAAAAAACAACATTTATTAGTTACAGACGAAGAAAAAAGAGAAAGAATACAATTTAAATTGTTTTAATAGGAAATGTGTCCTCCCTCGGCTTTTATAACTTCTTCAACACGTTTTGGCATAGAGTCAAGTTTTTTACAGTTTTCTGATATTTGCTGGTCTCGAAACCATGTGTGGATTACAGCCTCAATCAGTTTTGTTTTTGTTGTGCAATCTATTTTACGAAGTCTAGCTTTTACAATAGCCCACAGATTTTCAATCGGATTAAGGTCCAGTGAGTTTCCTGGCCATTCAAGGCATGATATCTTTTTGTCGTTGAAATATTTCATCATGATCTTGGACACGTGACATGGAGCCGAATCTTGTTGAAAAACTGCTTGACCATTGGCATCAACTTTTCTTAGTTCAGCTTCCAATCTGTGTTCTAGCAAGTCTCTGTATTTTTGCGAGTTCATCATGCCTTCGATCGGCACAAGGCATCTGGTACCTTTATAAGAAAAGCAGCCCCAAAACATCTTCTTTAACGGATGTTTAACTGTTTGATCAATATGAGCTGTCGTAAGTTTTTCGTTGTCACTTTTTCTAACGAAACGAGATCGCTGTCCTTGTACCAAAAAATGGCTCTCATCTGAGAACAACACTTTTCTCCAATCTTCAACAGTCCAGCTCACATATTTTTTTGCCCAATCATATCGTTTTGTCATCATGGCAGCAGTCAATAACTGTTTTTTTTTTTATGTCTGACTGTTTTTCTTCCTCCTTCTATAAGTCGTTTTCGTTCGGTGGAGTCATGAACAATAATTCCAGCGTGTGCTAAGTCTTGCTGAAGTTTTTGGCTGGTTTTCCTAGGGTCTAATTTACTTTCCCTTATTAAAAAAGCTTCATCCCTTGCTGTTGTCTTTCTTTTCCGTCCACATTTCCCTTTTGTGTTCACTTCAATCGTCCCAGTGTCCCTTTTTTGCTTCAAAATCTTGTTGACAGCTCCTAAACTCACACCACACTCCTTGGCAATATCTCTTTGAGTCATTGATGTGTGTTCACTCAAAGTAACAATTTTAGAGCTCTTTTTGGGAGTAATATCCATCTTCAAAAATAAAAAGCAAATAAAGCCTTAGTTCAGCTTACTTCAGCAAAAACACAATAATTCTAACAAAAACAAAATGCAACGCGTCTGTAGCTTGCTATGTCTCATTACTCACTGACTGTCAGAACAGTAAAACAAAATGGCCGCTACTTTGACATAAAAGTGTTGCCAACTGTGAAAAAAAAGTAAAATTGTGATAACTATGATGTGTTCACATTAATTCGCACAATACTGTATATAAAATTTAAATAAAAAATTAATACAAAATAAAAAATGAAATAAAAAATACGTGCCTCGTATTTTTTCATATATTTTTCATTAAATCAAAAAAACCGGGCGGTTAAAAAAATAAATGTTGTCCATTGAACTTAAAATAGTTTGAAAGTGAATTTAATGATTCAGAACTTCTGTGTAAACGATGTTTTTTGTAAAAACTCTTTCATCATTTGCTAAATGCCCTTGGCCATTATATTCGGAAATATAAAATCTCAAACCATCGAATGATCGAACTCTACTTGCTGCGACGTACAATTGACCATGTGTAAAAACTGGCTGCCTCAATAAAATTCCAATTTTTTCGAATGTTTGTCCTTGACACTTATTTATTGTCATCGCAAATGCAGGTATAATTGGAAATTGAGTTCTTTGAAAGTTAAATGGTAAAACAGTACCGGAATATGTTAAATTTATACGTGGAATCAAAATTCTCTTATTGCATGCGGTTCCAGTTAAAACTTGCAATCAATAGCATTACGATGCATACACTTGATGCGCATTCTTGTTCCATTGACTAATGCTTCCTTTGTATTTAAGTTTCTGATCAGTAAAACGATGCAATTAACTATCAATACTAACTTATGTGGTGGCAAACCACTAATAGTCAAAGAATTCAAAAACTCTACTGGATAGTTATTGATTTCATTGTTATCATCACAAATTATTTTATCGTAGCTATGATATGTTTTCTGTTCACCTGGTATTCGATTAAGTATATCAGTATTAATAAAAGTACAATCATCATTTTTAGGTGCTAAAATAACTGACTTCAATATGTTATCTGAGAGTATGTTTTCGGAAATATTTCCATACACCTTATTAATAATATTATTTTCATCTCCTATTAATTGCTGAGGTATTTCAGTAATATTTTCACCAAACTGAGGGAATTGTGGGGCTTCATCATTACCAATTTTTTTCAAGAATTCGACAAATTCTATTTCACTTGGTAAGGCTCTCATATTTTGAGTAAACGTTACTTTATGAAAATAAACAAATTTATGCAACTCGTGACACAATTTTCAATTAAAGTTGCATGTAATCCATGTGGGACAACTGGTAAGATTTGCCGAAAATCACCACACAGAAGTATCGTTTTCACTCCAAATGGTTTATGTTTATCATTTTCATCACATAGATCCTGCAATAATCTATCTATGATTTTCAACAACACTTGCAGTGGGCACATAGAAATTTCATCAATAATTATCAATGATGATGAATTTATGTAACGTCCATAGCTACTATTTGCGGTAATATTCGCTACAGAATTTTCCAAAATGGGTATAGGCAATTTAAACACATTGTGTAAAGTTCAACCTCCAAGTAATAGAGTTGAAGCTATGCCACTGAACGCTGTTGCAATGCAACTAAGATTAAGCGAATTTAATTTGTGAATGATTGCTGTTTGTGTGAATGTTTTTCCACAACCTGCATGAGCGGTTAAACAAAAAACATTAGATCCAGTATCATGGTGCAAAACTTCACGAATCACACGATCAATTAGATTACGCTGTTCAATATTTGCAGTTTCATAATGCTCACAAAACAGAAACTCTTGTTCTATTGGATCAATAGCATTTGCTTCGTCTGTTCTCTGTGAATACGTGGGAACTGGTAAACCAAGTTCTTGACATGACAAATTATGAACATTCAAAATATCTTCAATTTCTAATAGAGCTGTGTTAAAGGATACTTCTTCGTTGTAATCTCTCAAAAAATCTTCACTAAGATATACTTTAAATTCAATCCATAACACCAATGCATTGGCTGGCACATTTAATGCACAAATGTAAACAAATAAATTTCGCATTTGTTTTGGTGAATGTAATTCTTTTGCTTCATTTAAACATTCGCGCCATTCATTATCATTTGAAGCAATGCCGCGAGCATGGCACACTTCAACAAAAGAAGTGTGTATAATTCCATTGTATGTTCTAACATCATCAAATGATTTTGGACTACAGACATGTAATAAAAGCAATCGTAAATGGAAAAGTTCGATGTCTCTGGGTGATACTACATATATGCGTGTAATGATTTTATCACCTCCACGCCTTCTCTTCTTCCATTTATTTTGGGAATCTTCCCACACATAATGCAAAGGAATTTCAATATACTTATATTCATGCGCTGATGGATCTGATCGATTCAATTCAAAAAATGCTAATAATTTTGTTTGTCTTGCATTTTCAATTGCTTGACGTTCTTGCCCTTCTCGAAAGTAAACATTCTGTCTACGCGGTAAATGAATGTCAAGTCTAACGATGACATGTGATTGAAAATGCATTGGTAATTCATAGATGCGCCATACAGCTTCAGTTGATCCGACATAACGGCCATTTAAAAAATTTTTAACTTCATCAATTTGTATTTCTTGACCTGGTTCATTTCTCTCTGAACCTAATTCAACAGATGCACTGCCATAGCCTTTATACACGTATTTATAAATGTATTTAACACTTTTAACTGTAGTGCATACTTCAACATTTATATGGCAATTAAATTTGGCAAGTAAATACGGATTGTATGGTACAACATAACGATTGTCGAGGCAACTACCGTGAACTTCAGCATTAACACGCCATCCATCCATTATCCATTATCATGCCTTCTGTATAATGGATATCCATTTAATGATTCACATGTAAATTCATTAAAACGTTTTGGATAATCTTTTGTGCATTTTCCATCTCTCATACATACAGAATTTGGATTAAGTACACCGCATGGACCATGCATCATGTGTTTTACAACATATTCATGTAATGTAGGATGTGTTTGAATGTTAGGAATCTCCACAGATACAACTTTATCAATATCGGTAGCGTTAACAATTTTATCTTGCTCATTTAAAGAGAGTAAAATGTGAGCATGAGGCAATCCTCTCTTTTGAAACTCAATTGTATAAATGAGTGCTTCAACTTTACCGAAGATTTTTTTTAGTGTAAGGCCCTCAATTAATGCTTTCAGTTTGGACTTGAATACACGCACAACAATATCAGGTCGAAAATTAGCTGACTCACCTACACCAATATTGCTAACTATTTCAGGCCAACTTGGATTGCAAGTCATTGTAATAAACAAAGAAGGCTTTCCGAAATGTTGTACAATTGACATTGCATCTAAATAATTCTGATACATATTTCTTGGAGATCCATTGAATGAAGATGGTAAAATTACTCTACGGCCAACATTATTGGCATTGGGGTTCAATTCTAAATAATCTGTTAAATTGTTGTAAACTTCAGACCTAAGACTTGTTTGATTTTGTCGAATGAAATGTAACCTTGTGCCCTCTATTCTCACATACATATCAACTATCCACTGCAGAAATAATTTTTGGGAACGGTGCAACATGCTAAAATCTTCTCTAATTGCAAGTCGATAGGCTGCATACTGAAGCATGGTTAATTTATTTCTGGGCGCTCTTGAATTAGATGTAGTTGGTACATTATGAGAAATATTGATATGCCACCCAGTATCACCACTTGGAAAAAGTAATGGATACGCTAAAGGGTCTAATGATGAATCCAAAACAGAGATATTTTTAATGGTACAATTAACTTTTGAAAACAAAACCATATTTCGTTCAGAGAGTGGCTCACCATCAACTGTACTAAATATTACTGCTACATCAGTTTGAACTGCATCATTATAACGGCGTAGATCTAAATCACGATTTACTTTAATGAGCATACAAATTTCTTTATTTTGATTTTCAACTCTCTGACAATGATCTTTCATTGCAATGAATGACCGAACGAAAGGATTAATGCGTTCCAATTCAAGAGAGATTTCGCGCCTTATATTGTTATTGCATGTTTGATTATAGTGTTCACGTAATCTATAATTGACAGCAGTGTCAACATCATAAAAATATAATTGCGCATAACATGGTGAGCGACCATATCCAGCAGTCATTGGACCTGATCTGTGATAAAAAACATCATGTATTTTAAAATGATACACTCCACACGTAACTGTATCCGAAATTTTAGCTTCTGAGCTAACCATAGCAAATGATGAATTGTATTTACGAATGTTTTCAAAATAATTTTTTGACTTTCTTTTTATTGAAGGTGCATTTGAAGTAAGTCCATCATACAATGATTTAAAGTATTCATTTTGACTTAAGGCCGGTAATATTGCTTTACCCTTATGACAACATGAAGTGAATGCAGTCCTTTCACCTAAAGTGACTTCAGATTCGAAATTTTTGCATTGCAAAACCTGCATTGTAAATGCATTAATCCACAATCAAAAGTATTAAAATTTCTTGGAATGACATTCAGTGCGCATTTAAATGTATCCCTCAAAATAATTTCAACATTTTGTATACTATTTACACTATTTAAATTTGCATTTGGTCTATTATCATTTTGACTTTCACGCGAATATATATTCCTTCTTCTTTGTCTCTCACTCCGACCCGTCAATGTTATACTATTTACACTATTTAAATTTGCATTTGGTCTATTATCATTTTGACTTTCACGCGAATATATATTCCTTCTTCTTTGTCTCTCACTCCGACCCGTCAATGTTCTATGTCGAGGCATAATGGAAGTAGGTGCGAATATCTGAATGTAAAAAAAAAAACATGTAATGAAATTACTGAAACTAAGATTAGACAGGGGATAATTTAAAAATAATAAAATGTACTCACTTTTTTGAAACCACCAATAATAATTAGGCGAGAGTAAGTCAATTTAAATTGCTGCTACAAAATTTTCCTTTTGCAACAGGTGTATATTAAGCAAGCTGTATTTCACTTTCAACTGCACATTAATATATAAAACACAGATATCTAATATACAAAATATAAAATAAACGCTTTTTTGTCTTGACATACACTCCACAGACTATTGAAAAAGGAACATTTGAAATCACACAAAATTCACAGCTCATTCAGTCAATCTGTCAGTAATTATTTTGTTGGCAACATTTTAAAAGTCTTTGGCGACAATCTCTACTCTGTGCGACTGTTTGACCACAGACTATTATGTGTTTGACATTGGCAGTATGAACGTAAACAAACGACAGACTATTATGTGTTTGACATTGGCAGTATGAACGTACAATAAAATGAAAAAATTATAATTTTATTGCCTGGCAACAAAATTATTTTATTTTTAACAATTACCATTGTTTGAAAAAGTTTAAATGAATTTTCAAGTGCAAATGAATGTTTTATTTTATTTAATTTAATGTATTTGTAACACATATTATATATAAATTTTAGCTTTCTGCACTCCTTCTCCATATAAACTTTAACTATGCCAAATCTCACACTCCTCCGTGCGCGCAATATGCTTAAAAAGGGATACAACGTTTTCTCTTCACGTATTAATATATAGATTTTTTTATCATATAAAATACAACATTTAGGTCTATGGTAGGTATAATTATCCCATCCATATCCTATTCATAAGTTTGTTTAAACAACTGTTTAACACTTAATATCTAATATTGGTGTACAATTCATTACCTTTGATTTTATTTTTTGGGTGATAAACAACCTCACCTGTTTCGAACTTGATTCAATAATCATCCCTTCTAACATGGGTGTTTATTGACTGTTTTAAACTTCTTATTTCATAAAAACTCTTTGCCTTCATTCCATGTTAACACTATCTGATTACATTTTCAAGTGGTTCTCATCTTTAAATTCTACTATATACTTTTAAACTCTATAATAATATTCTTATCTAACCAATACAGTTAATATCACTCTTCAGTGTTCATTGCTGCTTAATTACTGGTTTATTTTAAAGACAATTCTTAACAACTTTCTTAAATATTATTGTTCACTATTAAACCTTTAGTGTTTATTATTTTTACTAAGTGTTTATCTTAGCTTTCACTAAGTTTACTATTGCTATCATTGACAATATTTTTATTTACTCTTCACCTGCACTTTTCAATTATCTTGTGTTTATTATAATTTACTTAGTGTTTCTTTTTCTATCGTTTCACTTTAGGGTAATTTCACTTTCACTATGTTAAATTCCGTTTACTTCTCACTATTTCAATATCTCTCTCTTTCTCTACACATATTATATATACTTATTAATATCATGTCTTTCTCTATTACTAACTTACATGTACTTCTAATTCTTTGGCTAGTGTATTTTTAGCTACTGTGTTTTATTAATGACTAATTACAATTGTCACTCAATCAATACTAACATTTATTTTTTATATTGGTTCTTTACCGGTTTGGTTTCCTTTATTAGATTTGATTATATTATTTCTCCCTTCTCTATTCTCTATTCCTTGTCTGTGTTTTCTCGATTTGTTTCATTTTATTTTCTTCATCGTGGGTTTGTTCCCTCTTGGTTCTCAATTTTCTTCTCCTTCACTTCTCATCTTGTTTACTTTTATTTTGGTTCTTATCTGGCCAATCTCTGGGGTTGGGTCAAAGTCGTTTGTCTGTCAGTCTTAGTCTGTGAGTTTCTTTAATAATCACTTTTAGTTTATAATTCTTCCTCCTTCTTTCTTAATTACATTTTCTAATTTTATTCTCTTCATTATTTATTTATTAAAATATATTATTTTTTAGCATTTTTTACATACTTGTAGTCATCAAATATGATCGGCATTTGGCGATGTTATAATATATATATATACAGTACCTGAAAATAGAGCAGCATACCAACAGCAAGCACCACACCAATGGACAGACCCAATGCAAATACAGTGAGAATCAGTGTGTGTAAACTGAATTCAACATAGGTTTCGATGCCATGATACAAATACCATGTCTGAAACAAACATAAACATACAAATAGAGATTTTTTTTAAGAATGCTGACACTTTGTATACCTGGGAGTCCATTAAAATTTGATAAATTATTTAAATTTAAAAAACTAATATTCTTAAAATGTTTGTAACGGGACAAAATTGGGGTAACAAAATTTATATCACAAGTTAAAATATTTTATTGTAATGAAGTAAATCTGATTAAAACAGTAGAAGGAAAGTTCGCTAGGTGATGCCCAAATAAGGTAACAAGTGATTCTATTTTTAACCAGTGAATCAGACACAAGGCACGTTGTTGACAACGACACAGTCAGTCTACCAGCGAAATGGTAAAACTCAGTAAAACAGAATTTTCAGTGACCAGGATGGGACGTAAGTAGAAACCCGCCGAGAACCAGTTACAAAGGCGTTGTTAAAACGGAAGTGTAACAGATATGCTAACACTCGCCCCAGTCGCCAAGGAATAGTCGTACCATATGGTCGATTTGTAATAGTGTAGGTAGGCCTGTGCCGAGTTTGGAAAAAACTCGGCTGTTTTCTATGTTAACGACGTGACGGGCATTGCCGTATCCGTTAATTATTTAGCTTAGCCGTGCCTGCCCCATTATCAATACGTTCGCTATGCCGATCCGCGCGCGCGGGGGTCAGCGCTACGTAACGTTTTTTCGGTCGCTGCTCAAACCAGTTCTCGTCTAGCAGTTGGCCTCGACTGTCCCTGCATTCTCCCGGCGGCATTGAGTTTGGATCTTGTATATTATTATCTACTATGCATAAATAATCGCTACGTGACTCTCCGGTAAGTGTGTTTAAGGTATTTTACTTATTGTTTTGATAAAAATAAGTGTTTTTAACTTAAAATCAACGCCGATGCGAGGCGATAGATATGCGTTAAGTTACCACGTGGCGAGCATGGGTTAATTACTGATTATTCATGTCTTGAATGTTAACACTGGCTGAAATACAGTAGTTTACAGTTTTATATGTCTGTATATTTTTCTAATTATATCAAGAGGGGCGTAAGAAAATTATTTTGTTAGTTTGTTGAAACAACGTGCTTTATGAACCTGTTCAAGTTTGCTAACTCATCTCGAAATTGTAATAAGTGATTAATTACGTGACGAACAGTCTATGAATAACTATTTATTTAATTCTAAATTCTATACAGAAGGTAGTTTCAATGCATACTTAATTTCCAAAATTTTAAAACGGAGCTTGTTGTGGTGTGTGAGTTATGCTGGAGTAAAAGGGGTATTGTGAGTTATTGAACACTTGAGTAATTACCTATATATATAAATGTCCAGGGTTCCTGATTAAGACGATGACCTGATTCGCACCAGCTGGTGGCCGATCATCTGCCACCCATGCAATTAAACTAGTGACTTTCCGTCTTGGCCGCCGGGAGGAAGAGATGGACAACACGCTACAATAACCTCAGGTTTTGTGCCGGACTATAACCAGGTGACATTTAAACCTTTAAGAAATATTTTTGGCCGCTACAATTTATAACATGTGATATTATTCCTGGAACGGCTCCAGTTAAAAGTTTCGTTTGTGCACAAGTCCAGCGGGACATTTGGGGGTTATAAATTTTGTCAGATTCACTTTACAAATGCTTACGCCCCCAGAGTAAGTGTAAACCCAGACGGGGTCATGCGTCACCCGATTTTGATGTTAAATTTTTCTCTTACTGCAGAAGTGTGCGGAACTGAATGTTACTGATTTGTATGGGTGTTAATTATGCTTGCATGGTTGCCAGGGTACTACTTTATTGGGGATTTTCTTGATTATATATATAGATCTATATGGGTTTTGTTTTTTTAAAATTATTTAAAGGTTTGGGGGTGCTTTAACCTGCCACCGTCACCTGTTGGTGCTTTCATCCACAGGTCTCTGACATGTTAAATTTTGTTGCATCTGGTTCGGGCGCATGGCCGTGCCTGAGGTCAACCCAATTCTCTATGAACGCCTCAAATATGATTTATTAGGTTTTACATTAGAAAATTTTATTAAAAAAAAAAATTATTATACATTTTATAAAACTTATGTTAGCTGTTTATTAATTCTGTAATAAGTAACTTTTCATCATTTTTTTTTACTGCCATAGCCAGTGCATTAATTGTTGAGTTTGTTAATATGAGCACACTACCGGTTCTCACTTCTGCAATTATAAATGTAAAGTTGTAAAATCAGTATCAGCTCTATGTTATTTTCTGGTGGTTACGTCCCACTGGGTTTTTTGCTCAAATTGTATTTTTGTAAGAGCATAAAAGAAGCTGAGAAATATTCATTCTATAAGACCGTGCAGTCATGTTGACATTGCGATGGCACCTTACTATTTGGGGGAACAAAACCTAAATTTTTGTATGCTTGTAAGTTAAGAGTTGTTCGGGCTGTATTGCCAAATTGACTTCGGCCATTTCTCATACTTGTAATTATTTCATTGGTTATAACTCTGTTATACTCTGACGAGTTAATGGATTGTTTTCTTAAATGAAAAGTTTTTAAGGCTTGCTGGGCACTTTATCCGATTACACTTTATCCAATTACGATAGTTTGGGATGGGGGTCTTGGTGACAGATACTGGGGTTTTCCACACTCTCCTGAGGTATGGTGAAAATATATATGTATAGGCCAGGTGAACATGTGTGTGTGGTATATATATATGTATATGTGTGTTCTATGTGTATTCATGTAAGTATATTGATTGATGTTGTATTTATGTGTATTTATGAGAAATTATTGAATTATGAATTATGATGTTACATATGTGTATATTTTAAGAATGTTATAATGTCAGGGAGTGGATTAGAAGTTTTTAATGAATTTTGTTTTAATTCTATTAAAGTTATATTGTGTATCAGATTACCGAGATCTAAACCTTATATAAGGCATTAGCATTGAACCAGAAATTAAAAGTTGTAATTTCCGCTTAAAAATGGCATTATGGAAATTAAACAAAAATTACATTTTGTATCAAGTTTGAATTCAAAAAAAAAAGGGGAGAGAAAAAATTCAAAGTTGTATATATAATATTAATGTGGGTTTATCGAAATTTGAAAGTTACATGTTGTATTAAAGAAGAGTTATGAATTTTACTACTCATATGCATGAATGTCAAGACTTGAAATTTCTAATAAAATTTGTTATTGTTGTTTAACCATCGAGTTTAATTGCAAGTCCCGTCTCACTGGACCCAGCGCATTTTTGCTTCTCTAGGCCTTCCGCCTAGTTTTAATTACCTAGTGGCCCCTCTTTCAAAAAAAAAAAAAAAAAAAAAAAAAAAATCGAAAGAGGGGTTACAGGCCTACATATTACAATTACGGTAGGCCTACCTATAATTGTGTTTAAAAATGTAAGAGAACAGTGAGAAGCTTTTAAAATAATCAATCAGCGAAAGTGAACACAATATAAAAGCGTTGGGACATACATTTAGTTGTTTTCCCGAAATAATTAACTGGAACAGACCAGCTAAGGTATGGTAACCCCGACAGAAGTGTCCCTGGTCCTCCAGGATGGGGGTTGGTCGTGGAGCTTATGACCCACACCATAAAATATAACTGTAGAGAAACCCAACGACTTGTCAGTGGGAAAGAAGAAGTTGAAGGAAAACATCATGAATGATCCTAATGCTCAAAATATATCCGGAGGTAAAACAGTCCCCCATTCGGATCTCCGGGGTGGGACAGTATTAGGAGAAGCACACATCACGAATCATCGGATTAAGATAAGAAAAAAAGATGACAAATGGAAGCATAAATTGATCACTGGAACGTGGAACGTACAGACCATGCTGCAACCAGGAAAGATGAGGGAAGTTGCTGACGAAATGAACAGATTTCATTTGGATATTATTGCCTTACAAGAGATTAGATGGCAAGGACAAGGAGTGATCGAGAAAAGAGATTTCAAGTTCATTTACAGTGGACCTACAGCAAGAACACGTCAGTTTGGGACTGGGTTCATAATGAACAAGAAAATATCTGACAGGGTAATTGGAATTGAACCAATATCTGATAGAATATGCAAGCTAAGAATGAAAGGCCATTTCAGAAATATAACACTCATATCAGTACATGCACCAACTGAGGATAAATCAGATGAAGAGAAGGAGGAATTTTATGGAAAATTAACAAGAGTGTATGGAACAGTCCCAAAATACGACTTAGTTATCATTCTGGGGGACTTTAATGCTAGGATTGGAAAAGAGAATTTTCTGAAGGGCGTTGCTGGGAAATTCTCCCTGCACAATGAATCCAGTGACAATGGAAGAATGCTTGCAGAGTTTGCTACAGCATGCGGAATGATCATAAAAAGCACCTGTTTTGATCATAAAAGAATCTACTTAGGGACATGGAGAGCTCCTGGGACTGATCTAATGAATCAAATTGATCATGTTCTTGTTAGCAAAAGACATGCAACCTCTGTAGTAGACACTAGAGCAATGAGAGGTCCAAACTGTGATACTGATCACTATCTGGTGAGAGCAGTGGTCAGAGAAAAGCTAGCTATGATCCAAAAAGATAAAGGAGAGAAAAGAATGAAATGGGATGTCGATAAACTTAAAGATGGTCAGTGTTGTGGTCAATACCAACTAATGATAGCTAACAAACTTGATAAGGAAATCAATAATATTGAAGAAAAGTGGGCAAACATGAAAGAAACTGTTATAGAGGCGGCTAGAGAGATAGTAGGTGTGAAAAAGAGAAAACAGTCCGAATGGTTTGATGACGAGTGCAGAGAAGCTATACAAAGAAAGAATGAATACAGAAGGAAAATTTTGGAGAGAAACACTAGACAGAATAGTGACCGATATAGAGCTAGCAGACGCGAGGCAAACAATTTATGTAAGAAGAAAAAAAGAGAATACATGAAGGAGAAGGTGCGCAAAATAGAGGAATTATCAGAACAGAAGAAAACAAAAAACCTGTATAATGAGGTAAGAAGTATAAACAGAAGTTACCAACCAAAGCTAAATATCTGCAAAGACAAAGATGGAAAACTAATAGCAGAAGACAGGCTGATCCTCAACAGATGGGCTGAATATTTTGAAGAAATATTAAATAAGCCTGACACAATGGAGACTGTAGAAGAGAATGTAAGAATAGGTTCAGAACCATATGTAGAAACTTCCTCAGTTGAGGAAGTGAGAAGAGCAATTAATCGACTAAAGAACGGGAAAGCGCCTGGCGAAGATCAGCTTAGCCCTGAACTGATCAAAAAAGGCGGTGGAGCACTAACTGCACAAATTCATGATATAGTATGTAGTGTATGGGAGGAAGAGACAATGCCAAATGACTGGAAGACTGGAGTAATATGCCCAGTTTTTAAAAAAGGAGATAAAACTGTATGCAGCAATTATAGGGGCATAACACTGCTAAGCTGTGTCTATAAGATATTGTCCATGATTCTCCTTGATAGGCTAAATGTATATGCAGAGGAAATCCTAAGTGAACATCAAAGTGGATTTAGAGCCGACCGGAGCACAGTCGATCAAATTTTCGTCATGAGGCAGTCACTCGAAAGATGTTTCGAGTATGGTATTGACATCCATATACTGTTTATAGATTTCAGGCAAGCCTTCGATAGTGTAAATCGAATAATGCTGCGAATAGCACTGGAAGAATTAGGAGTACCTCAAAAGATTGTGAGACTGGTACTGCTCAGTCTGAACGATTTCAGGGGTAAAGTAGTTCTGGGAAGAAACAAAAGCCGAGATTTTACGGTTGGTACTGGAGTAAAGCAGGGTGATGCATTATCTGCGACCCTCTTTAACTTGGCACTACACTATGCTATAAACAAGATAGACTTCAGAGGACACATCTTCAAAAGGACGAGGCAACTAGGAGCATATGCGGATGATATTGTGCTGATAGCCAGGAACAAAAATATATTAAAAGACACCTTTATTGAAATAGAGAGGGAAGTGAGCAGGATTGGTTTGGAAGTCAATGAGGCTAAAACAAAATACATGAAAGTGTCTGCGAAGGAAAATAGAGAACTGCTAGACCTTCACACAGGCCATTACTGTTTCCAAGGAGTTACAGAATTTAAGTACCTAGGTGTGATTCTGAATAATGAAAACCGAGTGAGCAGTGAAATAGTAAATAGAATCATAACCGGCAATAGAGCCTACTATGCAAACCAATCATTACTGAAATCAAAGCTTCTAACTCCAAGAACCAAATTGATGCTATACAAAACACTGATCAGACCTGTTGCTACTTATGCATCCGAGACATGGACTCTCGTAAATAAGGATATAAGTGCACTAAGAATTTTCGAAAGAAGAATTTTGAGACAGATATTTGGACCGGTGAAGGAAGGGAATATGTATAGGATCCGAAATAACGGTGAAATAAATGAGTTGATCGGTGGACAAGACCTGGTGAGACACATAAAATCAGCTAGAATTAGATGGCTGGGACACGTATTCCGTATGAATGTTACGAGGATGCCCAAAACTATATTAAGTGGAACGATACTGGGCAAAAGAAGAAGAGGAAGGCCTCGAAGAAGATGGCAGCAGGATGTGGAAGAAGATCTAAGAAAGATGGGCATTAGGAACTGGAGACTGAAGGTAGTGGACAGAGATGAGTGGAGACGGGTCGTAGCGGAGGCCAAGGCTCACCATGGGCTGTAGTGCTGGAGAGTAGTAGTAGTTATCGAAAAAGTGTTGTGCAACAGGTGGTGAAACAATATGGAGACCACGTGCCAGAAAAGTAACTGTAAAGAACAAAAATAACTGGCCAAAATTAATCAAAATTTGAGTTCAATTTATAATTTACTTTTGAAAATAAAAAATATTAAAATGATGAGATCTCAATAAGGGGGGTAAATAGAGAGAAAGAGAGAGAGCGTGTGAGAGAAAAGGGGGGTGGGAGAAAGAGGAAAAGAGGAAAGTACTGGTTTGTTATTGATGATTTTCTTTTAATTTAATTTGTTGTGAATTATATTTTTTGATCTAAACAATAACAAACAAGGTGTTTTAATAAAATAAAATAAGATTTTTGTGCTATAACCATGTGTTAATTTAATTATTACGCCACAATACCCATAACCTTTTCTCTGTATCGATAAGTTCGCCTAGACGGCCCTGGATTTTGGTTAAGGTGTTTTTAATTTATTTACTAAATTTTTTCCTTGGGGAGTATGAATGGTTTCCACATTTACTCCGTAAAATGTGGTGGCGACCTGGGGACTTTGGGAATCTTCTGTTTTAAGTCGTAAATTGTAAAGAGTAATAATCGGGGTTAAGTTTCTTCTGTTTTAGTTTTGTTAAATATTCTGTACGTTTACAGTTATCCTATGCAAGATTAGCATATAAAATTTTACTTACTTTTATTTGGGAAGGAAATAGTATTAGTTGTTTTAGAAAACTGTAAATACACACAGGTTGTTTCTGCCCGTCAGCTAGTCCAGATTTTTTTACTAGTAACTTATATAGTTATTCGGTCATTTAATAATGAATATATGACATATAGTTATGCAAATTACAAACTTTATTATTTTAAATTAATAGTTTCCAACAAAATTTGAACAATGTTTGGAAAGGTTGGTATGGGTAGTTGTGATTTTTGAACCAATTTCACAGAAATATAATAAAAAGATAAGAACAATCAAATTGCATAATAATAACCTACCAACTTTACATCATCTTTCTCATATGTAATAGGCTAAGCAACAAATACTAAATTTTACTAATAACTGAACTATAAAATGTAGAATTAAAATACTGAACAAGGTCTAATGTATGTACAATGCAATTTATCCAAAACTGAAAACAGTTACTTCAACATGTCATTCTAAAGTTACACATGTATATGTAATATGGTTAAATATCTTGTTGATTCATCATCTTCGTTCACTTTTACTAATATTATTATATATAAAAACTTTCACAAATGAACTTACTTTTGTTCTCACTTTCACAAACGTTTCAAGGTGTTGTGCCTCTTCCTCAGTGTGAGTAAATACTGAATGTCATTGTTCCAGAATAACGATTAAGGAATATAGGTGTGTGTGGTGGGAATTGATGGTTGGAGGGAATTGGCGCTGAGGTTCAAATTTTGTATTTGGATCAATGTATCAAATAGTGTATGTGATCTGTAATGTAGTTGTTCATTTAATATGTTGTTTGGTTGTAATGTGTGATATATGTATATTTCAAATTTTTCAGCTGTGTTTAATTTTCTACTTTTTGATAAGTAGTGTAATATTTCCATGTTGTGTTCTATGTTTGTGTAACTGTGGTTTTCGTTTTGTAAATGTGTGGCAAATGTGGAATGTATGTAATTTGTGGTGAGGGCTTTTATATGTTCTGAAAATCTGGAATAAAAAGATCTTCCCGTCTGGCCGATGTAGAATTGGTTACAATCATTACAATTTAATTTATAAACACCTGTTTTACTGTATGTGTCTGTGTCTTTGTTAATATTTATATGTTTCTTAATGGTGTTGTTGGTTCTGTAGGCTACTTTATAATTGTGTTTTCTAAATGTGTTAGCAATTTTGTGTGTATTTGAGTTGTAGTATGTAAGTGTTATGTACTTGCTGGGTTGTGTGTTGTTGGTCTGATGTGTTTTATTTTTTGTGTTTAGGATGCGTTTGTGTATTTTATTTACCAAATCGGGGTTGTATCCATTTTTAACTGCTACACATTTGATTGTGTTAAGTTCTTCTTGGTAATCATGTGTGTTTAGGGGTATTGAAGTGAGTCTATGGAGCATGTAGTTGAATGCTGCATGTTTGTGTTGAGTTGGGTGGTTGGATGAGTTATGTATGACCATGTCTGATGTGGTGGGTTTCCTGTATATTTTGTATGTGTGTGTGTTGTTTGTTTTGGTGATTGTGAGGTCTAAGAAGTTTATGCTATTATTTAGTTCTATTTCAAGTGTGAATTTTAATTTATGGTGTATAGTGTTAATATATTTGTGGAAATTTTCTATTTGTCTTTTGTTGCCGTTCTATAGGAGTATAATGTCATCAACATACCTGTGCCAATATATTATTTTATCAGTATATTTGTTATTGTGTAATATGTGTTCTTGTTCTATGGTGTGTACAAATATTTCGGCTAGTATACCTGATATAGGGGAGCCCATGGGTAGTCCATCTGTTTGTGTGTAAAACATGTTATTGTGTGTGAAATAATTTTGATCTGTTATAATTTTAGTTAGATGTATGATCTCATTTATTTGTGTTTTATGCTCCTATACAACGGCAACAAAAGAAATAGAAAATTTCCACAAATATATTAACACTATACACCATAAATTAAAATTCACACTTGAAATAGAACTAAATAATAGCATAAACTTCTTAGACCTCACAATCACCAAAACAAACAACACACACACATACAAAATATACAGGAAACCCACCACATCAGACATGGTCATACATAACTCATCCAACCACCCAACTCAACACAAACATGCAGCATTCAACTACATGCTCCATAGACTCACTTCAATACCCCTAAACACACATGATTACCAAGAAGAACTTAACACAATCAAATATATAGCAGTTAAAAATGGATACAACCCCGATTTGGTAAATAAAATACACAAACGCATCCTAAACACAAAAAATAAAACACATCAGACCAACAACACACAACCCAGCAAGTACATAACACTTACATACTACAACTCAAATACACACAAAATTGCTAACACATTTAGAAAACACAATTATAAAGTAGCCTACAGAACCAACAACACCATTAAGAAACATATAAATATTAACAAAGACACAGACACATACAGTAAAACAGGAGTTTATAAATTAAATTGTAATGATTGTAACCAATTCTACATCGGCCAGACGGGAAGATCTTTTTATTCCAGATTTTCAGAACATATAAAAGCCCTCACCACAAATTACATACATTCCACATTTGCCACACATTTACAAAATGAAAACCACAGTTACACAAACATAGAACACAACATGGAAATATTACACTACTTATCAAAAAGTAGAAAATTAAACACAGCTGAACAATTTGAAATATACAGATATCACACATTACAACCAAACAACATATTAAATGAACAACTACATTACAGATCACATACACTATTTGATACATTGATCCAAACACAAAATTTGAACCTCAGCACCAATTCCCTCCAACCATCAATTCCCACCACACACACCTATATTCCTTAATCGTTATTCTGCAACAATGACATTCAGTATTTACTCACACTGAGGAAGAGGCACAACACCTTGAAACGTTTGTGAAAGTGAGAACAAAAGTAAGTTCATTTGTGAAAGTTTTTATATATAATAATATTAGTAATATGGTTGTTATAATTTTTTATTAATAAATTTTGTTTCTATAATTACCAGTAGCACTCAGAAATAGTGATAGATATTTGCAAGAAGACAATAAAATCTATAGACACGAAGTAGTCTTAGACAGGGCTGCTGAATTAACTTAATACTTTTCAATACATATTTCACCAAAGTAATATGTGGATGGAAAGTGGCTGACAGAAAATGATCAAAATACCTGATTTAAGTTAATTTAATGTGCTCATGATTTGACACTAATTCCAGAGAATGAAAAAAGCCATCAAAAGGATTTATACAAAATACAAGTAGACATAAACTACTACCTGAAAATATCAGAGAAAGAGTTGAAGGTACGGCCGTACTGAGTTTTAGTGTTAATTAAAAACTGTAATTAACAACAGATTATCAAAATAAACAAAACATTACATTCGTGGATTTTGTTGTCCATGACGTGTTAAAGTATTACTTGTGAACACTATTCCAACACAGAACACAAGTGTTTTACACAAAAATTAAAAAAAATACCTTATTGCCTTAGCTACCTTTCACTCAATGTGAGCTTCATCACAGGCTGCTGCTAGGAACGCTATCGATTCTGTTTTTGAAGATAGTGTCATTATTTGAAAGATCATTGTTGTGTGTGTGTTGTATAATGTATTCAAATAGTATGTGTGATTTAAATTTGTTTGTTTATTTATGATGTCGTTTCCATGTATTTTCAATGTATATTTACAGTTCTTTGCCTTTTTGGCCTTTAATGTGTACATGTAGAAGTTCCACATTGTTTGTGCATGTGTCACCTGCTACAATGAGATGGTTTGCAAAGGTGGATTCGGGGGTGGAGTGTAATGCTTTTATGTGTCCAATATACTTTTGTTTGAAGATGTGTCCTGTCTGAATTTGTTATATTTTGAGCAGTTTAGTCCATAAATGCCAGGTAAAGCAAATTTGTTTAGCTGTTTGTGGTTCTGTATGCAATGTTGTACCCTGCTTTTGGAAATTTGCAGGCTATTTTCTCACTGTGATTATTGATATACGACAATGTTAGGACTTTGTTTTCTGTCTTTATCTGTTGTTTGCTTTGGGTTTTTGTTAATTATTATTCTATCACATCTAAAGCAATAATGTCTACTGATGACCTACATAATACAGCACAGTTTCATGAGACAAAAGATTTTTTTATTAGACAATTTCCTCAATGCTGATGGTTTCTCCTACCAACACATTACAAAAACAAATTATATATATTACATACTCAACACATTAAACATATTACATTATACATTAAGCATATACAAGGAATTTTCCAAAATGCCTAGTCATTCTCCTTTGATCATGGTTCTCCACTTACCTCTACCTTCAGCACTTTCTAATTGTAGGGCGTACTTGCCCATATCCTTCTGTACACACTCAATCCATTTTTTCTGAGCTGCTCCCTCTTTCTTCTTCCCCCTGCTACTGCTTTGGGGGTTCTACCTTATTCCATTTTTCTAAGATTCCTGAACGACATCAAACCCTAAATAATGAAAACTTTTCACATTTTAACCAAATCCTCATCAGTATACAAATTATCTAGGTCAGTCATCGAGTACTCGGTTTTACTATAATTCACATTCAAACTCCATTTTTTGTATTTCTTCACTAACTTGTTGCACATATAATTAGCATCCTCTCCATCTAGCAACCTGGTCATCAGCAAACAGCAAATGACTATTTGTTGCCATTTCTAACCCCATTTTGTCACATTTCTCAGATTATTCTGAGATTATAAACACAATTGTATGTATATCTTGAATAATGTAGAGAATAATGGGCATCCTTGTACTACACGCTTACTAGTTTTTAAAAGGCCCTGAAAATATATTTGTCATTTTATTTGACACGTGTTGTCCCTGTATAAACATCTTATTATCTTCATCACCTCCTGCCACTCGTAACACTATCCATAATCGCTTCCATGAAACATTATATATGTCTTTTCTAAATCAACAAACACAAGCCCAATGTGCTTGGATTTTTCTTAACATTTTTCCAAGAGTTGCCTAATTGTAAATATATGATCTATATTATGATCTCCCTACCAAAAACCCATATTGTTCTTCTATTCCTCTGAATGCACTTTCTATTCTTGTATTCACTATTTTTCCTAAAATCTTCCATATCAGGTTTGCCACACATATACCTCCCTATTTCCACACTTCCACAGTTCTTTCTATCACCTTTCTTAAATTACTGGCATTTCAAAATAAACTTCTCAGAATATAACAAGTTCTATATAGGTCAGGCGGGACACAGCTTCAAACGAAGGTACAATGGACACATAAAAGCATTATACTCCACCCCCGAATCCACATTTTCAAACCATTTGATTGAAGCAGATCACACATGCACAAGCAACATCATGGAAATTCTACACATGAAAGGCCAAAAACTAGGCACATTCTAACAACTGGAAATATACAAAGACATGAAAGCATATGGAAATAACATCCTAAATCAAACAATTTGAATCACACATACTATTTAAACACATTATATAACATACACACAATAATGACCTTTCAAACTATGGCATCACCTTGAAAAACAGAAAGGACAGTGCTCTTAGCAGCAGCCTTTGATGAAGTTTGCATCCTTGGGCAAAAGTCAGCTCAGGCAATAAGGTAAAAATTTATAAAATTTTATCTAAAATACTTGTTTTCTGCATCAGAATAATGCTTATAAATTCTTGAAAACATTTCAGTTACCTGGGTTGTTGTCTTATATATGACTATACTCACAATAAACGTAAAGTTAATAAACACAAACTTAATAAATTTAGTACCATACATGGGATAATTATAAAAACGTTAAAGAAAAAACAACAATAGTAGATGAGCCTCCTTTACACATAGGAGTGAAACACAAACAAGAAAGTAGAATATAAGTACAAGAGATGGAGTTTCTAAGAAGACTAAGAGGATCCAAAACAAGGGACCAAATAAGAAATGAAATCAGACAAAAATAGAAATGTATACTCTTAATGATAATATAAAAAAACACATCAAAGCAAATGGAAAGAACATGTAAATTGTATCCATACAGGAAGGCAAGGGATGAAGAGGTGGGTGAGGAGGAATTATGAATACCATATTTATGTTTATATTGTAAATTTGTTTATAACTAAATAATAATAGTTTCTTTAGTTGAACAAATTCAAATAGCTTGACAAATAGTAAATACGTGTCTTTTTTACAGTTTATTACATGGAACCCCACCACTTGTTTATGCTGTGAAATTGGTCTGTATGCGCAAACTTAATTCTCTTAAGAGACCATGTAATTTGCATTATGAAAGGTTAATTGTTATATATATTATTATTTGTATTATTATGTATTGTTATTTGTATTATGTAATTTGTTATATAAGGTATATAAAGTATTATATGTAGGTACAGTACAAATACCTGACACAATGGAGAGAGGGAAGGTTGCTGAGTAAAACCTAGTTTAAACAATCTGTTAACCAAAAACTGTATAACAGAATAAAATTATTGATTTTGTTTGACACCAGTTTTCAAATGACAACCTCATGTTTACATGGTGTATGTTCTCCTTAATAATCTCAAATAAGTAATATTATTAACTTCTATTAACAAACATATACTATTGCTATGGAGCACATACCCTGTGTAATCCTTTGTAAAGGCAACAACTTAAAATTACTGTGGAATGTAGACAGCCGATGACTCCACACATCAGGAAGACAGTGAAGTGAGTATGATTATCATGACCAACACAGTTATTTATCCATGGGCAATGATGATCCATCTTCAGTACACATCTGCCACCTGTAGCAAACAAGTCCATAGAAAGTTGAAACAAAAACATTATACTACAATGACAACTGTAGAATACGGTTACATGACATTCAATTATGTGTATGTACAGTAGAGTCTCGGTTATTCGCCCTTCAATTATCCGCCGTTCCATGTTATCCGCCGCCCAAGCGGCGTAAAAAAACGTAAACGTAAAAAATATTTTCTTTAATTACTGCAACGAAAATAGTGTGCCAATAGTTTGCAGGCGTGAGTGTACGTGCTCTCTTTGTGATTGCTCCTGACTGTACCGCAGGAATTTGGCCTACTGCTCATTGCCTATTATAGCCTAGCTGTGACTCATGTGTCATTCACCCCACCCCACCCCCAACATCCAACGCTATCGCTCACATGCTCATCGCTTAGTAGACTGCAGTTTCTTGTTGTGTGCTGTAATGAGCAGTGAGGCTATTTTTATGCGGTGTGTCCGTGAGTGACTAGTGCAGTTTTGGTGAAAGTGTCGTAGTGTAGTCTTGTTAATAGTGTTGCGATTATGGCTACGAAAAGGAAGAAAATTGTTTTATCAATAAAAGACAAGCTTGAGGCATTAAAAAGACTGGATAAAGGGGAAACGCTGCAGAAGTTGGCTGACCACTACGGCGTCGGTCATCGCACAGTTGGAGATTGGAAGAAGAGACGATTAGAATTAGAAAAATGGTGTTCCTCATGAGTTACTGAGACTGCTTTTAAAGATAGAAAAACTATGAAAAATAGTGATTATGAAAAAGTTAGCGAAGCGTTGTACATTTGGTTTACACAGTTCAGGGAGAAAGGGGTGCCTATTTCGGGACCTATCTTAAAAGAAAAGGCGTTGCAGTTTCAAAAAGAATTTAACGAAGGTGATGCAGATTTTACAGCAAGCGTTGGCTGGCTTGATAGATGGAAGAAGCTTTATGGAATCCGTCAGTTGAATATTTGCGGCGAGAAACTGTCATCAAACTTTCAAGAAATGGAGCAGTTTAAGAAAAAATTTCAAGACTTTGTTGAAACTGAAAGCTTAACAGGAGATCAAGTATTTAATTGTGATGAAACAGGCCTTAATTTCAAAATGTTACCGAGTAAGAGCCTTGCAGCTAGAACTGAAGCTGCAGCCCCTGGCTATAAACATAGTAAAGAGAGAGTGACTATTTTAGCATGCAGTAATGCCACAGCAAACCATAAAATGGACCTGGCAATGATTGGAAAGTACAAAAACCCTAGGGCTTTTAAAACCATTTCAAAACATGCTCTTCCAGTAAAATATTTCAATCAAAAAAGTGCATGGATGACTAGTGAAATTTTTAAGGAATGGTTTTTTTAAAGAGTTTGTTCCTTCTACGGAGAAGTTTTTAAAAGACAACAACCTTCCCAGAAAAGCAGTTTTACTGCTAGACAATGCCCCAACTCACCCTGATCCAGACGAACTTAGAGATGGGGACATCAAGGCTATGTTTTTGCCACCAAATGTGACTGCCATTTGTCAGCCTATGGACCAGGGTGTTTTGGAAACACTTAAACGAAACTATCAAAGAAAGCTTCTGTCAACAGTCATACAAGAAACTGAAGATGGGCAAAACTTGATTAAGAAGTTGAAAAGTATAAATTTGAAGGATGTCGCTTATTGGGTCGCAAGGGCCTGGGCCGACGTCGGGGCACAAACAATTGCGAAGTCATGGCATAAGCTGTTGGGTGAGGACAAAAATATGGCTGAAAGCATGCTGGATGAACTTCATGAAAGTATTTTGCCCTTGGTGCAACATATCCTTGGATGTGAGGATGCATCGTTGGATGAAATAAGGAATTGGCTTTCAGGAGACGACCAATACGAAATAACTGACGAAGAAATTGTAACACTTGTTAATAGCGATGATGTTGTTGAAGATCAAGACTCTGAAACTGTTGAGCCCCAAAAGATCACACACAAAGAAGGGGTTAAAGCTCTTGAAGCAGCCATTCAGTACATTGAGCAGCAAGAGGAAGCCAGGGTTGTCGACATAATGATGCTCCAAAGATGGCGAGACTTGGCAGCAAAGAAGCGGGAATCATCAGGGAGGCAGTCGAAGATCACTAATTTTTTTCACTGATCATGAACTGAACTCTCACTTCCAACATTTCTGACAGTGTAAGTCAATTTTATTACGTACACATTAGTCTGATTCTATATTTATTTTTAGTAAATTTTTCTTGTTAAAATTTACTGAATTCTTAAACTTGAAGCGTGAAGTACTAAAGTAGGCGTAATTGTTTTCTCTTTTTTTGTAAGTGTATAACTTTAATATTGTTGCTTGTTCTCTAAAATGTTTTGCTATAATTTTGTAATATAATTGTACAGTACTGTATTGTTTTCTCTATTGATTTGTTGTAAAACGTGATGTTTATTAATTACATTTACAAAATTACAACGTAATTTTATGATAAATTTGCGTTTTATTTAACTCTCCCTATTATCCGCCATTCCAGCTTATCCGCCCTTCCGCCAGCCCGTTTATGGCGGATAACTGGGACTCTACTGTATATATGTATAACCTGGTGGCATGACTGGACTATAGAATCTTTAACAATCGAAACATAACAGTTAAAATGTAAAAGAATTTAGCGGGTGTGAAAAAAAAAAGTCAAATGCTGACGCTGGAAGCTTTAAGAGCTATGGTGATAGAGGAATAACCACATGAAACAGACGACAGCCAAAGGCACATTTGATTGAAATGGAAGAGTGGCAGGGAGAACACCAACGGAAAGCAGAAGAAACAGAAAAATGGCAGAATGAAAACTTCAGATGTCAAATAGAAAATGCTATTATTGCTAGAAAAGAAGAATGGCATAAAGAAGAAAGTACGCACGAAGCACAGAAATGGAAGCCCTTTTTGCACCTATGGAAACATGAAAGGTTCAGCATCAAGCATGGAAAGAATCTATTCCACATATTATTGGACAATAAAAAAATTGAAGTCAAACACTTAATGAAAGCTGAGCTAAATTTTCAGAAGAAATTGAAACAGACAGGACCAATGCTAAAAATTGAAAAAGACTGAAAACAAGATAAAAGAGAAAGTGACTTTGGCTGTAGAAGGGCCAGATCATGACGAAGCTCCTGTGTTTAGTGGTCACACTCAATGGGGAGTGAATACCCAACCCAGTATGCCAAGACGAAAGCAATTTCATTCATTCTCACTATACAAGGGCCCACTACAGAGCTACTCTGGAATTACCATATCGTGACCACATCTGTGTAATATGTACAATGCGCAAATAAAAGCAAGACAACAATATTCCAGAGAAAGTCTTCAAAAGTATGAAGCAAGTGTCTACAGATGGATTAGACTGGCTTACCCTGAAGCACCTGAGGTTTGCCAAATGCAGTTTTCAATGCAGATATTTACTGATAGAGATGAGACATAATAAATTATGGCAAGTGTTAAGAATGGCATGGAATAGTGTAGATGCTTTTGTCCATGTCCTTAGGTTTGAAGCTGCCAACTCAGAAATCAGATATATCAATAAGGTTATGTCATCGTGTTGTAGTCGGAATGCTCCACTATCATACTGCTGGTATAATATAGGCAGTGAAGAAAAGATCCAAGAGAAACTATTTTAAGTGTCAAGAGTGCCAACATGAATAGATATATAGAAAAAATTCAGTAGGCCATTAAATGCTACACACGTGGCAAATGTGGTCATCTTGAAGCAGATTTTTGGGACTTGGAAATGAAGAGAGGAAATTGAATGCACCAATTGGAAGAGTAACGCCCCCTCTGCAAATATCCCTCAATACATGTGCAACAGAAGAACGGTGGAAACTAGATTGTTACTGGATTTGTTGAAAATAACAAACTTTTTTTCTATAAACACTGCAACTGGAAGCGTTGACATAGTTTTTGAAAAGATTGACCTAAGCTTATGCATAGGTCTCTTTGAGTTTACCCACCAAGTGCTCATGCAGACATTGTCAATGAAATTATTCCTGGCATGATTATTATTGATGTCTATAGATTTATATTTAAAAGATAATATTCTGAGAGTTGGCTGAGAGAAGTTAAGAGTTTTGCACAACTGAAATGGTAGCGACACCAGTTGTTCAATTAAGCAGGTAACTGTAGCTGAAGAAGTCGATACGTGCAGAGAAGAGGAACTCTTAGTGTCAGGTGCAGAAATGGAAGAACAGGATGATGTAGTACCAATTTGTGTAACCACAGTAAAGGTGATTGAAATATTATTGTCATAGAGAAGTTCATGCTTGTTTTTGAGTTAAGGGAAGAGCCTGAGGGAGAAATCGATGGAGAGAGAGAACTGGGTGAAGGTAAACAAAATATAAGCCTACCAATTGAATTCAGTACCTAATAAACAATATAAATTAAAAAAATCCTTTTCTTTAAGCTTTTATATGTAGACCTTGAAAAGCTGCAATCAAATATGCGTTACAACAATTACTACTGAAACTTGTGAGTTTATCTTATTTCACTAAACATAATACTGTAAAATACACTGAAAAAAAAAACAGAGAATTTGTATGGAAAAACACAAACACTAGACAAATAGTCTGCTTTATTCCACTTAACAAAAATTGTATTTCATAAAACACTAAAATCAATCTTCACATTCATCTGATTCTAAAATTCTTGACATTTCACATGCATTTGACAAATATGAAGATTCTTGGATTTCGTTGTCCATGACGTGTCCGTTACTTAACTAAATATCACTATAATATTGACGACTCGGAACACAAAGTTTTTTATAAGTAAAAACGTAAAGTTTTACCTTACAGCCTAAACCGGCTTTCACCTATAGAAGGCTTCATCAGAGGCTGTCATTAGTAGCGCTGCTCGTCTTGTTGTTGGCGACGAGAAAGTGTTTCGAAAGATTGAAGCTGTGTGTGTGTGGTGAGATGTGTTCGAATAATGCGTGCGATTTGAATTGTGTCTGTTCGTTTAGGATGTCGTTTTTATTTGTTTTTGTGTGTTTGTATATTTCTAATTGTTCTAGAGTGTCTAGTTTTCGGCCTTTTGTGTGTACGTGTAGTATGTTCATGTTATTGTCGATGTTTTTATATGTGTGGTTTGCTTCAATGAGGTGGTTTGCGAAGGTAGATTCTGTAGTGGTGTGGAGTGCTTTTGTGTGTTCAATGTATCTCTGTTTGAAGCTACGTCCTGTCTGGCCTATGTAGAATTTACTGCAATTTGAACAATTTAGTTTATATACACCGGGTAGATCGAATTTGTTTTGTGCTTTGGGCATGCATTTTGATAGTGTGTGTTCTGTTTTGTTAGTAGTTTTGTAAGCGATTCTGTATCCTGCTTTTTTGAATTTGTGGGCAATTTTTTCTGTTTGTTTGTTGATGTATGTTAGTGTTATGAATTTGTTGTTTTCTGTCTTTGTCTGTTGTTTGTTTTGTGTAGGAGTTTACTGACTATTGTTCTGTCATAACCGTTAGATTCTGCTAGATATTTTATCGTGTTTAGTTCGTCTTTGTAGTCTATTTCATCTAAGGGGATGTTGTTAAGTCTATGTATCATGGTTCTAAAAGCAGCTAGTTTGTGTTGTATTGGGTGATTGGAGGTGTTGTGTATTAGTGTGTCAGTTGTAGTTGGTTTTCTGTATATACTGAATTTGTGCCTGTGTTCTAGTTTTGTGATGGAGAGGTCTAAGAAGTTTATGGTATTGTTGTGTTCGTATTCGGCAGTGAAGGTTATGTTTTTATGTATTTTGTTTATGTGCGTTAGTAACTGTTCACATTGTCTTTTGTTTCCCCTGTATAGTATTAGAATGTCATCAACGTATCTGTGCCAATATAGTATTTTATGTGAGTGTCTGTCATTGTTTGTGAGTATTTTTGTTTTTCTAAGTGTTGGAGGAAGACTTCTGCTAGAATGCTGGATATGGGGGAGCCCATGGGTAGGCCGTCGTTCTGTGTGTAGTATTTATTGTTATAAGTAAAGTAGTTTTGTTTTGTGATAATGTTCAGAGTTTCTGTTATTTCATTGATAAGTTCGTCTGGTGTGTTGTTCTGTTTGAGTTTGTTTTGTAGGATGGTGATTGTTTCAGAGATGGGGATGTTTGTGTACAGGTTTTTAATGTCAAATGAGGCTAATGTGGCGTTATGGGGGATGTGTATGTCTTTTATTTTTGTTACTAGGTCAGTGTGTAGTTTCATGTAGTTACATGAAACAAATCCGACCATCAGCACCTACACTCCAAGCGCTTCCCAAAATCCATAAAGAAGACATTCCGATCCGCCCCATTATCAACTACCGTAATGCCCCTGCACACAAACTGGCAAAATATCTAGACAAAATTATTAGACAACACACACAAATAGACAACAACATTGCAGTAAAAAACAACACTGACCTAGTAACAAAAATAAAAGACATACACATCCCCCATAACGCCACATTAGCCTCCTTTGACATTAAAAACCTGTACACAAACATCCCCATCTCTGAAACAATCACCATCCTACAAAACAAACTCAAACAGAACAACACACCAGACGAACTTATCAATGAAATAACAGAAACTCTGAACATTATCACAAAACAAAACTACTTTACTTATAACAATAAATACTACACACAGAACGACGGCCTACCATGGGCTCCCCCATATCCAGCATTCTAGCAGAAGTCTTCCTCCAACACTTAGAAAAAACAAAAATACTCACAAACAATGACAGACACTCACATAAAATACTATATTGGCACAGATACGTTGATGACATTCTAATACTATACAGGGGAAACAAAAGACAATGTGAACAGTTACTAACGCACATAAACAAAATACATAAAAACATAACCTTCACTGCCGAATACGAACACAACAATACCATAAACTTCTTAGACCTCTCCATCACAAAACTAGAACACAGGCACAAATTCAGTATATACAGAAAACCAACTACAACTGACACACTAATACACAACACCTCCAATCACCCAATACAACACAAACTAGCTGCTTTTAGAACCATGATACATAGACTTAACAACATCCCCTTAGATGAAATAGACTACAAAGACGAACTAAACACGATAAAATATCTAGCAGAATCTAACGGTTATGACAGAACAATAGTCAGTAAACTCCTACACAAAACAAACAACAGACAAAGACAGAAAACAACAAATTCATAACACTAACATACATCAACAAACAAACAGAAAAAATTGCCCACAAATTCAAAAAAGCAGGATACAGAATCGCTTACAAAACTACTAACAAAACAGAACACACACTATCAAAACGCATGCCCAAAGCACAAAACAAATTCGATCTACCCAGTGTATATAAACTAAATTGTTCAAATTGCAGTAAATTCTACATAGGCCAGACAGGACGTAGCTTCAAACAGAGATACATTGAACACACAAAAGCACTCCACACCACTACAGAATCTACCTTCGCAAACCACCTCATTGAAGCAAACCACACATATAAAAACATCGACAATAACATGAACATACTACACGTACACACAAAAGGCCGAAAACTAGACACTCTAGAACAATTAGAAATATACAAACACACAAAAACAAATAAAAACAACATCCTAAACGAACAGACACAATTCAAATCGCACGCATTATTCGAACACATCTCACCACACACACACAGCTTCAATCTTTCGAAACACTTTCTCGTCGCCAACAACAAGACGAGCAGCGCTACTAATGACAGCCTCTGATGAAGCCTTCTATAGGTGAAAGCCGGTTTAGGCTGTAAGGTAAAACTTTACGTTTTTACTTATAAAAAACTTTGTGTTCCGAGTCGTCAATATTATAGTGATATTTATTTAAATATGAAGAAAACTTGCTGTCATTTTCTGTACCAGTATCATTACCTTCTTCCAAAATGGAAATTACTATCTAATCTATATACTGAACTTCCTATATTTGGCCTCATCTTTCTTTCAGCCTTTTCAATATCACCTGGATTTTGGTAGCATTCAGCTTCCTACCTGCCTCTTCATTATGTACTCAATGCCGTTCAGGTGCAGTGGTATAAAGGTAGTCTTATCACAGACGTATTTTCTTTAACAGCCTGTTTATTTTATATGTTGGTAACAAACACTGAAAACGAACTTTTTTACTAAATATAATTGTACCACTACCGACTTGGAACACAAGTTGTTGTGTTCCGAGTCGGTAGTGGTATAATTATATTTAGTTAATCATGGACAACGAAATCCAAGAACTTTTTTAATAATTTGCTTTTAATCATATTTTCTGAGGAACTGATTTCACTATTTTTTTTAACCATTCTTGGATTTTTCTTTGTAGAGAAGCTGTAGTTGGTCTGGTTTTGCCTTGTATACCATGGTATAGCCCATTGTCCATAACCACTAAATATTTTTTCCTTAACTTATGGGAAAACTTTCAAAGTTCATTTCAAGGGCAGTAGTATCCACTTGTAGTTTGACACACAAACACATGTAAGGCTCCAAAAGTAAAAAATTTCTTCCAACCTACATGAACAATTATCCAACATAATTTTTTTAAACTCACTTATTCTGCGATTCTGCCAACTCTTGTCCAGTAAGTCAGGTGCATAAATGGCTTGTTGAGAAAATATAAATCATTTTTTATTTATACCAAATCATTAATGGTGTCATTCCCATAATTGTATGTACTTACATAACACTGTTCATCATACAACTGATGTGTATTTTACATTAATAAAATTCATATTTTTACACTTTTAAAATTATAAACTGCAATTTAAATATCTCTACATAAAGTTTTTTTATGTCCCTTATGTCCCATTTTTCAAAATAATAAGAGGATCTTGTAATGTAGGAATCTGTTTCATAATTGATAAACAATTTCGAATTGTATAGTGAATTATATACAAATCAAAATCATCTAGAACAATGTTTCTTCTACTCTCTTGTTACGTCTTTCCAGGAGTGCTCAGTTTTTTCATCAATTGATTTTGAAATTACTTGATTGATTCTTTCCACACCTTACAGACTATAATATTTGACTTTCCTCTTTGAGATGCTGCTGGCTTCATTCCATTGTTTATTGAGTACCTGTAATATCCACTAGTCTTTTCTTCAGCAAACATTGTAACATTCTTCCATCTATCTGGCAAGCTTGGCAGCAAATTGTGGGCTTTCCTTGTTACTTGCTACTTTCTATTCCTAACATTAATAAACTTTCAATCAGCAGCTGATTATAAGCTGTTGTTTAATCTTCTTAGTGCCATGCTGTTCTCAATTTTGTGTTAAGTCTTCGAATAGTAAACGTCTAGGAGCTACAGTGCATAAAAAGTTTAAATATTCTTATTAGGTCACAAATTTATCACTAAATACTAAATATAAAATAAATGCTTACAAATATTACAACACAAAATGATGCTTACAATACTTACTGCTGAGTAATAGTTTAGTGATAGTGATAGTGATAGTTTCAACTATCAAAGTTTTGAGGATCATGGTGATTGCCACTCATTCAATTCTTGAGTTTCCAAAACTGATATCGTTTTGCATTAACTGTTAACTGTACCAAGTACTACATGTGTGTACTGTGTTTGAATGTTTGTGTTTTATAACAAAGTAAATTTAAAAAGCTAGCATGACATGCTAACTCGTCTGTTTTTATAATTTTGCATAACATAAAAATCTGAGTAGCACCACTCTCATCAAGTTTAGTTTTAATATGTTTCTAAATTGGTCTTAAATTCTATGGTTACAGAAATCATCCGAGTTAAAAACTCTGTTGAAAATAAACTTCACTGTGCTCATATCTGAAAATTCAAAAATAATTAAGGTTTCTAATGACATTATTCTACATCTTCAATGTTTTTAGAATGTTTTTCTCCCTCTCTCTCACTTCTTTTCCTCTTCACAAGCACTGCAAAAAGTATCATTTACTTACATCTGCGGCAATGGTGTGCTCTTGGTGCTTTGTAGCCTTGACAGATTTTACAGAACTGCAAATAATGCTCATCAGCTGGATTCTCCTAAGAATAAATACAATCACTTTAATATAAAATTCATGTACATCTAAATGCAAACTATACATTTTAAAAACAGTCACACACAAGTTGAATGTAAGCTGTATGTCAGCATGCGCACAGTGTGCATGATTTGATTCTCTTACATACAGAATTGCTGTAATATTGAAGGCAATACTGAAAAAACTTTAGGAGGAGGCAAAATAGAAAATTGTTCATAATGAGATCATATTTAGCTTGTTTTGTCTAACCTAAAATATGGTTTTCAGTAGAAAATGGCTCATTATGATCAATGGTTTGTATGCATTATTATGCATCCTACATACATATTTGAAGCCTTTAATCACCTTTAGCTTAGTTCATTAGTACAAATATATTTACATATTTTACAAAAAGGAGCTCTATTATACTAGAACTCGAATTAGAAGCTCTGGTTAACGGATTCTTTTGTATAATTAAAATAATAGACAGCATTACACAGTAGCTAGTGTATGACCAGTACTTTCTGCAAACTGTCTGCAAGGACTGAGACATACATGTATATGTGAGACATACATGAGGCAGCCTCTGAAGAAGCTTTTTAAAAGCGAAAACTGGTTCAGGCTATAAGGTAAAACGTTTACGTTTTTACCCATAAAAACTTTGTGTTCCGAGTCAGTAGTGAATTAATTATAATTAGTGAAGTGACGGACACGTCATGGACAACGTTTCTTAATATGTATGTATGTTTGGTTTTATATTCACTATATGTAAAAACTAATTCCAGCAAATTACAATAGGCCTGATTAAAAACACAAACATTATTAAGAAATTACACAATGTTGAACCCCCTCCCCACAGAAAAATCCTTGCTACACTATGGCATCCGTCTGCTCTCATATCTGCTACAGCCTATTGTTCTGCTGATGGATAGTTGAGTTTCTACTGAAATGATAAGCACAGAATAATTTCTTTTGAATTTGAAATTTCGAGAGAGAGAGAGAGAGAGAGAGAGAGAGAGAGAGAGGGGGGGGGGAGGGGGGAATGGTGGGCTCAAAATATCAGTAGTAAAAGTTGTGGAAAGAATAGCAGCAGCTCTCAAAATGTGGCAGACTTTTGTCAAGAAGACAACAAGAGAGAGGTGTCCTGAATACTTGAATGCCTCTACTTCTATCCTTACAATGCCAGGGAAAATCGAGACCAAGAGCATAAAAAAAACCACAGATATTGACAGTTTCCAGGAGGATGCAATTCAGCAACACATTTACGAATATTATATAAACAAAATTTCCTACCTGCCAAAACCTCCTTGTTTTACTGAGGGAAAGTGAATTATTTTATGATTGAAAAATCAGTCTTGACAAGTTATTCAGGAAAATTGGCTTCAAGTAGAAAAAAATTACTTGAGCACTCACATGTTGTTGCATAGAGATACCGTTTCTTAAGAGAAGTATTGGCAGGTAAACCTGAAGAAATAGTGTGGGTGGACAAAACATGGGTGAACAATGGCCATACCAGGAAACGAGCATGGACTGATGACATGGTACAATGAATGATGAAGACGCCAGTAGGAAAGAGGGTAGTTGTCTTAATTATATTATAAAATATTTCTTCATTATCAAATTTAGTTTTAATATTCATTAAATTGTCTAATCCTTTTTCTCTTTCTTTCAATATTTCTAACTCCTCCCTAAGCTTCCTTTCAACTGTATTATTTACTATTTATAAAATTTCATAATCTTCCAAACGATTCACAAACTTATGGTTTTCGTCCACGAAATGTCTTGCATATAACAAATTCGTTGTTCTATTACCTTCTCCACGTTTGTGGTCAGAAAACCTGCATACAAATTTCCGTCCTGTCTCACCTAGGTACACTTTGTTGCAATCCTTACATTTTAATTTATAAATTCCACTTCTCTGTAATACTGGGATTTTTTATATATTTTTATTCCTTATCTTATCAAATACCGTTTCACATTTTTAATAGCTATATCTAGTCCGTATTTATTAAAACATTTTATAATTTTCCTAGTATGTGATCCTATGTATGTCAATGACACTGCATAATTCTTTTGTTCTGGTTCTATTTTAGCTTTTTGTATGTTAATACTTTTCATAACTGTATCCACTATGTTGGTGTTATAATTATTATTCCTTACAATTCCCTTTATCGTTTTTAACTCCCTATCTTTTGTTTCTATCCCTTTTAAACACTTCTGGGCTCTATAACACAATGAATTGATTGCCGCCATTTTATATCTATAAGGATGGTAAAGACTCTCTTGGTATAATTATATCAGAATACGATTCTTTGCTAAATATCCCAAACTGTAGTTTTTCATTATTTTTAATTTCTATGTTTAAATCTAAATAATTTATTTTCTATTATTATATATATAAACTTTCGCTTATGAACTTACTTTGGTTATCACTTCCCCAAACGTTTCAAGATGATGTATGTCTTCTTCAGTGGGAGTTAATACTGAATGTCATAAACAGAGTAACGGTTATTGACTATAGGTGTGTGTGGTGGGGGTAGATGGTGGGAGGGAATTGGCGCTGGGGTTCAAAGTGTGTGTTTAGATCAGTGTATCGAATAGTGTATGTGATCTATAATGTTATTGTTCATTTAATATGTTGTTTGGTTGTAGTGCATGATATCTGTATATTTCAAATTGTTCTGTTGTGTTTAGTTTTCTACTTTTAGGTAAGTAGTGTAATATTTCCATGTTGTGGTCTATGTTTGTGTAACTGTGGTTTTCGTTTTGTAAATGTGTGGCAAATGTGGAATGTATGTAGTTTGTGGTGAGGGCTTTTATATGTTCTGAAAATCTGGAGGAAAAAGATCTTCCCATCTGGCCGATGTAGAATTGGTGACAATCATTACAATTTAATTTATAAACCCCTGTTTTACTGTATATGTCTGTGTCTTTGTTAGTATTATTTATGTGTTTCCTAATGGTGTTGTTGGTTCTGTAAGCTACTTTATAATTGTGTTTCCTAAATGTGTTAGCAATTTTGTGTGTATTGGATTGTAGTATGTAAGTGTGATGTATTTACTGGGTTGTGTGCTGTTGGTCTGATGTGTTTTACTTTTTGTGTTTAGGATGTGTTTGTGTAGTTTGTTTATTAAATCGGGGTTGTATCCATTTTTGACTGCTATATATTTGATTGTGTTTAATTCTTCTTGGTAGTCATGTGTGTTTAGGGGTATTGAAGTGAGCCTGTGGAGCATGTAGTTGAAAGCTGCATGTTTGTGTTGAGTTGGGTGGTTGGATGAGTTATGTATGACCATGTCTGATGTGGTGGGTTTCCTGTATATTTTGTATGTGTGTGTGTTGTTTGTTTTGGTGATTGTAAGGTCTAAGAAGTTTATGCTATTATTTAGTTCTAATTCAAGTGTGAATTTTAATTTATGGTGTATAGTGTTGATGTATTTGTGGAAGTTTTCTATTCGTCTTTTGTTGCCGTTGTAGAGGAGTCAAATCTCATCAACATACCTGTGCCAATATATTATTTTATCGGTGTATTTGTTATTGTTCAGTATGTGTTCCTGTTCTATGGTGTGTACAAATATTTTGGCTAGTATACCTGATATAGGGGAGCCCATGGGTAGTCCATCTGTTTGTGTGTAAAACATGATATTGTGTGTGAAATATTTTGATCAGTGATAATTTTAGTTAGATGGATGATCTCTTTTATGTGTGTTTCAGGTGTGTTATTTATTTTTAGTAACTACTAATTTCTTATTTATTTATTTGAAACTATAACTACATTAGAACAATTACTAAAAAAATAACCCATAACCCATAACGTGGAAAAGAAATTGGAAATAAAAAAAAGGTAGATAAGTTAAAGAAATAAATAAAAAAGGAACACCTATCTAAAAATAACTATGACAAAAAAAGAGTATTAAACCTTACAGAGGTAACTTTCAATACAGAAGTAAAAGAAATGTTAGCAAAAGGCTTAAAATACGCGGCACCACCAGAATTAAATCAAGAAAAACAATTATGGAATGCAAAAGCATAATACAAAATCTAGGAAATGAAAATGATAAAAAACAAATAAGGTGGGAAGTAGGTAATGTGGTAGATAAAATATTTAAGAAAAATTTATATAACTCAAAAAATGAACAAAAAATCAGATGAACTGCAAATAAACTAAAAAATAAAATAGAAAAGAATGATATTATAGTTATGAAGGCAGACAAAGGAAATACAATGGTGCTATTGAAAAGGACGAATACATAAAGAAAATGGAAGAATTTATAAGTGAAGGACCATATGAAGAAATAAAGTATGATTATACAAGTAAGTACCAGTCAAGCATAAAAGAAATGATGAAACAAATAACATTTATAGAAGAAAGTAAGAAAAAGTATTTAATGGAAAGTAATCCTACAGCACCAACTTTTAAAAGTCAGGTTAAAATACATAAAGATGGAAAACCAATTAGACTGATTGTTTCTTTTATTAATGCACCTATTTATAAATTATCAAAGGAAGTTAGCAGAATATTGAAAGAGAAATATGAATTTGGGACAAAACACAGCATAGAAAATAATGTAAAACTGATATATTATGTAAAAACTAGAAAATATTAGAATTAATGAAAATACAAAATTGATATCACTGGATGTTAAGGACATGTTTACTAATATTACAGTAAATAAGGTTATTAAGTTAATAAACAATAATAATATGGGAGAATACAGGTATAAAAACAATTGATTAAAGTAGTTAAAGAATGTGTAAATCAAAACTATTTTAGGTTCAATAACAAGTTTTATATACAGAAAAAAGGATTACCTATGGGATCTTCATTATCACCTATTCTTGCAGAAATATACATGAATGATTTTGAAAAGCAATTAATAAATTCCACCAAGTATAAAGACAACATAAAATTATGGACTAGATAAGTTGATAATGTATTAGTAATTTGGGAAGGAAGCACAGAAGAAGTGCATGCGTTTATAAATGAGCTAAATAATAAGGATAAAAACTTACAGTTTAAAGAAGAGATAGGAGATAAGAAAATAAATTATTTAGATTTAAACACAGAAATTAAAAATAATGAAAAACTACAGTTTGGGATATTTAGGAAAGAATCGTATTCTGATATAATTATACCAAGAGAGTCTTACAATCCTTATAGATATAAAATGGCGGCAATCAATTCATTGTGTTATAGAGCCCAGAAGTGTTTAAAAGGGATAGAAACAAAAGATAGGGAGTTAAAAATGATAAAGGGAATTGTAAGGAATAATAATTATAACACCAACATAGTGGATACAGTTATGAAAAGTATTAACATACAAAAAGCTAAAATAGAACCAGAACAAAAGAATTATGCAGTGTCATTGACATACATAGGATCACATACTAGGAAAATTATAATATGTTTTAATAAATACGGACTAGATATAGCTATTAAAAATGTGAAACGGTATTTGATAAGATAAGGAATACAAATATAGAAAAAATTCCAGTATTACAGAGAAGCGGAATTTATAAATTAAAATGTAAGGATTGCAACAAAGTGTACCTAGGTGAGACAGGACAGAAATTCGTATGCAGGTTGTCTGACTACAAACGTGGAGAAGGTAATAGAACAACGAATTCGTTATATGCAAGACATTTCGTAGAAGAAAACCATAAGATTGTGAATCCTTTGGAAGATTATGAAATTTTAAAAATAGTAAATAATACAGTTGAAAGGAAGCTTAGGGAGGAGTTAGAAATATTGAAAGAAAGAGAAAAAGGGTTAGACAATTTAATGAATATTAAAACTAAATTTGATAATGAAGAAATATTTTATAATATAATTAAAAAGTAAAATATAGATAACAAGAGATAGATAAAAGTAATTAAAGAGGATGGATAGATAACATTAAGAATGAAATGGCATAGGACTATTGGATGTTTTAAAATAAGGGTGAGTGACCGCGCCCAGAAGTGTAAATGAGAAAGGCGGTAGGTTTTAAAAAGAATGCACACACACACACACACACACACACACATGCACACGCGCGCGCTCATGCACGCACAACACATAAACACAAGGAATCTGCTAGAAAAATATGTAACTGTACAGACGGGGGTGACAGGGCTCGGAGGTAGGGAAGAGACAGTTGAATTATAGCTTGTTGTGTGTGGCCAGAGAGGGGGGGTGAAGAGATTTGGTTTTTACTTCCTCTTGTTAATGCCGATCTGATGATGAGCTGTGAAGCTTGGAAGCGCTAATCGGAATAATTTTTCTATAGCGGTGTGCAACAGTAATAATTCTGATTAATTTATTAATTTCATTGACGTAACTTTGTATTTGACAAATATAGTTTCTTTATTTTATTACTGCTAAGGCAGCTTGTATGGCTGCCTCATACAAAGAATGTATAATTGTAATCGCTGCAAAGCAGTGATTGGTAAATGTGAAGCTTCCTGTATACAGTTGGCAACATGGGAAGCGATGTCAGAGTCGCTTACTGAATGCCCCGAGTATAGTATTTATCTGTCATCCTATGCTAGGGGTTTGACTCAAGACTGGGTCAATCCAAATCTGTCTGTGTACTGTTCTGTAACAGTCTGGCTGAGACAGGCAGATATGTCAGTAACAATGCAACATCTACACATGATCACACACAATAGCCCTCCCCAACACCACATAGCTTATTATTATATGTGATTATAATATGGCCACTGCATACTGAGCATTTCTTTAGTGGACTCTATATCGATGGTGTGGAGTGAACTGTACCAAGTAAAACAGGCCAAGGCATGTGAAAAACTTGAAGAATGATGATGATATATTTACATTTATGAATTTTTTGATACAAAGGGAATTTATATTTAGCCATTGTATGCAAGGAAATCTTAATTAGAATTTTAATAAATAATGCCAAATTATACTAACTTTACAAGATAAGTGTAAAATTCAAAAAATATTAAACTAAGAATTTTCTAACAAAAAAAAATTATGTCTGTGATATGTAAGTCTATTATTAAGAGACAATTTCAATATATGATTTTAGTTGTATAGTTACTATATCTAAAGTACAACCAGTTTCAGCCCTTTGAGTTTTCAATCAGCAAGTCACTTGGTTGAATTGGCAAGCGGCCAATTCATGGTGATTTAACATCTCTTCTTACAATATTTTTTAGCAACTATTGTCGTTAACAGTTAATATTAAGGCATAACAATGTAGTAATGACAACAATATTTGGGTTTAAGACTGTTATTGATGATGTGAACAATAATTTTTAACTATACACATGCTTAATGATATAATACCAAACAGTTTTCTACAATAAACTGTAATAGTACAAATCTGTATATAAACATACAACACTCATAAATGTACACAAAATTTACTTACTGGTTGCCAATGTAGAGGGACATATCCAGGTCCTTCAAATATTGCACTGAGAAAATTATAAATTGTGAGGGCACTGAACATAAGGAATATTGTTTTGTTGACAAATCCTCCAAGACTAGCAAATGGTGGCCACCACATACTGCAACAGTGTGCTGTCATGCATGTGACTAATTTGATTATAACTGAAACAAAAGATGCCCCTTTACTCACAGAAATTACAACAGACTCATTCAAACATAGTCATTTCATTTTTCAATTAATGTTTGTACAAAAGCCTTTCAGCACTTGATTTGGCTTTTCTGTTATTGAGTTATAAAAGGGTTGTTTATAACCCAATGTATAGAAAAGTACTGATCCTACATTTATATAATCACAGCCAGTGGCGGCTCATCCATAAGGGCTGCAGGGCTGCAGCCCTCCCTAAAATGAAAGAAAACTAATTACCGTATTTAAATAACTTTTTATTTAGGAAATTAGGTATTCTTCAAAGATTCGCCAGTATAAGAAATACATTTTTATATTCTCATTCAGCCACAACTACTGGTCACGTAGATTGATCCGTGTATGTGGCAGGCGGGCTGTGCCCTACTTAGACAAGTGTCTGTTGCATTTGCGCTTGAGGCACGTGGTGCAAGAACGGTTTGTTAACAAGCCAAGGTTGGACTGCATTCAGTCCAGCCCGAGGCTGTCGAGAAGTTGAACATGTGCATGCAAATCTTTTGCTGACAGCGTGTTCCGTGTTTGTAGACTGTGCTAATTTCTATCACTGCAGTTTTAAAATAAATACGAATAAAAATAAAAATAGTGTTTTATATTTGCAAAACATCAGGTTTTCATCATTATCGCAAACAGACAAGAATTTAGGTCGTGAGTCTCCTGATTTATTAATTTCTCAGTCATCGTCAAGCAGAAATCAGACTTATTGTAGGAAATTTAATGTGTCCATTTATTCCAAACGTAAGTGGTTGTGTGGTTGTCCTGAAAAGAATTCACTATTTTGCTTTCTTTGTTTATTATTTGGAGGTGATGCAACTTGGACAAAGATTGGAGTGAATGATTTAAAACATTTAGGCGAGAAAGTAAAAAAACAAAGATTAAGCAAAAAAATATGAAGAATGTAATTGATTTAGCTATGTTAGGAAAAGTAAACATTGCGCATCAGTTAAGTGACGCTTACAAACAACAAACAAGCAAACACAATGAAAAAGTGAGACAAAATCGAGAAATTCTCTTGAAAATTATTGACTGCATCAAGTTTTGCGGAAAATTAGAGCTTCCATTATGTGGTCACGAAGAAACTTCACAGTCATCGAATCCTGGTGTATTTCGAGGATTGTTAGAATTTGCTGGAACGTTAGATGAGTCTCTTAAAAGTTTGTTTATGAAGTCAACCGTGTTTAAAGGAACGTCTAAGATAATTCAGAACGAACTTCTAACTGTATCGTTGAGGTGTGTCATGATGAAATACGTGCTAAAATTAAACAATTTAAATTTCTGTCAGTAATGTCGGATGATACATCAGATGTGTCAGGTGTTATGCAACAAGTTATTGTTTTTCGTTATGAACTGAGCGAAATTGTTCATGTAAGATTCTGGGGATTTTTAACCCAAAAAACCAAAATGCTGAAGTGTTAGCAGAATGCATTTTAGAACAGGTAGATATAGTCCTGAATGGCGACAGTGACAAACTTATAGCTCAGACTTATGACAGAGCCCCCGTTTTTAGTGGCGAGAAGGGAGGCGTGCATACAATAATTCAACAGTCACACAAATATGCACATTTTGTGCACTGTTGTGCGCATCAATTAAATTCAATTACAGAAAAGGCAGCATCACAAAACTCACAAGCTCGTATTTTTTTCAGTAGTCTTGCCACTATACCTGCATTTTTCCGAAGTCACCCTCATGATTATCTATTCTAGACAGTATTTCTAATCGATAACCTCGAGTATCAAACACAAGATGGAATTTTAAAAGCCGGTTAGAGAACACCGTTTCTGAAAACAAGGAAAGTCTAATAGTATGGTCTGAGAAACTTCAAATTCACCAAAATCATTCCACTGTGCAAGCAGCTGCAGGTATTCTCCATACGCTGAATGACCAGGACTTCAACGTTTGGCTAGAATTTTCTCATCACATCATGTCTCATGTGGATATTTTATATAACCAGCTGCAGCATCATAATGCAAACTCCAGTAGTATCTATAATGCAGTAAATAAATTTCTTGAGGCAATCATGAATGAAAGAAATAGACTTCCTTCTGTTACTGACCAACAAGAAGACACTCCACTCATGAAGAAAAGGAAAACGTTATCATATAATCTTGTCTCTGCAAAAGAGGTGTGAGATGTTAAATAAAACGTTTAAATATCTATTAAATATATTAATAAAATATAATATCTTAACTTCCACCTACCTGGAAGGTTTCGTTTTGTATGGGCCAGGATCCTTTCGTACGAACGCTAGATACAAACATGTGTTTCAAAGGTTCTCGAAATAACTAATTCTACACATCGTTATGAAGAGAATTGATAATTTTAATACTCAAATGTTGAAATTATTATTTGCCAAATAGATTTACATGTAATCAAATATTGTGCAACTCGTGCACCTTGTAACGGAACTTACCAACTATAGCTTACCTTATCATTTCTACAAACACAAACACAATTAGAAAACACCAACAGAAACAGCCCAGCTTTGCCCACGCTCACACTCACACTGTAAATTATAAACCCCTTATCATTTTACATTATAACTCCCTGACCCCAAACGCCGGCCACGCGGTCACCGCACACACGCATCTCCTCACGAAAATTGCTTGTTCTATATTATTCAAACGTTATAACTGATACAGTTTCCTTTTAAAATCGACCGTGGTCACATGAATTTATACTGTTTTACACCCTTTACTGGAAAAATTAAAATATTTGTGACGAGCCTACTTGGGCCAGCCCGTTACCGGGGACTGCAGCTTGTAGACTGGGAATGGTAACGTAACAGGTACTTCTCATGTGGTCTCATAGTTTCGACGGAAAGCACTGCCTTGATCGTCGTCGTCGAAGCTTCGTTCCATGCAATGCATGTAGTTTTTTAGTCCATATAGCGGGTGACGATCTCAGTTAGGCATTGACTAACGTCACAAAAGGGCCGGACTTAGCCATGACTTCCTGCCGCTCAAACGCACATTGCTGAATTACCTTTGCTCAAGCCATCTTGTTTTAAACCAACTAGGTGTCCTGGCCGAGCGCGGACGTGAGTATTGGCGTGCGTGCATTGCCATACATATACAGAGTTCTTAGAAATTCGTTGAGATGCAAATTCCTTAGCCGCATTACACCACTGAAATTGCGTATCGCCTTTGTTCCAAACACTGTTTCTCAACACTGGTTCTTTCACAATGGAAATTGCGTATCGCCTTGGTCTCAAACTGTTCAGTCAACATGTGGTCTTTCGTAACCGAAATAATGTATCGCATAATACAGTTTCACAATATTTTCCTAAAACTCCCGCACAAAAACGAAATAAATAAAATATAAATGCCCCATACGGTAAAAATAAAAATACCCAAAAATTGACACGCTACAGGTGGTGATATTATTTGTTATCAGATAAAAGAGAGATTTTCTTTTAATAAACATCTGTCAGCAGCAAAACTGTTAAATTTCTCCCTCTCCAAAGAAAATATAAGATCTTCACCCGAATTTGCTGAAACTATTGAAGCTTACATTTTCTTGTGTAAAGAACGTTTGGAAACTGAACTATCTGTTTTGTACCAGAGACAAGAATTCCACAGTAATTCAGAGGTTATGAAAACTTACAAAATCATGTTGGATACAGGAATTGCCGAGTCCTGCACAGAAGTGGATCACTCTCCTCCAAATAATTCTAACTACTCCCATGACTGCTGCTGAGCCCGAGAGGTGCTTCTCCACATTGAAAAGAGTTAAGAGTTTCCTAAGAAGTACAATGACACATGAGCGTCTTGCTGCTTTAGCAATGTTAAGCACAGGAAAAGAAATGATTGAAAATATTATTAATTTTAATGACAAAGTTATCAATAAGTTTTCCAGTTGCAAAGGAAGGAGAATGGACTTCATGTGTAAATAAAACTGTGAAAGGAACAGGGATTTATTTCTGATTTTATTTAAGAACATAACTCACTACACTATTATACTTTCATTTGAAAATTTTAATGTCTATAAGTTTAATGTGTAAATTAAAAATTATAATTTGTTTGAATTTTAATGTGTAGGCCTTTAGTGTTTGGAACAAATGCTTAACATATGATTATGTATAATCATAATCATAAATATCAACACCAACAGCAGCACCAAAGAGGATTGGACCAATGTTTTGTCACAGTTCCAGCTTCAATACAAGTAAAAGACCTAGTAATAGTATGTAAACTTCACTAATATATGATAATGGTAAATGTTAAAAGTTGAAAATTGTAGTGCAGCCCCACCAAACTAACACCAGCCGCCACTGATCACAGCTGTTGAATTATCATCCATAAACTAAATTACCATCATGTACACATACTGCACATATTAACACCAGTTATATCACACACTGCTTGACTGAATATCAAGTATGTACACATGCAGATACTGAATAAGTAATGAATAATCAAAGTAAGCAAGAAAAAATGTTGAGGTCATTTGCAAAGAACGGACAGGTGCACCCGAAGGAGAGAATATGGGAGGTCTAGGTAAGAATAGTAAGGAGGGGGAAGCAATAGGAAACATGAAAAAACATTATGGGGAAGATTTTAGAAAAAAGGAATGAGACAATGATACTGGGGACATGGAAGGAGCAGTATTAGTACCATATTGTTACGACATTACAGAACAGTCTACGTGTTTGTCGAATGTTCCAGAAGAATTTCGCACTAATGTGTGTGGCATACATGATTCTCGATGGATCTGTGAGACTTTTCTGGAAACCACCAGCCACGCGGACTGTGTCAAGGCCGCAGTTAAATACGTCGTAGTTTAGAGATAAGGCGCAGTTTGGAATCTTCTGGTCTGTGCGCAGATATGTCAGATCTGTGTTGTACAAGGCGGCAGCGGCCTTAGTTTTGAGTTATAGTTGCGATAAATTACAGTGCGGTTCGAGAGTTATTATCGGGCGATATTACTCTGTGCGCTCAAGTGGTTATCAGCGAAGTGCTGTGTTTTATAATCAGGCGGTATATTGTAATACAATTGTGTTTTAATATTAGTTGGCATTTTATTGCGTGTGAACAATTTCTATTTTATTTGTTGTAAGAGAATGTGTTGTTAATTACGAACTGTTTAACTGTGAAAATTAAAGCTGGTGATTAGAGACTTAATTGGTCTCTTGTATTTTGTTTTCCACTGTACCTATGACGAGCAAGTAGACCATCATAACAGTGGTGTCAGAAGTGGGATAGAACGGTTAACAGTGGAAACAGTGGACACTTTGTACAAGACGAGGTAATTCGTAATTAACTGTCAACAATGGATGCCAGTCAGATGATGGAAGCTTTCCAAACGCTGCTGTGGCAGACACGGGAAGAGACAAAAGAAGAACGAAAACAAGAAAGAGAAGAAGCAGAAAGATGACAAAAAGAAGAACGAAGACAAGAAAGGGAAGAAGCAGAAAAAGACAGGATGAAAAACGCAGGCAGGAAAGAGAAGAGGCTGAGGAACGTCAGAAAGCACTAATGCTAGAAACAGAAGAAAGACAAAAAGAAGAACGGAAGCGTGAAACAGAAGACATCAAGGAGTTAATACAGGAGCAAAAGCAGACACAAGAACAAACCGCTGCAGAGTTGGGAATCCTAAGAGGTGAGCTTAATAAACAAGTTACTAAAATATCAGAGACACAAGAATCATTGACAATAAAAACAGCTGAAGTAGAAAGATCTGTCATGAGTGTGGAAAAAGCTATGTCAACAAAAATAGAAGACTCGATTACTAATATTGGACAGTAATGTGGTAATTTTTGCATTCATAGGTTGGCTAATCTGTACTTTCTGAAATTGCGCTTATCATGTTTATACAACGACACAGTTCTCCGAGCTTCGGCCGGCGGCAGACGTCATAACGTTTGCTGCCTTGTTCTGTCTTTTCACTTTTCTTGTTGTCGCGACAATTATTTAGGCCTTAGGCCTTAACATTTCTTTGATGTAGTCTGAGTGTCGCACATTTGCGCCTCATCTGCTATGTAGCTTTCTTAACGACTCGGTTCATTCAAAATTAAAATGTCATCAGACATAGCCAACCTTAGCACTCTGATTTAAGTGTACAACAAACTTAATAAATGTATTAAATACAGTCCACTATCGTCATTATTCTGCATCCTGGCAATAGCACCACAAAGCATCATTCCTCCTAACATTTAAGGGTCCTACGGGACGAATCAGAACATTTTAAGGTATACACGTGCCGTCATTAACATTTTTTTGGTCCACTCGGACCGGTTCTCAACATTTTTTTTGGTCGCTCCGTGCCTGGATTCGTCATTCACCTTTTGCAACTTATTACAGTGGTTTTCATCATTTTTCTGCCCCAATTTCTGGCCATCACGGGCGATTCAGCATATTCGCTGATCCGACCGTGTCGGGACTTAGTCAGCATTTCTTTCGTCGCCATTGAGCCTCGTGACGACATCACTGCAAGACCATCCATGTGCTAGCGTCTACACTCCAGTTTAAGCAGTCATCTCTCCGGTCTGTGTGTTTGCCATCTTCTCCACGGCCTCGACGCTCCAGGACATCACATACCAGGTACCACATCATTAACATCATTATCAGGTATGTACAATGGCTGATGAAGGCCTCAAAGTGTTGGTCAGAAAGAGAGGCGGCTTAAAGTCTGCCATAGTGCGAATTAATTCGGCTATCATTAACTTTGATAAAAACACTAATACAAAACATTTTTTAACGGTTAGACTCGAAAGTCTAAAAAGTTTGGCAACAAAATACGATGAGGTACAGTCCGAAATTGAACTCATTTCTAAAGACATAAACGTTGCTCAAGAAGACCGAATTGAGGTTGAAGAGCTGTTATATTCAACAGAAGCCAATATCTTGCAACTGATAGAAACCTTCAACGTTCAGACTGTATCTCCAGTATTAACAAGCAATATGCAATTAAAACCGATAAGTTTGCCCTGCTTCACAGGCAATATCTTAGAATGGCAGCACTTTTATTCAATATTTCTGGACTTGGTGCACGCCAGATCTGATTTAACGTCAGTGCAGAAATTACATTATTTGTATTCGTCTCTGAAAAATGAGCCGCTAGATTTAATTAAGGCATTACCTATTTGTAACAAAAACTATTCGATAGCGTTGAGTTTCCTGTCCGCTAGATATGACAACAAATTCATACTAGCTAAGTATTATATTCAAAATTTGCTTGAAGTAAAGTCAACAATTAAGGACTCTGTCCAAAGTTTGGCAGAATTCATAAACACGATAACGTCTTCCGTTAATTCACTGGCGGCCATGCAACTGTCAGTGGATTCATTCGAGCTTATCACTGTACAATTATTGTCAGCAAAACTGGACCATACCACGTTTAAATTATGGAAGGAGTCTATAGACCCCGATAATCTTCCTAACTTTCAAAGCTTCACTCAGTTTTTAAATGCACGTACACAGTTGCTAGAAAATACACTGCCTATCGATGCCGGACAGCAGCTCAACAAGCTAACTTTAAGATTCAATAATAAATCTGACAAACATAAATCACGAAACTCTGCTGGCAGCACTGCATTTAAAGGTTATCACTCAGCTTCAAATAATTATTTATGCCCATGCTGCAAATCTAGTCATCCAATTTACATGTGTGACAAATTTCGTGCATTAAGCACATCAGAAGGAGGGCAATTTATATTAAATCATAAATGCTGTACCAATTGTTTCAGACCAGATCATTTTTCATCTAATTGTAAGATCAAACAATCATGTAAGATCTGTTCAAAACGACACCATACATTGCTGGACATAAATAATGTGTCAAAACCAGTTTCTGCCAGCAGCAGCAACTATTGCTCACTTAAATTACAGTCTACAAACAATGTTCTCTTATCAACAGCAATTGTGTTTGTCATCGACCAGGCTGGCAACAGACAACTCGCAAGAGTTCTATTGGATGCGGGGTCACAAATAAATTTTTGTACGGAATCATTTGCTAAGAAATTACGGCTTAACTTGACTAAATCTAACATACCAATTACAGGTATTAATAATGCCGCGTGCTGTGCCACTAACTTGGCGTCTATACGCATTATTTCACGCTATCAAAGATTTAGTTTCCAAGCAACATGCGCGGTCTTATCTGCATTAACCCATAAACTGCCAGCACAATCTTTCAACATAAATCAGTTTAACGTCCCAGATAACGTTTTCCTCGCAGATCCACATTTCAACATATCAGCTGATATCGACATACTTTTAGGAGCGCAATTTTACTTAGATTTAATTTTAGCTAACAAATATGTATGCGGTTCTCATTTCCCTATTATACAAGAAACAAAGTTAGGCTACATTCTAGCAGGCAATCTGCCCAAACACTGCCGTTATAAGGGTCCTGCTGTTTCGTTCCTGGCTAGGAACAACGACAGTCAAATTCTGGCGTCTCTCGAGAAATTTTGGGAGACCGAAACTATCCCTGATAATGCACCCATTAGTAACGATTCAGCTTGTGAGGAGCATTTTGTTAGGTCCACTCATTGCAATGAGGAGAGTAGGTTCGTTGTTTCGCTACCATTTAAGTCTGACAATCCCCAGTTGGGTGAGTCCTATGCTAGCGCTGAAGCAACATTCTTGAGTTTAGAACGCCGGTTCATGCGTGATTCTAAGCTTGCGCGCGAATACGCAAACTTTATTCAGGAGTATAAGGATCTTGGCCACATGACGCTTATCAACGATTGCTCTATCAATTCTGGGGTTTCAAATACCTACTATCTGCCTCACCATGCCGTCTTTAAACATTCTAGTTCTACGACAAAACTTCGCGTCGTTTTTGACGGCTCGTCCAAAACTACCAATGGCCTTTCTCTCAATGATGTTTTGTTGGTAGGCCCAAACGTCCAACAAGACCTTTTTTCTGTTCTTTTGCGATTTCGTATGCACAACTATGTTCTCATCGCCAACATCGAGAAGATGTATCGACAAATTCTGGTATCTGATAAGGATTGTCATTATCAACGTATTCTGTGGCGTAACTTTCCACTCGAACAGTTTAAACATTTTGTATTGCGAACTGTAACATACGGTACTGCCAGTGCTTCGTTTTTGGCTACTCGCTGTCTTAATCAGATTGGTAAGGATCATGAAGCTTCTTTTCCTGACGGTGCGTCAGCTATAATTAATGATTTCTATGTCGACGATTTGTTAACCGGTGCAGACACCATTTCTGATCTGACCAAGTTGAAATCTGACTTAGGTACGTTGTTGAGTCAATACGGTCTCACTCTGCATAAATGGGCATAAAATGAACCCAATGTGGTTGCAGATCATGATAATTTATCACTCCCTTTAAACAAACAAGGTAATGTGCGTACCTTGGGCATTCTCTGGAATAACACTACAGATTCATTTTTGTTTGACATTAAATCATTCCCAGTTGAATCAAGCATCTCTAAGAGGAAAATCCTATCAATTATCGCAGGTATATACGATCCACTCGGACTCGTCGGTCCCATTGTTTTCCTGTACAAACAGTTTATGCAGCAACTCTGGCTGTGCAATCTTGATTGGGATGAGCCAATCTCCGGGCAATTACACTTGCATTGGCATTCATTATGCGATAAATTATGTCTGATCGGTAAAATTATTGTCCCACGTTCTAATCGTTGCAAGTCTAAAGCAAAGATAGTTGAATTACATGGGTTTTCGGATGCTTCTGAAAAGGGATATGGGTGTTGTGTTTACGTTAGAGTCATTTATCAAGATTCATCGGCCTCTTGTCACCTTCTGTGTTCTAAATCTCGCGTGGCCCCCCTACGACAGGTGTCATTACCTCGCATTGAACTCTGCGCTTGCTTGTTGTTATCGCGACTCTTATTCAAGGTCGCCCCTGCTCTTCATTCCTTTATAAATAGTGTTCACCTGTATTCTGACTCCATGGTGTCCCTTTACTGGATTCATGCCCAGTCTTCTAGGTGGAAAACCTACGTCGCTAATTGTGTTGCTGAGATTCAGCGTCGTATGTTGAGAACATAATCCTGCTGAAATTATTTCTAGGGGATGTCACCCCGACGTTTTGCGCGATTGTTCGCTTTGGTGGCATGGTCCCGCTTGTTTGTCTCAATCTTCCGAGTCCAATCTTTTTCCACCCTTTTTACCTTCTAATCTGTCGTCTTCTGAATTCACTGCGGAGGAAAAACAAACCCCCAAACTTTCTCTAATGTCTACCCTAGCTATTGATCTTTCAAAGGACTTTTCTTCGTTGCACCGTCTGACTCGCGTATACGCTTACTGCTTTCGGGCTGAGAAAATTTCGGGCGCTCTTACCCCCGTTGAAATTCATTCCACTCTTAATTTTTTTATAAAACAATCTCAGTTGATCCATTTCGCTGCTGAGCTTAATTGTCTTCGTAATGGGTCTTCTGTTTCTATCAGGAGCAAGTTGTCTTCTCTGGACCCGTTTCTTGATGAGTCTGGCGTCATACGTGTCGGCGGACGCTTACAGCAGTCGCAACTACCTTATGACAATAAGCATCCTATTGTCTTGCATCCATCGGCTCATATCACTCGCCTTATTATTGAACGCGAACATATTCATCTACTCCACGCTGGTGCTCAACTCGTGCATCACTCACTTCGTCAATGTTGGTGGATCATTAACGCCAAGATAGTCATACGCTCCATCATTCGTAAATGCGTCAAGTGTCTCAGGTTTAGCGCCAAACATCAGGTTCAGAGGCTTGGTATTTTGCCAGCTCCTAGAGTCACTCCTTCGCGGCCGTTTCTATTCTGTGCAGTTGATTATGGTGGTCCCTTCATGATTCATCATGGCGGGCAGAAATCTAGGACTCTGTCAAAATCGTATGTGTCTTTGTTCACCTGCTTAGCAACCAGGGCCATTCATTTGGAATTGGTTTCTGACCTTACAGCCAACGCGTTTATAGCTGCCTTACGTCGTTTTATGTCCCGTAGGGGCATACCCAGCCAGTTATATTCTGATAATGGCACGAACTTTAGGAAGGCCCGCAATGTTTTGCATGACCTTTACAATCTTTGGCATAATAAGGATGCCACCTCATCAATACAATCCTTTATGACCTCTCATGGTATTACATGGTCATTTATTCCGCCCTCGTCACCTAATTTTGGTGGTCTTTGGGAGAGCGGTATAAAGAGTTTAAAGTATCATTTGCGCCGCGTGGTCGGCAAGTCTATACTCACCTTCGAGGAGTTTACGACGGTTTTGTCTCAGATAGAGGCATGTCTAAACTCACGTCCATTATTTGCCGTTTCATCGGATGTAAATGATCCGGTGCCACTTACACCTGGCCATTTTTTGATTTGGGCACCATTAACGCCGATACCTGATCCTGACTTATCTCACGTTCCCATCTCTCGTCTTAGACGTTGGCAACTTCTCCAGAAGTTTGTCCAAGTCATTTGGAAGGCTTGGTCTCGCGACTACTTACATCAATTACAACAACGTCACAAATGGAAATTCGCTAAGGACAACGTTTCCATTGGTGACCTGGTTTTACTGATTGAGGATAACTTACCTCCATTAGCGTGGAAATTTGGTGTAATTACCGCCACATTTCCCGGCCCAGACAACTTAATTAGAGTAGTAGGCATTCGCACGCCTACTGGTATTTTTCGGAGACCAGTTCATAAGCTATGTTTGTTGCCAGCGCGGGACGAGGCTTAGACACAAGGTTAATATAATTACTTAGCACAATGCTATTTCACTTGGGCACTGGCTTTCATTACCTTATTGTCTGACAATTTGGTCAACTTAATTGTGATATGTATCATCGCAACATTTTTATGTTAATTCGCATCATTGCGTGTTTCATACTAAATTCGCATGTGACTTGTAATTTTACAACCATGCACTGTGTTATTATATCTATGCTTATCATATTGTCATGGTGGTATACTTTGCTATTTTTGTATTTATATATTAATAATTTGTGAGACATACTATGTCCTACATGTTTACATTTTGATATTGGTAATGGGTTATGTGTCATGTCATTGGGGGTATTGTTCTTATGTAAAAATTTTTGTTATAATATTCGCATGGTCTGCAGCTATACAACCATGTATGCATTTTCTTGCACATTTGTCAATATGTGCGATATTTTGTTACTCTATGAATTTATTTCTCGCAATTGTTCAACACATGTATTACATTTTGTATAACCACATTTGCTGTACTTGTCACTTATGCTATTGTGCCTTGTATTCATGTATTTGTAATTATCTAAACCGATTTCTATTGTATTTATTATGTATAACTTGTATCTATGTAAAACACATTGTTTTATCCGCATCTACTGTCTATAACCATACGCCACGCCTATATTTTTATAATGTATTTTGTGATCACGTATTGCACAATTATTATTCATGCTTTAATTATGACATACATGTCATTACACTTTGTGCTTGCAATCATTCAACTATGTATAGCTTGTTTTCACGTAACAATTTATTGTACATTCCTGAAACTTCAGGTATAGCATGTTTCGTGCAAACAATAAAGCCTCATGCTAAATTTATGTCTTTACATGTACAATTTTAATAACTTTGTTTGTTCATCGCATTGAATACTATTGTATAGATCAACTGGCCTTAACTGGTTCAAGCTAACCATTATGACTTGCATAAAATGTTACAATTTATCGGGCCCATCATGTGATGAGTCACCGATTATTCATCATTAAACATTGTCAAACTATGTATTTTTCATGTCTTATATTGTTTAATATTGTATACTGAGACCCCCCTTTTACTTTTCTAAGTTTTGTGATTTTTTTGAATTTTTGTTTTATTTAATTTTATAAATTTTTTTTTTCTTTTCTTTTATTTAAGTTTTTTTTGTAAAAGGGGAGAGACATCATATTTAGAACTAGGTGAAAAAACCTAGAGGAAGCAAAAGTGTGCAAGGCCCAAATACAATTACAGACATGTCCCCCCAGGTGAATGACAGGACTTGCAAATGAAAAACTCTTTTAACCAACAAGCGTGTGCTTTATTCAACCTGCAAGATGTTACATAAATGACAAGTACTTGATTGTGTGAGCACACCATTAAAGGCAGAATTATATATATATGTATATCAATTAATTCATGATGTCACAAAGTAAGTGAATTTGATATTGACCTAATTGCAAAATTTCTGCCTGATTATGTATGAGTCAAAGTTAGTAACAATCTCATTCGTAAAGCAATACTAATCCATAAGTGTTGTATAATATCAAATAGGCTAGCCTGTTGTCTCAGTAAGCACATTTATGGTTTTTCTCTTTTTTAAATCCGTTACATATTCCCCCAGCAAAATATAGTAAAATTACACACACAAACACATATACGACATGAATAACAAAACATCCCTCATTTCAACACTAACCTCCTCATAAACCCATTCCAACTACAGTAAATGAATGCACCCTAATATGTATAGATAGGTACAAATATAAATGACAGCGTAAACTGAATATCTCGGCTCCTAAGCATAGATTTGCCTTGGTAGTTCACACCAGAGAATGTAAGTGACCGCCCCGAAACTCAACCAGCTAAACGACCCTGACTTTAATCATTAAACGCTAAGTATGTGTGTGAAAGAAAATAGTTTCTCATCTAAAGCATCAGACAGCCCCCGTTACGTTATTAAAACTCAGCCATGACCAGATGACATGATAGCACAAGATAATTAACTCCCTAATGGTCTTAATTAGCTGAAAAGTTAGATCTTACAGAAAACTGCGGATGTGTGTGTATGTGTGTAATTTCTTACACATTATACAGTTATAAGATACTTCATTAGGTGTACTGCGGTAATGTTCACACATGCAATAACATAATTGGCCATGAGAGTTTGTGCTAGAGTATAATGTTCAGAACTTCACGAGTGAGCTTCTGGCGGCTTCTGTGCATTCACCATGTTGTAGAGAGAGAAATAGATAATCAGAATTTTCCCACCTGGATTGTCCGGTGTACTTAGTTCGTATAGGCGCGGCTCAGTGATGTCACAGTCGTGTCACAAGTCCCGGGTGCAGCTTAGCGTTGGAAGAGTCCTAAGTTGTCCTCGACTGACGGCATCGTGGCTATAAGATTGTCTCTGCCATTAGGGTGGACAGATGTACGTCCACCCGACACCCATCTCGCCCTTGTTCGAGCACCTGGACATACAATAGGTTGTAGAGGGTGTCATAAAGAAAATACGCCACATAGGCCGTCCACATTAACTTCCAACACTAACTTTACACATCGACAGCACACACACATCGCCACTAATTCATATTAAACAGTATTAAGCTGCTCAGCTGTGACTTATTTCACTTATGTACCAACTACCTTTTAAGTATTTCGCTGAAATATGACAATTAATCAATTACGCATTTCATAACCATTAATAACACCAAACACAGCTGAGTGCGAGATGCTTTAGTATTTTCTTTATTGAAGTCAATTTAGCTCACAACATTTACACTCATATCAATTTAATTTGGTAATTGCGTTAACGCACACATCGAAAACTGCTCTACACACACACACAAGTATAAATTTATAATAGAGGCAGAAACGTAAAATATATTTGGGGTTAGAATATTTTCAGAACCCGCTGACTTGTACATACCTGGAGCTACACTTTATCTAGCCAACCATAGTGATAGCCGAGGAAGTCCAGAACAAACGGTATCCGCCAGTCGAGAGCAGATGACTAGGTTGGAGGACAGAACAGAAATGAGGCCGATTCAATGTGTCGGCCTAGCCAAGTAACCTCTGGATGCAGGAATGTACAGAAACATTGGCGCTGCCAGCTGTATTGCGTAGCTGCACAACATTTGTGTGCCAACAACAATCTACCGTAGCCGTGTGGCCGTGCGTGATGTCAGCGGCGCTCGTTTTTAAAATTCTTATAATACGCTGCCGAACCCGGTACGGCACACCCTCACCCCAAAAGGACAACATGGTTGACCCAAAACAAACAAGTCCTCAAGCACAACGGCTGCGGGAAAACCAGGAAATCTCAGATTCTAAAACGCTCTTGGTGGGTTCAGTAACACAGGAAAACGAAAAAGCAGAAGGAAGATGTGTGAGTCAGTGAATGTGTGTCTGAAAGAGCAGGTGTAAGTGTGAGTCCTGCATGCTCGCCGGGCCCTGGTCCGCATGCAGATAGAAGAGACAGGAAAGAACAGGAGAAAGAGAAGAATCGCCGGCCGGCTCTGAGTACTGACCACCAAGGCCTCCCAAATCTAATAACTGAGATCCAGGAACCCAAATAGTGTTCCCCCCCTTTTTATAGGACTAACTGTCATCCCTAACTCATGCCCTATGGCAAAACTTTAGCTTTGAAATATGAGTGGTTACTCTTTCAACATCCCCTCCGGGATCACCCAATTTCACTGTGACGGGCGACACAAACCGAAGAATGCGGTATGGTCCCGACCAACGATAACATAGTTTAGCGGCCCTCCTATCTATGGCTGAGCTGATCGGATGGCTCTGGCAGTAGACCAAGTCGCCAATCTTAAATGGGTTCGGAGTTCGCCCCTGATTGTAGCGACTACGGACGCGTTCGTGCGCACGAAGCAAATTCCTCCGGACCTCCCGCCATCTGTCCACAGTCGTGACCTTCGGATCGTTAGGTAGAAGATCCTCAATGTGCCACAAATTGTCCAACGGCAAACTTGGCGAGAAACCAAACATGACTTCAAAGGGTACGGCCTTGTGACTCTCGTGTAGGGCCGTGTTAAATGCCAATTGCAACCACTTCAAATTAAGGTCCCAACAATCCTGTTGTTCAGCATGGTAGGCGATGAGAGCTGAACGGAGATTCCGGTTAAATCTCTCCGCGTGGGACGGTTGAGGGTAGTACGGGGAAGTGGTCACATGCTTGATGCCGTTAGCGAAACACATTCGCCGGAAATCTTTTGAAATGAACTGTGGTCCATTGTCAGAGACAATGGTGGACGGAAAACCGAAATGCTGAAAGACATGGGACTGTAGCATAAGGATGGTTGAGCGAGTGTTTGCCTGTCGTAAGGGCAGTAGCCAGACAAACTTGGAAAAAGCATCCACACAAACAAGTAGGTAAGCGTTACCCGACTTGCTACGAGGGAAAGGTCCCACGTAGTCTATGAATAACTTCTCCATTGGTTTGCTCGCCACATCAGATGACAATAGACCCAATTTAGTGTTTTGAGCAGGCTTATTCAAGCCACAGAGATGACATGCCTTCACACGAGCCGCGATGTCCCTGTCCATGCCCTTCCAGATGAAATGCCTCCTAATACTGGAAATGGTCTTCGAAATTCCCTTATGGCCACCTATTGGGGAATCATGATAGTAACTGAACACCATTGGCATGAGTTTGCTAGGCAGCACAACCTTCGGGGCACGTCCTTTTCGTTCTCGGCAGCACAGGACGCCCTTGGACAGAAAATATGGAACCTGCACGTTACCCTCTTTTAGGTGTTGGATGATAGGACCCAACTCTTCATCATTTAACTGATGGGGCAACACATCAGTAAAGGCCAAAGGAAAATCCAGCAGAACGGAACAGGGTTGCTCAGAGTTGGCTTCGCTGGGTTGTGAGAACATACGTGACAAGGCGTCTGCAACAACATTTTGTGTTCCCCGGATGTGTTGCACTTTGAATTTAAAGGATGAGATCTTGACCACCCAACGCCCTATTTTACCCAGCTGCCGGGGATGAGCAAGAAGCCAGGAGAGAGCCTGATTATCGGTCTCCAACAGGAACTCAGCGTGTTCCAAGAAACGCCTGAACTTATCTAGAGCGTACACGACAGCAAGACACTCTAGTTCATACACTGAAGACTTCCTTTCTTGTTGGGTCAAGGTTCGGGATATAAATGCCACCGGCTGCCTAGCACCATCGACTTCCTGGGACAGAACCGCCCCGAGCACAACAGAACTCGCGTCCGTTTGCAAAATAAATTTTTTTGAAAAATCAGGCATTTTCAACACAGGGGGAGAGACGATCGCCTCCTTGAGGGTATCAAAGGCCCGCTGTTGCCTCTCTCCCCACACAAATTTGGTACCCTTCTTTCTGAGTTCGTTTAAAGGTACAGCAATCTCCGTGGCATTAGGGATAAATCTACGATAAAAATTGACCATGCCAACGAATCTGGCAACACCTTTCGCATCCCTAGGGGGAGGAAAATCTCGGATGCCTTGTGTCCTCTCCGGGTCGACCGTCACACCCCCATATGAGACGAGATGCCCCAAAAACGAAATACTCTTTTGTGCAAATTTGACTTTGTCTGGATTGATAGTGAGGCCAGCACTCCTCAATCGGCACATCACCTCTCTCAGGTGACCCAGATGCTCCTCGAACATTTTGCTATAGACTAAGAGGTCATCAAGATAATTGAAAATGAATTTAAATTTCACATCATGGAATACAGTGTCGAGTAGTCGCGTGAGGGTTTGATCCCCCACGGCCAGACCCATGGGTACTCTAGTATATTGATAAAGATTCCATGGCACACAGAATGCCGTATAAGGGCGGCTTTCCTTAGACAGAGGAATCTGATGATAAGCGGCATTGAGGTCAAAGATGGTGAAGTACCTGGCCCCACTAAACCAATCGAAAGTGGAATGTAAATCGGGAAGAGGGACTGAATCCACCTCAATATTAGCATTTAGTTTGCGATAGTCTATGACCATACGCTGTTTACCCCCAGGCTTGGGCACCAGAAATGCTGGACTTGCATAACTAGAGTTGGAAGGTTCAATGACCCCTTGTTTAAGCAACTCTTGAACCTTCTCTCTAAGAACATCCATCTTTGGAGGAGCGAATTTGTATGGGTCTGAACGTACTACCGCGGAGTCCGTCAAACGGATCTTATACTCCAAAAGATGTGTGAGCCCCAAGTTGGGAGTTAATACAGTGGGGAACTGCTCACACAAATGATCCAAAGCATGCTTCTGGGACGGAGTGAGATGGTCTCTTTCTGAATCGGGACACACAACCTCTTGGATACCTCCCTTGGCTCCCTGGTACCCAAGGAAAGGAATGACAACCTCCCGATTGAATTTAAAATAACAGTGGTGCCCTTGTATGTCTAAAACGAGACCACTCTTGGAGATGAAATCGGCACCCACAATGCAGTCGACTCCCAGAGCCGGAGAAACCAAAAATCGCCACACCCATGAAAAACACTCGATTTTAATACTTAGGGAAACCACCCGGGAGATGGGCAGAATTTCCCGCGATGCAGTCCAGCATACCACGGAAGACCGATCCGACCCTAATAGTAAGCCCTGTTGTTCAAGGTCCTCGCATACTCTAGATGAAATTATGGATCGGGCTGATCCAGAGTCAACCAAGGCTCTGAGCTGACCCTTTTTCAACTCGATCGACAGGAAGGGGCATACTGAACTGTAGTTGGGGACAGTTCGCAGGACCTTGGAGCCAGATGATCCGGGATTTACTACCCGCCTGGGGTTAAGTGAAACCGGAACCGAACGGCCTAACGGGGAAGACCACTCCCTACTTATCTTCCCCGAGAGCTTACGTTTTTTGGAAAGTTACCATTTCGGGAAGTCCCTTGACGCCGTCTAGCATCGTGACAATAGCGCGCAACGTGACCGGATCTATGACACCTAGAACAGAATAATTCTCGTACCTCACAGCTCTGAACCGGCGCAGGCCGAGGACCCCAAGACCCGGGCTGCCCGACTCGTCGCTCTAAATCAGGGCGATCTGAACGCCTCCTAGCCTCGTGGGCTCTAATATCGTCATTACCCCGTATAGTGGTTGACTCGGCGCACAGCCGGTCCAAATCAATAAAACTTTGGGGACGGACAGCGAATGTCAAACGTGACCGTTCCTCCGGCGTCACGCCCTCCAAAATAGTGTGAATAACTTCAGACTCAGACAACCCCAGCCTCAGGATCCGAGCCGCGTCCTTAACACTGGAAATGAAATGAGCAAGGGACTCTCCGCTTGCTTGAACTCTATAAAAATGTTTATGTCTTAACCGGTCGTGTAACCTTCCCGGTACGAAAGCGTCCAGGACTTCCCGATGGAAATGGTCAATGCCACCGCCATCCCTAAGGGTACTTGTCACGCGCTCAGCCATAGATCCCCGAAAGTACGGGTAAATGAGCTCAAGCAAAGTCCGCTCCGACAGCCCAGGGAAATCGCCCAACTGAAAAAATATGCGCAAGAATCTCAAAAGCGCCTCGGGATCCAGACCATCGACAACTGGGAGACGCTGAATGACATCCGACAGTGGGTTAGGGAGCTTGTGATAACTCGCTGTAGCCATATCCGAAAAGGCAGGAACATGGGCAGGGGGTTCCACCCTGGCTGCCGTCTCAACAGAAGATGAAGAAGAACCGGAATTCGCATCCACGTGGCGACGCTGGCCGAGAGAAAACTCCCGCAATGCCATCGCCACTTGCTCCCTAAGAGTGACAACATTTTTCTCTAATTCCGAGGTGGTAGCCTGTGATTCAGCATTCTGTAAACGGCATAGAACATGTTGTAAACGTTGGCGTACCCTCTGTCTAGCCGTAGAGGTGGGTGCCGCCGACTGCAGGCCTTCGGCCAAATCGCGCAGTTCTGAAAATTTTTCCGAGCACGGCTCCACCTCGGCTGTGACATCCGTAAGTAATACTCTCCCACTCGGTGCCTCACCGAAGGCAAGAGCCTCACAGAGTTGCTTCCTTAATGAAACAACAGTCTCCTGCGGCTTCCGTCCCCGGAACCGGACCTCCCACTCGAGCTCATCTTTGACAAACAAGTCCACATTCAAAGAAATGGACATGACCGCGCAATCCACACACACACCACGTAAAACCAATAATTGAAGAGAACGACAGGAAGAACTTGATCATACAAGCGGCCCCAGAATGCTCTAGCGATACGACGAGATGGGTGTCATAAAAGCAGAGAAACAGCCATACAAAATGCCCAGAAGAGAACACGACACAAAACAACCAAACTAACTCACTACATACCATCCACCAAGTACACATAAAATTCGATATAATCGAAAATATAAACTATCACATCCATGCCCTTGGTCGGACCATAACCGCATTAAAAAAACATGGTACTGCAACGCAACGCCCTCAATAAACAATTACCATATAACGGGGTGCTAGAAAACACGTAGTCTAATCCAGGAGACAAATCACAATCAAAATCGACAAGTACTGACGGCCCTCATCACGTCCAGAATCTGGTTGAGCTCCAGGGTATGTGCAAGTGAAATCAACCAGCACACATTCATAAAAAAAATCAATCTCATTCCTATAACCCCTTTTTCAAAATTCATCTCACACTCAACATCACAAAATAATCCCTTAAACACTAACACATATTAAATTATTTTAAACTTCATCAACCCCTTATTCATTTTATAAAATGTGCTATTTTTTTTTTGGTTATTCTTTCTATTAATTCGTTATACTACCATTAAGTTTTCTTGCAACACTTAGATTCTAATTAAAAATAATTTGAAATAATCTGCAAGTCCTAACACCAGCTGACATGTCTGTAGCCACACCAAGTTTCATTTAAGGAAATAAATGTAAGTCCCCAGATTCTAAAATTTCTCAAGTGCCAAAGAAAAGAAAAAATAAGGCAGAAATACTACCTACCTAGAATCATAACCACGCTCTGATCCCATTTGAGACCCCCCTTTTACTTTTCTAAGTTTTGTGATTTTTTTGAATTTTTGTTTTATTTAATTTTATAATTTTTTTTTTCTTTTGTTTTATTTAAGTTTTTTTTGTAAAAGGGGAGAGACATCATATTTAGAACTAGGTGAAAAAACCTAGAGGAAGCAAAAGTGTGCAAGGCCCAAATACAATTACAGACATGTCCCCCCAGGTGAATGACAGGACTTGCAAATGAAAAACTCTTTTAACCAACAAGCGTGTGCTTTATTCAACCTGCAAGATGTTACATAAATGACAAGTACTTGATTGTGTGAGCACACCATTAAAGGCAGAATTATATATATATGTATATCAATTAATTCATGATGTCACAAAGTAAGTGAATTTGATATTGACCTAATTGCAAAATTTCTGCCTGATTATGTATGAGTCAAAGTTAGTAATAATCTCATTCATAAAGCAATACTAACCCATAAGTGTTGTATAATATCAAATAGGCTAGCCTGTTGTCTCAGTAAGCACATTTATGGTTTTTCTCTTTTTTAAATCCGTTACATATTCCCCCAGCAAAATATAGTAAAATTACACACACAAACACATATACGACATGAATAACAAAACATCCCTCATTTCAACACTAACCTCCTCATAAACCCATTCCAACTACAGTAAATGAATGCACCCTAATATGTATAGATAGGTACAAATATAAATGACAGCGTAAACTGAATATCTCAGCTCCTAAGCATAGATTTTCCCTTGGTAGTTCACACCAGAGAATGTAAGTGACCGCCCCGAAACTCAACCAGCTAAACGACCCTGACTTTAATCATTAAACGCTAAGTATGTGTGTGAAAGAAAATAGTTTCTCATCTAAAGCATCAGACAGCCCCCGTTATGTTATTAAAACTCAGCCATGACCAGATGACATGATAGCACAAGATAATTAACTCCCTAATGGTCTTAATTAGCTGAAAAGTTAGATCTTACAGCAAACTGCGGATGTGTGTGTATGTGTGTAATTTCTTACACATTATACAGTTATAAGATACTTCATTAGGTGTACTGCGGTAATGTTCACACATGCAATAACATAATTGGCCATGAGAGTTTGTGCTAGAGTATAATGTTCAGAACTTCACGAGTGAGCTTCTGGCGGCTTCTGTGCATTCACCATGTTGTAGAGAGAGAAATAGATAATCAGAATTTTCCCACCTGGATTGTCCGGTGTACTTAGTCCGTATAGGCGCGGCTCAGTGATGTCACAGTCGTGTCACAAGTCCCGGGTGCAGCTTAGCATTGGAAGAGTCCTAAGTTGTCCTCGACTGACGGCATCGTGGCTATAAGATTGTCTCTGCCATTAGGGTGGACAGATGTACGTCCACCCGACACCCATCTCGCCCTTGTTCGAGCACCTGGACATACAATAGGTTGTAGAGGGTGTCATAAAGAAAATACGCCACATAGGCCGTCCACATTAACTTCCAACACTAACTTTACACATCGACAGCACACACACATCGCCACTAATTCATATTAAACAGTATTAAGCTGCTCAGCTGTGACTTATTTCACTTATGTACCAACTACCTTTTAAGTATTTCGTTGAAATATGACAATTAATCAATTACGCATTTCATAACCGTTAATAACACCAAACACAGCTGAGTGCGAGATGCTTTAGTATTTTCTTTATTGAAGTCAATTTAGCTCACAACATTTACACTCATATCAATTTAATTTGGTAATTGCGTTAACGCACACATCGAAAACTGCTCTACACACACACACAAGTATAAATTTATAATAGAGGCAGAAACGTAAAATATATTTGGGGTTAGAATATTTTCAGAACCCGCTGACTTGTACATACCTGGAGCTACACTTTATCTAGCCAACCATAGTGATAGCCGAGGAAGTCCAGAACAAACGGTATCCGCCAGTCGAGAGCAGATGACTAGGTTGGAGGACAGAACAGAAATGAGGCCGATTCAATGTGTCGGCCTAGCCAAGTAACCTCTGGATGCAGGAATGTACAGAAACATTGGCGCTGCCAGCTGTATTGCGTAGCTGCACAACATTTGTGTGCCAACAACAATCTACCGTAGCCGTGTGGCCGTGCGTGACGTCAGCGGCGCTCGTTTTTAAAATTCTTATAATACGCTGCCGAACCCGGTACGGCACAATACATACAATATATATTGGCAATACACTGCTAATTTTTGCATTTATACTCATGTATAAGTCAGGTTGCAAGCCGACCTTGGCCTGCTCAACTCTTATCATCACTCAAGTTTATCTCTAAACAGTTAATGTCATAACTGTTATCTAACATTTCAATCTCAAGGTTCAATGCAATTTATTGAGATGGACTTCTATTATTAAGAACACTGTGTTTTCCTACAATAAGTTATTAAAATGTATTAAAAAATCTTTTGATTTTTTGCGGGCAGTTATGGACAGTAATGTGGTAATTTTCGCATTCATAGGTTGGCTAATCTGTACTTTCTGAAATTGCACTTATCATGTTTATACAACGACACAGTTCTCCGAGCTTCGGCCGGCGGCAGACGTCATAACGTTTGCTGCCTTGTTCTGTCTTTTCACTTTTCTTGTTGTCGCGACAATTATTTAGGCCTTAGGCCTTAACATTTCTTTGATGTCGTCTGAGTGTCGCACATTTGCGCCTCATCTGCTATGTAGCTTTCTTAACGACTCGGTTCATTCAAAATTAAAATGTCATCAGACATAGCCAACCTTAGCACTCTGATTTAAGTGTACAACAAACTTAATAAATGTATTAAATACAGTCCACTATCGTCATTATTCTGCATCCTGGCAATAGCACCACAAAGCATCATTCCTCCTAACATTTAAGGGTCCTACGGGACGAATCAGAACATTTTAAGGTATACACGTGCCGTCATTAACATTTTTTTGGTCCACTCGGACCGGATCTTAACATTTTTTTGGTCCACTCGGACCGGATCTTAACAAATATAAAAGAGCAGATTAAAAATGAAGCTGAGCAGTTCATGAAAATGCAACCAAAACAAATTTCTGAACAGAGTGTACCAATGATGAAGACAGAAAAAGACACAGAAAATAAGTCAATAGAGATGGTCAGCTCGCCTGCGGTTGGGACATTTCATGTCAAGGCCCCAACCTTTGATGGAAGCACACGCTGGGCAACGTATTTACGCCCATTCGAAGCTGCTGCATGCACAAATAATTGGACAGAGAAAGACAAGGCTGTTTCACTCGTTCTTGCATTAAAAGGACCTGCGGCAGAACTACTATAGAAAGTGCCACCTGACAGCCAGAACATCAATGCTGAGCTGATAAAAGCTCTAGAATTATGCTACGGTGATAAACATTTGCGAGATGTGTACTACGCTCAGTTGAGAACAAGACGACAACATTCCGGGGAAAGTATTCAACAGCTTGAAGCAAGTATCGACAGACTGATTAGATTGACCTATCCTGAAGCACCAGATTTTCAAATAAGGTTTGCGGTGCAGACATTTATTGATGGCATCGGAGATTGTGAACTTCAGCAAGTGTTACGAATGGCAAGACACCGAAATAGCTCAGAAGCTCTTGTTCACGACCTAGAGTTTGAAACTGCCAAGTCAGCGTCCTGCTACATTAATGGGTTTGTGCCATCACATTGCAGTCAGAAGATCCCTGTATCACACTGCCATTACGATGGGTGCAGAAAAACAATGTTGTCAGACAAACAATTCAGAAATTCAAGAGAGTCGCAACGATTTGAACGATGGGATAAAGACAGAAGACCGAAATGTCACAACTGTGGAAAATGTGGTCATCTACAGGTAGACTGTTAGGAGAAGAAGATACCGAGAGAAGAGAGTGATCGCACCAATTGGAGAAGTAAAGCCTCAGAACAGCACAGTTTCCACGCTACGTAAGACCAGTGGAAACTTGATTGGTAATGGGTTTGCGGAAGGTAAACCAACATCATTTACAGTTGACACGGGCGCAACAGTGTCTATTGTGGGCCCTGACTTAATCAGAAACCGACGGCCTCAAATTAGCTCTTGTACAATACAGACTGTGACTAGAAGCCAAGGTGCTAGGAAAGGTAGACGTACATGTACGCCTGGGTCTTCTCGAGTTTAGCCACCAAATGCTCGTTGCAGACATTGTTGATGAAGTGATTCTTGGCACGGACATTATGAATGCCTACGGATTCATTGTAGACTTAAGAGAGAATGTCCTGAAGGTTGGCCAAGAGAAGATAAAGCTTTGCATGGCTAAAATGACAGTGTCTACCAACCATTCGATTAAGCGAGTGGCATTAGTCGAAGAAAAAGTCAACAGGTCTGGTCAAGAGGAACCCTCCCTATTGCAAGCGGAAATGGAGGAAGAACTAGCAGAGGAAATACAAATAAGTGTAACGACAAAAGAAGTGATTGGAAAGCCAACTATGGGTGTCGAGACAAAACTCTTGCTTGTTCCTGAGCTGATAGAAGCGCCCAAGGGCAAAGTGGGTGAAGATGAGGTTATGCAAGAGGTTGTTGACGAGAACCAAACAAACTTGGATCAGCCAGTGGTGTTTAGGTCATCAGTATATGACGCAACAGGAGTGATTCCAGCAAAACTAGTGGTTGAGCGGAAGACTCGTATTCCTGGGAACGTGATGTTCGGATCACACGAGACCGAATTCGAAGAACTGAAGAATTATCTTTTGTAAGGATGTCCACCTAGATCGCCTGGTCGAGTATTACTTCAGAGACGGTTTGCCAGTTCGGGACGAACAGGCTTAAGGAGGAGGCAGTGTTATGACATTACAGAACAGTCTACGTGTTTGTCGAATGTTCCAGAAGAATCTCGCTCTAATGTGTGTGGCGTAGGTGATTCTTGACGCATTCACGAGACTTTTCTGGAAGCTGCCAGCTGCGCAGACTGTGTCAAGGCCACAGTTAATTACGTCGTACTTTAGAGATAAGGCGTAGTTTGGAATCTTCTGGTCTGTGCACAGATGTATAAATATAAGGCGGCAGCAGCCTTAGTTTTGAGTTATAGTTGCGATAAATTACAGTGCGGTTCGAGTTATTATCGGGCGATATTACTCTGTGCGCTCAAGTGGTTATCAGCGAAGTGCTGTGTTTTATAATCGGGCGGTATATTGTAATACAATTGTGTTTAATATTAGTCGACATTTTATTGCGTGTGAACAATTTCTATTTTATTTGTTGTAAGAGACTGTGTTGTTAATTACGAACTGTTAAAATCAGGGATGTAATATTCCATATTCAAAAATCATGTTTTGTTTTCACTCAGTTTGTTTCTATTTGCCTGTCCAGCAGGATCTTTGTTTTGTATCTTAATAAATTCATTTAACCTACATGGGTTAGTAGCCTATCTGCGCTAGCCAGATAAAGGGGCTGCCTTCTTTGACCTATTGGCTGGCCAGTTTTGTGCAGTGGTCTTCTCCCTTAGCCATTGTGTTCCGGTTACTTAATGGGCACCAGAGATATAGGCCCTACCTTTCATTCTCTTCCGTTGGGTGCATAACACACTCACTGTGTACCATGCATCTGGGAATCGTGTAACAAATGCCTCCTCAGATGTAGAGGAGTAAAGTTTGTTGAAGAGCTGATTCAAAGATTGAAATTTTGAAAACGGATTACTTGGAATTTTGTTGCTGCATAGACACTGGCAACTTCTAGTATGACCAAGACTTTTACCAACCTCTTTTTTTTTGTATCGGCCATCTAAGGACCACATGCCAATTTCAATTCTTTATTTGTTTTTCTCTCTCCTACCCTGGACTCCTTCCATTTTTAACACTGTTGCCTGAAAAACTTCTCTTTCAATTGCTTCTTCTGTGTGTATATTTTTTTCTAAATCTGATTAGATTGGTTCAATAATTTGTTGTTTTGGAGAGAAGTTAAAAAAAAATTAATATAAATTATTTTTAAGGTGCTAAACATACTAATAACATTTCTATTGGGAAGAGAAATTCACTATGTGAGAGAATTTGGTTCATTTCACTTTCTCAATTAGGTGAGAAAATTTTGAAATTTCTTTTACTGAATTCTGTCATACTTTAAATTGAAATTTAGTAAATTATAAGATGAACATATTTGGAATTGTAATTAGGATTTAAGATAAACTGTTGTATTTGTGTTGATGCAGATTTGACTCTGAAAACCTAATTGAATGTATGAAAGTAAACCTAAGAAAAAGAAGTAAAGAAATAAGTTTGGAATATACAGGCCTATGGAAGCTAATGTAAGAGACTGGTTTGTATATCAAACCTGGCTGAAAATGCACTTGAAAACTGTTGGAATTCTGATTATTAAAAACCATATAGAAAACTTCATTCAGTATATCATAGAATTATTTACATATATGCTCTGTTGTAAACATAACTATTCTAAATTATTTTAAACATATAAGGCACAAACAAGAATGAAATATATTTTAATTTACATTTAGATTAATGAAGTAGGTTTTGGAATTGATTTGAGATAACATTCTTTATAATTTTGGTGTGCTGCTAATTAATAGTCGGTAATCAAATGTTTTTTTTAAGGTAGATACAGGGCTGATATTGTGTGTGTGTGTGTGTGTGTGTGTGTGTGTGGTGCGTGCGTGCGCGTGCACGAGTACATGTGCGTGTCCACATTTACAATTATTAATAACATCTGAGTACTAATTACTCACTTATTCAATAGGCTACTTATTCTTTGCTTATTTAATCAAATTCTCTTATATCAAATTGCTTTTATAAGTTCTAGTTTTGTTAGTGTGTAGAAAAAACAGCAAAACAGAAACGGTACATTAACTCATAAACTTAGTACAGTCATTTTATTCCATTTATTATTAAGACACATATAAATCCATAATCATTTAATAGTATCCATTAATATCCTAATGATTCAGAATTATCTTCTGAATACAAACATATTGTTATGTCGGTCTACTTGCTCGTCGTAGGTACAGTGGAAAACAAAATACAAGACACCAATTAAGTCACTAATCACCAGCTTTAGTTTTCACAGTTAAAAAGAATGTGAAAAGTAAATGAAAATATAGAAATACAAAATTCAGATACTATGAATAAGTAATACAAAGGGAAGTGGAGAATATATTCTGAATGGAAACTATTGTTTAATGTAGTCGGGGGTAACAAGAGGAGTGAAAGAGAGTGAGAATTTTGATAAAAGAGAACTTTAGAATGGAAATCTGTAAGCTCCAGGTTAATCAGGGTTAATATAGAATTGGAGAAGATATCCTTGATACAGGAGCTGTGCACCCAAACAGGACAAGGAACAGGTAAGGAACGAATGCTTTTATACCTGCTTGCAGGAGATACTGAATAAACTAGGTAATTTGCAAGATATGTTGTTATCAAGGGAGCCTGGAATGCCATAATAGGCAGTAGCTTACAAAGAGGCCTGAGCTATGGTGTTACATCTGGGTCAAGCAGTGCATTCGCATTCACAATATTTTGATAGGAAAAACTTTCTACATATGACAATCCACAAAGTGACTTTTAAGGCTGGTTATCAGAGGGACTAGTAGCTGTGAACCAAATCACTTCTGTAACAAGTGACCCCCCCCCCCATGACACAGAAGTATCTCTGTAAGCTTGTTTTAACTTGATAGAGCTTGTTTCTGTTGATCTGTCTTGAAATTTGTCATAAAATTTGATGCTAAAACGCTCCTCAATATTATTTAGCTCATTTTATTGCACGAGACAAAACAAACAGAAAAACTATAACATAATCAAATCAGGTAAGGTTCTTATCTGACAATTTTGAGGAATGTAAACAAATGTTGCAGCTACCAGCTGTTGTATTGTTGTTCTTACAGTGTTGCCACTTCATAGGAAACAGTCACTCTAATTATTTTTAGACAAACTTTTGTTAAAGCTGAAAGAGTACACACTACTGAAAAATATCTCGGTATTAAAATATTAAAAAAAGTATTTTCATTTAAGGTACGTGAATTATTTATTTCAGGAAGATTTCATTTATTACGGCTTCTGAAGTTATTTTTTCAGAATTGAAATTTTGACATGTTTACTGAAACACATTTTATTGACAATAGTAACAGAAAATAGATACAAATTTTTATTACACACTATACACAGTTAATTAATTCATAATGAACTCGTTTAGTTTGTTTTTCGTCTACCTTATTCTACTTGAATTTTAATGTACACGATTTTTGGAAGAATGAAAATTAACTTACCAAAAGCGATTATCGGGCCCCAATGGCATATCCGCTTTAAGGATCCCACACACATTGTTTTTAGACTTAATTACACAATCTGAAAAATCTCTAATTATAATTTTTAAAAAATTACATATTTATGTACATTTCACCGCAAGTTTTGACAGCATTTTAAGGTTAGTTTTAACCTCAAATATACAAACATGTCAAAAACGTTGCACAATAAACTGTAGACTACTAAACAAAAACGAACGTGTAGTTTACAGTGGTATGCAGTAGTTCACAGTTAAAACATGTTTCTAATAAAAGTTCTTTTCTTTCCCAGCTATCATAGTGACTCTTTGACTCTGTGCATAATAACGTTTTTGAACATATTTTGAGCACTACGCCGAAGTTCTTGGCACATCATGACAATAGCCAATATGTCGTAAGCAATATTATATTATTTTTAAAAATATTATAAAATCAAGATAAACCTGATTAATAATATTTGCTATCTTTCATGTTGTCTCTTGTTTTGTGTTACTAGTTCTATATTGATTGAACTACATCCCATATTATTATTGTTATCACGCAACAATTATAGTATCATTCCTATTTACATATTTAAGTTTTGAGAAAGATATTTTAATACAAATTTTAATGAATTTAAAGTTTAAATGTATCAACAATAGTTACTTAAATGTGATGCCCATAGTATGTGTGATACATCATAGCATGTGTTGAAGACTGTATTGCGAAGGCAATGACATTAACAACATAACCTGAAAAGATCCGCATGTTAAGTGTGATTGAGGTTAATGTATACAGTCTGCAATAAGATTTATTCGGTGTCGTAAAATATGGCAACCTCGAAGAGACCGGAACACAGGGCACCGCCCGAAGTATTTTATAATGAATCTGAAGCACAAAAGTATACGCAGAATTCAAGAATTATAGACATTCAAGTTCAAATGTGTGAAAGAGCTGTGGAACTATTGTCGTTGCCAGACGATAGTCCGGCTTATTTGTTGGACATTGGTTGTGGTTCTGGACTTAGTGGGGGCGTGTTAGAGGATCAAGGACATGTGTGGGTGGGAATCGACATATCTACAGCAATGTTGGGTGTCGCTCAGGAACGTGAAGTGGACGGTGATCTGATGTTGGGTGACATGGGAGATGGTGTACCATTTCGTGCTGGCACGTTTGATGGAGCTGTCAGTATCAGTGCCCTGCAGTGGCTCTGTAATGCTGATCGAGCGTCACATAATCCCACAAAACGTCTTCGTAAGTTTTTTACAACGTTGTTCGCAAGTCTAACACGAACTGCTAGAGCTGTGTTCCAATTCTATCCAGAAAATTCTTCACAAGTAGAGCTGATAACAGCAGAAGCAATGAAAGCAGGGTTTTTTGGTGGATTAGTTGTTGACTATCCAAATTCAACAAAAGCGAAAAAGTTTTTTCTGGTGTTAATGACTAGTAGCGTCGCACCATTACCCAAAGCACTTGGCACTGAATCACATGAAATGGCAGCAGCTTTTACTGGTAAAAGAGAAAGGTTTAATAAGTTAAAAGGCAAACCATTGAAGAAAAGTCGTGAATGGATTCTTGAGAAGAAGGAAAGAAGACGGAGACAAGGTAAAACAACTCGTGAAGATACAAAATATACAGGCAGAAAACGAAGTGGACGCTTTTGATGTACAAATATGTATATTACAATTTTACATTTAATAAAGTTTGTTTTATGTATATTCAGGAGTTTTTATAAATGGTAACAAAGTAAACCTATATTCTGAGACACAGAAATGCTGATAGCCCCTGGAGGATGTTCATGGTGTGTCTAACTTGCAGGGATTTGATAGGCACATAGGTGTTTATTTAAGTTTGTGTATTTAACATAATATTAATACCATTGTTTAATGTCTTTTATTAAATACACTTTAATAATGTTGGTGTTATAGTGTTCCATTAGTCACTTCATAGGACCCAGAAGTCTCCTATACTTCGATGTAGTATTCATTCATACATTGATACGGTACGTAATTAATTTCTTCATCAAATCTAATAGTATGTTCTGGATTAAACCTTCATCAGTAATTATGCATTATCATGAGAGCATGAGAAAAATGTTTTTGTTGTTTTAAGGCAACCAGTCGGATATCGCATAACAGCCAAAATCTATTAGAGCCTATATTAAAATAAGCTAAACAGAAACGGTCTGTATGAGCATGGAATATTGATAATATACTTATCAAAGTAAGTAGACATTGCAAGGAAATGCATATACTAGTTATTATATATGTCATGAGTTTGTGTTTAAATACACTATTGTTGTGTGTTTTTTTTTGTTTAATAGTTTAACTGTTCTCATATATTACATACCCGAACTTACTTAAAGCTGTAATCAGCAGTCCGGAAATGAGAATTTTGGAACAGTAGGAATTGTTTAAACATAATCTGATCAAATAATTAAAAAAACAAATTTTAAAAAAGACATTAGGTTCTAAATTTTTAAAATTAACATATATAAGATTGCATAGTGTACTCCATACAACCAAATTCTTCAAGCACAACAACTTGCCCACCTACCATTGAAACAACAGTGTACATTTATATTGTATTATCAAATTGTAATTACTTCTGCAAGTAGATTGTACAATTTGATAATATCAGAATCCTGCACAAAACGCAAAGATTACATATAACGAAATTTACATTGTAATGTATTTGTAACTTTTTATTTATGGTAGGCTTATGGGGTCTTTTGCATTATACGACCACAAAACATTGGCATTGGCATTTTGTTCATCTTCCATTAAACTGAGTATAGTTCTCAGAATTTGCTATCTCTGTTTACTGATTAGTTAAAAGCTGCGTCCAGTCTCTCTCTCTCTCTCTCTCTCTCTCTCTCTCTCTCTCTCTCTCTCTCTCTCTCTCTCTCTCTCTCTCTCTCTCTCTCTCTCTCTCTCTCTCTCTCTCTCTGTGTGTGTGTGTGTGTGTGTGTGTGTGATTTATACAAGTTGATTATAGAAACAAAAGCGAGTAATGGTAAAGGCAGTCAGCGGGTCTTTTCTGTTTTGTAACAATATCATAATAGTGAAAACTTACCAAAATAATGATGTAGATCTGCATAGAAGACTTTGAAGTAGTTTTATATTTTATTCATCAAAAACAAATTTTATACACCAAAAACACCTAACCTAACCTGTGTTTTACCACATCTCCACCTACAAATTTTTTCAGACAGCTGAAGAGTCATTTCATGACCATTCGCACAGTATCGTCTTTTGTGTAAAACACCTTTGTCCTTCAAAAACTGCACTCCCTTCTCATTACTACTTATTTCCCTCACTAAATGAAATAAAGACATGTTGCTGAATGCAGCGACATGACAGGAGTGACCTACGACTACAGATGGTGGAGCGATAAGATAACTTATAATTATTCTTGTATAGTGTACGACGGTCTGTAAATGAGAGAATATCATTTTAACTAATCAGTAAACAGAGATAGCAAATTCTGAGAACTATACTCAGTTTAATGAAAGATGAACAAAATACCAATGCCAATGCTTTGTGGTCGTATAACGCAAAAGACCCGGCTTATGGTAGTGTTGGTATGTCACAGTGTGAAGAAAAAATAATGTACTAATTGTAAAAGTTTGTATCGCTTAACTGCATGTAGAAATATGTGATATTGTCATGTTTTGGGTTTTAATTTAATTTGTAATGAAAACAACATTCACGTTATGACAGATTAAAACATTTACTAATTTACAGTAATTTAAAATATGATGACTGTAACAGTAAAATTAAAAAAAAAAGATGGTTTTAACAAATTAACATCTGAACATGTAACAACTAAATGTAATGGTTCCAGACAGTAATATTAAAGAACACAAACAATATTTTAATAACTGAATTTGTATTAAAACTTAAACTAGCATACATACCCTTGTGCAAAATAATTACTTATCTTTATATATGTATATAAACATATATTTGTGTGTGTGTGTCCTGTTAAAAAAATATAGAAGTCTTTATGTATATAGTAGCTGGTTTTTAGGTACATCTGTGTGTGAGATTTTCATATTGCTGAAGTTTTGTTCCATAATCCTGGAGTATTTCCAAGGCATACTGATCTTGATTTAACTACAGACTACATTATGTATCTTACTTCCCATGGGATTGGTACTGTAGGAGGGTTCGAGCATGGGGGTAAGCTTGTTGTGTCGTTTGTTGTGTGTTATTCTGAGGACTGTCAGTTATGAATTTCCAAGCTGTCGCTAATTGAGTATACTCATTTCCGTTGTTAACCGCTGCCTGCCCTTTCCGGAATATCCCAATTCCCCTCTCATACTGTCTGATGTCAAGATTTTTGAAATCAAATGAGTGTCCTATTTTCCTGTTTTATAGGTGTGTTTCATCAGGGATGTGTTGTCTTTTTGTCTACAGGAATATAGGAAATTTCTTATAGAACGGTATAATGACAAACTTATTTGAATATCTTAAGAAAGTTTCAGAATACCACCAGAAGGCAGGTGAATATTATACAAGGATGAGACACACTCTTAGCTGACATACAAAATCAATCTCCTGGAATGACATTAAAAAAAATGATAGGCAGGGTTTCAAGAACTTGTTTCAAAAGGGTTCGTGTTTAATAATAGTTCATACTGGATAGAGGAGGGGATCAATTCGGAATGCCTTATTAATGTTTTAAGTATGGCAGGGGATTACCATGACAAAGTGGAATCAAACTACAATTTACAATGGGTCACAAACATATTAATTTCAAATTGTTAATTTGGAGTGCCTCTTGTCTTCACTGTGTAGTCATGATGGCTAATGTATCATATCACTTTCTGAGTGTTAATCATCCAACAAGTAATCATTGAGGTTTTTAGCAGGGAAATTTTTATGTTATACTCGTGGCTCGTTCAGTGAAGTAAAAGTACAGCACATTGTAATTCATCTTCTGTTTCTTGCAGAATAACTTGATCAACTGCAAATAGCATGGTATTCACAGAAACATCCTCATTTAATTTTACTCTCTCATTAATAACATCTCTCCATTTTTTAAATCAAATCATCTTCAATATGTAAAATAATGTTAGTGATAGACTACAGCCCTGATGAACTCCTGGATTCATAAACACTTTTCCTGGCCATCTGGTGTCACTGTACCGTCATAGAGGCTCTAAATGGCATTAATTGTGTATTTTGGGTAACCTGGTTTAATCTTTATTTGCTATAACTTTTTGGTTATACTTTATCAAATGCTTTCTCATATTCAATGAAGGCTAAGTGTGTTTCAAATTCTATTTGTTTTTCTATTATGTGTTTTAACAAAAAAAAACATTGCCAGAGAAGGATTTGTGTTTCCTAAAGCCAGTCTGAATGTGTGACAATAAAACATCTGACATAGACTGTAGCTGCTTACTTATTATTGTGCTATAGACTATAGCCAGAATCCAATAGGCTTATGTGTCTGTTATTAGAAGTAGAACTTCTGATTCATTTTTTAAATAGTGATGTTACCTTTGAATACTTCCAGTCTTTAGGAATGAGGCATAATTTCTAGCAAACATTTAACAAATACTATAGTCTAAGCTGTACAAGCAAACAAGTAAGCTTTTAATTCAAGTAACTTGGAATATATCCAATCTGGTCCAACAACTTTTTGATTTTTCAATTTTGGTAAGGCATCATTTTATTCTGGCTATATAATTTCATCATTGCCGCCCTGAACGTCTGACACAACCGTCTCCTCTGCATCACTGTAGACCATAACTTTGTATGATGTTGCAGCCAGCATCTTTTAACTATAACATTTATGTTAGAATGTGCCTTTTTTATTTTCAAGATGCCTTATCAACCTAAAAGCAATTATTTGCCAACCATATATGTGCTAGTAAATCATTCCTATGATTCAGCATGTGCTTTCTTGACCACTTGGTTAGCTGCAAGTGTCTTCTTCGCACAGATTTGTCTATCTTCACTTCTGTTTGACTGTAAAAACTTCTAGGGTCTTTGGCATAGCCCTCTATCCATGACTCGGTGCACAACTTAGACCGCAAACTCCTCCGAAACTACTCAACCGAATGTTATAAAATTTTGCATATATCTGGACTGTATTGTAGAGTGCACACATGTAATTTTTATTTCTCTAAATTATTGGGTTCAAAAGATTTTTTTAAAAATCTTAGCTTAAATGTGTGAGAGGAAGAGAGATAGAGATATCGTGGCCCAGCTACGGTGCTCTGTTTCACTCGCACTTACGGGGCGCTAGGCAACTCACTGGTCACCGGCTGATTTTGGCACTCGTGTGCCGGTGCGTGTGCGGCTTCCGATAGATAAGATTTTGCTGTATACACTTTGTATTCGTGTCTCACACGTGTTTAATTCAAACAGTAGTAGAGCATTGTTCTATGGTGTAACCAGATGTACGGATTGGACTTAAGTGTTGAACAAGTGTCGATTTTTAGATGAGAATCTATGTAGTCGCTGATGCAACTGCAACTTTCCATTACATATTGCAACGAATCACAGTTCAGGTAAATTTTAATCCAAATTCTATTTAAGTTATTATTCTTATACTTCTTTATTCTATTTTCCAAATTCTATTAAAATTATTATTCTTATACTTCTTATTCAAATTTTGTACTTTTTATTTAAGTGTTTTTTTCTGTTATATGCATATTCTATACATCCTTATTCATCAATTTATATATACGTATTTAAATATACATAGTCAAAATATAACGGAGCTTGTTAGTTCCTTGCCCCCTTTGGCTGCGATGCAACTCTTTTAATGGCTCCTACTGGTGTGGGAGCTAACAATATTGCTGGACAAACTATTCATTCATTTCTAAGAATAAATACTTCAAAGAGAAAGGGAGGAACTTTCAAAGATTTAGAAGGTGAATCCAAAATTGTTTTTGAAGAAGAATTAAAAGATGTGAGGTTCGTTATATATGTTCGGTTTACATTTGTTTTTCAAAGTGGATATGCGACTCAAACAAGCAAAGCAGCGTTCTTCAGCTGTTCCTTTTGTTGGCCTTTGTGTGTATTTAGTCGGTGATTGGTCCCAACTTCCACCGGTTTGTGACAGGAGTCTTTACAATGTTGGTAATAATGTTCAGACCATTCAATCGAATCTTTTATATAAACAGTTCAAAAAGTTTTCTTTTTAGTGGAGATTATGAGACAGTAAGGTGATCATCAAAAAATTTCAGAGAGACTATAAATGAAGTCGCAAATGGAACAATCACTGAACAAGATTATCAGCTCTTATCTAAAAGATTTTATGTAAACAATATTGGGGACAATTTCAAAGATACTGTCTGTATAATGTCGAAAAATGCTGAAATCGAACGCTTTAATTATGAAAAACTAGAAAGCAATAAACAACCTGTGGCTCTAATCAATGCAATCCATAATTGCCCAGAAGCCTCTCTAGCAAAATCTGACGATGCTCAGGGAATATTTGCCCAATTACGTTTATGTAAAGGTGATCGAATTATCCTTAGAAGAAATCAAAAGGACTAGCCAACGGTTCAGTTGGAACAGTAACTGATATTATTTATGACCCGGCAGTTGAATGCGAAAATTATAACAATCACATGCCAATATGTATACTTGTATCTTTCGAAAAATATACAGGACCAGTTCTGTACGAGAATTCAATACCCATTGTACCGGTAGTGGCATCATTTGTAACGTGTCAATTTTGGGTCATTTTATTTTTTACCGTATGGGGCATTCGTATTTTTATTTATTTCATTTTGGGTGGGATTCTATAAATTTATTGTGCAAGTTTTATTTCCCGGCGAACGTTATTTTCATTATCACAGAGCACATGGCAAGTGAAACAGTGCTGGAACAAAGCAGAGACGCAGTTTGTGTTGTGTAAGTCGACAAAGGAATCTGTACCCCCTTCGAATTTCTCAGAACTCTGTATATGTGTAGCAACGCACGCGCGCCCCTACTCAAGCAGGCGCTCGGGGGACGCGTTCAACCAAAAAACCAAGATGGCTAGAGAACGAATGTATTCATCGTCTCATCAGCGGTCCTCAGGAAATGCTGCTAAGGACTGCCCACTTTAATGACGTCAGCCAATGCCTAGCTGAAATCGTTCGCTTAAACGATAAGAAGCCTTATCGATACCTTGAGCCTCAAAGTACTTGATGTTAGCAAAAATATGATTATAAACTGGGTGCACACTTCTGCAAGTAATTCAGCCAGGGCCAATGCTTATGGACCCTTAAAGGTGGGTCCAGGACTTAAAAAGGTTGAGAATAGGTCTAGAGAATTTGTGAAGATGACATAAAAAGAGCCTCTTGGGGAAGACATCTCTAACCTTTCAGTGAGTATTGGAACTAGCCATTAGATTAGAGGCAATAATAAGATCAGAGTATCATAGACCATAAGTTAACTAAATTAAACACTGGTCAGGAGGCAGAGGAGATTGGCAGCAGCAAGGGATACACAGAAGACTTCTGGGTCTACCAAGTCTAGCACAGGTTTTTGCTGTGTGGAAACCTAACCTCATAACTTCTCACACAATAATCACCAATTCTGTAGCTTTTGCTTCTATAAACTGCATTTTATGGTCGTAATTATGGAAAATCAGAACATTTAGCTACATTCTTCATGGTTGCATTTTATCTCCAAACCAGAGTAAAGTAAAAGTGAATACCCAAAGATAACGTATAAAGGATCAGGGGACTAATATCTAGGATAAGTAAGTTTAATCGAAATAGTAAAATGACTCATGATTTGCTGAAGATGATAATGGTGAGAGGCCTAATGCTGATTTTATGCTATATTTGCTTTTTAATTTCAAATAAACTGATCATATCCTACTTCTTCTCCTTCATTATCATCCTTTGCGATAATTTAGTGATTCGTGGATGATTGCAACTGCTGAACCGTGGCTAATGTTCAACGCATGCGCAATATCATCAATTTTGACACGACGATCATCATGAATCATTCGCTCAACTGTCTCGATGTTCTTGTCCGTCTTCAAAGTGGATGGCCTACCTGAACGCTCTTCATCGCAGATAGATACATGACCATTTTTAAAGCGATTTATCCACTCATAAATTTTGCGTTCACTAAGACAGCTCTCACCGTACTGCTGCTGCATTCTGCGAATAATCTCCGCAGGTTTAGTCCCTTCAGAGTTCAGAAAACGTACCACTCCCCTCATTTCTTCCTTGGTGCACACAGACAACGGGGCACTCATAATAAAATGCCCTGAAATCACTACGAATGGAGCTGAGCACTGAAACAACACAGCTAAAGAACAAAAAAACTTTGAGGTTATGATATGTCATTGTTCAGTCAGTGCTGCCATCCATTGGTGCAGGGAAAATAAAATTTGCCTTTACTTTTTGACTTAACCCTGTATATCATTCATCAAGCCATTTTAATTTGCCTGCCAATATTTCTCGTTTCTCTAAGTCTGTAAAACAGATTTTGTTTTTAAAGGTGCTTACACTTCATTCTTAACACATGGTCTACTATCTTTCTTTAATATATTTGTTTAACCTGTGAGTTTCAAAACTCTCCCTGATTGCTTTGTTTTCAAGCTTATCTCTTCTGTTTACCGCTAGAACTGACCTTAGATATCTCATCTCAGCCACCTGGACTCCACTATAAGTTCTAATGTGTAGGGTCCAGGTTTTTTTTTACATTGAGCATGGGGGACACCCATAACTACATTGAACTGTAACCAGTGGGGAGACGGTGGTCTCAAACTAGGGGGAGTGCTAGACAACCATCTTGTTTATGTTTTTACATGAGTTTCAGCTAGCCAAACTTTCACATTTCAACTTGTCTGTTCTTTTTCATCTGTTTATTAAATACTCTGAAATCCTTATTTAATTATGGAAGAAAATAACTTAGAGTTTATTTATTACATATTTAAAGTTAAATAGGTGCCAATGTTGTATAAAGCCTTTTTCTTATTATTTGTATTTTAGCTAGGTTCCAGGGCTGTGTTTCTTTTGTAATGATACTGATAAGTTAAATACTAATACCATTACACTTTGACTTTTGTTTGTGAAGATGTCAATTATGTACATTGTTGTAAAAACAGCGTTTATGTTACAAAAAATGACGTATGATTTCAGTTCTCAAAGTTCACAAACTTAGTGCTTCTGCTGGTGTTGTATGACACAAAATGCTACTGTATAGCGTTTTAATTACAAACTTAAACATTAACTGAATGAGCCAATGCAAAAAGCTCTTCAGTCCAAAATATACAATTGAGAAAAATTAAAAAAAATAAAGTGTCTCATACAAATTCTGTTTATTTGATTAAATTTTTATGTTACATTGCTCATACAGTAATTAACCTTGTAACATCTGAAAATATTTTTATTAGTTTTACGACTCCAGGAAAAAATATTTTTTATTAGTACTGAAATCCTTTTGCACAGAACTTAACTTTTTCAATCTGAGAATAAATTTGTATTACCTAAAAATGGAACATTTTATTACAAATACTTTTTAATGTCAAAGAAGGTTAAAACACAAGATGTTACAAAATCAAATTAGTTTATTCTTTCTACAAAAACTACAAGTTACAAAAAAACAAAGAATAAAATTAATTGTTATCATCTTGGTTATCTGTAACAATATTGTCTGTTGATGGCCAGTTACTTAACTCTTCGTATAGATCCTTATATTCATCTGTAATGTAAGGAAGATGTTTTTTGATGTCTGGAATTTTTCTTGCTTACACAGGGACTTTGGTCTAAGGATAAGACTTGGTGGTGGTAGACCAGCACCCTTTGTGGTGTGACATTATAAAAGTGTGCTTCAGCACACTGCCAATAGTGCTACTGCATACTATTTTGCCAGTAATATTTTGCTATTTTTTATTATTAAATATCTCTGCAATATCATACAGATAACTGTATTTTAATCTCGTGTTTTATAGCAGAAAAATCTCAGTCACAAGGGAGGAATGCATATCCCCTTATTGGAAAATATTGCTGTATTTTGGTAAACTGCCTGGTATGTGTTAGAGCAAGCAAAAATCTGCTGAGGTTTTTGCCCTCCACAGTTGTCTAAAAACAAGTGAAGTTCAGTTATATGTGGAGGAACATGTTTTATGTAATCAGGTAATATTGAACATTCTTCATTGGGGCTTTTGTTGGCAGTTCCCTCATGGTAAATGTATACTTTGGCTGTGTTTTATTTTATAGAATGACTACAAAAATAAAAAATTGACTGTTAACTGCCTTAAAAAAAGTCTGCTGCACTGGAATTTGTGGCAAGGGCACGTTTTGCATGAAATCCATACCTAACGATAACACATGGGGGGGGGGGTCTCTGCTATTTCAGCTTCATGTTTCAATGCTATATAAAAATTCTTTGCTCTTCTTTCGTGGATAATCAATTCCACTGCTGCAACTTTTTTGGCATTACCATTAAGTCATTGACTGTTTATCTCAATCCCAAGTCCCTCATGTGTTTATTTGGGGTCTACCAAATGACAAACAGTAGTTAAAATTTGAAAAATCCAAAAAATACTGGTATCCAGATTTTACATTGGGGTGTGCACCTTTAAAAGGTGGCATATGGAAGCAACAGATAACCTAGCATCTACATATTTTTTTGTTTTCTCCGAACAATAGTGAGCAACTTTGGTAGGAAAGCTGTATATGTAGGCTCTAATAACGTCCTGAGTGGTACCAGGCAAAATATTAGCACTAACACATATTCTCCGTTTGACTTAGGGAATTTGGCCTAATAAAGATAGTGATCGTATTTTTTTTACTCTTTTATCTGTGATGGCATGAAGTGACAAGAAAGCTTTATAACAGATTTGGCTCCGCTAGCCTTCTGTGTGAACAAAGTAAGTAAATACTTTGTCTACCTCTCTAAAGTAAATACTTTTTTGTCTACTGAGGTTAGCCCTTTCTAGGGTGGTGACAATGAACATCATTGGCTTCTATTAGGAATTGGATTAAAAAATGTTGGTCATTCTTTGTAGGCAGATCATACAATTATCTAAATGCTGTATGTCCATTTTTTCTTATTCAGAGATTCCTTCAAAACACTTGAAACTCTTGCATCTAGAATATAACAGAACAATGTTAATCTATACTTAAATAAACACAATTTTGATTTCCGTATGTTAGGCTAATTTGAGGTTAGGTAGATTATGTTACACCACATCATGTTTAGATTATTATAAATACTGTATTTTGTAAACATTTAATACGATTGTAGATGTCTTCTAGTATGTTGATTCTTAACTGCAATTTATTCCTGGTGTTAATGCTGCTTGTAATGCTTTATAATCCGTGTATTCTTTACCACTTAGTCTAGCCTGTTTCCTTAAGTTCGTCTTCCACTGTGATGGATTACTCTTTCTCTTTTTACCTTTTACTTCTTTACTGACTACCTCTTCACTGTTACTGGCAGTATCCTCTGTTTCCTGCATTGCAATATCCATTGTATTTACAATTTAAGATTAGAAGTTATAGGTTAATTCAAACAATATGAAATTTGCTTAAACAAAAAAAAAAAAAACACTCACCAGAATAGCACAACTGATACCTTTAAATTTACAGTGTTACCAGTGACAAAAAGTAATATTTACCAAAAATAGAAACCAACAAAAATTGCCAGCTATAATATTCCATGCATAAAGGGTCTGAGTCCAGGACCGGAGCCCTTTCTGAATAGAATATTAGAACAGACCTTTCAATTTCAGAACATTAGGCGCGTGGAACTGAAGTCTTTCTTTCACAGTTTAATTAAAGACACCTTCAGTTTTACTGTTTCCATGGTGATCTCAAAAATGTTGTGTTGGTTCATTTAACTGTAATATTTGTTATTACACTATTTAATGTCCAACAAATACACTATTTATAAACCCTAAATTTTAAAATTAAGTAACCAGAGCAAAGCACAAACAAGAGTAGAGCATATCACCACTCACGGGTGCATAAACAAAATGCCAGTGCTGAAGCAATCACTTCCTTATGGTAAATTACATGTGCACTGGCCTGGTTTCAGCTTCTCACTCAGCCAGCCGATCTTTCGTATTTCAATTGGTCTCCTCTGTTTTTCATTTCCTCATTGAAACTCTGAAATTGTCATTTAATATTTTTAAATTATTTTAAGTAGAGGATTTTTAATAAGAGAAGTTAAAATCCTCCCTTAAGTGCTTTTGTGCCTGTAATGTACATAAGGTTAAACTTTTCTATTTACAATACATTGATTATAGTAAAGATAGTAAACCTGTACTGTGTGTCAAAGGAAGTAAGCTTAGTATTATTAAACTCGTTACAACTGATGTTAGTGTTGAAGGCAATAAGTTAATTTTTAAAACCTCCATATCCTTTCCAATTCATTTTGTTCTATTACTTGATATAAGAATTTTGTTTCTTTGCCCTCTGCTTATATCATCTTTGCCCTTAATATTTTAGGCATATACTTTTTTATAGCTTTATACAGGCTCAGAACTTTGTAATTCTTTCACAGACTTTTCTATTTTTAGCTGACTTTTCTAACTGTTTTCGATCTTCTCAGTTATCAAGACACCATCCCATCATTTTTTTATATCCTTCTTTTTTAATCTTATATTCCCACATTTGTGACTTTTTCTGTAGTAACTACTGTAATCTTCTTGATTTTACCACCATGTCTGTTTTTATTATACTGTAGAAATTATGTACATGCTTGTTTCTCTTTGTCAACATCCATCCTGTTTTCCTACATCCCAGTATCCTCTTAATTATCTTTCTTCAACATCTTCTTAATGACTCATACGGATTCTTGTTGATAACTTACAATTCTTAACCATGAAGTACATTTGGCATAAGTTTTGTCTGAATTTCTGGAGCTGTTTACTGTTGACAGAAGCAGATAGTTCATAACCCTGGAATTTAATTGTTTTACTCAATCTGGCAACAGTTTCTATCTCTTTTTCACATTTGGTTCTCATTGTTGCTCTCAGATATATATTGTAACACAACAAAAATGATAGCATTTATGTTACATAAAAGAAGATTCACAGATTGATAAATAAATTGATACTTAATCCCATAATAGAACAGAGACCCAATTATGACAATGATAATCATAGACAAAATTAAATAAGAATGCAAGGTAGTGTTGAATAGAATAAACGAACCTGTAAGATAAATAATAGCTAATGATATATGTTTAATGAAAAACAAAACAGAAAAATGAAACAATGACTTAATTTATGGTAATAACAGATAAGAATTTTGTGTTAAAAAAGTATTATATTATGACAAAAATGTTATGATAAAGTTTATGTGATGTTATATCAAATATGTGTTGAGTTCATGAAAAATAATGAAACAAATAGTGTTATTCAATGACTGTCATAGAATGAAGTGTGAGGCAGTTAACCAATGTTCATAAATTCGAATTTTGTTGTATGTGATCAAGAGATCAAGATAAATTTGTTATTAGATGTAGAAAAATAATTGTTTATACAAATGTTAATAATTAAGTTTTGATTGTATGTACGAATTTAGATAAAAGGGACTATAGATGCCTAACAGACATAACCACAGGTAGATCAATTTACAATAAAAGGCCTAACAGCCAAAAATACTAAATAAACACTTATAACTTAAAGGTTAGATACATCAATTAATAATAATTAATAAATACACTATGAAGAGCTAGAAAGAAGAAAAAACATTAAGTTAATAATAATATTTAATAAAATTTATACAAATTATAATAATACCATAATGCCATAATATCGATTGGTAAAAAATAATATCGAAGGTGGATTAAATATAATAAAAAAGGAAAAAACGGAATTATATCAAAAAACCAGTAGAAGATGTGTATAAAATAATAAACCAGCTATCGGTAAAATTACATTCCGATAGGACAGCAAATTGACAAAGAATAGACAAAAAAATATATGAAAGAAACACTATATAGTCAAAACATGTGGAAGCGGAAATTAATATAGGTTGCTAGGGAAAAAATTAAGAAGAAGGTTGTTGATTTTTAAAATAACAAGAATTGCTTTTTAATAAACTGAAGGTGATGATTTAAAAAACCCAAGAATAATTATTTGAATCGTAATATTCGAAATCAACAGATACGATTGTAAAAAAGACAAAATTCTAATGATAATACTTACATCTATCACTAACACAGATTAATAAAATAACGATACATTATGAAATAATAATCGAGAACAAATAACCAAATTCTACGAGAAGAAACTTGGACTGTCCCATGTCCGAAGGGAATTAATGAAAAATTAATCAAATATAAAGCATTAATAGTAACACAACTCATAATATTCACAACACCAGAAATTATAACCTTGTAAATATACGGAACAACGCTAACTGCTTCAACCGAAGGAAGAACCTATTTGGATCCTGGCGGTGTAGAAGAAACATCCATCGGGCTGTAAAACAAGTCAGAAGCTGTATTCCGAAGTGGACAGGACAAGAATTACTTTTATTAAACTGAAGAAAGAAAACTGTACTTCATAATTGACCAGAACAACGAATTCAGCGATCAACCGCTTACGTGATTTGCTTCGTTAGAGACTGGTAAAGTTATATTATATTAATCATACTAAATACACAACACATAATTTTTGTAAATCTTGCATTCTTATTATGTATTTTTAGTCTTCCCCACAGTTACAAGAACCTTCACACCCTGAAATAAATAAAATACAAATCAAATATAATATATAACCAAATATAAACAAAGGATTAAATAATCAACAATCGATACCTGAATCTATAGTCCCAACATATATTAATTAGGATATATCTTAGTTAATGTGAATTGAATACACAAATAAAGAACCTTTATATATTTGTCACGCCTTGTTATTTGGAGTATGGTTTAGTGAACTGGAACAAAGTAACTGAATAAGTAGAGAATAAATGGTTAATACAAACATCGAATAACCTATAAGTTTCGTTGAGCCGATACTACAGCGCTTATAGCGGAATTATCTGACACCAAAGAGGGAGCGTAAAAATATAAAATTAGACAGAACTCTCTTCAAGGCATAATAGGGTTGGATGAAATTGTAGAATAAATCTTAAGTTATTTAAGTTCTAGGCACACTAACACTGATAATTATTAAAGAGTTAAGTTAACATTAATTGAGTACATCCATATATTCCCCAACTCCAAATATTTCCGAGAATTTATACAATTAAATTAATATAACACAATTGACAAATACAACAGTGGGGTTTTAAGGAGAGGAAACCCGTTTAGTTACAATATATATATTGTAAAGTAACAACTTCACAAGTACAAGTGTAGATTTATATTTATAGTGGTGTAGTAGTGTGAGTGCAGATACACACCGGTATCTACGATAATGTTGTTTTTTATAAAATGTTCTAATTATAACTATTATGGTTATTAGTGTGATTGTATTGTTTAATAGGTGCGTATTAATAGTCCACTTCTTCGATTTAAAATGTTTCGCGCACTCTGTTATATACCTGCCTCACTTACCACACGTGGATATTTTAGTCCTGTTCAGTGACGGTTCCGCTGAAATACATATACTTTACATACAAATAAATATTCAGGTTGAATATTCAATATGGTTATTATACACAATATAAATGATATAATATCTAAATAATGTTCTGAATTATTAGATCTATTTAAACTCTTCCGCCACCTTTTGGTAGAACTGATCAAGAATAAATGAACTAATTTAAAATTGAAATGATACTCTTTTTCACTGGTAATATAAAGTGGAGGTTTATTAACAATTCAAGATATTATAAAATTTTTGAACAATTAACAATCAATGGCTAACAACCTTTCAGATAATAATTACAATTAATAAAATTCAAAATAAGACTCTGTTCAGCCTCAAGGCTGGTAAACCTGTTAGTTGTACAATAGTTTAATTTCAAGAGGTTATGTTCTCTTGTATCAGTGAATTACCATGTTCGTAAGGTTCTTTTAGGTAGCATGATACCAGGTACAAGATGTAATATTAATAATGATATAAAATGAACAATAATTAATAATAAACAAACAAATATAAAAATCGAAAATTAGTACCATATATCTGATAGTTATGGTATTATCGTACGCGGGAATGCGCATGCAACTATAGTACTCGTTTGACAATTATCAAGCTCGTTGGCTTGTACAGTTAAAATGTATTACTTTATTTTAAGAATTCGCTTTGAGAATTATTTACTTGCAAGAGAAAAATTTATTAAAAAACTCTTGTTATTATTTCCATCTGGTTTGGATTTTACTTGAGAACAGACTTGTAACAGTGAAATTGGCAAGTTACCGTTACGACTCTAAGGTTATGTTATAACGGGTATTGTTCTAATGGTTAATTATTTTTTAATATTTATTATTTCTTAATCTAAGTACAAACACATTATTCGTAATAGTTTGATATGTCATTATCAGTATTACATTTATTCTTTCGCATGAAAGTTAAAAACGTTTACTTTAAAACATCGAAAAATCAAGAAAACAATTTTAGTCAATTGAGTGACTATTGGTATTACTCGTATTTAGTAATAAATGCTTCAAACATAATTCTTTAAATTATGATAAATAATTAAAATATTTATTCAATATTTTAATAATTGTGAATTAATATTTCTTTTAATTCTGATAATTCAATCATAGTTTTTGATACTTCGCTTTTTACTGACTTGCGTAGTATCAACATTGTTTATTTACGAAAATATTATTTCTGTTTCAAAGTTATTAAAAATAAAAAATTGTACTCCCTGTTTTTATCTTTCACAACACTCGTAAGTACGATTGATATTATACACTAATCGTACTTATACAAATAAGCACTCCGCACATCTCACTCGTTTATGTTGGTGTAGTATAAAGGTTATGTGTATGTTGATTTACTTATGTCTCTGCCGCGCACAATTTGAAAATTAAAACTTCTTCATGTCGGCGAGTGACGTGACCTCTCCGTCGAAAGACTGATCGTGAACTGTGATGCTTCTTCGAAGCAGCTGTGGCTCGTCTGCCTAAGGTTCATTCATTCGATTGGTTGAAAAAACTATACTCTCCGACCCAAAGCCCTTTGTTTTCTTAAAATATTAAATTTTTTACCAAATTTGGCTTTGCGTTTGAGGCCTTGTGACGTCAGCACTGGTACAAAATTTAATTGAAAAGTTTAAAATCACAATAACTTTCTTAATCTATGTCCTATCGTTAAATGGTTGATGTCAGTGAATTGCGGACATCCTGCGCTTTAATTTAAGTCTAAACATGATTATTTTCCGTCCATCACTTCTATCACTATAACGATTTTATTAATTATTTATGGTGTATCTTATATTTATAAGTCTATTATACCAAATTTAATTATTTATATTAAAACACTTTTTAAATAAACGCTCTGAGTCCATATCTCAACTGGTTTGATTCAAAACTTGGGAATAATTGTTCCCTAAACAATATCTCGTTATGGCGTCTTTAGGCGTCCATATTTGATTTTTCATAAATGTATTTAAAACTAATTTTCCTTATTTAATACTAGTAATATTGCAATCTAATAATACTAGAAACGTCTATTTACATAATTTTACACTAGAATATTTGTACATGACTGTATTTAATCTACTATTTACATTGTTTTAGTCCCCTCCTATCTCTCTTATACAATTGTTACCTTATTTCTGGTTTTTTCTATATAAATTATATCATGTACTAATTGTAATTAGTGTACACTCATTGTACCCAATTCACTCCATATAATGGTTAGCTTTTAGCTAGCTCGGAACCCTTCAATTCTTCAGTAATGGGTCTGTTTACATTGTGTCATATCATGGTAGTCATTTATTTTTATTAAAACAATAATTAAATTGTTATTGTTACACTTGGTTTGGGTTTCCAAAGTAGTATTAGACATTACTCTGACTCTTGATAATGTTTTCATTTACTTTTAAACAAGTTTATATGTTACATTTTTCATAAGTAACTTGCTCCTCATGGTTTGTTTACATCTGGGTTCCTTCATCATAGTCATTTGGTTTTTAATTATTTGTATATAAAATGACTGTTTTCATGGTCATAGTCTGTTCTCAAAGTAGCATTGGGTTTCCCTCTTACTACTGGTAACACTCTTAACAATCTGTGTTCAATCTTTAATACAGTATTTTTCTTAACTAGTTGGTTATACAATGGTTCAGCTTACTTCTGGTTATATGTACATAGTTAGTTAGTTTACAATATTTTGGTTACAATACTGTTATTATTATGTTCAGAATCTGTTCTCAAAGTAGTACCAGATGTTTATCTAACTACTGGTAATACTTTTATTAATATTGGTATTTGTTTTGATATTGTATTTTGTCTAACTAAATTGGCATACTTGTTCCATTTCTTCTATCTCTGTGCCATCATATTTGATCTGTTTTATTTACATTGTGTTGCAATATAATACACTGTTTATTAGGATTTATTATTATTTATAACAAATCTTGATTGATATCATAGTTGATGGTCATTTATTTACATTAACATGTATGATTTTCTGTTTCATAGGTGTCTTCCCTATGGGGTTATGTAACAATCTACCACATGTTTTAATGCAGTATTTTGCTCCTACTAACATGACTTCAGTATGGTATCTTACTATAATATTTTAATTATTTTGTTACACATGTTTATACAACTCCTTCTTAAACAATAACACAAATCTTTTTGTATTAATTACAATATCTCTCTGGTCATTGGTTGAATTTAATTCCTGTCACTTTGTTTGATTCATAACAAAGGTTTTTTATTTATTGTCAGTTCTCTATGAACAATAATATAATTGTTTGATTTTATTCTATTCTGGTGGTCTTTTGATTATCTATATTGATCACAGTCTCTATTAAATTAGTCACACTAATTGTCTGTGTTTATTTGACTATTTTAATTCTTGCTGTTTCACTATGAAATTAACATATTTTCTTACACTATAAACTTTATCACTGGGATTGTTTGTGTGGTTTATTCAGTTGAAATTAGTTAACTATTCACAGGTTTCACATCTATATTAAGTACTCACTGTAATTGTTTGTGGTTCCTTAAATGTTAAACACTGGTTTTCTTTTCATATTTGATAATCACCATTCCTTTGGTCACTTATATAGTCTCTAGTACACTTGGTTTATGTTGAGTCCTTGCATGATCTATCCATTTTCTTCTCTCTTCATGGTACGCTTCCTTGTCCTTCTTCTTTCTTCTTCTTCAATATTTTCATTGTAGTCACTATTTTCATCTGTTTCCCTCGCTGTTGGAGTTTATTGGTCCTTATTTTGTTGGTTCCCCTCACTGTTGGATCCTATTGGGTCTGGTTACTGATATTTTGTTTTGGCTCATGGTCATTTTCTTTCTTCATTTCGTATTTGATGTTGCTATGTTAATATTATCTTCCTCATCGTTGGATTTTTATATTAATATATTTGTAGATACACACTTTTATACACTTAGGTTTATTTATCTACACATACTTCCATGCTTTTCTCTTACTTGACGTTATATTAGCTTATTTTATGTAACTACCATATTTGGTAACGTTACATATGCCTTCCTATAAGAATTGATTAATTCTGAATTATTATACTATATTTTTCATTGAAGAATTTATCAATTGTTGTACATTCCATGTCGATTCACATGTTTTTTCCATATATCCCTTTACTTTCTTCTATTTGAATCATAATTATTTCTTCTCTATGTAATCATCTCCCTTGTTTATTTAGTTCCCTAATTCCCTAACATAAGCTTAGCTGGGGCAGTTTAGAGCGGCTCACTTTGGCTATTCAACTCTACTGGCCATACTAACTTCAATAAATATGGAGGCAAATCATCTCCTTCAATAACAATAAATGATTGCTGGCATTACTCATCAGTCAATTCATCTCAAATCATCAAAAATAATAATAGTGGTCGTTCTTCCGACAAATAATAAATATCCTTGGGATTAATTCACGCATCTGCGGTTTATACATTGTTATACTCTCTTTTCTTGATTCAACTCAACTAAATTCTTCACATATTATAGGGATAGTTTGTTTTACATTTCCTCACTGGTATACTCTCATGATTATCTTCGTTAGTATATTACTTTTCATTCTTCTTCATCATTGATTAATCTCTTCATTTTGTGTCACATTGAACGTCGCCTCGTCATATTCTTCATTTCAGGTTTTATTCTTCTAGATATAATTCATAAGTACATTTATTTTTTCTCCTTTTTCATGGTTTTAGTTAGTATTTATATTCCATGTGGTATTGGCTTTTCTCTAGTAAAATACACTAGAAACAATGTGGTTGTGTGTGGTGGTTTGTCTACATTAATACATTTCTTTGGGTTTATTCTTCCAACTTCTCATTTGCTCCTTCTTCCTTTTTCAATAGTACGGGTATGGTGTTCTTGTTACTTGTTGACGTGGCTCTTGGAATTAGTTGTGCCATAGTTGTAGTGTGTCGGCCTCGTATGTTATTCCTTTTTTATAGTACGGGTAAGATGTTAAGTTTTACTGGTTGACGTGGCTCTTGGAAATATCATATGTCATACATACATTTGTGCCATGGTTGGTATGTGTCTTTCTCGTATGGTACTCTTCTTTTTATTAGTACGGGTAGGATGTTAATATTTACTGGTTGACGTGGCTCTTGGAAATAATGATTTTATCTCATATATGCCGTGGATGTAGGGTGTCGATCTCGTATGTTGCTCCTTTTTTATAGTATGCTATTATTAATAAATACAATGTTCTGAATCCTTTACATAAATTCTTTGGGAGCGTGTTTTCTCACATTATAAAATTACAATATATATTCAATGTTCAATACATAGTTATACAGTTACTTCTCATTTAATATAAACACATAATAATCTTCATAGCAATAATACATCCTTTTTCTTTAGTCAACATCTATTTTTATAATCATACTTTCATTTTTCACTTTTTAAATAACAATAATCTTCATGGCCACATTTCATTTTTCATCTTGATATAGTCAACAGTTATATTCATAATTATACTTTCATCTTTCATAACAAACATTTTCATCCTTTACGTAATATCCATAATAAAATAATTCTTATCGCTAACTTTTCACTTTTAGTCCCATATTTTAATTGTCAATATATCTTTTCATTGAAGTTTGATTATAAGTACCCTTTATCTTTTTGGTAATAGGGTCCTGCAATTCATAAGTGTTGTTTAAATTGTTCTTAGTTACAGTATACGGTCCGGTATATAGCAGTAGCAGTTTCTTTGCAATGCCCTCGATAGTACTTGGGAGTTCTCTATTTTTGATAAGTACTCGGTCTCCCACTTCATATTTGATAATTTTGGGTTGCAATTTTTTGTATTTGAGCCTCAGTTTGTTAGCTCTTTCAACTGCATTATTATAGAATTTTGTTCTGTTAAATTTGACCTCTGCACTTATTGGAAAATTAATGATCTCTGTGATCTCCCGGGGTGGTCTTTTCTCATACATAGCCATGTAGGGTGTTTCGTCAGTCGATTGATGGTAGGCTAGGTTTAGGAAGTCTTCAGCCGGGGACAGATACTCCTCCCACTTCCTCTGCTGGCTGTGACAGTAGGTTCTTAAAATCCTTCCTACTTCTCTTGTAACGGTACATAATGACTCAGTAACAGAATTATGGGAATTAAGGGTGATTTTCAATGTTTTATTATGTAATTTTTAAACACAGATTGGTTAGGTACATTGTCCCTCTGGAAAAAGGAACAACGCCAATTCAGCCAGAGTAAGACTCCAAGGTCGTCGATGGACGTGCTGAACTCAAAATATACCATGGCGGTGTTTGTGACGAAAAGACTACAATATGAATTATGATTGGACAATAACACTGTTCCGTCATAACAAAACAATGACCCACTGACTACAACGCAGTCTAACCAGGCGTTGTAGTGTATGACAAAGCTTGATGACGTAAAA